>CM060625.1:11416036-12063536 GCA_030578275.1 Meda fulgida | reverse complement strand
GCAGACTGGCCGGCGGGAATCACTTTTGGAGTCATTTCAGCAGGATATCGGATATCTCCGCAGGTTGGATCGGGAAAATCCGTTACATGAATTACACTGGTATCTGTCCCAATACCGATACTGGAACGGATCGGCCCCATCCCTACCTGTGGACTATCATAGGCATGCCCGTCAACATCGGATAACTCCGTTTCTTCATTCACATCCATTGTAACCTGAGATTAAACTTGACCAGACTCCCTCGCCCATCGTCACTTCCGGTTAGTGCTTTATAAACGCGGAAGTTATTTTATCACAATTTATCTCAAAATATCGTTAATGGCGAAATATATATTACTCCAGTTCAGAAAATCTAGTTGTTTTATCATCAACCTACACTATATATAGGGGTCTCCAACCTGCATGTTGCTCTTTAAGTGTGCTTCCGAATTGAGACTTAACCATACCAACAAAAAATATTTCACCCAAGGGTATGGATCTGAATATTGAATGAGGAAATTTACTATTTACTGTATTTATGTGAGACATTAGGAGTCATGTGTAGTGTTTGGTTTAAGGAAGTAAACATGAATTGCATTAGTTGACGGATCTCATACACTGCAGGTCTTAAAGGTTTGTCTCAGGATTTTCTGGTTCTCTCCCACTGTAACCCCCTTTTTTTTTCTTTTTTTTTTTTCCTGGTCTGTCTGAAAAAGGACATGCTGTTGCTGTGCATAAAGCACCTCAGGAAAGCAAGGACATATACCTTAAATATTATGTCTTGGACGTTACCTTCTCAGACAGGAGTGGGGGTTCAGGTTTAACTCTGGCTTTTGGTGTTCTCTCTCAGCACAGTAGTTGGACTTTTGGCAAGACACTGAGATTGTCAGCAATATGTTTATGGCAATGTTACATTACTGAAGGGGTACATTTTTCTGTACACTGCGGTCAGTGTAAGTATAATTGAAGTGTTACGCTGAGTTGTTGAATAATGTAAAAGTGTTAACTTTTTTACATGCTCAGTAGACTTTAACCCAACAAAGAGACAAATGAGGTGGTACCAAATACTTTCCAGTTACTGAAGGTGAGTGTTTGACGTGTGTTGAGATATTTGCTGCTAACAAGTAAATTCCAGGGCTAAAAACTTGATATGGTGTTTGTGTGCGTGTGTGCGTGCGCGTGTGTGTATAATGTAAAACCCTTTATATCATAGTAATATTATATAAAACCTGTGATATAATCTAATATGATATGGTCTTGTCGGTACCTAAGAGTATAGACTCTTCATGTTGTATTGTCTTCAATCCTCTGCCATTGGTCTTCATCCAGTAATCATCATCTGTGAAAAACATAGACTGTTTAGTACTAAGTAAAATTTTCTTCACTTACATCTATATCTGATTCATTTCATGAAATTATAGATTTGCCTCTGAGTTCTGAGTGATACTTGGTAAATGTAATTATGATCTGTCTGTTTTTCTGTGTGTCGCAGATCAGGGCCTTAAACACCCCCTCAGAGCTGTTTGGACATTGAGGCAGAGCTGTTTGGACACTGCCAGAGATTTTATCTTAATGCTCCCATACACACTGACACAAAGCTTTGAGTGAATTCCAATGCATTGCATTTTAAAGCTCCCTTTTAAACTCCCAAAAGGAACAGCAGATAAATTCAAGCAAGTAATTTTTTGTAAGAACTCTCAAGTGTGCCTCAGCATCCATTTTAAATGAATGGTTTAACTGTCCCAGATCTTGTCCATGCAGTGTACAATTTATGAAAACTGCTGAAAATGATGTAACATCTAAACTGGGTTTCCAATAAAATCGTCCAATCAAAACACTGCTTTGTGCATGATGACAATACTATTGAGACACTTGTCAGTATTACCAAGTGCACTTGTCACAGCAGGACCATTAAAATAAATTAGTGAATAAATTATTGAGGAATAATCAATATTAGTCCTGGATTAGCCCTGGATCTGATTTTCATCTTTTTCGTGCACTTGGGGAATGCAGTCCCCAAAATCTGTCTGAGCTCTAGAATCTGATTTGAGTCGACCCAGAGTAGTTCAAACAAGAGCCACATACTTCAAATGGAAGGTATTCTAGACTATAGTACCATCTGCTTTCACTTTAGAGTCCAATTCCACACCTAAATAAAGATTCCTCCTGAACACTTTTATTGCTCTCCAACCCCCTCTTGTTCAGTTTTTCTTTTCTTTCATTATTTTTCCTCCTTTCACTCTGGCTATATTGCAGCAGGCAGATTGTGATGTGAGAGCTCACCTCTCTCTCCCACTGACCTGTATAAAACCTGTCCCGTATCAGATCATATTGCTTGTGTGAAACATGAGGTTTGTTTTTTTATTGGTGTGTGAATCCTTTGAATTGATTCTCTTTTCCCGCTACTCATTTGACTCAGTTGACTTATTTGTCCACCGGTTTATGTACAGTAACTGACAGGTTAACAGCTACTATAAAAGTACCTGAGGCAAAAGCTTAGTAGTATTTAAATATGTATATATTTTTTTTCCCCACATTATATTGATAGAAGCAAAGGAGGTACTGTATATAGAGAAGGAAATCTAAATAGTTGATCGGCTCAAGAGGTCAAAACACTACTTGACAAGCTTACAAACCTTTACAAATCTTTATGAACCCTCAAATCAGTACTTCAGAGTCAAGTGATTTTTAGCAAATGAGACTTCAGGGTGGTTTTGGTGGTTGATGTATGGCTAGTTGTATAATTTAATTTCATAAACATGAATCTTAAGAATCTTCTATAAAGTCTTAAAACTTATGTCTATAGAAATGTACTTGTTGCTACACAAAATATACACATGCATAAAATGCCACATTTACAAATATAAATATGTACTATGTAATATTATAGAATACACTTTAAAAAAAACATTTGCAATTTTTTTTAGTATGTCGTTGAAAATATTTTTGCTGCATTTTCATTGCATTTACATGGCTTTAACAGTCAGATGTAGGTTTCAAACAGCTTTGTGAAATGGAATTGGGATATGACAGTGACAGGTCTGGACTAAAACTTTTCCTGAATGACGTGTTGAAGCACACAATAAAAGCCAGGCTACCCCTGTAACATTTTCTCACTTCTTTGAGAATAATACAGATGAAGATGAGAGTAGTGTTAGTAAAGATCTTAATTCACATTGTGTCATCAAGGCAATGTGCTCTGCCAGGCTGCTGGCCTGTGCTTCAGCATTTAGTGCTCCCATATGTTCTTATTTGTCTCCAGTCTTACCCATTATCATAAGATATCCTCATTGACTCTATTTGCTGCCCTTGGCCCGATATCCACAGAGAGGGGGAAAGATGTAACATGGTAAAAAAATACATTGCCAAAATAACCTGAATGTTATTATCTTGTTTTTCATCTGTGATTAAGATAATTCAGAATAGAATAGAGTATTTTTTAGTTTCAAGTGTAATCCTGACAAGTAAAATACTCGTTACTTAGATCATTGATTTTTGAATTGCATGCAAGGCACCATTGCATTGCCAAGTATTAAACTAAAAGTTTTCCCAAGTATTAAAGGGGTGGTTAATTATGATTCCACTTTTCTAACTTTAGTTAGTGTGTAATGTTGCTGTTTGAGCATAAACAATATCTGCAAAGTTACAACGCTTAAAATTCAAAGCAAAGAAAGATATTTGCTTTTAAAGAAGTCGTTTTTTAAGGACTACAACAAACGGATGGTAGGGACTACACAACATTCCTCCCGGGTTAGTGACATCACTAACCCTAAAATTTACTTAAACCCTGCCACACACAGTCCATGTTGAGAAGAGGAAGAGTTGTTGTATTAGAGCACATTTATGAGTCTGCTCAAGCTGTCACATTCGTCTTTTCACATGCAATACAGAACGTTACACAAATGCAATAGCATGTCACTCTGTATGCATCTTACAACAGTTCCCACACGTAGGGTTGCCAACTTCCGAAAAGAAAAATGCTGGGGGGGGGGGGTATCTCGCAGGCAAAGTCTCTCGCTCTCTCCCTCTCTGCCGCGATACACGGTTTGGCGCTGGCGCACATATTCCGTCTCGCATGCGCAGCTCTAGATTCTAGAAGATTTGAACTCATTTACGGGCATCAGTATGCGGGATATTTATAAATAATTTATATCTAGATAGATTGGATAATTCATTATCAATTTATAGTTTATTTGTATGGTCGGGTGCGCGTGACTGGATGATGACAGGTGTCGTGCCAAGGTACTTACCCCTGAAAGGAAGTGTATCCCCGGTCGCGGGAGCGCGCTCGCATTCAGCAGGAGGTGTGTCATTGCTTTGTGCAAGGTAAATGAAACTATAACACGTGAATTGTTTGTTATCGTTTTACTGTTGTTGTTTTATCGACGAGGTTTAGCAAAGACAGCTATCACGTGGCCCATCAAAAACAAATTATTTTATTCTTCTGTGTGCTAACGATCGAACTTCATGCACTGAATTGATCAATTCTCACGAGAATGTCGAAAGTTACTGAAAAACCAAGACGACCATATCCAACATCCAATATCCAACATAACACTACAATAAAATTCTTAATAACTTTATATCAAAACATATTTCATTTCACATTTCGGACATGCGGTCCAGCGCAAAGCGGGACGGGTGCTCACCCTAGTGAAAATACACTTAACTTTTGGAAAGAAGTCACTTCTTGACAGCTTTATTGTAATTTCCGCATAGTATAGTCCATATACACACAAGGGAACGGAATTTCGTTTCACTTGGACCACAGTGCCGCAAAGAAGAATTAGAATCAGAAAAAGATGTGAAGGAATGAGGAAGGAAAGTACAGACATAGTGCAGACATACATGATAATAGAGGCATATAGGAATTTAATAAAAATATATATATAACACAATAACAATATTAAAAATAAAATACCATTTAAATAATGCAAGATAGTACAGTAATAGAAATGTAGGCCCATATGAATGTACAGATAGGCCCATGTTATTTACAGGTGTCCAGTTTAAGATGCTATAGGCTACAGATGCAGGCAACAATTTTGAGATGTTATGTACAACATGACAGTTATGAAAGAGTGTATAGTTATTAGAGTTTTATCTGTTCAGACTGGAGGGCAACAGTTCATAGAGAAATTGGGCTGTGTGTGTGGGGTCCAAAGTGATTTTCTTAGCCCTTTCATTAACTCTGGAGGTGTAGAGATCTTGGAGGTTGAGCACTATCCGCTGCGGTCGGAGGCTCTACAATTCCCAAGACAGAAAGTGATGCAGCTGACTGAAACACTCTCTATAGTATCTCTGTAGACGGTGGTGAGGATGGGTGGTGGGGGGATTTCCTTGCTTTCTTGGCGCCAAAGGAAGTGGAGACGTTGATAGGCCATCATCTGTGGAATATGGAGAGAGGAGAGTGGGATACCTTTTATAGCAGGTTTAAATACGGTCTGAAAAAATCTGTATCCCACTATAAGTTTTGTCAGGAAACAGGAAATGTGTCCATATTCACTGCTGTTATTACACATGATGTACAGTATACACAAAATAAAACACTTGATGATAGGCCATCATCTGTAGATTTTGGAGGGGGGGATACATATTTTGGCAGGTCGAAAATACGGTCTGAAAAAATCTGTATTAAAAGATTGGGGGGGGCATGAAGTTCGATCGTTAGCACACAGAAGAATAAAATAATTTGTTTTTGATGGGCCACGTGATAGCTGTCTTTGCTAAACCTCGTCGATAAAACAACAACAGTAAAACGATAACAAACAATTCACGTGTTATAGTTTCATTTACCTTGCACAAAGCAATGACACACCTCCTGCTGAATGCGAGCGCGCTCCCGCGACCGGGGATACACTTCCTTTCAGGGGTAAGTACCTTGGCACGACACCGTCTCGTGGTCATTCTCAAGTGTCGTGTTGCTGTTGTATCAGTCAGATCATCGTAGCACTCGATAATCGGGACAAGAGAGGTCCCGCACGGGACAAATAAATTAGGCCCAATAATCGGGACGTCCCGGCTAATTCGGGACAGTTGGCAACCCTACCCACACGAGCAATTTATAGATTATCATGACAGAATATGCTAACTAAAGACTTGAAGATAGTTAACTCCACATCAGCAACATAAATTCATCAACTGACCATTCAGAAACATCCTGTTTGCATTCTACATGTTGTCACTTCTTCTTGAGTATATCCATCATTGTCCAGTTTAAACAAAAGGCAGAACAGTTGTCTGTTTGTCTGCGTGAGGTAATCGGAGTTTCTAACACACACACACACACACACACACACACACACACACACACACACACACACACACACACACACACACACACACACACACACACACACACACACACAAACAAGCACATGAAGCTCCGCCCTCTGTGCCGGGAGCAGCAGATCATTTGCATTTAAAGAGACACACACAAAACGGCATTTTTACTCTCAGATACACTCTCTGGGTACAACAGATACTTATTATGCCACCCATTTAAACTTTTGCAATTAATTCAACCCAAACCAAATAGACTCTATTAACTCTTTTTTGATTTCTTTGGTGATTTGTTTGTTTGTTTATTATAAAGGCATTTTTTTGATGTGTGATTCTACCACAGGAACCATTGACCTGGTCCACCTCTGCTTCACTATTATAACCCGCACACCTGGGACACGTTGTTGAGAGATGAAGTTGCCTGAACATGAATAAAGGATGAACTGCAAATCTCTTATTTTTACAAGGTGATGCTTTACCTCCTTATAGCACCTTAAAGCTTCTCTTTAGAAGTGGGTGATTTATTTAACCATCAGCATATTTATTTGTCTGTTTGGACCTTTTGAGAAATTGATTTCCCCCTGGAGAATGATGGATTCGACCTATCTATGGTTCCAGACAAACCTCCTGCGCTCTATCACTGGCAGATCAGGTTGCTGGAGAGATCAGAGCAGGCATTATGCTCTGGAAGTCACAAGAGACTTTATCCAGAGCACTGCCAACCTGATCAGCTCGCAAATATGATAAACACTGACAGGAGGAAGAAATGACTCCATGTTGGGCTGAATAGGGAGTTCAACACATTGCCTAAATCCATTAATTCATCTGAAGTCTGCAAGAGGTTTATAGGGTGGGGCTTAGGACTGAGCTGTACTGGATCATGCTTTAAGAAAAAGCCTGAAATGGATGTAAAGGTTGCTGGGAAAGGTATAGACAAAAAAGGGTGCACACTTTTAAAGTCACGCAATCCAAAAGGCTTCACCTAGAATATTTTTAACTGTAATTTCATCCAAGTGCAAGTCACGCACCTTGGCAGTTTTATCCGCTAATAGTCATCAACGCAAAAAGCATGATTCAGCTTCAGGGAAATAAAGTCCATCTGTATGGTCACAAGACATCAGAGATGTAGTGTGAATCACTGACTAGTTGCATGCTTTGATTTCATTTTCTCATGCCACTGCGTGCCAAACAGCCTCTTGTTTTTCAGCTGACACACAGGAAAGAGTTACTGATTTCCCAAAAGTGACGTGATTCAGAGTATACAGCAAAAAAATAACTCTGTACAACTATGAGTTTTGTTCAAAACAAAGTAGAGAGTAGAGTAATGCTCTCACTCATTATAGCAGTGAAAGATTTCTGGCAGAGCACTTGTGATGTGTTACAGTAAAATCGCCTCTTTGAGAACCAGAGTAACAAAAAGATCACTGGAAACGTGGAAACAAAATATAAAAATCAAGAATCAAAATTGATATGTAGGACGTTTTTTAAAATATCAGCTGTTTTATTGTATGAGTTGTGTAGATGGATGAGGTTTAACTTCTCTGAAGTTTGCATATTTGATATTTTTATCAAATATAAAAAAGGAAATATATTATAATAGTAAGTGAGCATCACTATGCAACCCGCCAGACACTGTGCTGATTAGTCACTGATTATTACATGCAATCTGGGTTATGTAATCAGATTCCAAAAATAAAGTACTTGTAATTAGATTATATTACATTTTTAGATAGGCCTACTTGTAATCAGACTAAAGTAATTTTTTTATTGATTACATGTTGACAAGAAAGAATGGAAAATATTTTCTTTTCTTTGTATTTTTACATCAATATGGTACAAGATTATCCTATTCAAATCTAAAAGTAGTCAGATTATATTACCTTAAATGTATAATGTAATGGATTACTTTATAACTACAATTTTTGTCTTGTAATTTAAAATCAGTAACCGGACGCAATTTCTAAGTAATTTACACTGCCAGGCCACATCTATAACATCAAACTGCTTTTTCAAAGAATGTAAAGTGGATTTACAGCAAATATAACAAAATAATATCCCAAGTAATCCTAAACACTTGTGAAAAAACATTGATGGCTGAAAGGATCCAAAACAAACAATATATACATTTAATCAAAAAGCACCCGGAACAAAAAAAATATATCTCATAGAATAAGTGGACATCTATCATAATGGTTTTTGATCTGTTCAGCAGCTTAGATCTGTATACATTTGAATTTATTAATTAGCATTAATAATGTGAGGGAAGATAAGAGAGATTGCTGCTTTAATTTCACTGTGACTGTGATTTGCTTTTAAGTATTAGTTCAACCAAAATGTTTCTCTAAAATTCATTCTTTTAAAATGTTCAAGTTTAAAGTAATATTATTGTTATTGCTTTTTTGGAGCTTCAAATCTCTAGTCTTTTGTGTTTCATAGAAGAAAGAAAATCATTCAGGTTTGGAAATGACATAAGGGTGAGTAAAAAAATAACCTTTTTGGGTGAACTATTCCTATGTGAAAGTTACTTAGTTTTAATCTGACAGTTTTTTTTTCAAATGTGCATTAATACTGATACTCTGTTTCTACCTCTCTCCTCTTAGCCTGTGTATATCCCTTGTTTGAGGTGGCATTACTAGCTGGCAGAAGAGGAGAGAAAGTGATGGTATGCAATAAGAACATGGATGCATCGGGGAGACAAGCATAAACCAAACACACTCAGTACCCTTATACGGGCATCACCATTGTGATTATAGCTTTGCTGACACATTCGCTCAAGATATGAGCTGAGCTGGGTTTTCTCAGGATGGTTTCCTCATGTGGAGGGCTGCATAATGAGAGACTGTGTCTTGACGGTTTATGAAAGCTGAACGTTAGAACGTTCTGGTGGTTTATTGTTTGGGATTGGTCACAGATCACACCTTACAGCTATTTCTGCATGTGCTCGACATGTGTGTGGAGACTTAAACACAGCACTCTCTCTCTCTCTCTCTCTTATAGTATGTTTGTTAATTTCAGATCTGAATATAATCTCTTAAAATGGTATTGTTGAAAAAAATCTGGCAACATGATGCATTTAACTGTCATGCCAATGTAATAATTATACCTGAAATATTCTGTTTAGTCTGTATTTGTTCACCCACTGCTATATTTGATAATAATAAATAAATAAAGGTAATTATTGTTCAGAAATGAGTAATGATTATTTGTAGTATTATTCTTGTTTTATGTTTATTTTAGATGGCAAAATTATGAGCTCTTAACATCACCACAACTAATGAAAACAGCAATAGTTAGCAAAACAATGAGACTAAAACATTAAATGCATAATTTATTTATGCTGCAATACATTCAGGGTGCTTGGAAGTCATGAGTGACATTTTTCAGTATCATTTTTTGTTTGTCAGACATTGTTAGGCTATAAACATTTAGGGGAATATTGTTGGTATTATTTTATAATGAGGTACTATAATAGTTTTATTCATATTTTTAATTAGTTTTTATTTTTATATTTACGTTTTAATTTGGAAGTTTTTGTAATTTTGCTGCGTTTTTGTCATATTGTCATTTTTTTGTCCATATTGTTAATTTTTTATTAAATGTGCAATGTTGCAATGTTGAGAAAACACTTCTTAAAAGTGAAATGATTTCTGTGAATCCAATGCTGCAATTCCACAAACCAGGAAGACCTTAACGTATAAGCAGGAGGCTTATACCTTTTAAAAGGACAATTTAAAACATAAAAGAGTAATAGCAGGGAGAATCAATGAATTACGAATAATTTACTGCCATTGTGAGAATAACGTGTAATCATGTACAGTAATCAACAAAAAGTAACTGTAGTCTGATTACGAGTATTTAAAATGTAGTATAATCTAATTACAAGTCCTTAATTTTTGGAATCTGATTATGTAATCCATAAAATCCATCATAAAATCCAGATTACATGTAATCAATTACTACCCAGCACTGTATAAATGTATCATTAGGCTTTCAATGTCAAGCTACTGTTTCTATTTGCTTTAGATAACATCTTTTTATTCTCAGTATTCGCAGAAAATTTTAAATAAAAACAACAGACCGGGTGAACATATCTGAAGATGTGAGAAACATTTCTAAATTCCTTTTAGATATCTAAACCCGAATAAACAGAATGCCTAAATTATATCTCTACAAAACCTGTGGCCTATAAAACTAAATTTAGTGGCTGCTCTTTTCATCATTGTCCTTAAAGTAAGAGCGGGTGAGTTTAGGCAATGGGTGGTCTGGAAGAGAAGTGTATGTGGACCTATGCTAAATCTAGATGATTTATATACTCTGTGTTCAGTCGAATGGCTGTGGGTGCAAATAACCAAAGAAGTGTATCGTTATTCACTTACAGGTGTTCACACATTATAAGACACTGACCTTAAGCGGTGTCTCCCGTCAATTCCCAAACTGAGGCCCCCTGTATCTATAGGACCCCATCGTAGGGTTACTGGTTGAACCATTGACTGTCTTTGCGGTTCTTGCAGGAACTTGTGGGATCCTTTAAGCACTTTGTATTCAGTTCTGAGGTTCTGGAGGCTCCTTTTCATTACCATGAGACGTCGAGGTGCTTTGGGGGAAGTTAGAGGTACTCATATTCTATGAAAGGGTTCTTGAAAGACCTGTAACATATACGTGGTTCCTGGAAGATCTCTTTTGTAAAAGCCAGCATCTGGAGGAACCCAAAAGTTCTGTGAGGCCACATTAAGATGTACAACCATACAGATGTACAGTTTATTTGCCTATTGTTGTTATCATTATTACTGTTGTTCATAATTATTAATGAACACAGAGAGAGAGAGAGAGAGAGAGAGAGAGAGAGAGAGAGAGAGAGAGAGAGAGAGAGAGAGAGAGAGAGAGAGAGAGAGAGAGAGAGAGAGAGAGAGAGAGAGAGAGAGAGAGAAATTTTGAGATTGTTTACCAGTTAGCCAGAAGACAAGGTTGAGATCAGATCACACATTTTTGTTACATTTTTATTGAACAGATTATGGGTAATGCTTTGTGTTCAGGTTTGACTGTGCTCATGTAAAACATTACACTTCAAATGCCTAAACATAAAAAGACAAAAAAAGCAATAGACATTTTACATTTTATATATATATATATATTATATAATATTTTTTTTTTTTTTTAAGTGTAGTATTATTATAATTATTAATCAGAAGAAGAAGAAGAAGAAGAAGAAGAAGAAGAAGAAGAAGAAGAAGAAGTGCTCTCGTGCGTTCTGCTCCCGCGCAACGCAAGAAGCGGTGATTTAAAAAAAACGGCTTCATATGACTTCCCCATTAAAGGTGAGTAAAGTCGCCAAAATTATTATGCAAAATATATACTATGTGTACACACATTAACACACTAACACGCTTAATTTTATGGCTGTTTAAAAATGTATGTTTTACACTTTAAAGAACGTATATTGACTATACACATTGACAGTAAGTTAGGCCTATAACGTTAGCAGAATAGGACTAACTGTTTTAGCTGCGATGCTAACGAAATGTAGCCTAAACGAAATTACTTTGTGGGTCGAAATGAGCACTGTTAAATCACAAACAATGATTTTAGTTTTGTTGTTAACTTTTAGACAATGTAACGTTAGCGCTCTTTTTTTTATTTAACTAACTTTATTTGTTGTCATTGGCATTTGTGTTAATTCGTTGTTTAACTACACAAATATACACAAATTGGGTTTACATGTTTTAAGGGGACATTCCATGGCCTTACGAAAATTAGCCAAGGGTTTATTATAGTAAAAGTGTAGTAAACATTGTTTTCTGTCGGATTGATTAGTATTTGTTTAAACACAGTTGTACTACAAATAGGCCTAACGTTACCATGGTAAAACTATGGTTAGTGTAGTGGCAAAAAAAGTGTCCTAATTAATGTGAATTCATTTTTTTTTTGTTTTTGTTTGTGAACACTCAGCATAATCATCTATTCAACCAGTAATTTTTTCAGTAACATTTTTTTTTTGTTCACAGCAACTACTATATATGATAAAGGGTGTATTCTATAACTATATTTTACATATTTGTATATGTATTGTTAAAATACATTGTGGTCATACTGATCATATATATTGTAGTTATTATAATAATTCTAACCAAAGGTTATTGGAAAAATCACATTTCTTTTTTGGAGCACCAAACATCAGTAACCTTTAAAAAATTAAAGTATACCATAGTACCATAGTAATAACAGTAAATTATACATAATTACAAGTAACTAACCCCCAACCAAACCCTAGTCCTACCCTAACCCTATAGTAAGTACATGCAGATGCTTAATATTAATCAGTACTTAAATATATAATTACACTGTAACAATGGCACCTTAAAATAAAGTGTATCAAAATGTTGTATAGTTTATTAAACCATTATTTTATCCATATTTGTAGGACTAATGGTCATTGCAGGAATCCTTCTCTTGCCGTACCTGTTACATGACAATCCTGCTGGACTGTACATGATAAACAAGGTCAGTTTTTATTTATACATGCAAATGTTTTGGGCCATTGACAATTGAAATAATCAGCTTAAAGTTTTGCCAGTATGTCAGTTATTGCTAGTGATTTTGTGCATTTAACTACTCCACAACCATAAAAGGACATTGGATATTATTTATACTTTTAACTCTGTGACCAGTTGCATTTGATGTTCCTAATTTTTAAGACACTTTGAATAAATGTTTGTGGATAATTAATTAATGTAAATGTTTTGTAATAAAAATATATCTTATCCCTTTTTTTCAACCAACAACCTCCACAGAACCTCACACCAACAATGGTGATTACAGGAGACCCATTTGGTGAAAGCAGCATTGCGTTTTTTCTTGATGGCGAAGAACTGCTTGCTGATGAACCTGACATATAACAATGGGTGTAGGCCTTACTATGAGTGCCTACTTTCTGTTCAACATTAAGTAGAGGAAACCAACTAAAAGTACACTGACTTTTCTGCAGTATCTGTTGGGCATTCAGAAGGAGAGCATCAAGCTACCTACAGTTGTGTTGAGGCTTATCAATTTCTTAAAATGTCCTGTGTGAATATTCCCAGAGTGAAAATGTTACCATTGACTGCATTGTAAATTGAATTGTAGTCAATTTGAATTTTAGGCTACTGGGAATATTCGAAAGTTTTAAGATATTTGAGTCATATTCATATTTTACAGTTTTGTCAAGATTTAAACTCTTAATGTATCACAATATTAACATTATACATGTGCTTTCATGAAATAGATCTTGATACAGTTATTTATTGACTATAAGGTGATTATTTATTGAACTTTTTATTTGTATGGATGTTATTGTTGTTTATCAATAAACAATGTTTGTTTTGTATTTGGTTTCAGTTTTTCATTGTGTTTATAAAATAATAATACATGTAAATAAATAAATAAAATGTATTTATTAGTAAAAGAAAGGGAGGGGGAGGGTGGGGACAAGAAATAGAATTCAAATTGGGAAATGGTGCCTTGAAGCACCAGAGGTGGTTCCTGATCATTCTTAATAAAAGGGTTCCTCAAGAAGCCTTTAAGGTTCCTCAGAGAACCGCCCCTTTTGAAAGGGTGCCTAGAGGATCTACAGACGGTTCCGCCGGTGTGGCAAAGTGTAGAACCCCAAAAGGTTCCTCCAGGCACCTTTTCTTTTTGCAGTGTGGGTCAAAGGTCACCCCTTTGCATTTATTTATCAGTACATCTTTCAGAAAGCAGTTCCGGATCAGATGACATCGGAGAGGAGTGTTCTGGAAAAGTTATTTGTTTTTGTGCGGCTACGTGTTTTATTTAGAGAGAGAGGCCTATCATTTTAAGAGGGGCTAAGGGAATGTTTGCTCACCCTCTTAATGACTTTGTTGAGGAAGACCATCCATCTTTCTCTCTGCGCATTACAGGACTGAACTCCAGGAGGTGACCGCCTGGCAGAGACACACGGTTTACACAAAGCCGTGCTGGAGACAATGCTATGGGAAACAAACACAACATCAAAAGGAGTGCATGCCTTTCGGTTTTGGAAAGATAAATATTAGCAGATTTTGAATATTAGTATGTAAACACTTAAATCTAGATTATTGTGGCAACAGGCCGGAACATGAGCTATTTATACTTGATGAATCGAGTTGATTAATATGAAATTAAACAAAATGAGGGAATCACGCTCATCTAGCATGCTATAACATTTTAGCATATAAGCAAGATTTAAAATGAAAGCCCTATAGAGTGACAAACAGGGCTTGACATTCACACCAACCCACCGAATGCGGGTGTATTTCAGCAGTGGCGTGCAACAGTCATTCTGGCCACTTTGGCGGGATGAATTTTATATACAATATATATATATTTCAATTGTAGTCTTTTAAAAAGGCACCTGAAATAATAAACGAAGTGCAATATAATTTCAAAAACTACTAGGCTATATTGAAATATCTGAGACGCTTACAATACTAATTTTCCACACAATAGATACACGATCCTAGCTGCGCTTTGTCACTTTCACGATTATCAGTGAGAGTGCCCATTATTACCCCCAGAGGGCATTCCAGCCCAGACTATTGTCATTCCCTAATGAAACTACATTTCCCATAACTCTCTGCCTGGACCCTCATTCCTGGTTGCATCCACCTGTGTCTCATTACCTTGTTTAACCCACCCTATAATAGCCTGGTTTTCACATTTATTCCCGGCAAAGTTGTGTACGTGTAACACTGCATTTCTGAGCGTTTCCACTGTTTTCCATTTTCCTGTTCCTGTCTCACCCTCTGGATTTGTTTGTCATTGTTTGGACTGGATACCCTGTGCTTTTGACCACTGCCTGTTATACGGTTTATGATCTTGGATTTTCCCATTAAAAACTGCATTTGGATCCTTAACCTTCGAGGATCGAAGCAGTTCGTGACAGTCACTCTCTCATCTCTCCGATAGCGAATTGACACAAACCCGCCTCCCCTCAACTCATTTGCTCTGGATGAATATTGTTGGTGTTACAGGGCTTAAATTTCGGCGTGGGATTGCACGTATTGCATATAATTTTACTCATTCCCGCAGATTTTGTGCTTACACCCAAAGTGCACGCACATAAAGCCACCTTTCACAACTAAATTAAATTCTTTTTCGTGGCTTATTGACCTAAACAGTCAAATACACACAAAATAACTTCAAAATGGAAGACTTTCTGAGTATCCACGATGTTACGTGTGGGTTTTTGTTGTGTCTTGTATATCACGTGATTCCTTGTTTGTCATGTGACCCTGCCATGTGTCTTGTCTTTTGTTTGTTGTTGCTCAGTGTCCACAGGTGTTCCTCGTCCATGTTTATTAGTCTCCCCAGGTGTTTCTTATTAACCACGCCCCCTTGTTATCTTGTTTAGCTTGTTTGTCTGTGTATTTAAACCCCTGTGTTTTAATTGTTGGCTGTCGGTTGTTGGTTAATGTTACTACTGTCTTGTTCTGAGTTCCCTGGATTTCCTGTTTGTATTTGTTTATTTAAATGTGCTTGCGATTTGATTCACTCTCTTTTTCATCCTTGCTGCCTCATAACACACGAAAACCAAGTCAGTTATATTTTAAGTGAAAGTAAAAATAAAACAGTTAAGAAAATAAAATGCATGTGTAACAGGATATGGATCTGTGTGACAGCAGCCTAATATACCTGCTGCCAAATTATGAGATAATATTTAAACAAATCTATATGGTAGTTTTTCCCCATTGATGTCACAATTGTGGGCATTGGAAATGCTGAGTGTCTAGTAACTTTGGATAACCACCACAGTGGCTGGTGAGCAAAAAAGTTAATGTACAAGCCCTGGTGAAAATTCTGACCGAAGGGGGTGAGATTTGAGATCAAAATGTCTTGTTTTGAATCAACTAGTACGCTGCCTTAAGCAAACAGATTTGACTCCAGTTTGGTTTCAGCCCTTTGGTTTTGATTGAGTGTGAAATGGTAAAGCGGTGTCAAAAGATATCCTGACATAAACACACCAATCTTGCTTTTACTCTTGCTTTCCATGCTTGAGCTTCTTGAGACAATTTATTGATGCATCTCACAGGACACACCTGTATTCACAGCTGTAAATATGCTCTCTCCTTCTCTCTGGCCCACTTCGTATAAACAAATAACGCCTACCATGTGATTTCTTTCTTAATTTAGAATGTATTGAAGCAAATGAATTACAGATATCTAATGATAAAGGCTTAGATAAATGAAGTCATTTTGGGTCTAGATTTTGGTCCACAGATATGGTTAGGTGATTTAAGGGAACGTTTAGATTCATTAGGCAGAGACAGCTCTGTGGAGAAAACAAGCAGAATTTCTGCAGCTGGCTGCTGAGTTGCGTGTGAACACTTTGTCACAGAGTAATCTCCCACAAACACAGATGCATACACACATGCGCAAACACTCTCTCCTGCTTCGCTCACAGAGAAAAACTTCAAGCTGTGGAGTGCAAAGCCACATAGAGACTTTTACCTCATGGTGTTTGGAACGAGCGAGAGTTCAGTGCTTCTAAAATACAACAGCCCTGTTTCTCGTTTAACTTTGCGGTTTAGATGCCTTGGCAATGTATTTGTGGCCTTTTGGCAGCAGTTTGGCAACCATGTACTGTTAAATGGGTGAAAGTGAAAACTTCTCAAGCCATCCTTGAGAGTTGAAATCATTTAGCAAATTGTGGGAAGGCGCTTTGTGCTTAGTTCCTCACTGATCAGTAAACAAATTAGAAATACATTTCTATAGCTTTATTTTTATTCCAGCTTTAGTTTTAGTCATTTTAGTACTTCAACTTATTTTATTTCAAATGATCAACATGACTAATTATCTAATTATAGGTTTTTCATCTAATATTCATATTTTATTGTATTTCAGCTTTATTACGGAATTAACAGAAATGTTTTAATAATTTTAGAATTAGGTCTAGTTAATAATGACAAATCCAGACCAGAAATAACTGCTGAATAATAATGTGTATTATTTAATTACATGATTACATGTAATCAGTAATCACAATATTTTGCTCAGAACTTTTTGATTTAACTTTGGCCAGAAGAGTTTTAACAACAGCCAGCTCTGACATACAAAGACAAACTGGTGCTGTGCGTCTTGTGGGAGCTGGTTTGGATCAGTCAGCAGCCTCTGATGTACCATGTCTCTGTGCTCTCTGGAGGGTGATTTGGGGAGAGATCTGTGGGCCGAGAGCAAGGGGCTCCAGCAGCTGCTTCTAGTTGTGCTTCTTTGTGCAAATACACACATATGAACATACATATACCGGTATGTCCGTGTTCATACACACACAGACCGAAATGGCATCTGGTTCCTCATGAAAGATATCGAGGTGGGATCTTGGGGTCATCCGTTGAGCCGGGAGTGCAGTTTGGTACTTAATCTCATAAAATTTGACTCTGGATTCTTCACAAGTGATGGCAGGATTCCAGAGTTGATCCCACAGGCTGCCGTAGCACTCTGCGTCCAGGAATCAGTCATCTCCGCTTTGGTCCAGACCCAAGTAACAAGAACCACACTGAGGGGAGATCAAGTACATACAAAAGGTGTGATGTGTCTTCTTGTTGCTGTAGTTCAGCTGGTAGAGCATGGCGCTATTACATACACTGCCAGATAGAAGTTGGGAATAATTAAGAATGTTTCTGAAAGAAACACCTGCTCACCAAGGCAGCATTTATTTGTTTGTTTTAAAGTACGGTAAAAACAGTAGTATAGTGAAATATTATTAGAATTCAAATGAACTGTTATCTATTTTAATATATATTAAATGTCATTTATTCCTGTGATTCAAAGCTGAATTTTCAGCATCATCACTTCAGTCTTCAGTGTCACATGATCCTTCAAAAATCATTCTAATATGCTGATTTGGTGCTCGGTTTTCATCAATTATTATTGGTTATTAATAATGTTTCTTATTATTGTCAATGTTGAAAACTTTTTTTTTAATCATAATACTTTTTTCAGGATTCTGTAATGAATAGAAATTCAGAAGAACTGAATTTATTTCAAATAGATTTTTTTTGTAAAATAATAATTGTCTTTATTTGTCTTCTGTCACTTTTGATCAATTTAAGTGTATGTCTTCATTGCAATCACAAGTTGATTTAGATCAAAAGCAGTGCCTGTGTCAAACTGATAAAAGATGTATGCATGTGACAATAGTGTTTTCCAATCACATGCACAAATAATAAGCTGTTCATTCACAGATAAACAAAAACATGCATTATTTGAAACATGGAGACTAAAAAAAGGTTCAAATAATGCTTGACAGTTTGCAAAATATAATCAGCTGATGTCAACAATAAATCTTTTCATTCATGTGTTTCTGCCCAGTCTCTTCTGTGACCTTAACTGTTTTTCAGAGTTCATTGTTGAGAGAGTTTGTCAAAACCAGATTGTATTCAGTGGATGAACAGCATGTGTTTAAGAAATAGTTTGATCAGGATCCCATTAGTGACCTTATTAGGGGTTTTATGATGAGGACATGAATGTGGCAGTGTGAGAAGTACAAATTGTGCTATGCTGATGTGTGGCTGCTGGATTTCACCTGTTATGATGAGCATCCGACTGTAAACTACCAAAAGTCACACACAAACATGTCACACATCTCAAGAGGAATGCAGCCATTTAAGGTGAACAAGGTTACAGAGAGGTGGTGGCTAGTTTTCAAAACATACGTTCTCATGTAAGCATGTCGGTCATCATCTAAGTAGGTTAAAGCGCCACCAAGTGGTTCATATAAGAGTCATTGACAAACAAGGGGGGTTCAAAATACTAAAAAGGTAGGCTATATTTTAAAACATGTGACAAGTTCTTAAATATATATATATATATAAAATGTAATTTTAATTCAAACATTCAAAACATGTTCATTATTTAATATTTGTCTGTAAAAGATAAAAAAATAAGCATCTCTTCCCAGACAGCAACATGTCAGTCCAAAACCGGGCCCCATCTGGTACATGCGGATTCCACACGTACCAGATGTGGGCCGGATCTGGGCGACACTATGTTGCTGTTTGGGTTTGACCATTAAGTTCAGGTTACCAAATAGTAAATAGTCTGAAGCAGGCAAATATAATAATTGGATTTCCTTTAAATTGTGTTTATATTTGTTGCCTACACTGAGGTTTGAAACACTTTTCTTTGTAGAGCTTGTTTTAATGTGTGTAATGACTGTGGGTATTCAGAGTTTGTGTGTGGGGAAGGTTTACAACATCACTGTACGTGCAAATCACTCATTAAACAAAAAGTCATACGTGCAAGCTCCACATTACAGTGCTGTTACAGTGCGGTGAAATATAAACCAACAAAAACAGTAAAAGCTCAGCTTTGGCAGCTGAGGGAAACTTCTGAAACACCTCTAAAGAATGGCAGCTTGTCCTGTTAACAGCCTTCACCTGCCAAATTAAGGTAGCTGCTTTACAAAACTATAGCAGGAATGCATTTACACATGGTTGAGAGGGCCAGATATTGCATCAATAACCAAATATCCCTTAATAATTTGGATGGTTGTTTGCTTGATTCTATCAGAGAGGTTAATATGAAATGCAGAGCGCCCCTGCTGAGATACTGAAGCACCAGGACCCACCACCACAACGCTGGAGACAAACTCTCCTCTCGGGTCTGTTACACATTCTCATGGCACTTTGAGTAAGAAGCTGTGAGAGTAAGTATGTCTAGGTGATGGGTGGAATGAAAAAGAAATAGAGTGAGTGGAACAATCAAATCTCAAAGTGTGTGGAATATGTTTGCACACATTTTTAAATAATAACCATACTGTTTAAACGTTATGTTTTCTAATGAGTTCTGTTATTGCAAGTTCCAAGTGTTATTGGAACCATATCAGTGAATCTTCAAGTAGGCCTACCAGTGATAAAGAAAGTAGTCAGAGGTCAGAATGGGACAGAAGAGCCTGGCAGAGATAACAGTAGCTATACATGTTTCAACCACTTTAAAATAATAGAACTTTGCGCCTTGCATCATGGTAACTAAATTTTGCTGTCCCGAGGCAAGCGACTCTGCAGTCCTGCAGCATTTCAATGCTTTTGTGGGTGAAGATGGTTGATGGCCAGAAAAACAAAACAATAGTTCTATAATATCCTGCTAAAGAAGATAATTGTGTAAATTTCATGTGTGAAGTCCTTTCAGCTATGTCATTGATAATCATTTACATTCAGTTCACATTTATTTTGTTTTATATTATTTATTTTGTATAATGTTTTTTCACAATGCATGTTTAAAGCGTCTTTAAAGAAAATACATTTTTGATATTAGGAATGTCTCTAACGGCAGCTGCTATGACGCAATATCGATTGGCTCTTTTATCATATCCTTTATTGAGAAATTTCTCCTGTTCTTTGCTTATAGTGCCTTGCCTGGCCTTATACTGCCACCCTCTGACCAACAGAGGATTTTACTCGTTGCTAGATATAGTGGTTTTCTTATGTTATTTATGTGGTCTTACTATTAATGTTGTTATCAATAACCATTAAACAGATAGTTTTAAGTAGGCTAAAATATTTAAAGAATTCGCACCAAGGTAACACATCAAGACAGACGAAGAAATGTATTGTTTTGTAGGTTATTATCTTTCAGAAGCGATAGAAACTGAACAGATTTAAGAAACAGTTCTCAACATATTTTTTATTTTCTGTTTTTATATAATAATAATAACAATAATAATAATAATAATAACAAAATGTATCATCATCATCTTCTTCTTCTTCTTCTTCTTCTTCTTCTTCTCTGTACGTTTAGTTATTCATCGCCTCCTCTCTTCCCTTCTCATCATGGCTTCTTCCTCGCGCCTGCTGCTTGTTTTTATTCCACGTCGGCTAAAGGAAGGTCGGCGCCTCTCGTCAGATCCGCAAGGCATTTCGGGCTACTGGAGGCTGATTCGCCCAATAATACAAACAAGCCGCTGGACATAGTGGAATCGGTTGAACATGGGGAAAACCGCCTGCTTATGAATTAACATATATTCAGCCTCACTGAATGAATGCTTTTATAATTTCCTCATTCTTTTGGAAGTGTCAGTATTTGATTGCGCATGCACTGGGATAAAATATTCAGCACGCGTGTCAAATAGCTAATCCTAGAATAGGAAACACAGGTAAGATAACATTTATGTATTGATCTTTATTATTTATCCAGTCATTATCGCATTTAGCAGACATCGAAATAGCCCTCATGTAATGTTACTGCATGCATTGTTGTGAAATATGACGGCGAAAATTAATATGTGGTTGTATTTAGCGATCTCACGGTTCAAGTGTGTTTATCTGTCTTGATGCATGAAAAGCGGTTTATTTTAACGAAAGGCCCTTGGGCGACAAGGACCGTCACTTTGACAGTGGATGCTTGAGTCAGCTGACTGTACCTTACACATTATGACAGTCATGCGTTATGAGAAATAAAATGTTGCACGGTTGAACGAGCCATAAGGTCGATTATATAAATATTCGTATTAGAACTCTCGTGCTTTTAAAGAAAATATGGATTTGAAGGTATTGTTTGTTTCTCGAGGTGAATGTTGTCGTAGGTAAAATGCCACGAACCCACTGTCAACGTTCACCTGTGCCACCTGTTCGCCCAGGTTGTTGCCCAATATACTTTAGACAGCAGGCAGATTAAAGATTCGTTCACCACTAGTTTAGACTTCAGTAGATGAATCGTTTTCGTTCATGTCCATACTAAATTCTTTCGTTTGCATTATTGCATCCATGTTTTATATAGCTGCTGGTTAAATATAGCACGAGTCAATAACATTTGAGAGCTGGCTGTAAAGGAGCATTTATTTGGTTTGACGTATTGACGAATCATTCATTGATGAGTCGCTGTCTAGGCTAATGTCTTTTACCCCCAACAACGATAATAGCCTTAGTGATAAATGTCATTGCCAACAGTTGACAAAATAGAGATAGAATTGCTTTGTTGTTTATGAGAAAAATTGACTGACTCTCTCTCTTGAGTCTATTAGTAGATTTGTAAGCATGAACATTTTATTTAAGGATAAACATAGTTTGTGTTGACTGACACGGTTGAGTGAATGGTTTAATGACTCTTCATAACACACTTGTAGCCACCTACTGACATAATGCAGAACTGACAACTGAACCAATAGTTTTAGTTAATAAATTCAAAATAATTAAATCACCGTTATGGATTAAAATCCTCACCACTTGTGTTTGTTTTAAAGAGCCTCTTGTTACCATGCTGGTCCCTTGAGACTTATTTTTAGGAAGGTGCTTAATGAGGCAACATCACCTCAGCGTGCTAGCTTGAGTCTGTACTGTACTTGTTGTCATAGATGCAGCCTTGGTTAGGTGGCATGCTGCCTCCGCAAATCCAGTGGAAAATCACAGGAAAAAAGGCCAAAGTCATTGATGTGTGTTGTAGTATTATCATGGCTGTCAAATTACAGGCCTGTCTGTTTTTCTTTTAGATTATTTTGTAGATCCTTGAAGACATTGCAAAGTTCTCCATAAGTTCACACTGTCCATGTAGCAAGGTAGAGGAACACAATTAATTACACTAAAGGTCTGTAAAATATCTGTCCATAGGCATCCACACATGTATCCAGAGAGTTTGCCTGTTTGACAATAGGTTACTGACATGTCAACTAAATTGATACCAGATTTCCTTCTAAATAATAGCATTTCTTCACTGGATCATTCAAATGTGCAGCTGCACCGTAAGAGAGAATGTAATTCACATCAACAGGTAGCTGGTAAAGCAAGGGTAATCCTGCAAGCCACAAATTGAATCGTTTTCTCTCGTAATGACATTGCCACAATTTCATTATGCAAAGTTTTATTGTATTCAATAAGGTCACAACATCCCACATCCCATAACCACAGTCCTATCCCCCCTTTCATTCGATATAGTAATGGAGCACTTGCACTGGCTCACCGCCATCTCAACTGCTTACTGAGTGCAAATTTATTAATGCTACTTTTCCATCCCTGTGGTTTACAGATAAGACTTGAACCATTATCTTTTTTTACCTACCTAAATGTCATGCTCCAGCACTCAGGAGAATGAAATGGCTTTTATTTGAAGGCAGGCTATGATGTCTCCGCTCAGATCGGCCCTCTGAGCACCGAGGCTCACTCTCTGAGCGCCTGTCTACAGCTTAGACAAACTTGCATGAGTCACATGATTGTTAAATAGCTCCCTGCATTCCTATATTTTCCTCTGCCTATTGAGGAGGCTTAGCTTGGGAGCTTTATGAGCGGTAACAATAAAAGCCTGCTTGAGAAGTTGCTCGCTCATTGCAGTGAAGCCCCTCCCGCAGGGGTGAGAGTAACCAAAGCAAGTATCAATGGAAATATCACAGAGGTATAGAAACTCACAGGGGTTTTAAACCAGGTTAATTGGTTGGAAGTGAAAGATCCAGTCCTTGAACTCCATGGCAGTTCCTTTTGTGGTAATGATGACTGGGTTGGGCTCTGTCAGATCTGATAAGTGCTTTTGAACAGACCATTCCTGTGTATTTACTCTCTTCCATGTTTCCACCAAATGTATGTGGAGTATAGAAGGCCAAGGCCTTGTATGTTTTATAGTTAAAGAGACATTTTACAGACATTTTTTTAGCCTCATGTTTTTTTTAAATGTAGAATGACAGCCAGCCTTGGTTACCATTCACTTTGACCTTGTGAGTTAGATTGTAATAATAATTTATTCTCTAGTGCTCGTTGTCTGAAGTGAGTTCTGGTCTACATTGTTAATTAGCAGCTGTGAATTCATGAATATATTATTCTGTTTAATTATCTTATCTTTTTTCCTTATCTCACTCTGTCTTTCAGCAACACTCCAGTATGGCGGAGAGTATGATGAGTAAAGCAGCCACTATGGAGATTCCTATTAACAGTAATGGGGACTCTAGGAATCTGGCAGAAGATGACAGCCTGGAGCAGGTGAGTGATACATGTGATTCAGCTGCATTGGGCCATTTTAATAGTGATTTCAATGTCAAAAAGTGGTCCAGTTTACCTGAACCCACCCTAATGATTCAGATTTTACCTCTGCTTGTAAAGCTGAATCAAAATGTATCAAAGCATCAAAACGTTGGTCACAGCATTTAGGTTTATATATATTGTTAGCGGCTGAAATCTAGCTTTCTACCAAGTTTGTTTAGTTTTGTTGCGCAATATCAGCCATGAGAAAAAAACTCAAGGTAGCAGGTGATGCAAACATTGCAGTTCATCATTTTTTAGCTCTTTCTTGGAGATTTGAAATAAGAAGTTTCAAATTAAGGTTAAGTAATAGTAATATGCAGTTGTTTCGTAAAAAGCACGTGTCTTCCTTGTCTTTGTGTTTCGGGAGTAACAGGCTAATGCAGCCAACTCAAAGTGTAAATCTCCTTATTTTTCAAACCACTGTAAATAGAGGTAATGTTGTCACAAGACACACCTCTGTAAGACAACTAAACTGTGACACTGGATCCGGGAGAAGACGTGTTCGGCAAACACACGCAAGATATTTGCTAAGAGGTTTAATCATTCCTATAGGGAACTAAAGGTTATTTGTTTTAAAAATAGGTATATATATTGTCATTCTCATGTTAAGCCCTTTAAAAAGCTCATCCCGGAGGACCACGGCTGATCATGTTCACAGTTGCAATAATGGCAAAGCTGAAGGCAGATGGCACTTCTGGCGTTACATTGTGTCTTTAAATAGATCGGTAGCGTTAGAATGTGAAAACAGACTTTTTAAGTGTTCTTGTCTTTACCCAGAGAGAGAAAGAGTGACATCTTCACTCTTCACTGATCTTCACTGATGTTTACATTGACAAGGATCTGTTAGCAACCCACTTTATGAAGAGGGTTTATTCATTGCTCAATGAGGGCTGAAATTATGCATAGTGTAACTATATATTTTTTTTTTTTATTGTATTTTATTTTTTATAACAGGTGCTAATCGACCCTAAAATATGGATTCCATTGTGTTTATTAGATTCTTTTATCATCACTGTTTTCATGTTTGTTTTTGTTTCACATTGTGCTTCATTTTTTGGTTTGTTTTCTTTCTTTTGTCTTTTTGTTGTCATGTTCTTCCCTGATGTCTGTGCAGGCTGCAAAGATTCAGTGGAGCTTAAGAGAGAAGGTAGGGAGTCCCGCAGCCCTCAGGGTGAGAAGGAACTCTGGGAAGGGTGGCAGTGTGTGTGTGTGTGTGTGTGTGTGTGTGTGTGTGTGTGTGTGTGTGTGTGCGTGTGTCTGTGTGTTTGCTTGCACGTGTATGTCTTTCCAGCAGAAAATGGTTTTAGTTCTCCCCATAATGTTGTCTCAATAAACGGGATGTTTTTCAAATCATTATTTTTGGGCTCTGTCACTCCATATTAATCAGTGTTTGAGGTTAGATACAAATCCAAATTATACAGATTTTGTTTGTTTTGAAAAACATCCTGTTTTGTCCCTTTGTGGTATTAACCAATGGCTAGTGACCTTTTAGTACCTATTAACTCTATACAGTATGTTCAGTGGATTTTGTATTATAATAATTCATTCTGTTTTGTTATTTAAAGGGGCCACTGCATACAGTGTAGAGCGTACTGTATACCAGCATATGTATCCCATGAGCCTGTTTATGTCCTGGCAAAAACAACACATTCATTTGACATTTGTTTTACAATGGAAATGAATGAAATTGTATATTTTGTCAGTGAAAAAGTACTATTCAATATAGTACTACATAGTCATATACAGTACTTGTACATTACATATATAAGTGTCCATTTTATAAATGGACTTTATTATTCCCTCATTAAAATGTATAATAATTAGTGTTGTCAATCGATTAAAAAAATAACAAATTAATTGCACATTTTCTTTGTAATTAATCACGATTAATTGCCCTAACATTGAAATGTTTAATACATTTTTTATATTGTAATAATTTCACATTCAATTGCCAAATTAATGTAGAAAGAATCAACAAAGTCAGTATATTTAAAATATTTGATCTTACAGGTAGTAAATATAGGCTACAGAAATTGAATTATCAAACACTTTTCACTGCATAAATTATAAATTTAGATACATTTTTATTAAAGCTACAAACGTTTTTCAGTCAAGAGCAGTGAGGGATTTTCCTCTTTTTCTTTTGTTCTTTGATTTACATTAAAGGGATAGTTCACCCAAAAATGAAAATTCTGTAAGTATTTACTCACCCTCATGTTGTTCCAACCCCGTAAGACCTTCGTTCCTCTTCGGAACACGAATTAAGACATTTTTGATGAAATCTGAGAGCTGGATCACTCCTCTATACTAGTCCATAGGCTTCTTCAGGAATTGAAACTTGCCGGCCTCGAAAAGTTATTACACGGACAGGAGCAGGTTTATTAGGCTGTTGTCACTTTAAGACCTGCTGCACATGACGTTGATCTCACGCGCATCCCATTTTCATAAATCTTTGTTCATTTAATACTGTCCTTACGAGGATCCTCGACAAAATGGGCATTTTGGCATCATTTAGTGTGTTTTTGTCTGTTCAGGCGCGAAAGAGAACTCAATGCGGCATGGCGCACGCCAGTATGATGTATAATGTCATATAATGTAACGCTGGCTATATAAAAAAACGGATGCTCCGTTATTTACATTAAATATTTTGAATGCGTTAAACTGAAAAAAAGAATCGAAAGCGTTAACGCGTTAATTTTGACATCATTTAATTTTACTTTCTCTAACTAGTTAAAGGTACAGTATGCAACTTTTGGCCCTTTAGTGGTTAAAAAACAGAACTGCATGTATTTTGCGAAAGGACATTGTTTTGGTTGTGCTTCGGCTCTGCGGGACTGTGCGGATGAATATGGTTATCCTACTGCTCATAAAACATTCACTACTAGGCTTAAGAGATATACCAGTTTAGATGGAAAGGATCTCAAGCTGACTTGCTGAAGATGTTACGGTAGCTTTACACATTAATAGACACAGTACTTCCTTGATAATAAATTCCAGCACAGCTTTACAACAACATAATGAAATGACCCTTCACAATACATCATTCTTTAAAATGAAGATTGTCTGTTAGAGAGCTACATATCGCAATTTATCAGTTCAATAAAATATATAGTCATAAAAACGCTATTTCCGTGACACTTTTGCTACATTTTAAATCCCTCAGTTCTGGCTATCTCCAAAAAGCCAGGCCAATGTTGATTGTTGTTTTACAAGCTCTGTTGCGTTCTCTTTTTGCAAGCAGAAGCCCCTCTGTTCGGCGTTTGTTTAAACCATGTTTTTACCATGCTCCATGTCGTCAAACTTTCTTGCTTATTGTGACAACTAACCTATGCCACCGTCATAACCTATGACACACATTAGTCGCTAGTCTGCAATTTCGCGCGAAAAGCATCCCTCTTGGTCTAAAAGTATGGCCAAAAACACTTTTTTGAAAAAGGATTGATGGTGTATTGACTATTTACCTTTTTTTTTTTTTTTTTTACAAAAAAAGTTACATAGTGCACCTTTAAAGAAAGTTGACTTAATATTGTGATTGTTTAACGCATATAAACAATTATTTGATCAAATTGATGTGGATTTGTTGTTTATTTGTAAGAAGGCTCTTTTTTGTAGTTTATGTTCTCAGATAACATGTATGCTTTGGTGTGGTTTGTTGACTGTTTTATAGTCAGTAATGTGACTTGTTTCAGATAACTGTTCAGACTGTTTCCTTCCTTGTGCTGTAATTGCCTGGTAAGCTTTGGTGTCAAATTCCTTTACTACAACAAGGAAACGCATGGATTTTTCAGAGGGTTCGTTTTCACAGGAAGTTACATATGACTTTTTTAATGTCTCACAGACACATGATTCTTAATAATTCTTATGTGATTCTAACCCTAAAATGTTCCTTCTAACAATTAACAACTTTTGCCTATGTTTGTGTGTTTAGAACTTAAACAAATGGCTCACTACATGGCAAAAGAATTTTTAGGTCGTGAATTCTTAAGATCTCTTCTTTTCTGTTTCCATGTCTGTAGGACTTGCAACAGGTCATGGTGTCTGGGCCCAACCTAAATGAAACCAGCATCGTATCAGGCGGTTATGGAGGTACAACGGAAGGCATTATTCCAACCAGCTCTATCAAAGGTATAAGAAACCCTGTCATTCTTTAACTCTTCACTGTTCTTCACATCTTCTTCCAAAACCTAATTGCTACTTCTGCAGTGAATACGTAAAATACATGTACTTCGGATGTGTATATAAATAACACGTCAATAACCTATATGGCTTTAAATACAGTAGTCAACATTTGAAGTGGATCGAAACCTTTCATCAAAGTTATACATGCATTTTGAACCATACCAGTTCTTGTCTTAGGATAACTTTGATTCAACTTTTTTGTTCCACTTCAAATGTTGACTACTGTATATGATATGGCTTCAAAACACAGGCAGATAATAAACTTTCATGATGATGACGAACTTCAATGTCATGTGAGCGTTACCACGATAGAGATTATAATCAAAATCAATCAGATGTTTTAGTTTTTAATTGCAGATACTGGACACCTCTACTGGAATGCGGGGTAGGGAGCAGCAGCTCATTTGCATTTAAAGATACATGCACGAAAACGGCATGTTTATCCTTCCGCTAAAATGGCCATTTTACAACATGGTATATAATAAATGATCTGTGGGGTAGTTTGAGCTGAAACTTCACTGACACATTCTGGGGACAACAGAGACTTATATTACATCTTGTAAAAGGGGGCATAATCAGAGTGCGAATTACCCCACCATAATTGGGGGGGTACTGCTCCTTCACTTCTTCTGACCATCATGGTCCACTACCATATCAATCCCCACCGTGATCGCCAAGTGATCGCCAGTGATCGCCACATACAATGTCTAAACATGCGTCAAACTGATAATCAGTAATAAGAGCGTGATCATACAAAGCTAGTCAACGGGTGACAGAAAAAAATGGATAATGCGTAATTGTGTTAAAAATTATTATTATTATTATTATTTTTTCAAATAATACAAACATCGAAAACAAAGACAGACAAGCAAACAGGACAACAAACAAACCCAGAGCGCTGCAAGTTAAATAAAATGTACGATAAACAAATGTGTCTAGCGTTAAATATTTAATATTTAATTATCTTGCTAACTAACCTTGGTAACTAACCAAGGTCCACTTTACTAGCCTCAGTGGGTAAGTAGCAGGGGGATGGGATGGTATGAAAATTTAATATCACGATTATAGTGACCAAAATTATCGTGATTATCAATATTATCATGGTTTTGTTAAAACGAGATGGTGTTCAAAAAGAACTTATGCTCACACTGAAAACATTAAAAAAAAGTTTTATATTTAATAAATCTAATGTTACAAACAACAAATAAAACAAGCAGAGCACATTTTAAAGCAAGATTCTATTCTGTGGCAGTTCCTTCCTTATAATGACCGTCGTCAATAGAAACGCATTATAACAGCGCACAAATACAACTTGCCGTCTTGACTCTTGTGTCTCCGTTTTTGATTGTAAACAATAAATCATCTGATTTCATTTTCAATACAGAGTTTGATAATATTGTTGTGATCATCTATCTTGTCTGGACGAGTTTTTTACGCTGTAGGCCTACAAAATGGATGTAACAGGTAAGATTTAAAACATTAATCTCAATTATGAGGTAAAAACAATCGGTATAATAAGTGTACAACATTATCTCTTAAATGTCACTCTTAATTGAACGTGTTTGTTCGTTCGTCTTTGGCTCGAAGCCACTTGCTGAGAACTTTTCTTCGCGGAAGCTTCACGTTTATTTCAAGTGAGTGAGATAAAATATTTCAACTCAAAATAATATTTAGTAAAATCAACAAGCTAGACGTCAGCTAGCAACATACATTTATGCATGCACGTCAGCTGCAGACCGTTCTCTATCTCCGTTGCTTCTAGCCGCCACGGTGGTTAAAAATGGTACGGTCCACAATAGGGGTGTCTGAAATCGCTTTACATTAAAATGTTCCTACAGTGAAAATAGGAGTTGACTTGTATTGTAACTGTAATATCAGAAAAATTATCTGACCCCCCCCACCCCCCCAACTGATATTTCTGTCCCTTTGGGGAGTACTGGGTCTTCATTGGGTGGTATAGTACCCCCCTGTACCCCCTGTAATTCGCACTATAGGCACAATAGGTCCCCTTTAAATGAATGTCCTCTGTAATGAAAAATGAGGCTAACTTTTGCAAAGTATTCTAACCAAAACGGACTGCTTTTGATTTGATTTTAATTTAGTTTCATGTATCTAACAAAATGACTTTGTCTGGACAGGACATGTTGTAGATCTGATTGTAAGGTGATCACCTGGGGCCTTGATATCAGTGTAAATTTATTCCCTTCTGATTCAGTGACCCTGTCTTCTGTCTCTTTTACCCTTTCTCAGGCCCTGCAATCCGTCTTAACACTGACTTTCTAGGCAACAGATGCATTCCAAATGAAGGGCAAGGTCATTCATCCCTCATTCGTACCCGATCTCACTTATTTCTCTTTTTCCACCTTCCCATGATGCCTTGTATTATTGTCCTTTTCTAAGCCACTTAGTCTTTTCCTAGGGCATAGGATGGTGTTCTGCAGAAATAAATTTAATCACTTCTGTTTTTCTGGTTTTTATTTTCTCTCTAAGCAGATTGGAAAAGGCTGCCTTTTTATTTCTCTTCTTTCTTCCTGGGTTAAGGTTGCTTTTTTTTCTATGGCAGGAACTTTGAAATGAGGAATATTTTGTCATTTTGTTCCGGAAATTAGTTTTGAAACTTGAATCTGGCTTTAATCTGGCTGACTTTGTCGAGGAAATGTTTAGAAAAATCTGCTGCAGAATGGCTGGGTGTAAAGTATGTTTGGTAACTTTCAGAACAGTTACTGTCTGATACTCTTAGTCACACCCTGTTTCTGTGTAAACTTTGTAGTAACTTTGTGTAAACTTGTAGTTAAAAATAAATGATCAGGCATATTGGGGCTTAAAATAACAGTTGTGTGTTTTTGAGTGAACTACATTTTCTCCATCTGTTTGTCATGAGGCAGCAGATTTAACAAAACATCAGTCATGTGCTTTCCTGTGTTCATTTCATCTCGTTACATTATCACCTTCTCTCTCTCACCTTCACAGTCACACACACATACGCACTGGCATTATTCTGTACACTTCACTGTCATGTGTTATATCCATTCCATTGTAAAACGTAATTTTCCCAATTGCCTAAACTTCTTTTAAACTTCTTAACATATCCACCACTCACTCCCTCTTCCCCATAACCCTATATACCCCCAACATCCCCTGCTATTCCTGGCCATGACCCCCTCCAGACCTGCGAATGAAGTCCAGGGAAGTCTAGACATTTGTTCAGTGTATGTGTGTGTAATTGGAGACTTACTATAAGCATTTTCTGTGTATCAGGGTCCAACATGCATCACACCAGTAGCAATTCCTCCATAACAGCAGAAGAGGCCACAAGAGGCGTTGCTGTGGAGAAATTTGACATCATGAAGAAATGGGGCCTGAACACATACAAGGCTTGTCAATTAACTTTTTATCTTTTCTGTTTAGATGTTATGTGCTGTTAGCCACTCCAATTTTGAAGCCTTTTGTATTTATGGTTCTCTCCCTTAGTGCACCAAACAGATGATCTCTGAGAGGTTTGGCCGAGGCTCACGTACTGTGGATTTGGAGCTGGAGGCTCAGATCGAGGTTCTGCGGGAAACCAAACGGAAGTACGAGAGTGTGCTGCATTTAGCGCGAGCACTAACCAACCACTTTTACAGCATGGTGCAGACGCAGCACGCCCTTGGAGACACTTTTGCCGACCTCAGTCAGAAGTCTCCAGAACTCCGGGTGAGACGGCATGGTCATCTTAAGATTTATGACATATGTTGTGCCTGCCATGCAAAATTATGGGACTGGTGTAAACTACTCATGTATTTTCAAACAGTCAGTGTTAAAAATAACTAGTGCTTACAGACCAAAAAAATGTCATCAAGCACTAGAAGTCCACAGTTGTGTCTGAGTTTACTTTAGCTTTTGTGTTTTGCTACTTCTACACCAGACCAGTCAAGAATGTATCTAACATTGCTGGATGGATTGTCTAAGACTTGTTAAACAATTGAGCAGTCAACACTACAGACATACTGCCAAAACAAATCACCATTGGCTTTTTTTATTTTACTCTCCAGACTTTTGACGCACATATTTATTTATTTATATATATATATATATATATATATATATATATATATATATATATATATACTGTAAGTGTGTGTATGTGTGTGTGAAGAGAAATCCATATGTAATATCATTTGAAAGCATAGCAACTAAACTTATAATAAAATGTAGGAATGTCATATTAAACAGAACTTTTAGAATTAGGGTGGTTGAGACATCAATATATATTCATGTTTTAGTATTTTGTCATTTCTTTTAGTTATTTATCTTTATTTTTTACTTCAGTTTACTACAATTTTAGTGCTTTGACTTAAACTTATTTTATTTCAATTAGTTGCCAAGCCAACATGTATAATTTTCAAAAATGTTTTTTTATCTAAAATTTATATTTTGTTATTGTAGCTTCATTTCAATTAAAATGTTTTTAATAATTGTAGTTTTAGTTAACATAACACTGCAATAGTCATATAGTCACACTCACAATAGTGTACTGTGGTATTGTTTTCACACAGGATGAGTTTGGATACAATGCAGAAACACAGAAGTTGTTGTGCAAGAATGGAGAGACTCTGCTCGGTGCCATCAACTTCTTTGTGTCCAGTATCAACACACTGGTGAACAAAACGATGGAAGACACACTGATGACTATCAAGATGTATGAGAATGCCAGGTAAAAGCTACTTCAGCAAAAAAAAAAAAAAAAAAACTTTAATGCGCTTAAAGTGATTCAATTCTCTGCAATATGAAATGGCACTGGGCAGTACTTTCTGTCAGGACTTCAAGCACTTAAATTGTGTTTTAAGTTAATTAGCCTATAATGCAACTGGACGTTGAGAGGGTCAGTATACGTTAGAGTTGTCTGGGTTAGTATCGAATATTGCTGCATGTGCAGACGAGAAGGTATTGAATGAACTGGGAGTGATACACCAACAGGCACTGACACTGGCTGGCCCTCTTACTCAGTCTTTTGATTGAAAATAAAAAAGGAAGAAGCATATCCTCTGTCACAGTTATTTGCAAAAAACATAGAGAGAGCAGCTTTAGTTTCTGCTGCTACAGCCGCAAGACCACGCAAACGCGGTGAGTGTGTGTTAGAAATCAGGATGATCATTGTGCTTGGTACGGTTTTCGTCTTCAAACCAAACTTGGGTCTTCAGCCGACAAAGTTTAAATCCCATCTGGCTAGCGCGCTTCCAATAATGTTTACGCGTTAGGTCAGTAGGCGATCTTTTGTGGCTGTTCGAACACATTCAACTACATGAGTGTTTACACTACGAAAGCAATCTGGTCAAATGTGCTTTCGACCAGCTCTGGAAGTGGTCGAAAGTGAACCAGCTCAAAATGTTTTAGACCCCGTTTATACCTGTATTTAGCGTCGTCCACTTGTGATCCAATCGACCAAAACACATCTTAATACCAAGTGTAAACACGGCCTTGTCAGATTTCACCATAAATAACTTTCAACTTTGGGAATCACATTGTATAAAAAGTATTAAATGTTGTATGTAGCATTTTTTTATTTTTTTCTCTGATGTCCTGTAGGCTAGAGTTTGATGCGTACAGAGCAGATCTAGAGGAGCTGAACTTGGGCCCGCGGGATGCTGTTACCATGGCTCGTATCGAGGCTGCTCAGCAGCAGTACCAGATCCACAAGGATAAATATGAACGTCTTCGCAATGATGTCACCATCAAGATCAAGTTCCTGGAAGAAAATAAGGTACGTGACTTTAAGTCACTTAAAGGGATAGTTCACCCAAAAATGAAAATGAACCCATGATTTACTCACCCTAAAGCCATTCTAGATGTATATGACTTTCTTCTTTCAGATGAATACAATCAGAGATTTATTTAAAAATGTCCTGGCTCTTCCAAGCTTTATAATGGCAGTGAATGGGTGTTGATATTTTGAATGTATGTAGGAATGGCTGTAGGAGTAGCATAAGCTTTGACTCCTCTCACGGTTCAAATAGGCCTAGGCAACAAACTCCTCAGAGATTTCTCTTTAAAAATTTCCGTATAAGACTTCTAATTCGTGACCAGTGTTTTGTTTTGTTCCATCCTCTGCGCTTCCGTGTTTGTCATGCGTCAGGTCAGGGGTTACTTTCTCGCCGTAAATCATAGTTTATAAAGTTTTAAATATGGATATTTTTCTTACACAAACACATCGCTTCTCTTCAGAAGGCCTTTATTAACCCCCTGAGCCGTGTTGAGTACCTTTAAGATAGATGAATGCACTTTTTTGGGCTTCAAAATATCAACACCCATTCACTGCCATTATAAAGCTTAGAAGAGCCAGGATATTTTTTAATAAGAAAGTCATATACACCTAGGATGGCTTTAGGGTGAGTAAATCATGGGGTAATTTTCATTTTTTGGTAAACTAGGCCTATCCCTTTAAGCAGCCCTTGATCTATCTGTTGTCTCTGTCTTGTCATCTAACAAGGTGTGTTTGTGTATCTATCTCACAGGTAAAAGTGATGCACAAGCAACTTCTGCTGTTCCATAATGCCATCTCTGCCTACTTTGCTGGAAACCAGCAGCAGTTGGAACAGACCCTCAAGCAGTTCAACATTAAACTCAAACCACCTGGGGCCGACAAACCGTCTTGGCTGGAAGAACAGTGAAAGTCCCCGTTCACCCCTGATTTCCTGATATATGTCTTTAGCCAATCAGAGAAACACAGTAGGACCACAAGAGACCAGCAATCTGAGATGCTAGCAGAGACGGGGCTACAACAAAGCCTCTTTCCACTAACTCTCTCTATACTTCTCTTCCTTGATTCTTCTCCTCCTATTCTTGCTCTGAGTCTGTCAAGTGTCTGAATAGTCACCTCTGGTATGTAACCAGTCCCAAAGTGTCCAATCAAATGTCAAAGGTATCATTTTAAGCTTCAACCCATATAAATATCATTAAACTGACTGAAACACTCCTTCTGATGTCAGTCAGAACAACTACTTTTTGTCCAAGACTATTCTCAATATTACTCACAATCGTCACACACACACTTTCTCTCTGTCAGTGGACACATTTTAAGGAACATTTTCCTTTTGTTTTTCTGTGAAAAGTGTTTTATTTTGTCCCTACAATCTTTTTTTCTGTATTGTAGATTTGGTATTGTAGCTGATGGAGGATTCATATCATTCCTATCACAGAGCTTTCAGTGTTGATGGGTCTAACTAAAAGTGATTTTATTTGGATAAAATCCAGATATTAGTTTATCTTATTAGTATTGCATTTTTGTATGTTTACTAGGCCATGAGAGTACTGTTGAATCAATGCTTGTCCAGTTGTCTCTCTTTTAAATACATGAAATATTACATTTAATATCTTAAAATGAGCTGCTCATTTTAAGCTATTTAGCCTCAAATGAATAATACTTTGACATATGTTATGGATTGAATTTCAGCAGATGTGGGTGCAGTTTCCTGCACATTTTAACAAAGCCCAGAATGGAAGATGAAACTAAATATCACTGTCTCTTGTCAATATTGTTACATTTGCTTTACAGCTTTGAATAGTTGGAACATGATTGTTTTCTTGAAGGGAGAGGAGTATCATTTTTATTTTATTTTGACAATTATAGTTTATTGTAGTATTATGTACCAATGCATAATACTGTATAATATTTATAGGTTTGTTACAAAAGTTAATAATCAGCAGTTAATCAATGAAATGTATGAATTGAATATGATTGATTTAACATGGGCCAGTGATTAACGTCTACTGTTATCTGCCTCTTTATCTAATGAAATGTGCACTAGTTTATGTACTGAGTTGTGTTCTGTTAGCATCAGCAAGGCCCTAATATTTTCCTATTATGCATTCAAATGTCACCTTAGAAATGGGTTCTGATGCACCCTGTTTAATGCCTTTATTTGCCTTTTTTTTTTAAACGAAACAAACTATTTTCCCCCCAATGGAAGATGTATATACTGATTAATATCATAGTAGCATTTTTTGCTTTGTCATAGTACTACTAATATATTATTTCTTTAACCCTCAATGTTCACAGGAAGTGTAGTACAAAATCAAATATATTTAAAAAAATGAATATTTCAAAATAATTGCTTTTTTTATTTGTATGTCTTTTTATTTGTGATGTGATGGTATAATCAGATGAGTCTTACTGGGTTTTCACTACATATTTTGTTCACCTAAAATATCTACAGTATGCGATAGCCTTGATGCAGTGATAATGGGGTTAAATGCAGACTGTCAGATTAGTTTATGTCAGTTTAGTTTCGTTTTTTATTTCATTACATAAGACTGAAATAACGACTATGATCTAATGTTCAGTACTTTTGAACATTGCACTAAATCTAAGCTTGAGACGAAGCAATACTGAAGATGTTTCTAGAAAGTGTAATCCTATGAATGCCTGTATTGGCTGTTCCCTGTGTATTTTTACAAGGCAGGTCTGATCACATATTAGTTGTAGATTTCCATGCATTGTAATTCATTCCTGTTCAATCCTTCAGTAAAACACTACATGGGTAGTAGTGCAGGAAAATATTGTTTCTAGGAAAAAAGAGAACGGTTACTCGTGAATGTTAAAGAATGCTTGACATTTAGTTTGAATGTCGTGTAACCTAGTTTTTTTTTAATTGCTTTTTACATTTTGTTTTGTTTTGTAAAGGCCACTCTGTCACCTCAGAAGAACCAAAATTGTCAGATGTTTTTTACACCAATTATTTTGTTTGTTTTTTACATCCTGTACAGTTGTCAGGCAGCAGAGACGGCACTGTGTGTGATTATTTTCTTGTTGAGAGCTGGAGAAAAGGATTCCATCTCGAGCCATAGAGACTGAACTGATCCATGAAGTGAAAGACATTTGTTCCAGAGCAATAGGATGTTAAATTTAGACCTCCTCAACAATAAACCTGGATATTATTATTGTTGATTTTATTTTGATTTCTGTTAACAGGCGTGTTTGGTATTGAAATGGTCACTCCATTAGTCGGTTTAGTTTAGTATAGCAGAATGAAAGGGTTATAAATATTACCATATATGTACAAACTATATTTTAGGCTGCTTTGTAGTATTGTTGTGTATGAATGATTGTATATATGTAAAGATAATTAAAGACAGATTTTGAAACTGGAAACTCATGATGTTAGCCTTTGCTCCTGGCTTTGACCAAACCTTTGACTGACAAATGTACAAGAACCCACCAGATAAAATTTGAAATGTTTGCAAAAATGGACTTTGTGTCATTTATACTTGGCTGATGTCCTCTTTTGCTCTGTTGCTTTGGCCCTGTTTTCCTCCTAAATTGAACAAACATGACCAATAGAAGAACAGGGGTCAGGCCATGCAAAATGAACGCTGACCACTAGAGGGTAATGTTGAATATGAGACGTCAGATGTTTAGGACCAGTGCTCAAGTAACGTAATTAAAACTTTCAATCAATGGATGATAAATAAAAATCGATTGTTAACCTTTAAACAACTGAAACATTGACTTAATAGATAACCAACGAGCTATTTCTACAAAAAAAAAAAAGGTTAACGTTACATAGGCTAAAATAGATTGCGTAACAAATTTTAGTCTGGAATCAAAAGACAAATTCTGACATTGTTTATGTTTGACTTGTTGAATAAATCCGATAGAGGCCAGTATTTCTTAAGTTAATTTTTGAGGAAATACAATTAACTCAATATGTCATGACTTACCTTTAAGCTTCACATACGACCGTTATATTTCAAACTGTAACTTAGACCCGTTGTAACCCAGCGTGCTGGTTTGTTACTTAAAAAATAATGAAAATTACAACTCAGCGTGTCTAGTTTCCTCTTTATTCTTCTTTAACTATGTACGTTTTTCTTCTTTATTTCTGAAAAGGTATTTTTAAGAAGCAACGGTGAGTGTTGATCAGGCGAGGGGAGGATAGTCGCGCGTGAGGGGCGTGGCTACTCTCATCCATTAAAGTGCTCGTGCTAGTAGTTGATGGCGTTTGACCTGGGGAGTGTCTGATGACTTTCTCCAGCAATGGACGTCAGTTGATTAAGCTTTCATCAGCTTTAATCTGGTTTTTACTTTCAGGTACGTACATCCAAAATGAAATTAGTTTTCTGTCACTTAAGTTACTTTTAATGTTGCTCTTCTCCTGGTTTTCTGATAATCGGTGATGATTGATTGACTTTAAATTATTCACTTTTTTGGGAGTTACACATTTCAGATTTATTAATGTCTGTGTATTTTCACTATCATTTTGGACACTTGCGGAGCTAAATGTTTTGTCTCAAACAGAATTCGAATGATGTAAGTTAGTAGTAATCTCTATAAACGTATTTGATTGCTCGGTCTTTTTTGTCAACAGTGGAATTGCTGTGCGTTAAAGAAGTCGTGTATATAGTCCTTTTTTGCTAGTGTAATTTAATAAAAAAAAAATATGATTTTAATAAAAATGTGTATATATTATTGTTTATATGTGTAAATTGTCATAATAACCCAATGTGCAGGTTATATGATGCACTCAAAAGCGTTTCTCTTCTTACATCTGAAAAGTAGATTAAGCAGCCAGTAGAGTTTAAAAGTAGAGACCAAAGTATGTGTGATATGCAAATTGTCCTTTATGCCTGATAAAGTTAATCAAATTGTTTGTTTAACTCCCTGTTAAAGTTCCTGGGCAAATTGGTCTTGTAAAGTATTATCCAACTTTGTGGTTTGCTCACACGGCTTTTTCAAAAAAGCAACTTGCTCTTCCAGTCTAAGTGTTATCATTGGAAATTCACATGTTTGGTATTTTTAATTCAGGACATTTAGTTGCATCCACTGTATCCAACACACAGGCTTAATGGCCCACCATCTGGTCCTAAATTGGGGCTTTACTTATGTTATTGATGGTAGAAATCTTGGAAGATATTTTTCAGAAGTTAATTTCTTGCTTCTGTTGATATTCTGGACTAGTATAGCACATCATTTGCCTCTCGTTGTTTTGTATTTTTATTTATTTATATTTCTATCAGATCCCTCGAGCCAGTGAACTGGATTTGTGGCCATTGGACGTCCACTCCGTGTCCTCCAATGGATGGAGCTCCAGTTGTAACCATGGCACCTCTTTCTCCTGATCTGTCCGGGTGCTTTCAAAATGAGACCTCACCCTTCAGACATACCACCCTGCCCCTTTCTCTGGGCCCTCCACCTCCTCCCCCTCCTCCCCCACCACCACTTCCACCCCCACCGCCCCCACCTCCTTCACATTTGGGGGACCCCTTCACCCGGATTGTCCAACAGCGGTCAAAAATGCGCAACTTCAACTGGGACGCCATCCCCAGGCACAGCGTGTTGGGCAAGCGCAACGTGTGGACAGCACAACGCAACCTTGAGAACTTTGAACTGGACACTAAGCGCATGGAGGAACTTTTCAGCCACAATGAGCACCATGGTTTGGTCCGTAAGGGTGGGACGGTCAGAAAAAGTGTGTGGGGTCTTTCGCAAATCACTACAGAATCAGAGAATGTAAGTGCCTTTACTTAAAAGTTGATTTAACCTGTTAACTGTCACCTTTTTGGCAATATATATAGCGAGCCGCTACTGGGACAGTTGTTAAGCTGAACTTTGTTGTAATGCTAAGGATTTGTCATTAATAATTAGTCGTATACCTACAGTACTTTCAAGTGAGGCCCTTTGGCTGGGATTGTACTGCAGGGTTGACAGACAGCTCAGATGTCATCTCTTGTGTATTAAGATTCAAAGTTTAGTAGCAAGTGGGTGAATTAAACATGACATGTAGTGGCCTCATTTGTGTCTATCACCATTCAAAAGTTCAGGCTAATCTGGAGAGGTGACTCCAGTACTTATGATCTGATAAAGCTTCAGCATTGGACATACTGTCTTACTCATTTAGGGGGAAGCACAACAAGTTGAATTAGCTATGCTTGTTTGTTTTCCAGTGCATTCTAGTTTAACCAACTTGTCCCCGAGGTCATTTCAGTAGCTCAAACAACATACTCAACATTGAAGTATTTACTATGAGAACAGATCAAATAAAAATAAAATGTTTAGATGACGCGCTTGAAATGTCCTCCATCAAGACATTTATATTACATGCAGGGCTCATGGGTATTAGACCAGAGGTATTAAACATGAATAAACACAATCACATTTCCCCTTCAAAAGTATTTAAAAATATGCTGCACATGCAAAGTAATAATAGTAATTCTGAAATTGAAATGAATCTCTCATTATAGCTAGTGTTCTGAGTTAAGTACTCATCTGCCCTATTGCACTATTGTTACTATTTCAGGAACATGTAGATGTTTGTTAGTAAGTTATGTTGAATTTTTCACAATGATGTAGGCTCATGTCTGTTTGATTCCACTTCCATCTTCTGTTATAAAATGAATGGTGCATGTTCAGCATCATGCTTCCTAGATTTTATTTTTAGTTGCTGTCTCTGAATATATATTCAGGGAAGACTTTCCCAGATTATGAGAAATTGACACCATGTACCTGTATTTTATTTTTTAGGTATCAATTCTCAACTCTAAGAAAAGTATGAGTATTGGGATTTTGCTAAAACAGTTTAAAAGGTAAGGTTTAAAATTAAATTGTCTGTTTTCCTTAATTCCTAATAACGTTTTTGCATCTCTCGAGTGAATCTTGTACATGTACTATGAATGCATGCATAGCAAGGCGTCTAGAAGAACATTACACTGAATTACATCCATTATAAGTAATATGTGTGATTAATTGTTGAGACCTCACAAAATAACTCTTAAACATCTTGTCTGTGGTTCGGTGTACTTCTCAGGCCACCGAAGGACATTGTAGATGCTGTCAGGCACGGTAAACTGTGTTTTGCTTCCGGGAAACTGAAGGAACTCAACAAGTTGTTGCCTGATGACATGGAGGTAAACTGGCTTTCTCTATATGACTGCATTGTGCTATGATATTGTTCTGTTTTTAAAGGGTTCGTTCACCCAAAAATAAAAGCTGTGGCATCATTTACTCAAGTTGTTCTAAACCTTGTATGAGTTTCTTTCTTCTTTTGAACAAAATAAGTTATTTTGAAGAATGTTGGTAGCTAAACAGTTTCTGGTCCCTATTGACTTGCATAGTATTTTTTTTTTATACTATAGAAGTCATCTGTTTGGTTCCAACATTCTTCAAAATATATTTTTGTGTTCAACAGAATAAACTCATACAAGTTTAGAACAACTTGAAGGTGAGTGAATAATGGCAGAACTTTGATTTTGGGGTAAACTGTCCCTTTAACACAGCTTATGTATTGACACGTTCCAGACCAAGAAGCTGATGTCATTCAATGGAGATTTATCTCAGCTAAATGATGCTGACCGTTTCATGGTGATGCTGGTTCAAGTACCAGGGTGAGTTTTTCTGCCATGGTTCAAAGCATGTGAAAGGCCAAAGCTGCTAATAATTTTGTGACTTTTATTTGTTTTCAGGTATAAAGTGAGATTAAAGAGCCTGCTCCTCAGAGAGGAGTTTATTCCCTTTATAGAGGAGATCAAGCACTCCATTGCTGTCATGACAACCGCTGCTAATGGTACTTCAAAAACTCTACTTGTAAAAATGCTTAATTTTTTTCACTAGAAATTCTGTGATTAGCATATGAATTTAAGTGAAAATTGGTTTGTGTTAAACCTCATGATCATGTTCTCTAGCATGATTTGAAAATGGTCCAGAGAGCATATTGTGCTTCAGTGGAAGCAAGAACATTTTACAGTCTGTACAAAGTTCAGCATTCTAATATGCTGATTTAGTGCTCAAGAAACGATTCTTTTTTTTCTTTTCTTTGTAGAACAGCATTTAGATTAAATCAAATTATTAATCTATTTACTGTTATTTTTCAAAAGTTTTGCTAAATAAGTAAGTGTTGATTTCTTTCAACAACAACAAAATCATACTGACCCCAAACTTTTGTCTACCTATTAGAGTTGCTGGCATGTGATGACCTGCATTCAATCATTAGACTGGTGCTGAAGGCTGGCAACTACATGAATGCCGTGAGTGTCACATGGTCTGTTCCGGGCTGCGTTTCTCAAAAGCATAGGGAACTAAAATAATCGCGGAGACCATTGGTGGTAAAGATTCTACGATCAACTTAGACTTACAATGCTTTTGGGAAACGCAGCTCTGTTTGTTATGAATACACTATTCCTGAGTGTAAACTACAGCTAGAGCAGATAAGTGACTTTTACTCCATCTTGTTCAGGGTGGCTATGCAGGTAGTGCCATTGGCTTCAGGATGACATCATTGCTCAAACTGGTGGACACCAAAGCAAATAAACCTGGCATGAACCTTATGCACTATGTATCCATGGTAAATTGAGTGACCACACTTTTCACGACCATTATTGGATGTTGATTCCTTGAATATGTATCATTTTCTATTAATTTCAGCAAGCCCAACAGATCGATGAAGCTTTGCTGCATTTCCCTAAACAGCTTCAACACATTGGAATTGCTGCAAGGTAGGTAGAATACATGTTCTTTAATGTATATTAGATGCATTTAGAAGTAAAATGCCACTTTGTTCATAAATTCAATATAGGATCCAAAAGCAGGAGGTGGAGATGGACTTTCATAGGGAGTTGGAGAAAATAAGGGAAGCAAAGATGGATGCTAGTAAATTGACCGATGTACTACATCAGATGGAAACATTTCTTTGTGTAAGATATTTTGGTTTTCCATGTAACCTTCAAAGTTTCTTCTATTGAAATTGCAGTATAATGTCAGGTGATTTTTATAATTACAATAATAGGCAAAACAGCCTGGTGTATCAGTGTTCTGGGAATAATATATCTGCTCTTATACAGATGGCAGACATTCGGCTTGCGGACGTGGAGGCCTCCCTTCAGGAACTAGACAACATCAGTACCTCAGTGGCAGAGTACTTCTGTGAAGACCCAGCCGCATTTAAACTAGAGGAATGTTGCTCTATCTTTCATTCCTTCTGTGAGAGGTTTGAGAGAGCTACACAGGTAGAATTTCATGTAGAGATGCACAGATTGATCGGCTGGTGACCGCAATTGACCGGCCATGACTGGCCGGTCAGTGTGACATATGGCGATTTTATTGCCGATCAAATGCACTTGGGCGCCGCATGATTAACCTTTGGAGCAGTACGGTCCCTTATATGGGATTTTTATTTCTGTGCCCCTGTGAATATGGTCCCACATAACATATGGGATTTAGAATGTTCAGTGACGTCATTTAACTGCCAGATTCAAACTGTGCTTTCGCGCGTTGGCTGGCGCTGAGCCAGCTACGGACGCGTTCAGCTCTGTCATATATCACAACTATGCAGTATTTTCAACCACATAATGTTTATTTTAGGTTTCAGACATTTAAATACATATACACATAAGCATGAGTAAAACAATACATTTGGAGTTTGTAAAATACACTCTGATGTCTGTTGAAGCAGCAATAACAATCTATTCAAATATAATTTGCCAACGTGTGTTATTCATATCAGACAAACCTAGTGGAAGTAACTATAAAGTTTACTCTATTCTTCTAACAGTTCAACGGCCACTTTCTTATATGTATTTCTGGAGAAACCGATGAATTCACGTGCTGTATATCCGACTGACAGGACAACATGGCGGCTCCCGTTTTTAAAGACCAAACACACTCAGTTACACGTATTTGAGAATTGGAATATCAGATAGTTGATGACATGGTAAGCAAGTTTGTGAATATTTTGAATAAAAAGGGAAAAACGAAATAAAAGCGACACATCTGTCATATAGTGTTATTGTGGCCTCTGTGTACCGCGTGACACGTCGTTCTAAAATAACGGTCGCCTTGAAAAAAACTCACCCTGGGGGGTCAGTTAGAATATTTTAAATTTACGCGTGAAAGGGTTAAAGAAAAAATAGAAAATAAACATTTGTGTGTGCTGTAAAGTGGTTAGAAAAAATAAAATCGGTATAGGCAGGTCAAACTCAATGAGAAATCGGAATCGGCCTAGAAAATTGTAATTGGTACATCTCTAATTTCATGTCTTATAAGGGCAAATTGCACAGAACTTTATTAGCAGGGTGGTGTTACACACAAATCACTTCAAATACTTGCATTGCATCCCATTTCTGTTCCATATCGTTTACAAAATATGTTCTGGTGGTATCAGATATGAAAACTTTAGGTATTTGTTATCCTAGGATGAATTGAATTTGACTGTACAACACGTTTACCTTGATTTTGCATAGTTTTGTTTCATTTTATCTCTGTCATGCTCTTCACTGACACTGTTGACTTGGTAAACAAGAGTATACACTAACTTTAAAACATTTTTTTAACCCTAATATTTTTTCACTGTGATGGAAGTGACATCACAATTTTACAAAAATTATTAAAAAAAATCATCAATTTTCAAAATCATCAATTCTGTTTAAGATCATCGATTTTTGTTCTAATCAAATTAACATGCATACATATACATGCATATAATACAACGAAAGCAAACTATTTGCAATTACCAAAGCCTTAGATGAAATGAAGAAAATAACAAATTATAGATATCTAAATCTATGTAAAACCAAGTATTTTCAAAACTGCACGTTATTTTATGCCACGCCTCTATATAGTAGAGGGCCATGCTTTGATCACAGCTGCTTCTTTTTTTGGGTTAATTATTGACACATAATGTTGAAATGCATTTATCACAAATGTCTATATTAGTTTTAAGTGTAATTGATATATTTATGATTCTTTATATTTTAAGTTTTAAAGCCTGGGACCGGGACAAGGGTTAAAACAATAAAAATCTGTTTACAATAAGGCATTTAAAAGTAGCACAGATAAATAAAGACATGGTAAAAAGTTTCCAAGATTGAAAACAAAAAAAGTGAATCTGTTGTCCATCTGTTCCCAATGTTGAAGAAACGCCCACGTCCTCTTCTGTCCTGTCCTGCAGGAAAACCGTGAGCGAGAGGCGGCTGAGACTCGCAAGCAACAGCAGAGAGAAAGAGAAATAGTGACCAGAACGGCTAAGCGCCGATCCACCACCACATGTTCCAATCGGGATGTGAGAGGGGATGTGAGAGATGAAGCCTCTGTTTTAGAATCTATCCTGACCAGCTTTCTCAGCCAACGTCCTTCTCGCAGAAGGCCTGGTGGGATAAAACCCGTCACAGACAGCCCCATCAAGGACAACCGCCCTCAGGTCGAGGAACGTGAGGGCGGAGGGGATCTGCACAGCCCTGTGGAAACCAATGAGGAGAAATTTGAGATCTCGAGAGTGCAAGAACCAGAATACATCTGCCAGAAGGAGGAGGTTCCACCCTGCACCGTTAATGATGTTCAGCGGGCACGCGCCGCATCCAAAAGAGGACAGTGCATTGTTGATGATCTGATTCATGAAAGCAACGACCATAAGGAAGGTGGGTGTAGCAACACCTTGACCAAACAAGAGTTTGTAGCGTCTGAAGAAGGAGCGATTGATAAAGAAGTGGAGGAGACCGGAGACATGGATAAAGGAGAAGTGGAGGAGACTGAAGACATGGATAAAGGAGGAGGAAGAGATGAGAACAACGAGAAAATAGAGGAGGCAGACAAAATGCCTGAGCTCTCCGGCAAGATCTTCCACTTTCAGGATTGCGTTGGCCCGAATGGAACCATTACACCAGATCGTTCCCGAGGGCACGGCGTGTGCACTTCTACCCCTCGGCAGAGGAATATAAAAGAAGTGGATCTGGCCTTGCAGAACGGACTGGGAGGTCTAGGCTCTCCATGGACCATCCTCAGCCCTCGTATATCTCCCCGTAACACGCCCCACCGCAGACACTCCTTCTCTGTCTCCAGGGTGGACATCCTTGATGATGGGGTGTGGGCGTTGCCTGACACACCTGTGCGCGACAAGCCCTCTTTCTCTCATAAATCCGGTGTGGGGACATCTTCATTACCAGACTGTCCTTCAAAGCGAACTCCAGCACACGGGACATTTATAAGGTCTGCATCACTTCCTGATGAAAAAGAGCCGGCATCTTACTTCAGACTGGGACAGATCTTTCAGAGATGCAATGGACAGGAGCTTCCTCCAGATAAAAGCTCAGGACTTGTATCTTTCTTTCGACGCTTCGGGGAAAGAAACAGGGCAGGAACTGTTGGTTAAGAAGCCATGGCATGGCCTACAGAGATTTTGTACTTTTAAGCATTTTACTCTGCCATAAAATATTTGATGAATGTAGACAATCGGGGACTTGTCTTACAAAATTTGATTTCTTTTATTTTTATGCGAAACTACATAATGCGGGCTGATGTTGATATCTTAATATTTTATTCGTTTTTAGTTGAAGTCGTCGGCATTGTTATCTCTTAACAAGCTGCTTGTATTAGTTTACAACACTGAATTTCAGGGACTGAAATTCGTTTTATTGTTTTTTTTGTCTTTTAAAGTCTGTCTTATTTTTATGTAATAAAGTGTGGATTCCACCTTTTAAAGCATTTGTTGTGTGTGTGCCCCTTCAACTAGTAATACAACAGTGACAGCAAAAAAAAGTGTTTATTAAAGCAGTGGCTCTCAAAAAGAGGGCCTCAGCAAACAAGATGACTTAAAATTATTTAATTAAAAAAGAAAATTGTAAATTGAATTTTTATTTTTATACTCAGAACAGTGCCATGACATGTATGAAAGTGAGGCTGTTTTAAATAGCATCCACTGTAAATTTCCCACAGCTCAAGTTTATTTTGCAGTGTTTTGTCAGCAGTACAGTTAAAAAAACGCATTAGATTACTGAACAACCTACTGAAGAGCTATGTCTATCCCTCACAGCCTCTCTGTCATTCCCGTTTAAAATCAAAGAGGAGCTGCTGCTGTGTCTATGGGGGCCCTCTAGTCAAAAAGGTTGTAAACAACTGTGTTAATGAAATGTTGCACAAATGCTGTTTTCAAGCTAAATATTTCACAAAAAGAGGTTTGTTTAAATGCTAAAAGAATAGCTATACTGTTCGAAGTTACCTCAAAACGTATCTGGACTATTCTACTATTAGGTTAAGGTTAGTAATGACAGAGAAAGCAATACTATGGAAGTAAAATAATGCCAAATGTTTTTGAAACAAAAAGCCTGTTGAATTGCACTACTTGGGAAAAAAAATATGCATTGCATAAACCATGCTTGCATTTTAATGCATTGTATTTGTAGGACTTGCATTTTTTTATTGGCTCAAATTTGACATGGTTGAATATAATCTGTGAATATTTCAATTCAAAACATTTCAAACCCATTTTCATTATTAAAAATTCAATAATCCATATTCACCTTTCATATTTCACTTCCAAAATATTAAAACGGTTTAAAAATACAACCTATAATATTCAACAGGCAATTTTCGGTCCATTTTATTTCGCTTTACAAATTCGCTTCCACAAATTCAGTGGTTCAATATCGACAGTAAATTCAACATAGACATGCATGATTTTTTTTCCCAAACCACTTCAGCGGAAATCTCGCCCTGCAGCCGATTCTAAACTTTTCATTGGTCATGTCAATCACTGTAGGCCTACTGATTGCCTACACCAAACACTGATCCCTAAACCTACCCGTCACTGTAACCTAAACCAATGAAATCGTCTGCAGTGAAGTGGTTTGGGGAAAAAAATCACGCACATTGACATGCAGGAAAAGCAGTAGAATACCGAGCATAATCTCTATCTGCTGCTAGTCGACCTCACCAGCAGGGGGTGCAAGCGCGTGTTGTCGACGACGACCGAACAACAGTTAGAGCAAGCCATTCATTCATAAAAACACATTTATAAGTGTATTTGTGATTATCATGATGGCTTTTATTATGTTTAATTCAGTGTCTTCACGGTCCCTGTGTAGCCTACATGCATCCTTTTTTTATTTTTGATGTATTCAAATAAATTTAAGTTTGCTATTGAAGTTAGAAACGTATGTAAAGACGGTCCCTACGCGCGAATGTCAAGCCAACTATATGCCAGTATATCCATAGGCGACATGTCCTCGCCACTTTTTGCCACGGTCGATATTGTCCCCACCACTTTTGAAACCACTTCTCGCAACGCGTATGTACATAAAATAGCCTAAATAAAACATCTCCAGTTAACTAACAGAGCATTCATTTCGTTCATGTGTTAAATAAGTAATAAGGAATAATTTCATTTATGAAATGCAGTGTCTCTTGTGGCTCGCGCACAGTCTTAACTCGGACGCGCGCTTCAATCGGTTGCGGAGACTCTTCTCTTCTTTATTCGTTCCGGTGAAATCACAAAACAAACTGCACACAAACGTGTCCCTGCTTGATATACAACCACTGATAAATATAATCGGTTTTGATGAGGAAAAAAACCCTATATGAATGCGGATTAGAACCCAGAACCTCTGACACGCTTGGCAAAAGTTCTGCCACTCGACCATTAAAATATATACGAAAATCAAATTTCTCGCCACTAATAGGATATTAAATCTCATTAAACACGACAGATGAAATCCAATGTACTAACTTTATTTAAATCGATTGCTGGACATCGTAATGTTATTGTACATAGCCTACGTCTGATTTGTGATTTAACATTGTATTAGCAACACACACACACACCTGTCCCACCACTATGCCACTGACAGGGAAACACTGCGTGAAACTTTGCGCGTTAAGTTCATATTCTGATATTCTGAGTCCATCTGCTTGCCTGTAGCAATATAGTAACATGTAGCCTTCTCAATAAGGTGCGAGTTTGGTATTAGTCCATTAAGATACGTTAAGCACTGTATATTCCCGCAGTCCTGAAGTATTGAGGGAAACCCTTGTACTGAAGCGCATCGCTGCGATATAAAGTTAACAAATACACTTACATTTCTATACATGTGTTTTTATGAATAAATGGCTTGCTCTAACTGTTGCTCGGTCGTCGTCAACAACACGCGCTTGCACCCCCTGCTGGTGAGGTCGACTAACAGCAGATAGAGATTATGCTCGGCAATCTACTGCTTTTCCTGCAGTTCCTGGATGTCAATGTTGAATTTACTGTTGATATTGAACCACTGAATTTGTAAAGCGAAATAAAATGGACCAAAAATTGCTTGTTAAATATTACAGGTGGAATTTTAAAAAGTTTGAATATTTTGGAAGTGAAATATGAAGGGTGAATATGGATTATTGAATTTTTAATAATGAAAATGTGTTTGAAATGTTTTGAATTGAAATATTCACAGCTTAAATAGTCAACCATGTCAAATTTGAGCCAATAAAAAAATACAAGTCCTAAAAATACAATGCACTAAAATGCAAGCATGGTTTATGCAATGCATATTTTTTCCAAGTAGTGCAATTCAACAGGCTTTTTTGTTTATTTTACTTCCATACAATAAGAAGTTTCCACTCTAGCATGAAGGACTATATGGCAGCCCTGGACAGAATGGTGTTGATGTCACTATTCAGTCATGTATTTTATTTTTTGTTTTTTTTAATGTTTTTGTGTATGTGCTTCTCTTCTAGATTATTTCAGCCATCTGAATTTAATACATTCTGTCTCTATTTCTCTGCTCTTGTTCGTCAATTTATAAATGGACATAAGGAGAATTTGCCATGTTGTCTAGGTAATGGTGTATGGTTACACTGTGATCTCACTTGGCTGGTGTCTCAGTGAAAGAATACCCCCTGGAAAAAAACTGCAGAGCACAGAGTCTTCTTTCATAGTCCTCAGCTCTCTCACAACAAAGAATGATTTTGTCCATGAAACAATCTAGAACTTCTACAAAATTATCTAGCATATAGCATGTATTTTTTAAGCTAAACAGGCTATACAAAATAATTAATCCTTTTTTGTTTTGTTCAACTAGTATCCCACCATTTAGACCACTCCTAATAATGGGATGCTTTCTATGCAATCTGTTTTGTGTCATAAAATAATACTAATAAAGTAATAACTATCTTGCATGTGGAAAATGCGTTATGATTAGTGTGTGTGTGTGTGTGTGTGTGTGTGAGAGAGAGAGAGAGAGAGAGAGGGGGGGGGGGGAGGGAGGGAGGACAGGATCAGAAAAAAATGAAGAAGAAACTCCAGCTTTGAAGGAAAGGACAGGATCACTTGTTGGGGACTAAGAATTCTCTCTTTGACAAAACACACATCTGCTGACTAAATACTGATATGTGTGTGTCACCTAAAGTAAGTAGCCTTCATTATTTATTTAACAAACATTTTAATATTAGAAATGGAAAGAAAGAAGAATGCCTCATGCATGACTACTACAACTGAAAACATTTCAGCCACATTTAATATATATATAATTTTAGATTATTATATTGTTATGTTAGCAAATTAAGATTCTACTCAATTTGTGAGTCAGGTTTTTCCTACATTGTGGCCGGGTAGCAAATGTCCCCGAGATGATAGTAAAACCTGAAGTCATGTTACTTATAAGGACCAGCCAACGGTGTGGGCTGTGCTATTTAAAATTATTAAAATACTTTTTAAATAGCTTAAATATATTGTTATTGTGACGGAATGTAAACATAATTTCGACATTGTAACCTTTTTTTAATGTTAAAATGTTAAATAATAATAAAAAAAACTTGAACTCTGAGTTTTGCAATAAACTTTTTCTGAATTGAACTCCTTTCCCTGACTTGCTTGTTGTAGGCGTTATTTTGTGTTAATGGAAACTGCTAGTAGACTGTAGTCACTTTCAAAACCTAGTGATTTATTAACTCTTTATTTTTGTCATATTGTGTTCTGTCCTTTACAGATCACACATAGAACTATGCCTCACTCAGCTTGATTGAAAGCAACAGCATGTTGAGGTAAGCTTTCTTAAGTCCATTATGATGGTTTGTGTTGGGAAATGAATCCTCAATTGCATAAAATGTTGCATTTAGGTATTAAAATCGGTTATTCTGATTGTCACGATATGCTTTTCTCAATAACTCTTCTGTTGTGGCTCAGCATAAATGGTCCAATAGACATGCATATCAGGAAGCTGAGTAAGGTTGCAACTGATAGCAGGACAATGCTGGGCATTCACCGAGTCATTTCCGGACCTATGTTTGCCGGAAAAGAGTGAAAATGGTTATGAGCATGTGCAGCCATTCACTGATGTATTACGTCAGTCATGACTCATGAGTAACACTGGATATCACCTGTATTTGACCTCACACATTATTAAAAACAGAGACTTACAAACAATGGTGACCAAATGATTCACATTCAATACCATTCAATGTTAAAGGTGCAGTCGAAATAGGTACTGCAGTCCAATTCAAAATATGAGATGGTCGTTTTTCCCGCCACCTGCTCCTCAGACTGGACGGCGCTCACGCGGTTTGCCAGTTTGAGCACGCATCAGGAACGAGCGCAATGAACAATGAAAATCGGAAAATTGGCACTGTGCAGTATCACAGTCCCAGTGGTGTAGTCCAGGGTATACGCAGGTATACGGCGTATACCCACTTCTTTTTCAGTCGGCATTGCGTATACACACTTCTAAATCCCCTCTGATGCGCATCATTTAGTAGCTAATCCAATCTCATGTGAATAAAAAACACCCAGTCAGGGTCGTTTTTTTGAGTGTAGCCAATATAATGAAAGTTGTGAAATAATTCCCTAATATTAACTCTAATTTGGTCCTGCAATGATTCGCCTATCGCGACGCTGACCTTCTCATTTGAGCTTTGAGCTGCTTCAGCATCAGCACTCAAACACCCGCTCGTCAATGTCAAAATCTTTGAGACCAATCAAAGCCAGCAGGATTTGTGTTCACAGAGGCGCGAGCCGAGCGCGAATCCCAACGCGACGCTACACTTCAGTTAACGATCAGACAGTGCGGGATAAGATGCAAGCTAAAATAAACAGCTATTTTTTCGATAGAAGTTTTAAATGACCGAAAGAAATAATCAGTTTGATCAAAGACAGTGGCAATTATAAGATAAATTTAACAACTGCTGCATATTAAATATATTGCCATTATTATTGTATAAATATATTTGTATAACGTTACCTCGAAGGTGTTGTTTGTATCACTCCGCTTGTCTGTGTTTGCGCAACTTGCATCATTAAGCCAGAAGTTGGCGACAAGTGACTATCTTTATGAGTGAGTAATTGAACCATTGATTAAATGAGCAGATTAGTCCAAAAAACATTGATTCATTTTGGAAAGAAAAGTAGCTGAAACTGATCTTTAATGCTCATAAAATTCCTCATATATGCCTCTGGACACAGAAGGATTGCATTGGCGTTTGTTTGAAATGTAACATCTATGCAAAATAATCCTTTAATCATTTCTCATTCAAGGCCATTCCCGTTTTGAATATGTGATTGTGCATTGTCAACAATAAGCATAAACATTCTGCATTTCCATTAGTGGATCATTCATTGCGACATTTAAACTGATTCTCATGTTTAAGAATCTGATCAAATACTTCATGCTATACTGCCCACCAACATGCATTTAAAGCTACAGTTACAGGCCTTCAAAACACCTTAAAATGCTCATGTCGAGATCAGAAAAATCAAAAGTTTCTAATTTAAGGTAATTCTTATAATTCATGCAAGAATTCTAGTAATTCTAATTTAGATTCTATTAATTCATTCTATATTATATAGTCTTGCATATTCAATACTAATATCCAAGACTAGTCTTACATGTCACTGTTCATAACACAGAGCGTTCATCCTTTGCTGGGACGCTTAAAAAAATATTGGGGACATAAATTAAGAGTATACCCACTTCTCCAGGCACCACTACATCACTGCACAGTCCAAAACAATAACAAACATTCCAGCCTGGAAACGCACATTCCAAAGTAAAATAACTGGCTGTTGAAGTGTTTTTCAGAGAAACGAGTATAATAATAATATATGCAAATATATGCATAATAATAATATATGCAAACATATTATGGTATTTTTTTTAAGCTTTAGTAGGGTGAAAAAGTTACATACAGCACCTTTAAGCATCAGAATGAAGTAGAGATATTGGGAAACACTTGCTGAGTAAGTAGCCTATGGCAGGACTATTATAGGTGAACTTTGTTCCTTAGTTGATTAAGAAAGACTGAGCTTTATAATGGTTTTAATCCCTGTGGTTCATTCTCAGTAGGCCTACAATGCATTCAGTAGTGCAGACAGTGGCAGCTGAGAGTTAAACCTTTTAGTGAATATTAAAGTTCTCTCATACCAGGCAGTTATTAAGTAATTAAGCTCTGGTATTCCCTGTTTGGATAGGCTAAGATATTAAATATAATTAGATCCAGATAAATGCTGATGCATATCATTTGCTGTGTTTTAATGTTGTCTTGCAAATCACAGACATCAGACATGCAAGCAGTTGGTTATCTAGCTTTAGCTCAACATTTTTTGGTTCTCAACCTTTTTGACTCCAATACCCCCCTATGTCCAAGACAATATGCAAAGGCTCTATATCAAAGCTGTATCTCTGGTTCTTCTGTTCCAATACAAATAAATAAACTAAAAATATAATGTTAGGTTGATGTTCTACAACTTCATTTTTAGTGTTTTATATTAGCTTTAGGATTATGTTAATATAACTCATTTGAAATAATATTATGACTGATTTATATAAATATATAAATATTTGTTTGTTTTTTCTTATAAACCTGTCTTCGTTTTATCATGTCTTCATCGTTTGTTTACTCTACTTTCAAATTATGTTTATTTATAGATTTTATTGTTTTACATACTGTACCTCGTTTTAGATAACCTCGCAATCTTAAACTATGAAAATCCATAATAAAAATATTATTTCATTTTAAACTATGATAACAAATATTAAAATAATTACAAACAGTTGTAATATTTATTGTTTGAACATTATGAATATACATTTTTACACAAATTACAACCCTTGTGCACTAGTCCCTTGGTTTTGCTGCCTTTTGCACCAACAATTTTGTCACAAATTTTTTTTTATAGTTAGTATACTCTGAAATATAAGGTCGATGAAAATAAAGAAAATCAAGCTAATCATCACCAATGAAATAATTGAATTTTGTGTAGTTTCTGAGTATGCAAGAATGCAAAAACTGAAAATATTAATTATTTTTGTGTATTTAGGACACAAAGTGCTAGCTATGAAATTAGCTTGAGTAAGATTTTTTTTAATTAAATATACATACACACAGGCCTATATATATATATATATATATATATATATATATATATATATATATATATATATATATATATATATATAAATATTTCATAGGTGATGATTAGCATGATTTTTCTTGATTTTCATTGGTCTTATATTTCAGAGTATGCTAACTATTGAAAAAAACTTTATCAGTGAAAAAATTGTATGTATGTGTATATACAGTATATATACACATACATACATACATACAGATAAAGTGTCATTACCACCATAGAAAGCTAATGCAATTTTCAGAAAAAAGGTAATATCAGGGCCAAAAGCACCTATGCAACGCCACACTCAATAGTAGAAAAAATCTGTGTTGTCCAGAGTGCCTTTTTTCTTTTTTTTTTTTTGGAGAGTTTATTTACAAAAACCACGACACGGGAATCTGCAGCATCACATGTTATGGCATCACCACCCTCAGGCTTCCTGAAGAGGTCTGCCTTCATTCCACTAATAAATCACACAAATACACACTCTCACACACTGAGTGCTGACTTTGTGTTGCAGTCACATGCAATTTACACTCTGGGTCCTGCAGTTCTATGAGTTTAGGAAGAGAGAGAGAGAGAGATGAGGAGGAGGAGGGTGAACGAGGTGGTCTGCCATCTGGGTTCTGCTGCACTGGATGCAGTCTCCATGGTAACATTGCTCTCTCATGCAATCAAATCAAGGAATGAGATTAGGCCCCGCCCACCCCCTCTCAGCGTGCACGCAGTTGATGCTTTTATCAGCTAAGCCACGCCCCCAGCCATTTGTCTCCACCCCTTCTAACCCTTCGGTTGGTCCTTAGTGATGAATTGAACTCAATTTGTCACTCTAGATGTTGGTGATACTAGTTCGAAGGGTTGTAACTTGGTAGTCCAATATGTCACCATGAGTCCTTGTCCTTTAGTTGACAGAAAGGATATTTTTAGCTTGTCTTAGAAGACTGATGTGGATTAAGTCACCCCTGCTGCCCAAGCTGGAATTTCTAAAACTATAATTGTGCTGGGTCTTATTTTATGTATAGAATATCTACAGTGGTGGCATGTCTCTCTCTTTCTCTCTTTGCCTGTGTAGTCATTTATCTTCATTAGCTCACATGCAGTCACTATCATTATCTTGATAGTTACTGAGTCATTATCTTGTCCCCTCGATTTTTCTCCTATCATGTTGTTGCTGCTATCTCTTCGTTTCCCCTCATTTCTCCTGATTGTGAATACAAATACACCCTCCCCCTATAGCACTCTGGGACACTGAATAAAAGGCACTTGTGCCAGCAGAAAAGATGTCATCATGCAATTTCATCACACAGGAGAGTCGTTCATTTTCTTGGATATTCAACTTTGAACTCTTGAGGACTTTCTCTCATAGTTTGTGTGTATGTTTGTCTGTTGTATTGACATGTGGTGCTGTACACTGCAACAATTATTTTATTCATCAGTATTTTTTATTAATTTTCCAGTAAAAATATCTAAACATCATCAAAATGTTAAAATTAGGCTACATTGTGAAAAAAACGTTTTTTTATTAAAAATTATTTTTTTTGTATGAAGTTAATTTTTATTACTTCATTGGCAGTTTGAATGCGTAAATTTAATGCTTCATACAATTTTGTTTTGAAAATGTAATTCTTTATTATTTTATGGAAAACTTTAAATGTACTTCAATGAAAACATTGTACACGACTGTTTAAAAGTTTGGGGGGTTTGATTTGTTTGTTTTTTTATGAAATGAATACATTTATTCAGCAAGGATGCATTAAATTGATCAAAAGTGAAAGTAAAGACATTTATGCTACAAAAACAAAACGATTTATAAATTCCACAAAATATAATAAGTAGTAAAACTGTTTTCAACATTGATAATAATAAGTGATTAGAATAATTTCATGTTGAGGATGTTTAGATATTTGTACTTGAAAACCAGACAAAAATAAATATTTTTTTGCATTGTTTATGGTATTGTGGCAACCCCTAGAGAGAGAGAGATCACTCTGTATCTAAAGAATAATTCTCCATCTGCCATTTTCCTGTTGCCTTGCACCTTCACTCAGAGAATTGGCTGACCACATCCCCACCTCCCTTCTTTTCAGCCAATTCCCTTCCATAATCTGCCTTTCCCCTCCCTCCTCATCAGTCTCTCTCTTCTCTTTCCTTTCTCACACACATCATACAGCCTCGCTTGCTCACACACCCTGCTGCTTCTTCTCTCCTCTCTGCTAGTCTTTCCTGCTTTCTAGAATTGCTCCTTTAATCTCGCCGTTTCTTCTGCCTTTGGGATGAGGGGCTGTAAGGCTGGACAGGTCTGTGCTCGGATGCTTCGCTGAGACCTGTCCGTATCTTTCTCTTTCCCTTTTCCATCCCTTTATCTCTGTCAGCTGCGAGAACTCACGTGAGTACGGCGCCGGGGAGCTCCCCCTTTTCCCTTCTTGTGTCGTGCCACCATCACTTTCTTTCAACTCTCCATACGTTTTGTATGCATGTTGACTGTGATTGATAATTTACTGCAGAGTCAGAGTCAGCTGGGCATCTCTGACACACTCATGCACAAACACACATGAGTGAACGGACATGATCACAAACACCCCGCCAGCCTTTCAGCGCTTATATAAAACAACAGCGCGTGTGTGAAATGAGCTGTGTCTCAATGGATGTGCACGTCGATGAGTGTGTGTGTAAACACAAGTATGTTCGGTGTCTCCTTTGACGTGTTTGTCGGCTCTCTCCTCAATATCACCTTTGCTGCCTGTACTTACTGATCCGAGTCACAAAGGTGGAAACATTCAGTTTTGTTCGTGGGATTTTAAATGGATGGAAATTAAATTGTAAATTCGATTGTGTTCAAATAATGCCACAGTGGCTTCCTGTCTCTTAGCAATTATAGGAAGTGTCTGTAGACAGAAGATGTGTAATACATAATGAAGGCTTAATTAAGGCTATTCAAGAATAAAACCTTTTTTTTTGAGTAGCATTTATTGACTTAAATGGCACACCCTATATTACAGTGACATGATATTACAGGTACAGTCATAGTAATCCAGGCAGACAGCTATAAATAATGTAATAATGACAACACAACCATGGCAGGACTGGTGACACTCATTATCATTTTGCTTTAGTTGACATTACTAAAAAACAGCTGTTGAAGTGCTGTATAGGTTTGCTGTCTGTTTTAATTTGCCTTCCCAAAATGGAAATTATATTGCTCATATGATTTTTTTAATTTAAGTTCAAAACAATTAGCTCTCAGATAAGATTTATTTGTCTATCACTTCACTTTTCTTCTAACTTTGCAGCGTTATTATTTATATTATGTTATATTAGCCTATAGTGTATGTTTGAGTATTTATTAATATTTTAAATTAGCTTTTTGTATCAGTTTTCATTTTCTTAGTACACATGTTTTTCATTTTGATGTGTTTTTTTATTTCCATTTAGATTTCATTTATTTTTATTTCAATTTTAAATTTAGTAATTTATTTCAGTTATAGTTGCCAAGGCACCATTAGTAATTTTCATTTATTGATTTATTTTTAAGTTTAAGGTTTTCATCTAATATTTATATTTTATTTTATTTCACCTTTATTTTAATTAACTGAAATATTTTTAAGCTATAATTAACAATACTGCTCTTTACTATGCTACCCTTCATTTCCAAACCCTTCATTTGCTCTCCATTTAAGAAAGGAAAGACAACTGATATAAAGAGATCATAAAGAGATAATTTCAATTACCAATATCATTTTCTCTCACGCTTTGCTATTTTACTATTGCAGTAATGTCTGTACTGATCCACCTTTTAATGTACTTTCAGAGGAATAAGATTATCCATATGTGTTAATCCTCTCTGTACTATCAACTCTGTGGGCCAATAAAGGCTGTAAGAAGCACATTCCATTGTGTGTGTGTGTGTGTGTGTGTGTGTGTGTGTGTGTGTGTGTGTGTGTGTGTGTGTGTGTGTGTGTGTGTGTGTGTGTGTGTGTGTGTGTGTGTGTGTGTGTGTGTGTGTGTGTGTGTGTGTGTGTGTGTGTGTGTGTGTTGAAGAGGGAAGCCAGTTACAAGAAGATGTCAGAGGAATATCCAGCTGGCATTGACGTAATGGCTCCAGAGAAAATTAAGTAAGAGTAGACAGAGTATTCAAAGTCCCCATTAGAGTTAAAAGTAAAGTGTGGCTTTGGAATTCTGTCTTTTTCTGACACAACTGGCAGTTTGGACCTGTACAAATGCGGTTGGACAGCCAACAAACAAATTATGAAGCAAGCATTTCCTCCAAGGCTTTTTTTTTTCTCAATTGATAAAACCAAATAAAATGCTTTTTCAGAATGATTTTTACTTCAGGTTTGACTGTACAATTCCCCTTTATTGATACTGGGAGGTCAAACAGGGATTGTCAGTCAATGACATTTGACGTTATTTAGAGATTATGATGGATGTAAGGGCAATGAGATGGAGATCCGCTGACAGATTTCTCTGCTTTAGTGTAGTGACATGAATTTCCATTCATGGTCATTGTTCATGTGTGTATATGTGTGTGTGTGTGTGTGTTCTTGTGCTATTTCCACATAGGATCGCATTAAAGACCTCGCCAGTGACATACAGCCTTTATTGTGCTAGTAATGGCTGCCTGAGTGACCATTACTACCTAACCTTCCCCTTTAGGCTATTCTTATGTGTCTTGTGTGTGTGTGTGTATGGGAGAAAGCTTTTAACTTGCGATGCGTGTGTCATCTGTTGGGTGTGATAAGTTTGTGATGTCGTCATGTCGTGAATACGGTCAATAAAACCAGTTTAGAGACCCAAGCAGCCAAGCAGTTCATAAACGCACTTAAACTTACAGCTATTTTGATGTGACACTCATAATCACAATACAAACACTAACCAGTTTCTATTTAAAAGCTTTCAATGATTCATTTGTCTTATTGTACCTAAAATATGTGCACTCTTTGTTTTTATTCAAAAGGCAAACTTCCTGAAGTCTATTGATATTATCATTCTTAGTCAGTTGTGGCAGATATTATTTTAGTTTTCTGTGGCAGATGGCTTAAGATGTTTTTTTTTACCCAGCCACACTATTATTTGGAATGTCAATTAAGTTGTATAGCACATGCAAGTGTAAAAATGAAATATGACATACACTATTCCTGCGTGATCACTCTGCCTTTAAACAGAAATGTATATCACAGTTTAGTGTGCATGAGGTCATCCTCTGTGTTTGATGTGATCAAGCGTGCTTTAAATGTGATAAAACAAGCATGACAACATGCATATCGTCAACAAAACACTAATTTTAAGCATTCTCAAGCCATCTATTTCTCCGTTGGGTTGTAGGGGGTTTATTTTGAATCTGAACTATTCTGCAGAGATCGGAGTGTTGTGTTATTTCTGTCAGCTTAAGGGCTCTGAGGGAGAATTAGTCTTTCTTGGCTTGGTTACAGACACTATTGATTATTGTTCCTTGATTATGAAGGCGTTTCTGAGAATGAGAGAACGAGAGATAAATGGAGGAAAGGAGGAATTAATGATGGGTCAGGAGAACTTGAAAAAATGCTGACTAAACTATAAATGCTGAAGAAATACAGATTTAATGATCCTGTTTGGTAGCACAACTATTTTGCTAATTCAAGTTGATTTACCCTTCTTGGCTTAACATGCATGCTAACTTTGATAATGTTTCATATTATATGCTAACCCCCAGCTGTCAACATAGAACCACATTTGTAAAATAATTTAATTGCAGAATGTGATGCATTTCCATGTTATTCAACAGGAAAATAATTCCCCATTTGGAAATATTGGCTGGATTGTCAAAAGCAGGTCATTCATACAAAAATGATGCCAGACCTGAACACAAGTTTGCTAAATAATATACTTTGAATAGCTTTTTGGTGATTGGTTAATACTTTTAAATACACTAAAGAAGCCCACATGGTGTTACTGGAATAGAAAAGTATAGGCCTGATTTTGATGAATTTGAATTTTAACAAAACATTACGAAGAAAAATTTGGAATTGTCTTTGGAATAACACATTGAATCGTGCACAATAAGAACAGGAATATCTATTAAAAACCTATTTAAAAAACCAGCCTATCTATTTCCTAAATTCATCGAGTCAGGTTCCAAAAGTAAAAACTCCATTAATTTTCTACATAGGGAAACTGATTTTTAACAATAACTTATACATCTTTAAAGACAACCTTACTGTGCGCTAATTTTACTTTAGGTTGCTAATTGATAATATCTGATTCTGATGAAGACTTCAGCCAGCATTATTTCAACTTTTTTTTTTTAAATAATTGTTTTACAGCTGAATTTATGCTGAAAAACTACATTATCCATGATGCTGTGCAGAAAATTCCACCAATCAGAGTCGAAACAAGCAAAACATTTAAAAAAATCTCTATAGCTCCGTCCACTCTCGTGAAGTGCCTCAAAATCTTTCTACGCCCTTAAAATAATAAAATATATAAATAATCAAAATTTTTAAATGAGTTTTATATTTATTTTTGTCTGATTTTCAAAAACTTTTTCGTTTCAAATCAAAGTTTTTAATGTTATGATTCAACTCGTAGATCATTTCCTTGGTTCATGGCTTATAACGGTTTGGTTTATAAATGGTTTATAAAAAAAATACTTTTTTGAAATCCTTATGGGAGAAATGAATAGAAAAATATTTCTGGAACCAAGGCCACTGGAAAAGTGGGCAGGCGTTGATTTTATTTATTTTATTTTATTTGACCTTGTAATTTTTTATCAAATTCACAACTCAATCTTCCGGTGAAACAGCAGACTTCTCTCTGGTGATGTATACCGGACTTCTCCAATCCTGTAGCTACACTTAAATCCCGCCCCTTTCTTACAATTGACTACAAGAAATTGTAATGGATAGAACCAAGTCCCTGCCCAACATTTTTTTCTTTTTTGATGATCTGTTTCACATGGATTTCACCAATTGGAATTGCAAAAATAAAGATTATTTCCCAACAGCTATAGTCCTGCCCCAAACTCATGCCATTGGTTGAGACTGAAGTTGATAAACCGGGCATGTTGAAAACGCCACTCAGGAAGTCTTGACTTACTTTAAGTCATCTGTGCACATTAAGCTAGGAGAGGTGAAAAAAAATTAACAAAATAAAGATTACACACTTAAAATCCAAAGAAAAATCGAATGCTTTTAGCGCAGCATATAATCTAATGTATCTCGTAATGCCTTTGGCAGTGTTTTGTTATTCAATGTTTGCTCTGGTTATTTGTGAAGCATGCGTCATAGCCCACCAGAAACGCTACCCCTGTGAACTCTCAGGAGTCTGGTCCTCTCACTATTCAAAAAAACACTTGTTTAGTCCTGAACCATAGAACGAGGATGCTTCTGCATAATTTATACTTCTAAATTGACAAATATACTGTATAAGTGAGTTTTTCCACCGAAGCACCAGAGGCCTATCCGCAGGGTGACTCACACCCATCTGCGAAAAGCACATGTGCATTAGCTTTGTTAAAACACACCACTTTACATATGGCAAGTACTTTATTAAACTCAAAATTATTTGACCTGTTTGTTGGTATCGTTTATATGCTTAAGGCATTAAGTGTTCTTTTGAGCATCTCTGAAAACACACACACATAAACAGTTAGTTATTTGAAGGATCAGATTATTTCTGGTCCGTCTTACCCAGCTATGCAGGCATTCCCTCCAGGAATAATTCCACAGTCCAGAGAGAGAGAGAGAGAGAGAAGGAGAGAGTAAGATATGGACATGTGGATCAGTTATTCATGGTCCACTGTCAGGACCAAGCTGGATTAAGAGCCTCTCTCACACACTTAACGCATAGAGTCGCGTGCACCCCTCTCATATTTAAAGAAGTTAACAACACTGCAACCCGTCTGAAGTTTGCATTGATCTTCTTTGGTTGACAGATATTTAATGACTGAATGGAAATTTTATGTCATGCCTCATTTTGCATTTAGCAATGGAAGTTCTGGATTAAGTTTAAAAAACACACTTTTTTTCATTGTGTTGAAAGGTTTGGAAAGGGTTGAAAGATGTTTGAGGTTTCATTTTATTATTTGCCTTTTTAATATCTTGATTGTTTTTCTGCATTAAGGATTTATACCCTAAAAGTCTAAAGTTTGTACTTTATTTTGTCTTTCAATTCAATACAATTGTTTTAATATCATTTACATTACATTATTTTACAGACTCATTATTTTTTAGCATTGTCTTCTGTTTTTAGTTATAATTTTTCCACATTAATACATTAATAAAAAATAGACTAAACTGAAAAAGATTCAAAATTTATATATGCACATACACATTTGGTTTAATGGTCTAATTTGGTCTACACATTACATAGGCTACATTTTATTCCGTTTTTTTTAAATTTCCGGTTATTTTAGGAGAAACATGAGACACATTTTATACTTAAAGTCCCCCCACAGTCAATAATTGTATCCCTTAAAACCAAAATGACATAACGTTTTTTTCCTGTGAAAAAAATATCTTCATGCCTTAAAATAGCTTGAATGTAACTCTACACCTTTACTTCATTGAGTATAAATGTAACTATGAATATGCTAATTAGCCCCACCTCCACTCACTCACTCACACCAGCTCAGAGATCCACTCGGTCAGTTTTACTGTAGTATTGCTCTTTACAACGTTGGACATATAACTGTAATTAATATGATTAGCCTTTTGATTGGTTAAAAGTTTGCACCGTAAGAAACTCCAGCGTTTTTTTGAGACTGTCTTTTTTTTTTCCTGCCCTGAGCTATAAAAGAGGAACCCCTGATAGAAAAATAAAAATAAATCCTCTATAGGGTGACTAACTCATGAATATAAGAATTAATATGGAGCTCTAAACTCAAAGCTCACTGTCATGAAGATCACAAATATACAAAAGCTTTTTCATCGCACACAGTTTATTTGTTTTACACAAGTTACAGCATGTATTCTCCCATGTACAAAAACAAAACAAAACAAGTCCCATAGAGTGTAGCTCTATACTCCCAAATCTGAGTAATGAGCAATACAAGACCGTGACATAGGTAGAGCAAGATCTTTTCTTTCTCTCTGTTGAATCCCGCTCTCTCTCTTCTGCCTGCGGTATCCTGACAGCATTCTGTTGAGTCATGTTTCCTGTGGCATGAGTACTCTTCCTCTCTGCAATTGCAGCGAGATGCTGAATTACATAACTGGACACAGTAAGAGGACGGTGCCTGAAGGCTCCATCTGAGCCGAGTGGACTAGACGTGGCATTTTATTACACTTTATGTAAAGATTAATGAGTGCAGTTACCAGGAAACTTTAATTACGCTTCACCGTCTTTGCTGTACGAGCGCCATATGTTTGGTTATTACACAGAGGAACATATAATATATAAGATGACACTTAATTATCTCCAATTAAAATACTGACACTTTTTCTGTTTGAGCTATTTGCACTGCAGAATGGAACTAATCCTGGTTTGCGATGGAGTTTCCCACAGCGCTGTCCCATAGTTCTTGCTGTTTGAGTAAGCTACTTGAGTAAGTTTGGAGGGGATATGGCCAGTGCAAAAACCCCTGACAGATGATATTTGCGCTTTGAAGGACAGGAAATTGCAGTGGATATATGTTCAAGATTTCAGTTGGCTGCCTCTCAAGATCTGGCTGAAAAAAGTTCCCTCCTTTTCAGGGCCAGTAAATTCTGGGTACCTGGGAGCAAGCGGACAATATTTATAATGTCGGCCCAGATCATTAACCACAACGCTACTCTGTCACAAAGATCACAAATATACAGATTCTTTTTCATTGCATGGAGTGATTTCTCTCTCTTTCATTTTCTTTTGCACAAGTTTCAGCATGTAGGCGTATTCTCCCACAAAAAAAAGTCCAGCTCCATTTGTTCCTGTTGTGTTGGTGCAAGTTTGGAGCAGTGGTGTCAGTTAGAGGTGTGGGTGATATCTGAAAACCAGCCGCTGTGGGAGAAATCAGACTCAGACAGTCAATCCCTCCAGATTAATGACAGTTGATGATTTCCATCTAATCTCCACCCACTCTACTGACAGATTAAACATTTCATCCACTCAGATATCATTTTAAACAAATAAACAATTACATACACAAATATGGAAAAGTATAGGTATTAGGTAAAGTTATATAGTTTGATGCATAAATTAAAATATTGCTTATTAAATTTGTTGTTATTTTTATATTATTTATTTGTTTATTTATCACTGTTTTATTATTATTATCATTATTTTTCATGAAAACAGAGGTATTGGAATTCATAATCCTACAATCCGGAGTCTCTCCACCCAGCTTTAATGACATCATCTCTTATATAACCATCATACCGAGTGATTGTTTTAAGACTTTTTATGTCAGTCAGTTCACTATAGCAAGCAAAAGCAGGGCAATGCCTGGAGCTAAATCAAGATTAACATTCATTTTGATGGTTTTTGTCATGTTAAAATAGTTGAAACATAAAGGGAATTTAAATAACCTCTCAGAAATTAAACATCCCCGCTGAAACACTCAAAATGATTTACTTTTACTCACTTTAAAGTACATTTTAAAAGCAGCTCTTTCCATCTTAAAGCTTTTTCCTTTGCACAGTGAACTGAACAGTTTCGTGGCACACTACAAGTTTTTTTATATGATCATTAGTGTTTATTGTTCATCAAAACACACACAAACACACACACACACACACACACACACACACACACACACACACACACACACACACACACACACACACACACACACACACACACACACACACACACACACACACACACACTAAAGTCAATGCATTAAAAAGCTGGCATTCAACTAAAATCCTCTCCCTTTCTCAACCCACCCAATCTGTCAGTAGGAATTGTTTCTCTGTGATGCAATCCATGCCTTTGGGAAGATAACATTGAACGGCCAATCACAGCAGAGCTTGTGGGAGGAGCAAACGCGGTGCATTCATCCTCAGCCAATGGTGTTGCCCGGTAGACTTGGTTTGGCTTTAGCCAGCCGCCCCTTCGTGACATCACAGCTGTTGCTCGGGCACGGGCAGTGAGAGTGCAGTGCACTAGGCGGTGTGACGACGAGCACTGCATGCATTCATTTAGGGAGGGGGGCTAGAGAAAGGGAAGGGGATCTGTTGTGCTATTCAGCCACCAGGCCCTGCTGAAACCTCACAAAACAACAATGGAACCTGCCTGAGAAGCATCAACTCTGCTTTTTCGTGTAAGTGTGCTTCCTCTTTAACCCTAGTGCGTTTGCACAGTGCGTGTTGCTGTGTGCACGTGAACGGTTGTCATTGTTTTGTGCGTGTTCAATGGAGCAGTAAAGAGCTGTGGCATTGAAAGGGGAGAATGCTTTTGTTTCTGTCTCCTGTTTCACATCTGGTCAGAGTTGATCTGAGGTTTTGGAACGTTCTCGTGTCATGTTGTTCACACCTTGCTTTACTATACTGATTTTACTACGGGTTGGAGACTGAAGAGACCCTCATGTAGGAGAGCAGTTAGAATGTGTTTTGGGGCAAATATCTTTTTATTATTTTTTATAAAATTATAACTATAAGTCATGAGTTTAGCATCCCATGTAATGTTTGTGGATGTCAGAAGCAGCTGTGTTTGAAATGTGTATGTGCCATGCACACAGTGACGTGTGGGAGTGCATTGTGGGATAATTTTGTAAGTGGCGGCATGACACAATTGCTGATTGTTGTTGGCTTCTTTTTTTTGAACAATGACACAGTGTTTGGTTTCTCGATTGTGGCTGTATGTGGGTCAGGTTTGCTGACCGGGGGCTTGAACCATAAGGTCTTGCAGATCTTGTTTTATTGGAATAGGTGGAGTTATGTCAGTCAGTATTTAAAGCAAAACACTTTGTTTTGGTTGGCATGCATGTGGGTCAGTGACAACACAACACTCAATTATAAACACAATTATAATTGTTTTAAATATATATATGAATATATTTTAATAAAAAATAGATTCTTTAATATATTAATATATAAATAGATAATATATTAAATAAACCCCTTTAATAAAGAGTTAAAAGTGGTTTATATACAGTTTATATATACGATTTTTGTTGTATCATATATATATATATATATATGATACAACTGTCCTGATATTCAAATTAAGAAAAAAAACGTTTGTAGTTTTGCAATTATTAGTTTATACTACAGTATATTCAGTGTGTATAATGAAACTGCTTCATAGATTTTTAATATTTAAAAAAACTTTGCCTGCCAAATAAAAATCATGAGATCCAACCAAAATGCAGAAAAAAAGCATAGAAAAGGAAATTATGTCATATAGAGGATCCGTGCAGACCCTCATGACTGTGTGTTTGTGTCAATAAGTAACTAATGGCTGACTAACTGACTAATGGTCAGACTCCTCAAAAATGTAATATTTATGAGTGTGTGTGTGTGTGTGTGTGTGTGTGTGTGTGTATATATATATTACACACAAACACACATATAAACATTGTTGAAAATAATAATGTGTACTAATGTGATGTGTACACTCACATGCATGCAGATACATTTTTCAAACGATTTTTGTCATATGCCATAGACCATACAGCGATGGCAGAAAAGGTTGAGCACTTATTTTCAGATGTGTTTCTTATTTCAGACCAGTAAATCTTATTTGTAAATTGCATTTTTATTCCCATGATAATTAATTATGTGTCAGTATCTCCTGTCAGCCCAGATACCTGCTCTGGCTCCTCTCTCTGTGTTGTGCACAAGAATGTCAGCCCTCCGCTGCTGGACGTGACCCCTTATTAAGCTTACCCCAGTGAGACCTTTATCTAAATATAGCCCGCATACATCAACACATCAAATCAGAAAGGATGAGGGGGGTTTGGGGGAGGTGGATTTTTAGAAGGCGGGAGAAGGGAACTAATATCAGCTATGTTCAACGCTCTCACGTTACCATCACTCTTACGTCCATGAGAGCAGTGCACATGTCAGTTCTGTAGAAGTATCAGAGCAACTCTGGGACCAGAGGCATTGAAGTAAACTGAGAGCAAAACGCTCACTGTCAAAACATGACAGAAGCAGAAGTGAGAGATGAAGTGAAACACTAGCCTGCAAACTGATCAGACAGAGAGACTTTCCTGAATTAAGGCCTTATTTTTATGTTTTGATTTATGAATATTTAATCAGATTTTTTTTTGTGGGAGAGTGTGTTAAAGGGATACTCCCGGTTTTTCATATTAAACTATGTTATTCCCTTAACTAAGACGAGTTGATACATACCTCTCTCGTCTCAGTGCGTGCACTATATCGCCCTGTATTGCCGCAAAACTATGTTGGTACTTAGCTTAGCCCAGTGCGTTAAATTTGGGCCAAAAAGAGAAGCGACCAAACACTTCCTCGTTTTCCCTATTTAAACACAGTTACTCGAGTAGTGTAACTCGACCTAGGCTGGTGACACAAAATAAAACGTTGTGTTTTTCTAAGCGTTTAAAATTGATGACTATATTGTATGGCAGAATACCATAGCAAGTGCTTTTGAGCACTTCGACTTGGCGCAACAATATCATCACTCGTGAAAAGTCCTCTTGCTTCCTCTGCACCTCCCTCTCATTTCCGTCAAGACAACCAACGTGACTTTACCTGTGCTATTAGCAAACTGCAGATCATTTGCGATGGTGGACTTTGTAGATGATTATGACTTCTTTGTAGCAGACCCAGAGCCATATCTGTTTGAACCCGAGTACACGGAGGAGGAATTAGCTCTTATGGACCGTTAGAGGGAAGAAAGATATGATCCAGAACAGACGGAGCTGGCGAAAGACCACGGGCAAACAGCGATTGGTGGTGCAAGTGTGACTGTTGCGAACAGATGTTGGAATTCGGTGAAAAATGACAGTGAAAAATGACAGCACTTGTTATGGTATTTTCCACCATACAATATAGTCATCAATTTTAAAGGGTTAGAAAAGCGCAACGTTTTATTTTGTGTCACCAGCCTAGGTCGAGTTACACTACTCGAGTAACTGTGTTTAAATAGGGAAAACGAGGAAGTGTTTGGTCGCTTCTCTTTTTGGCCCAAATTTAACGCACTGGGCTAAGCTAAGTGCCAACATAGTTTTGCGGCAATACAGGGCGATATAGTGCACGCACTGAGACGAGAGAGGTATGTATCAACTCGTCTTAGTTAAGGGAATAACATAGTTTAATATGAAAAACCGGTGGAGTATCCCTTTAAGATGCGTCGCCCCTTACAAGGCTAGCTCACCCAAAAATGAAAACAAAAAATTCATGAATTACTCTCCAAGGGCTGCACGATTAATCGCAATTTACATGTAATCGCAGTTAAATCGATATGGCTTATCGCGATTTTGAAATTGCAAAGGCTGCGATTATCTTTTATGCGCAGCTCATCATTGATGTACGGCTCTGTAAACGCTGCTCCATCTGAAAGCACTGTGAGTTTGAGTCACTTATAACGTGCATTTGAAAAAGCAACATGCGTCAAACATCTTTCCAAACATGAGAAGCATTTATGAACCTCTTGTCCAACAAAAGACAACATTTAATAACATGCATTTACTCCAAACTCACTTCATAACGACAGATGAGCATAATTTGTGAGATGATGCGGCTTCTTACACAGAATAAGGCAGTCGTGTATTTATAAGTCATGTTTAATCAATCAAAGCATTTCAATCTTCTGTTTATTCAGCTACAGCGATAGGGATTTCCTGGAATGATGTGTGTTGTTGTACTTCTGCGACGGGGCATATTTATCGTGTCTGCGCGAGAGCGCCCTCTGACGTTAAAATGGAGCAGCATTTACTACCGGTCAGCCGCACTGCACTGAAAAGCTGCGCATAAAATATCGCAGGCTTTGGTTTTATTGCGATTAAACGTGCAGCCCTACTCACCACCCTCATGTCGTTCCAAACCCCTAAAACTTTAGTTCATATTCAAAACACAAATGAAGATCTTTTTGATGAAATCAATATATTTCTGTCCCTCCATTGACAGTTTATGCAACTACCACTTTGTCTTTATCACTTTAAAAAGTTAATAAAGAGATTGTAAAACGAATCCATATAAATTGAGCGGTTTAGTCCCAATTTTCTGAAGAGACTGGATCGCTTTAGTAGGCCTATATGATGAACATATTTAATTTAGACTTTTATTAGGGTTTTTAAAGCATCAAGATGGTAGTTGCGTAGCTTTCAATGGAGGGACACTAAAGCTCTGATTTCGACACTAAAGCTCTGATTTCATTAAAAGATCTTCATTTGTGTTTCGAAGATGAACGAAAGTCTTATGGGTTTGGAACAACATGAGGGTGAATAGTAAATTACAGAATTTTCATTTTGGGGACTCTATAATCTATCAAATTGTATTTAACTTTGGTCACAATTTAAATATCCATGAATTATTAATTTAACCAATTTTTTTTAAATGGTTTCTGTTGCTTCTGAATGCAGGAAATACTGTGTTAAATTGTTACACTATATTCACAATGTTTCACTATACAGTATGTGAATAATGTGCAACAAAAGATGTAAACATGGAATTGTGCATTCAATTTTCTATTTAAAATTAAAATCATTAATCTTACTCCTTAAGATGACATGTCTTTGAAAGACAGTCATATTTCTATGGCCCTATGTTAGTTTTTTTTTTTTTACATCCTGAAAAAAATGTTAGTTTTTCCTCTGTCTCATATCTCTTTGCCTAGAGGACAACTAAAGTAAAAAGTGGCACAGCGTGTACCCACATTGCAGGAGCATGGAATGGCCTCAGCAGTAGCTCATGTCCTTGTATCATTACTTATCTGTCTGCCCGCTGTTGTTGCGTCTAATGTGGAAAAATTGCATGAAAATTATCGACATTTATTTGCCTCCACAACTCTGTAATCCAATTTTCCGTGCTCTTCTCTTCTTCTTTGCTCAGCAGAATAATGTGTTAAAGTTGCTGGTTTGGTAGCAGCTCCTCTTGTCTCACTCTCACGTTCTCCTGTTCATATAGGAGTTTGTCTTCTCTTGCCATCTCAATATCTCTTTTAAAGAGATGATCCACCCCAAAAATGAAAAATCTGTCATCATTCACTCACACTCTTGTCATTTCAAACCCATAAGACTTTGGTTAATCTCGAAACAAAAATTAATTATTTTTAGTGAAACCTGAGAGGTTTCTGTTTCTCCGTCGAAAGTCCAGATAACCAAATTTTAAAAGATAAAAAAAGGTCATAAAGACGTCATAAAACAAATCCATATGAATTGAGCGGTTTAATCCAAAACTTGTGGAGAGATATGATTGCTTTGTATGATGAACAGATTTAATTTAGGCTTTTATTTACATCGACAATGATCAACAGACATACAACAATTTGTTCATCATATAAAGTGATCATATCTCTTTACAAGACTTGGACGAACTGCACTATTCACATGGATTCACTTCATGATGCCTTTATGACCTTTTTGGGCCTTCTTTTCTGGGCTTCCCATCACGGACAGAATCCTCTCAAGTTTAAAAAGTCTTAAAAGTAATAAAAATATCTGAATTTGTGTTTCGAAGGTTAACCAATCTTATGGGGTTGGAACGACATGATTGAAAGTGGATTATGACAGAATTTTCATCTTTGGGTGAACTATCCCTTTAAAGGCCAATTCACACTTTACTGACAGACACAGAGGTCGCTGACCAATGGCAACAGACACTTTGTCAGTTTTTTCAGATCAGTGTATCGGCATCTTTTGGTGTTGGTCATCGTTTATTTTCTAGTCATGTAATGTCTGAGAAGTGACGTACTGTAATTTTTTGACCGTTCACGCTGGTTGGCCTCTTTATCATTTCAAAGTTAAAATGATGAAACTTTTTTTTTTTTTTTTTCCTGTTGGTAGACTTTTACTAACTCAGCATCTTCTACATTTCAGGTTAAGTTGTGTCCTGGCCCTCGGCCCTCTCTGTGGATGTCTGTCACCATGGCGAAGTTTGAGACCGGCCGCACAAGCCCAGTGGTGCGCCAGATAGACAAGCAGTTCCTGGTGTGTAGTATCTGTCTGGATCACTACCACAACCCTAAAGTCCTGCCCTGCCTGCACACCTTCTGCGAAAGGTCTGTATTTGTTGCTAAATGATGTTTTATTAACAAAGTTCAGGAGGAACACGTTCAAATGATCTATCCAATCATCAAGCCACCTATGTTCCTCGACAGTTTTCAGCATCCCTCCACCACCCCGTCTCCATACTCACCTGGTTACTTCCTAACCAGAAATACGATGGGGAGGAGATCCGGTAATGACGCGAGCCACACTTGAACTCATATTTCCCACATGAGCACCACAGCACAAGGCTACAGCTCTGGCATGAGATAGGCTTGCTGTGATGGTCGGTGTTACCGGTTACACAGTGTTCAGCTGCACACCGATTACATCACTTGAACACCACAGCACCGCCCCCCACCGTCATTTAGATATTTTTTATAGTAATAAAAATCATTTAGTTGAGTTTGAGAACAGACACTGCAATTAAAAACTGTCTGCTCAATTCAGCTCGACTCGTGAGGCGAACAGATCAGCAGCAGGAGTCAGATTTCATTTATCACGTGACAGGAGTGAGTGACAATACGAAATATAAAGGCGCCTATTTAAGCAAATATGTAATTGTACTGTTTTGAAATGTGATACCGGTCTTGTCACATTTTGATTAATCTGTGGGCAATTTTCCTCACCGTCACATCCCTAGCCTGAGCATATTGTTCTGTAATAACGTGCTTAATGATTGAAGCATAGATCAGTTGTGAACCTTAGGATTGCATGAACTGTTTACTTGCTGCTGACAAAGCTCGGCATGGGCGCTCTGTCTCGACCACAAATATTTTCTTTTGCATAGATGGCATGAGATGTGTGCAATGAGACTCTCTGTGTCTTTATTTGTGCTTTGTATCTGTGGGGTTGAATGTCAGTGGAGTGTTTCCACTGTGATTGTTCGTGTTGTGACTGAAATTTCAGCAACACTTGCCCTCCTAGCCTTCTCGCTCTCACACTGTCCCGCAGGAGTACATTATTTATGAAATGTGAGATACACTGCATTCAAATGTTTGCGTTTGGTTAGATTTTTGTTTTGAATTGTTTTTTTTAAATTAATGTTTTGGGGACTGTCTGACTGTCTCTTATGCTCATAGAGGCTGCATTTATTTGATCACATTTACTGTAAAGCACTAACATTATGTACTATTATTACATTTTAAAATAACTTTTCTGTTTGAATATATTTTGAAATGTAATTTAATCCTGTGATGCTAAGCTGAATTTTCAGCATCATTACTTCAGTCTTCAGTGTCACATGATCCTTCAGAAATCATTCTAATATGCTGATTTGATGCTGAAGAAACATTACTTCTTTATATATAGTTGTTAAAACAATTGTACTTAATATTTTAGTTTAGTTCAGGATTCTTTGATTAAAAAGCAGCATTTCTTGGATTATAAATATGTAAACGTATAAATGTCTTTACTGACATTTTATAGCTACATTGATAAATAAAAGTATTAATTTCTTTAAAAAAAATTTAATCCTTTTGAAATGTAGTGTATGTTAATTGTTGTTGGTATCTGTTTTTCAAAGATACGTTTACATTGAAGGCGACGTGTGTAATATATGATGTTAAAATACATCATATACCTATTTAAAGGGATAGTTCACATAAATAGGAAATTCTGTCATCATTTATTCACCCTATGATCTTTGTAAAACCTGTATGTCTTACTTTCTTCAGTAGAACACAGTTATTTTTAGCAAAATATATGTTACTCCTTTCCATAGAAAAAGAATGTGAATGGTGACCTAAATTTCAGTTGTTTCCTCACACAAAGCTATCGTATGACTCTAGAATATAGTGCATGAGTCGTATGGATTACTTTTATGATGGTGTTTGTCCTTTATTTGTCATTTTTGGAGCTCAACAGTCCTTGGCCTCGATCCACTTACACTGTTAGGAAAACAGCAATGTGAACATTCTTCACAATCTTTCCTTTTGTGAACAACATGAGGAGAGTAAAAAATAGCGACTGATAATTGTGGCTGATTGATTTAGTTTGAGGTTGTTAATCACGTCTGTCCTTCTCTCTATCTCACAGGTGCCTACAGAACTACATTCCCTCTCAGTCTTTGACACTGTCCTGTCCGGTGTGCAGACAGACCTCCATCTTGCCTGAGAAAGGTGTGGCGGCACTACAGAACAACTTCTTCATCACGAACCTCATGGAGGTGCTGCAGAGAGACCCAGAATGTTCTCGGCCGGAGGCGTGTAGCGTGCTGGAGTCTGTCAGCGCAGCAGCTGCTGGGAAACCGCTCTCCTGTCCCAATCACGAGGGCAAAGTAAGCCTCTTACCATCTGGTGATGAAACCACATTTGGCAATACTTGGTGGGAACATGAAGGAGAAACGAGAGGAGAGGTTGTAAGGAAAATCGTGGCTATAAGGGATTGGGAACTCCTTTACCACCCCTGATTTCTTTACATTTAAGCCAATTTTTCATTGGCAGAGGCTGCTGTGTCACTACCAGCTTCTTTCCTTTATGTGTCTTCAAAGTCATAATGCATGTGTGTTTACGCTGGTCAGGCCTGTTAGCATACATTTGCTCCCTTTGATAATCCATTAGTATGCTAAATGAAAGGGTTGCTCACTGGTGCCCCTGCAGGTGATGGAGTTTTACTGCGAGTCATGTGAGACGGCCATGTGCCTGGAATGCACAGAGGGGGAACACCGGGAGCATGTGACCGTTCCACTGCGGGATGTTCTAGAACAGCACAAAGCAGTGCTAAAGAACCAGCTGGATGCTATACGCAACAGGTACATATGCGTTAAATCATTTAAGTTTATTGTGTTTATTTATATATATATATATATATATATATATATATATATATATATATATATATATATATATATATATATGTTATTTTTTCTCGAAATGTTTTATTATTATTATTACTGTTATTACAATAATGGAAAATGATAATAAAAAAATATATATATATTCATTACTATTATTATTATTATTAAAATAATTTAAATTTAAATAACAAATACATGATAATTTTTAAAACATTATCATGTATTTGTTATTTAAATTATTTTAGATATTATTAAAATATGATATATTGATATAATGATATATAAAAAATATGAATATAAAATAATATATATATATAATTTTACTAGTGACTAAATATAAAACAAAATTATGCTTTTATAAGCTGTTTTAAGTGGTGATTGTGAATAATATTGCTGTCTGTTTTCCAAATTACTTGCCTCTTTTCTATCATTTCTCTGATAAAATGTGTTATTTTTTGTTCGGTCAGGCTGCCCCAACTAACAGCGGCCATTGAGCTGGTGAATGAAATCTCTAAACAGCTGATCGAGAGGAAGAATGAAGCAGTCAATGAGATCAACATGACATTTGAGGAGCTTGAGAAGGCCTTGCACCAACGCCAGGCTGCGCTCATCACCGACCTGGAGAACATTTGTAGCACCAAGCAGAAGGTCAGGAATGTCCTGAATATGTTAAAAAGTTTGTACTCCTATCTCTCTAACGCTCCTTTCTGCTGTGTTCTCTGCAGGTGCTTCAGGCACAGTTATCCTGTCTTCTACAGGGAAAAGAGCACATCCAGAACAGCTGCAGTTTCACTGAGCAGGCCCTGAACCATGGCAGCGCCACCGAAGTCCTGCTGGTCCAAAAGCAGATGAGTGAGCGGGTGAGCGCCCTAGCCTGCCACGACTTCCCTGAACGGCCGCACGAGAATGCCCACTTGGACTGCCAGATAGAGACTGAGGGTTTGCGACGCTCCATCCAGAACCTGGGCGTCCTGCTGACGACGGGTGCCGTGGGACACACCAGTGTGGCAACGGGAGAAGGGCTCAGACATGCCCTGGTCGGTCAGCACGTGACTGCAACTGTTACCACTAAGGATAAGGACAGTGATCTTGTGCGGACCGGTAACGCGGTCCTCCGAGGGGAGATAACGGGGCAGGACGGAGTGCGGGCGGTGGAGGTGGAGGTCGTGGACAATAAAAACGGAACGTATGAGGTAGGGTACACGATTAAGAGCGAAGGGGAGTACTCGTTCGCTTTGATGCTTTATGGACAGCCCGTGCGAGGCAGCCCGTTCAGACTGCGGGCGATTAAGCCGTCAGATGTGCCCCAATCTCCGGATGATGTGAAGAGGAGGGTTAAATCTCCTAGCGGGACAGGAGGACACATCAGGCAGAAAGCCGTACGGAGACCCTCCAGCATGTACAGCACCACCAAAAAGAAGGAAAACCCCATAGAGGACGAGCTGATTTACAGAGTGGGTAAGAAACACTGGATTAAAAAAAAATGTTTGTGTGCACAATAAGAAGTTAGACATATTAAATTGTTGTTAAGTATTATTTTGATTTTGTGAATTTCCTTTGCCCGACCCCTCAGGCTCTCGAGGGAGGGAGAAGGGAGAGTTCACTAATCTACAGGGCATCTCTGCTTCCACTAATGGGAGGGTCATTGTAGCGGACAGCAACAACCAGTGTATACAGGTCAGTCGATGTATAGCAATATTATAAAAATCTAGGCTTCATTTCTAAAGCAATTTAATGGATATTAAAGTAATGAACTAATGTGTTACAGTAATCTTACTTGGGATCAATAAAGAGATATAGACAGATTTTCATTGCATTCATTGCTAAATTTGATCAGCGGTTGTTTTTATGAAGGTGTTTACTAATGATGGCCAGTTCAAAGCACGGTTTGGGGTTAGAGGTCGTTCCCCAGGACAACTGCAGAGGCCGACAGGAGTGGCAGTCGACACGAATGGAGACATTATAGTAGCTGATTATGATAACAGATGGATCAGCATCTTCTCCCCTGATGGGAAATTCAAGGTGTTGTTAACATAATTTACAGTTTATATATATATATATATATACATTGATACATACGTGCGTGTGGTTCCTGTAAACCCTATGTTATACCAAAATGTCTGCCACAATGATGGCAATATCTGAAATCCTTGATATTGTGGGGACATTTTTTGGTTTTTGGCATGAGGGAAAACGGCTTATAAATCATACTAAGTGATGTGTAAAAAGGAAGTGTAAAAATGCTGAAAGTTTTCTGTGATGGGTAGGTTCAGGTTTAGGGGATAGGTTTACAGTTTGTACCATATAAAAATCATGTGTATGGAATGTCCCCATAAAATATAAAAACCCAACCCTGTGTGTGTGTGTGTGTTTGTGTGTGTGTGTGACAGGAAAGACTATTCTGTCACAAACATTTATATTTAAAATAAATGCTGTTCTTTTGAACTTTCTGTTCATCAAAGCAGTGATTTTTATTTTTATTTTTTATTTATCAGTTTCCAAAAAAGATTTAAGCAGCATAACTCAAGCAGTACAAGTCCTTAAATATTGAAATAAATTATGGCTTCAAGTATAAATTAAAATTATTGTAATTTAATTTGTTTCTTGCCCACTGTAAATAATTTGTCTTACTCAATGCCATGGTTGACTAATTTACATTTATTACATCAACTTACAAATGAGGAATACAAGAGTAAGCTAGAACAAGGAGGAATATTAGAAATAGTGAAAACAAAAAAATAAGTTGTTTTATTATTTTTTTTTTTTAAAGTCACCAGGATGCAGTTGTAGTCATGAAATCAAAATTGACTTTTTGTTAGCACACATTACTAGTCTTGTGGTGAACAATTAATCAGTGCAAGTTAATACACAGAAAAAATGAGTTTGACGTGGTAATCTTTAATCAAAATTTTGCTCTCGCTCTGGAATCGTGTTCCTTCTCTGATGACGTCAGTTTGATGGCTTGGGTTGAATATCCTCAACCACTCCCCTCCAGCTGTCAGTCTGCTATGAGCGAGGGATGGAGAGGAGGTGCGCTAAAGTAAAACCCAGGCCTCTATTTAAAATTCTGTTTCTCTTGGAAATACATCACAACACTGAAGTAAAGTCGGTGGCAACTTCCGTTTACCTGGGACTTTGATTGTTCATGGAAGAGATGAGTTTTCAGTTGTTTCTTGAAAATTGTCAAGGATTCGGCTACTCTTCCTAAGAGCCGTTTAATAAGGTCCTCTAAACGACCCTCTCTTTATGTGTGTGCCCCATGCAGAATAAGATCGGTGCTGGCCGTCTGATGGGACCCAAAGGAGTGGCTGTGGACAGAAACGGTCATATCATCGCAGTGGATAATAAAGCTTGCTGTGTGTTCATCTTTCAGTCTAATGGCAAACTAGTGACCAAGTTTGGAGCCAGAGGCACTTCAGACAGACAGTTCGCAGGTACAGCGATTGAACACAGCCTGAACACTGTATCATAATGCTAATAAACCCAACGTTGAATAATGTAATGTGGTTTGTGGTGGTTAACCTAAGCACTAAAGAATTGCAGAAGTGATGTTGGCGCCCACTGTTGTGTGCTGTGACTGCTTGTCCTCTGACATCTCTTCCTAATACCTCATTTGTCCAGCTCAGGAATTCTTCTTGTGACCAAAAATGTTGCAATTCATGAACAAATTTTAAAGAAACAAGAGCTAAATGGTGTTTCACTACAAAAGCAACAACTAAGAACCATTCTGGGAAGACAAACGCCACAAAAAACTGGTGTTTTTTGTACAGAAATGGCCAGATTTACACAGGCTTCGGTTCCAGTGTCTAAAAGGATGTTAACCTGTATATTTCCCATGCCTCAGTTCTGTTCCTGATTCACTTTAGCATTAGCCATATTTTAAGTTGGATTATCTGTCAGTATGATAAATAATGAAGGCCAATACATGCATACATGAATGAGCCTATATATGATACTGATAGATACACACATATTAGTCATGCTTTTTGGAGCTCGTCCAACACTTTCTTCCTGCTGCTTATTTTACTATTTAAATACACCAGTCCCTTTTCCTAACCCTTTTAAGCAAGTGCATGTGGCTTGCGGATTGGTTTGGGATGTGCATCTCTAGACAGTCTTCCATTGTTCTTTTGGTCTGCTTCATGTTTGTTCCAGCACTCAAGGATGATTTTCATCCTTGCACCATTTGAAATGTTTTTGAAGTAGTTTTTGCGCTTTTTTTTGTCTCAATCCCTTCTGCTCTGTCATTTACTTGTCTCTGCTTACCCTTGTTTGTGTTTTTCCCATTCCTTTTTAGAAAAAAGTGGTGTAAAGTTTGCACTGGAGCAAAAGTTTAGTAAATCTGGCCCTGGGTTCAGTAAGTATTGAGTGAATTCTCATCCCAGAATGTGGTGATTTATCTTATTGAAATTAAGTTTCATTCTAGAACTGGATTCAAGATCAAATGATTTTGTGCCTTGTATTTCTAATCAAATGTTGGCAAAAATCAAATTGTTTAATATGGATGAAGGCTTCTAGTATACACATTACATCACGAGATCTGTCTAATCAGCTATGAGATCTTGATCACATGACATCCCTGCTCTCCTCTCCGCTCTCTTTCTGTGTCTTTATCAAATCTGAATCTTTCTTCTCCCCCATTTCTCTGTTTCCTCACATGCAGGCCCACACTTTGTTGCTGTCAACAACAAGAATGAAATTGTGGTGACAGACTTTCATAACCACTCTGTCAAGGTGAGTGTATCTCACGGTCGTTCTTACAATTTTCACCTGGTGGACAATAAACCCGGGGGGGAAAATCCCATAAACTTGAACGAAGGGACCTGAAAGGTGCGCTTAGTAATCATTTAAGTTGCATTGACAATATGGCCTTGTGGTGTAGATGTAATCTCACACAAATGCAATAGTTTTCAGGTGTTGATGTAATTGTAATTGTGCAATATTAGCCGTCAGCAGTGATTCATTTATTCCACAAGTGAAAGTTTTGATAACACTTTAGTTAGGGTCCAATTCTCACCATTTACTGGTTGCTTATTAACATGCATATTACTAGGATATTTGCTGTTTATTAGCACTTATAAAGCACATATTAATGCGTAATTTGGCATGACCATTTTCTACGTCCCTTAATCCAACTCAATACCTAAATTTAACTACCTTACTAGCTATAAATAAGCAGTAATTATGAGTTTATTGAGGCAAAAGGGGTTTAGGGTCCAATTCTCACTATTACCTAATTGTGACCAAAGTTTCATGTGATTTCAAAATGGCTGCCTTTGCCTTTGGCTGAGGTAACCTTGAGGTGATTTTAAATATATTTTCAAAAAATTATTCATTTCATATGTGTAAAACTTAAATGATGGGAGAAATTAGACAATGCATCTTTTATTGTAAAACATTGTATTTTATTTAATAATGGTGATTTTAAAATGTGTATTTCCTCAGGTCTACAGTGCAGATGGGGAGTTTTTGTTTAAATTTGGGTCCCATGGAGAGGGAAACGGCCAGTTTAATGCGCCCACAGGGGTCGCTGTTGATGTCAACGGCAACATCATCGTAGCAGACTGGGGCAACAGCAGAATACAGGTACTGAATCCTCTAAACATCCACTTCCTCTTTATAAAATCTCCAAGAAATAAGTCATTTCAGTAGCACTTTAAGACGACAATCTCTACAAAACAAGTTTTTTTTTTCTTTCTTTTTTTCTCAGGTGTTTGACAGCTCAGGCTCATTTCTCTCCTACATCAACACAACTGCTGACCCACTGTATGGGCCGCAGGGTCTCGCTTTAACCTCCGACGGCCATGTTGTGGTGGCCGATTCTGGTAACCACTGCTTCAAAGTCTACCGGTACCTGCAGTAACCCCTCAGGCACTGCCACGGGGTGACACAAACTCTCCTGCGACTTCGGTTCATCACAGTTTGCATAGTCATATCAGTGAAATCCTCAGCCAAACCAGAAAGGAAGAAACTGAGGAATAAAAAGCACTTTTCTTTAATCTTCTACTGATTTTCATATTCCAAAACAAAGAACTACTTCTGTACTAAACCAGGAATGTTGATTGTAAATAACAGAAACCATATCAATTAGCACAGATTCATATTAGAAATCATGTAAGTGTGTATATATATATATATATATGTATGTATACATATATATACATTTTGTCAATCGCGTCTTAAACCCTTGCCGAAAAGGTGATTATTTTCATGATTCCTCTCCCGTCTCAGTGATTGACTTTCCCATGACTGCAACAGTTGTGTATTTTAATTGTTACATTCTGCATTTGTAAATATACAAATTAATGTACATATGAACATATTTGGTGTATGTAACATGTAAATGACACTGGCTTCTTGTATTGTCAGCATTTACCACTGGGATTTCACTATACCCAAGCTATTCAGTGAGCGCTTTCAGCCAACTGGGTGTTTCAATCATTCAGACTGAACATCTGAGCTGTTTATCCCTCACAGATATCAACAGCACAGGAAGTGATGCGCTTCCCTGCCTCCTTCTCTCTCTCTCTCTCAAAAAATTATCAAACCAATTAACAAAAGGAGCTAAAAAAAATACATATTTTTTCCATTCCAAATTATTTATTTTTCTAAAGCACAAGGCTACTTTACGTGTTGAAAAGTCCAACAAGCAAATAGAGATATAATCAAGTATTTCAAGTATAGGCCTGTTGCCTCTGTTTTTCAGTGTTCGATAAAGGTGATCAGCTGTATGGAATTATATCTCTTCTCTGTAAATAATCATGCAGATGCCAGATGTTCAGTGTAGCAACCAAATGTTGTCTTTAGTCAGTATTAGTTTGTTCATTTGTCTATTTATGTAATGTTTTCTACACATTTTCCTGAATAATTTCAAAATCACCTCCCTTTAATTTTGTGGACATTTCCTTTATCACATAGAGCAAGTAGCCTTTTAAGGAGACATGGTGTCACATAAACTTTCAAAGAGACATTGTAAGGTTAATGAAGAGTGGCTCACACCTGAAACGGTGAACGTATATCTTATATCTGTGCAAATAATGTTTTTGCATGTTAATGATTTTACCAGCAGTCTGAATATGGTTTCTGCAGCAGAGATACTTGTAATGATTGGTTATTGCCAGGCTGGAAATAAAAAAAATACTGTAATAGCCAAAAACAATATTCTATACTGTATATTAATTTATAATATATGCAAATTGCAAGTTGATATAATAGTTGCTTACCAGACAGCAACATAGTGTAAGCTCAGATCTGGCCCACATCTGGTACGCGGATTCCACACGGCCCTTATGTGGGCCGGATCTGGGTCGGGCCGAGACTATGTTGCTGTCTGGGTTCCATTGTGATGGGCTGTTTTGGAGACCCGTCATCAGTAAAGTCCTGTTCATACTAAGAACGATAACTAGTTTTATAATTGCTCTAAAGGTGCAGTCACATTTACTATTGTTTTGTGAATTTATGTGGGTGAAATCCGAGAAGGGGTCTAAAATCCAGTCATTTCAATAGGAATCCACGCCATCTGGAACTTTGCGAGAGCATGCAGATTTCCCATAAATTCGGCACGTTAACCAATATTTTTATTTTTTTAAACGCTCGGTTTGAAAGTGTGAGCAGAGTAACAGTATCGTTTAGCTGATTAATCGCCATTAAACAGAAGATAGTCTTGGATGGACCTTAACACTGCATGATAAAGTGCTTAGACACATGATTTAATAAATGTTTAAAAAAAAAAAAAAAACTAAATCTTGTACAGCAAAGAAACAACCGTATGTACGTTTCACTGGACAATAGTAGAGTTGCTACTGGAGTTTAGAATAAAAACTGTCTTCAAAATATTATATATGGATATAAAATAGAACTTCCTGGTTCTAAGAAATATGAAATGCTAAAATTGTTGTAATATTTTATTTTTTAGATGACTGTAGAGGAAAACATTTAACATTGCAGTGGTTTTAAATCTCACAAAAGTAAAATGTACTCATGGTACCATCCAGCAGTTATGCTCAAATGTGATGTAACGGTTCTCTTACATCAGCAATGAAAAGAAAGCCAAATTAAAAATATATATACACTAAACATACAAAGTCTATGTTTTCAAGTTGAACTCATTTCTTATGAGGAAATGGACAGTGATTACCAAAGTACTAAAATGTTAAAAGAAACTTAGATCCTAGCTTTTATCATGGAGTGTGTGAGAGCAAGTTCACGTTAACAGCATGTACAAAACATCTTAAGATCCAGAAGTGACCTGTTCCAGTGTTTTCTTGATCCTTTGTCTGCGCTTCTAGTATATAAACTAGTTCAGTAAATATCAACAAACCATCTGAGCTCAATAAAAAGGTGCTGAAATGTCCCTTGTGCTGGTTTCAGTACTAAAGAAAACATTCTCAGCATCTCTTTGAATACTGCTAAACAAATATAACAGATTGAAATTAATATAATGGATTTGAAAGGTACATGACGTAACATGAATGGCACAAAGCTTCAGGATAAACTCATTTACATAGTTAAACGAACAAAGGGACACTCCTTGGAGCATATCTGTCAAAAACTCACAAACTCAAAGTTGCATAGCACCTATTGCAGTCTGAGCTATTACGATAGGTTCCAACACAGAGCCTTTATGTAACACGGTTATTTGTCTAACAAATACATTCCTTAAAAACAAAACTGCAACGAAAGAATATGTAAACGTTAAAATAAAAGAAAAAAGAAATTGTAAATATAAGCCATAAAATGGAATACATGAGGATGAAAAAAAAACCTTATTTTCCCCCCCAAATCATTTAACAAATTGAAATGTTGATCCCAAGCGTTAATACATTTTTGGCCTGATTTAGTCCTTATTTTCACCTCTACACTGATGTACAAAAGACAACACTGAGGTCTAAGACAAGACGACATAGAGCAGCTAAAGTCGACATTTGCGTAAAAACCTGCAATGCCTCTCTACCTGAATTTCAGTGGGGCTACATCATAATTCACGAGCAAGAAAAACTCATCTCACTCCTTCAGATTATGTTGTATCAAAGCTCTACGCAACTAATTCATTCAGATCAACTGAATCCAAAGACAGTAGAGCTTAAAAATAAAGTTCCTCTCTGCTTCCAGGAAGGAAAATGCCCTGAAATGTTTACTTCGACGCAACAACAGGAGCATTTATCGTTTTTCTTTCTTGCGAACTGCATGTACGCATCTCTTCATTTTCAGTAGAAATGACATATTTGTAGTCGGCTACCCGGGTCGTTTTTCCCCGGGCTGAAGAAGGGTGAGACGGGCTCGTCAAAGTACGTGACAAAGTTATAGATGCGTTTCATAGTGACGGCGTCGAAGAAAGTAACGTGGCCCCGGTCGTAATCTAGGAAGACGCCGACACGAGGAGAGTTCCAGTAGTCCGCCACGGGCACGCGCGAGTCTTCCTCGTTGGCGTACAGTCGGTCTTGGAGACACAGGCTCCAGTAGCCAGCGGAGGGTGAAAGGTTTACAAAACCTTTGCGGTTGCTGTACTCTGTGGTGACGCCCAGATACCAGACCCCCTTGTCCCGCACATCCACCTCCCAGTAGTGCTGGCCGCTTGAATACTGGGCGGTGGCAAGTACCCCGAAAAAACGAGTGAAGCGTTGCGGCATGTCGGGCTCCTGGGAGCGTACGCGGCCCTCCTCCACCTTGGTGTCAAAGTCGCTGATGGTCAATGAGGGGTGAGCGGTGTCTAAATCTAGAGTCAAATTCTGAGGCACTGGAAAACAGGGAACATCTGGTTAGCCGTTTCCTCATGTTAACTTAACACTCGCAACAAATCACATGATTTGGCACCACATATCACATGGCAAAATTTTGTGGGCAAACAAAAGGTTCATTGTCTATTGACAATAGTGTTGCGATGCAACACGTGGTGATTTTGCATGTGTGGGGAAATGACTAGATTTCGCCCATGAAAATTTGCCAATGGTAAATGTGGCCGCAAAGCACTCACTTGTGTGTAACACGTGCATCATCTTCTTCCACATGATGAGCTGAAAGGGGCCTGTGAACTCGGAGAAATCTGGAGGAGAGTTAGAGGCCTGGACGCCGAGGTTGATGTGGCAGGGGCTATGGAGAAAATAAAACAACAACAACAACAAAAAAACACATTATGAGAGATAAAATCCTAAAGTACATAGATTTTTAGCAGGGCAGATTTAGTTAACAGGTTAAGGAATTAACAGATTTACGTACCTTAAGTATGAATTACTGATACTCTGGAGGGGGGAGGGGGGGGAAGTTAAATGTTAATAATGTCACAGTGAGAACTGGAAGATATAGTCACAATAACAAAAACAGTTGCAATTTGCACAATATAAAGACACAGCGAGATATACGGTCATAATTGTTTTATAAAAAGTCAAAATATGTAGTAGTCACAATTAAGGGCTGTTTACACTCATAAAATTGCCAAATTGTTATAACTTTATAGCTAGCTATAAAGTTATAACAATTTGGCAATTTTATGAGAATAGAGACCTCCACAGCTAAAATGATAATGACAGAGGAACAATATTATAGGAATCACTTCCAGAATTTTTTGTTCCAGCTGATGAATGTAAAAAAAATGTTCAGCCAATCCCAATCCACCTGACATTAAAGAGCTTGAGCATTTAAAGAAATAGTTCACTTAAAAAATAAATTCTGTCATCATTTACTCACTCTCAGATTGTTTCAAACCTTTATGAATTTCTTTTTTCTGCTGAACACAAAAGACATTTTGATAAATGTTGGTAAACAGACAGTTGATGGACCCCATTGACTCACATAGTACCTTACTGACATTCTTCAAAATATCTTATGTGTTCAGAAGAAATACATAAAGGTTGTGAACTATTCCTTTAAGGCAGCATACAACAAAACTGTTGGATGATATTTTTTGGATGCTAATATCATTATTATATAGCTAATATAATTATCATTCTTGGTGTGAACAGGCCTTTTCAATAAATAAAGTTGCAATTGTAAGAGATAAGAATTCACAATTGTCTTATTGCTTTTTTACTCGGAGGCATAAATGAGCTTTACAAATGTGCGTGTGATTAGGGAAATTTTAGTTTATAATATATCAGCTGTTGAATTTCTTCACCTCAAAGTTAGCGCTGTCACTCAGGTGATTTTGAATTTCAGTGATGGCTTTGTCCACTTTGGCTGCCTCGCTCTCCACACGCTTCAGGTTGGCATCGATCAGCCCGATAGTGGCCACCGCTTCGGCCTCCAACCTTTCCAACAGATCATCTTTCTCATCCAGCAAAAACTGAACCAAGGCGCCGACGTCTTCCTCGATCTTCTCCTTCAAGGCTTGTTTTTTAAGCTGTTGAGACAAATGTTTGAGATTCCACATCAGAGCCTCAACATGGATCATAAATCCTCAGCAGGTTATATAACCAGTGTGGGAACAATCAGGCTTTCATACCTTGACATCAGATCTGGCCTGCTCGTCTGTGCTCTTTACTCTAGTACACATGGATTTCTGCCAGTTCAGCTTGATGAGTCTTAGCTTGAGCTCACTCTGCATATTAAATAAGAGGGAAGGAAATAAATATTTCTGGGAAGGATCTTGTGGACGTATATGGACCTTATTACTGAATCAGCAAAGATACAAAATAGTTAAACACAGAGGTCAACAGTTCCAATAATGAAACTGGACACGAGACTGTGAGGGAGTTTAGCATTGCAGACTGTATCAAAATCTATGAATGTTCTTGTGTAGAGCTACACTCGCCTGCTGCTTTGCATTACCATCAAATATTTGAACATGTTTAACCTTGGGCTGCGAACAAGGAGTATCACAAACAATCCAAAGGAACAGATCATTCACATGTGTGAAATACGTCACACTTTCCTTGTGGAAGTTTCCAGAAAAGTGTAAGAAATTAACTTCTCACCCAACAGCCACAGTTTCTGATGAAAGCACACTTTTATCAGCCATTTTGATTTTTTTTCTCTCTCTTTTTTTTACCAGCCATTTTGATTTTGCAAATATATTCAAAATTCTAATATATAATCTAATAATATAAAAATAACATGTAGAGTTCCACTTAACTTCCCATTTATCTTGTTGCAAACATTAAACAACAAACATTAACAATAATATTTGGAATTATACAACTATAGTTAGTTTAAAAATAAAACAAGTACATTATAACAATATCATATTTTAATAATACACTGCCCAGTCAAAAGAAAAAAAGTCGCTGTTTGGATTTAAATAGGCAAAAGTCTATGATTGGATCATTATTGCAGTAATTATTGTTTCTAGCATGTTATATGTTTGGCAACAATTGATGAAGTGTGTAGCTTTTCATTTCTTAAACATCTATATAGGAAGACGCATCATGGTCATATTCCAAGATTCATCAGGCTCAAATTGTGAAAGAATCATTTTCACATATGAATGGGCACCTATGATCCAAGACCTTAAATTCATAAGTCTTTGGGGTGTCCTGGAGTAGACCAGAAATGTGACCAAAAATTGATGTGATGTTATTTCCATCAAGAGGTGCATCAATGTTTGGTCAAGATTGTGTATTGACAATGTCAAGCACTCTGTAAAGTCTACTCCAGAACATCCCAACGACTTTTAACTTAATTTAAGGTCTGGATTGAACTGTCAGAAGTGTAAAAATGATTCTTCATGCTCCCTTCCAAATATTCTTTCATAATCTGAGCCTGATGAATGTTACTTTGTCATACTGGAATATGGCCATGATGTGACTTCCTACATGGTTGTTTAAGAAATTAAAAATAGGGTTAGAAGAAGTGTTGCCAAACATATAACATGCTAGAAACATAATCACTGCAATATTGATCTAGTAATAGACTCTTAAAGATTTTCCCATTTAAATCCAAACATACATCACTTACAATAATATATTTTTAATAGTCTTTTTATTACTATCTATCAAAAAAAAGTTATACAGTGCTAGCTACATTCTCAATGCACCTCAAAGTGAAATTATTTTTTTTTTCTTTTTTAAAAAGGTAGGCTAAATGGTCAAGGTTCATTTGGAGCATTCACATTAGACCGTGAACATAAAAGATTAAATCTCCTCACAGGCTCACAAACATCAGTGTATCAGCCACAGTGAAAAATACCTGCTGCTGTACAAAAAGTACCCGCATTTGACAGGTGTTCATTTCACACCCTGCTCCGAACACTGGTTCTAACAATTGTCTCAACTTCTGAAAACAACATTAAGACTGTGTTGTGAATGTGCTAGCTGCTACTTCAAGACATTTAAAGGCTGTCTGTGTCTGTTAAATAAAAACACTTAAAGTGCTAAATCCCACATGTGCATCCAGCACTATGGTGACAGATAGGCTTACTCCTTGTTTTATCTCCAAGGTTAGTCAAGAAACATCAACGGTATAGGGCTGGGTACCGAGTTCGGTACCGACCGAATTGCCTCGATACTACCGAGTATCGAAACATGTCTTGGTTTTCGGTACCAAATTACTGTACCTAAGTAGTTTATCTCGTCAACGTCAGTGAAACAATAAGCATGCAGTATGATTGGCTGTGGCGGAAAAACACTAGTTTACGCAGCTGCCCAGAGACGTGGCTCGTCGAACAATGGGTTACTTGCGTAACCCCGGTTCTCTGATAGCATTAAGTGAGGTGTCTCACTATGGGATACGCCCCTTCCGCGTATTCCTCAGAAGCCCTATTACATTACGCCAGCCCCAATTGGCTGGCAGACATGACGCTGTATCCGGGAGTGGCTACCCCACCCCTCCGTATAAGAGGAGCAACACAGCTTCATTACGACATTCAAAACAAGCACACCTCTTGCTCGCTTCACACAGCAAGGAGGGTGATCAGGTGAGACACCTCACTTAATGCTATCAGAGAACCGGGGTTACGTAAGTAACCTATTGTTCTCTTTCAAGCATACGTTTCGGTGTCTCACTATGGGATATCCTAACTCCCGTATTGCCAGATAGCCTGCCTCGAAGTCCCCTGCCAGCCATACCACTGCGTCCATGCTGGACGAGTCATGAGTCATTACTCAACTCCAACGCTCAATACCGCATGTGCTAAAGTCTGGGCTGTAACGTCAAGCTTATAAAACCTAGCAAATGTATGTGGCGAGGACCAACTCGCCGCTTCGCAAATATCCTGTATCGTGACTCCTTTACCCCTTGTTGAGTGTGCGCGTAAACCAGCTGGGGGCACGTGACCCTTACTGGAGTATGCCAATGAAATCGCCTCCACTATCCAGTGCGACAAGCGCTGCTTAGTAATCGGCTTCCCCGTACGTGGTTTCACCCAAGATACGAACAGCTGATCACACTCCCGGAACCCTTTGGTTCTTTCAATGTAAATGCGTAAAGCACGCACTGGGCACAACTCATTTAGCTTTTGCTGTTTTGACGAAGCAAAAGGTGGCGGATAGAAAGCTCTTAACTCCAAAGGAGTGATAGAATTAACCATTTTGGGCATAAATGCAGGATTAGGTCTCAAAACCACCCCTGCATACCCGGGCATGAACTGTGTACATGATGAATGCACCGAAAGTGCGTGAATCTCACTTACGCGTTTCGCCGAAGCCAAAGCTAACAGCAGCGCTGTCTTAAATGACAATATTTTCAAATCAATCTTGTCCAGTGGCTCAAATGGGGGCATTGAAAGAGCATCAAGTACCAGTGCTAAATCCCATGAAGGGGAAAGCGGTTTTGAAACTGGTAAAGCGCGACGCGCGCCCTTCATGAACCTGCATACTAAAAGATGCTGCCCAACGGTTTTATTATCAGACCCTATGTGACTAACAGAAATAGCGGCCAAATACACTTTTATGGTTGAAAATGCTTTTCCTTGGTCTATCAAATCCTGTAAAAATTATAGAACAACTGCCACTGAACACTGAAAGGGAATCTCGTGCTTAGCCGCGCACCAGCGCTCAAACACGCACCATTTGCATTCATAGAGAGACCTAGTCGACGAAGCTCTAGCATTCTGTATGGTTCTGATAACACTGTCAGACAGACCGGTTGTATTTAAATTGAACCACTCACTGGCCAGGCACATAGTGCCAATCGTTCTGGGTAGGGATGAAAGATTTCCCCCCCTGCTTGTGACAGTAGATCTCTGCGTAATGGGAGATACCAGGGGTCTTCGTACAGCATATGTATGATCTCCGCCAGCCAGTATTTCCCTGGCCACCTCGGGGCTATTAGTATGAGCTTTAGTCTCTCCTCCCTCACTCTGTAGAGTGTTGGGGATATTAGTGCAATCGGTGGGAACGCATAAAGGAGAGTCCGAGGCCAATCGTGTGCCAGCGCATCTATCCCCAGAGGCGCGCTCTGATCTTTCAGGGAGAGAAACAGAGGACACTAAGCATTGTTGTGCAACGCGAACAGATCCACTGTCGCTCTGCCGTATATTTCCCAGATTTGTTCGACCACTTCCTTGTTCAATTTCCACTCCCCGTAAAGTGGATTGCCTCTGGACAGCAGATCCGCACCCCGGTTCATGACACCCTGTACGTGCGTCGCTCTCAGGGATGAAAGATTGGCATTGCTCCACAAAATCAGTTTGCGTGCCAGGATGTGTAAGGGAAGTGATCTGAGGCCTCTGTAGTGTTGTCCGTTCTCACGAGAACATGATGCCCTTTCAGAAAAGGGAGAAAATGCTTCACTGTCAGAAACACCGCCAGCATTTCCAGATAGTTTATGTGAAGATTGATCAGATGATGACCCCATCTTCCATTCACTATCCTGCCTTCGTAGATGCCCCCCCAACCGGACAACGAAGCGTCCGTCGTTATGACTTTTCTGGCTTGAACCACGCCCATGGGTACCCCCTGAACCAGAAAGGTTGGGTGTCTCCACTGACGCAGTGCAAAGACTGCCTCTGACGTCACTCTCACTCTCCTTTAGCAGTGTCTTAATGGGTCCAATCTCAGAGACGCTACCCAGCGCTGAAATTCTCTCACGAATAGTCTGCCTAAGGGAATAACTATTAGGGCTGAGGCCATCAGTCCCAATAGTCTGAGGCATGTGCGGAAAGAGACATTTTTCCCCCTCTGAAATTCGGTCAGGCATCGGGTGAATTTTACCACCCTGTCCCCTGACAGTCGCGCTCTGAAGGTCACCGAGTCCAGTGACAGCCCCAGATATGTTATGGACTGTGCGGGAATCAGAACAATCTTTTCGGTGTTTAGTTTTAAGCCCAGCTTCTGTATGTGTTCCAGAAGCATGGCTGTGTGATGTCTCACTTCTTGTTCTGACTGAGCTGTCACCAACCAGTCGTCTATGTAAGTAGCGAGACGGATGCCTTTTTCCCTGAGCGGGGTCAGGGCCACTTCTGTACATTTTATAAATACTCTTGGACTCAGAGACATGCCAAATGGAAGAACCAGGTATTCGTATGTCACTCCGAGGAAAGCGAACCTCAGGAATTTCCTGTGGGGTGGGTATATCTTTATGTGAAAATATGCGTCTTTCAGGTCGATCGATGTAAACCAATCGCCTGGGAGCACCAGTTTTAGGAGTGTAGAATGAGTGAGCATTCTGAATTTGTACTTCCTTAAGTATTTGTTCAGTGCACGCAGATCTAATATGGGACGAAGGGCACGAGCCCCTTTCTTTGGGACTAGGAAGTACCTCGAGTAAAACCCACTGTGGCTTTGCTCTGGTGGTACCACTCTTATCGCCCTTTTGTTCAACAGTGAATACATTTCGTCCAGAAGAACATGTTTTAACTCTTCCCGCACATGAGAATGAATTATCCCTTTGAAGTGCGGGGGGGGGGGGGGGGGGGGGGGGGGGGAGTGGCAAACTGCAGTCTGTACCCGAATTGTATTGTCTTTAATACCCAGCGGGACTGTGTGCACTCTCGCCAGTTGTTTATTTGCAGCGTTCTGGTGCCATCGTGTGGCTGAGTCATGAATGAGTTCGTGGTCTGTACTGCGCATGCGTGGGCACTTAGCGCACGGACAGAGTCTGAGTGGCTCATCACCTCCAAGGGATCGAAAGCTCCCCGAGGTGATGTTATAGTGTGCTCTGTTAACGTGTTTTGCAACATTTTTTGGGGCATTGTGTTTTGCAACATTCTCTGGGGGTACGGTGAAAACTTTATTGAATTTTGAATACAAAAAGTGCTTGTGACTAGTGGGTTGGTGTGCACCACTGCACCGTTTCTTTTCTTTTTCACCGGTCTGCTTCCCCTGGCCCAGCCGGGCGCTGCTTTCCCCACAGAACATCTGTGAACAGTTGAACTCGCGATTTGACGAACGCTGAACATGTGAGGGTCGGGAGCTAGCGAACTGGGGGGCTATAGACTCCTTTCCCTGGGGAAGACCCTGTCAAACCATCTTATTCTTCCTCCTCGCTCCCTGAAGATGGGGATGAGGATGAGGTTGAGGGGCTGACTGGACCGTGTGAGCTGCTGCAGGCGGATAATTCTTCCTAGGCCAGGCAGATCTCTGTTCCTGTGCTCCGCTCTGCCCCGCTGCATTCACGTTAGGTCTCTGCCGTTTCGGAATGCGAAAGTTTGGGGGTGGGCAGGCCGTGGCCTGTGCGAAGGTCTGTCGGGGTGGCGGAGGCGGTGCGGTCTGCGTCTTTCTCGGCATACAGAGCTGCAAGGCCTCATCATCCCTCTTTTTCTCTTCGCATCTCTTCTGCATCAGTGTCAAAGCTGAGCCGAAAATGCCACCCACAACTACCGGTGCGTCTAGGATGGCTTCTTTTTCCCTGTCAGAGAGATTAGCGAGATTAAGCCATCTAGCTCTCTCCTGGATAACCATTGTGGCCATGGCTTTCCCGGCGGCTTGAACCGCGCATCTCTGAAGACGCAGAGAGAGAGAGAGAGAGATCGGTTACAACACAGATCTCTTCCCAGTGTGTCTGACCTGGCATGGTAGTCACTTCGTCCTGCAGCTCCGCTTGGTATGCGGTCAGCAGAGAGATCACGTTCATAGCCCTTACAGAGAGCGCGACTGCTTTATAAGCGCGTTCCGTCATGCTCGACTGGAAACGGTCAGCTTTAGATGGTAATGTCGGATTTGCAGCCGCCGTGCGCTTCGGTTGCAAGTGCGCGGCAACTAGTGGCTCCATGGGGGGCATTCGGGGGAAGCCCTCCTTTTCCATCCCTTCTACATCTAGAACGGAGCCACCCTGCATGGGCATCTTGCTTGTGAACGGCTTGTCCTTCCACATGACCGCGACCTCCTCCAAGAGCTCCGGGAAAACAGGAAGGAGCTGTCGTGCTGCCCGTTTTGCACTCGGCAATCTCTTACCCTCATAGCGAGACTTTGCAGTCTCTGCTACCACGGTCAACCACGGAATATTAAGTTTTCCTGCAGCGCGTTTGCACACGTCCTGCAGATCAACACTGAGAAGCGGGGAGGATGGTGTCCTGTCCGCCTCTTCCGTGGATCCCGCCGCGGCGAGGAGTTGTGCCGGGTGCGCAGGCCGAGAGAGGAATGGAGAATCTTCAAAGTCTTCCTCTTCGTCAGAGAGAAGAAAGTCCGGTTGCCCCTCTTCCTCAAATTCGACCGCGTCCTCTTCCTCATCCGTGCTGAGCAGACTGGAAAGAGGCATGCACGCATCGAGCTGTTCACTCCAGGATAGAGCTGCCGTGGTGGGCAGTTCTACAGGAATGGATACCTGCGGAGTGGCAGCTGGTGCAGGGCTAGGAGTCATGAGGGGATCCTGGCCCGACAGGCTAGTTTGGCGTGCTAGCCTGCGACGGAGGCTCTTCGTGGTGAAGCGTGCGCAATGTTCACACGTGCCGGGACTCTCGATCGCCAGTTGAGCATGTTTCAGCCCGAGACATGCAGAGCAGACCTGGTGTGTGTCCTTGCATGAGATCTTGTTCCCGCATGAACAGAGTCGCACAGAATCTCCCTCACTAGCCTGGATAGTCTGCATTGCTGCAGCCATAGTATCGATATCGAACAGTCCTTGCAATCGGCTGGAATGCAAATCGAAGGAGCCAGACGCAAAACGGCGTGGTGGCCAGTAATTCGTCAAAGAGTTCGTAAAAGTTTAACGGCTTCTAGGCTTCTGGTGTGAAGCGAGAAGAGGTTTTTGAATGTCGTAATGACGCTGTGTTGCTCCTCTTATAGGGAGGGGTGGGGTAGCCACTCCCGGATACAGCGTCATGTCTGCCAGCCAATTGGGGCTGGCGTAATGTAATAGGGCTTCTGAGGAATAAGCGGAAGGGGCGTATCCCATAGTGAGACACCGAAACGTATGCTTGAAAGAGAACATGAGGCTGTAATGTGTGTGTGTGTGTAAGCGTCCCAACCCAGATAGATAGAAAATATGTGGAAACGATCCAAAGTGTACCTATGTGACAGACTCGATGCCAAAAGCACGCGACGCAATATTTTCGACAAGATAATTGCTGCCAAGACCAGTAACATGGTAAGTCTGATAAGGCACTTAGAAGCGCACAGAATACACTTAAGCGTAATGGTGTGTTCACACCGAACGCGAATAGAGCGTCAAATACGCGTCTAATTAGACGCTTGAATCTTCCGCTCGAGGTCAAATTTTTAAACTTGCGCGGAAGACGTTCGCGGCAAACTCGTCGCCCAATTCGCGTCATTCGCGACGCCCGGCGCGAATGATGCGTCTACTCGAGTCTTTGCATTGACTTTGTATGTAATCTACTCGCGCAAATAATTAAATACGCGTTCGGTGTAAACACACCATTAGTAAACACTTGTTCATTAATTAACAATTAAAATATCTCCTTGCTATTGTTTCACGACACATTCATAATCATTAGGCTACTTTTGCCGGTGCTTTGCGGCAAGCTTCATGTGTGCTGAGCGCGAGGCATATATACCGCCCCCCCCCCAGTAGCCTATATTTAATTTAATTCACATTTATTTGTATAGCATTTTTCACAATACATATCGTTTCAAAGCAGATTTACAGAAAATGCATGTGTCTAAATTACAATTTAGAGTGATCTGTTATCAGAGGTGACAGTGTAATGCATTTCAATTAATTTTCATTCAGTTTCACTGTTAAATGCATTAAGTTAAGGCAGAAACAATGAGCTCATTGAAGTAAAGAATACATGTTGTCAAATGACTAGGAAACATTGAAAACTTTAGCATTGGTGCTTTTTTACATACTCAAAATATGAGTGTAAAAAAGTCAACAAACTGAAAAAATAAAAATTAGGTAATGTTATGTTAAAACTGGTTACATAAAATTGGTATCGAAAAAAGTATCGTTCAGGAACCGGTATCGAAGTCAAGGTATAGGTATAATACCCAGCCCTAATCAGCGCCAAGTCAGACATTTAGACTAGGATGACAGGAAGTAGGACAAGTAGAGAGGAAAAATATAGACACCACAAAAGAGTGATAGAGACAGAAAGGCTATTAATTACACAAAACCAACAAACTCTGAGGAAAAAAAGGAATCTAGAACAAACCTTCATGTCTTCAACAACCTCAGGTACAGGAGCAACATCATGGTGTCTAGAAAAAGAATCAAATTATGGATGATATTTATTTTCTATGACCATTGTTATGTAAAATGTTACAACAAAGAGGATTGGTCCTCAGACAGTGGTCAATGCATTCATAACCGATTGAGCTGCCAAATTATACAGCATAGTCTGGCCATCAATTCAGTGTGTAGGTAACGTCAGGTTGAGACAAGCCGCGGTCTGTGCTTGAATGTGGGGTCCACAGAGAGCCTCACCTGTGCGCTCTGGATTCCCGACACACCACGCAGATGGGCTTTCTGTCCGTGTGGCAGTACAGTTTCAGTTCCTCGTGGTGTCGCTCACATTTCCCGTCCATTTTCACGGGTTTTGCGGGTGCAGAGGGCCTACACGTCTTCAGGTAGTCGAAGTCGCTCAGTTTATCCACTAAGTTCTTTACCAGGTAGTTCTTGGTGAAACTCATTTTTGCGAACACCTGCAAAAAAGGACACCGTTTCATTTACGACGCAGAAAAGTACTGGTGCTGCACTGAGAAAACGCTCGTGCGGCGATTTGTATCTTGTGATTCAATAAACGTGGTCGGAGTAATCACACCTAATATTAACAATATAGTAAAGTACGGTTATTATTTAGACTGTCGGTTTGAGCCACTCTGCATGATTAAGACTCAAATGTATATAAGTTACACCCGTTATGTGCATTTAAGCAGCCGTAGCTAAGCAACCCAGGATGTAGCAACGTTTATCAAAACAAACCACCCACCATCCTGCACTCCGGACACTGGTAACCAACATCATCGCCTCCATTTTCCTCCCAGTGCATCAAAATGCACATGCGGCAGAAATTGTGGCCGCATTTTAAAATGACAGGGTCGTCGAAGTAATCGAGGCAAATAGAACAGACTAATTCCTTCTGAAGCTCTCCCCTCGAATCTCCGGCAGTGGCCATGTTTCCCCAAGCAACAGTGTAACTGTTTTTCAGGGCTAGAAGCGAATCTAGACGGAAGAGAGAGAGCCCATTCTGGACTCACTTCCTGGTCCATTGGCAGTTCTGATTGGTTACGTTATCTAGCCTTCTTGTGCGAATCGGTTCTTTCGAAGAGATCGTATCAAACAACCGGTTCAGCATATTTTGTCACCACTTCATTAATTACGCCATTAATATTCAGAAATACATTACAAATTATAATAAGCATTTACAAAATAAAAATAAGCTGTATTTTTTATTTCCTTATAAAACTTACTGTAGATATAAGTCTGATGTGTTCATCCATGCAAACTGACTGTTTATGCCATTCATCTGTATACATATTTTGTTTTCAATAAGACCTAATTACACCATTAAAAAGCCATATAAGCACATTTAATACTATGACAGAATTATCATTTTTGGGCTAACTACCCCTTTAAGTACAACTGAACAGAACATTGACTTTCAAAGTTTTCAAGTTTTAATGCTTAGTTTATTTTGTGCTTCAAGGCCCAGTACATAAAAATGCTTTTAGCATTGGAAATATTTAGCTGTGAACCAACCATGTACAAAAACACAATATCTCACCATAAATACCATTTCAAACATAAAGAATATTTCATTGTGCCCAAAATGTCATGCTCATGTCTGTTAATCAGCCTCACAATCCTCTGTGAAAATGGAAACAATCCACCGATTTTATTGCATAGCACATTTCTTTTTAAATATTATTAGCCTGATGAGGAATATATTTGTCAGGAGGTGAAATTAATTTGACAATATGATGCTGGTTTTTCATAGATCAGACTATTAAACATGTAGAAATGTTTTTTAAATGAATACACAAACGCTTGACGTGGCAGAGAAGACAACAAAAATATAATAGTTGATACAAAAGTGGACCTGGTCTGGAAAAAAAAAATGCAAGAGATTTGACTGCAAAACAGTGCAACACAAATGTTGGAATCTGAGGGATTTCCGGTGTCACAGTGTTCCCCTTATTTTAAAACAACACACAATGAGATAGGACGGCAATATTTAATGCATGCGGCTCTCATGAATACAAACTCTTAAATTATAACAAACAAATATTTATAAAAGCAGCAGCAACTAGATGAAATTTGACAACATCTGACAGACTGAATGTAAACTTTCTGACAACAACTATTTGACAGTTTGATATGAAATGCATATTCAGCATTTTTCCATTGAGAGCTTGGCACTTGCTGTTAAAAACCAGCATATATGTAAAACACACTGAGCAGTTGAGAAAAGTCATATTGTCCAAAGACATCACATATCCCAAAATACAGTAGCCAATGTTGTAATACAAGTACATATTTAATACTTGAGATAAAGGTGAAATACACAATATCAGTGTCAGTGTTGTGATCAGTTTATTTGAGTGCACCATTTCATTTCATTAACAATGATTCTCAGAACATGTATTTTTCCTTTAAGAAACTTGTTTTTTGTAAATGCCTCTTTATTATCAATACAGTGGTAGATATAGTAAAGTGAGGGGTTCTCAGAGGGAGTTTCTTTAAAATGTAGACTTGTTTTGATGAACTTTCATTCACTTTGAATAATCAGTGTGTATGTGCTAGAAATACACAAAATAGTGTATTAGTAATGAATTAAAGGTTGGATAGAAATAAATTACCTCAGGGTAATAAAGATTCTTTCTTTCTTTCTTTCTTTCTTTCTTTCTTTCTTTCTTTCTTTCTTTCTTTCTTTCTTTCTTTCTTTCTTTCTTTCTTTCTTTCTTTCTTTCTTTCTTTCTTTCTTTCTTTCTTAAAAAAAAAAAACAAACCCCCAGTTTATCTTTTTATTCTTATCTATTGGAGGTCTTTTTTTTATTATTGATTTAAAACATTGAAATATTTAAAAAAAGTTCTGAAACAACACCCCCCCCCCCCATACCATTAATGATTAAAACAATTATTTTGGTATTTCGGAATTTAATGGAAATAAAATGGAACCAAATGAGCTCCCGTTTCTGGTGATACATTACATTTAATATATCAAAGGATACATTTGTTTATTTGTTACAGTTATTTAATTTTTTTTAATTTTATTTTTAATTTATTTATTTGAATTGATTTTAATGTCAATTTTTTTGACCACACGTCACTTTGGCACACCTCAACAATTAATTGCTGGACGAGGAAAATTCAGAATCAAAACATACAATGTCACTTGGCCATGGCATGAGGAGTGGATGGCGATTTCTTTGGGCTGGTGATGAACTGGGTCATGAGATCTCTGTAAGATAAAACCTGTGAGAGGCACTTGTTTAAAACAAAGAAAACAAAACAAACGGATCCGATGAATGACTAAGGAGAACAGCAAAGTCTCCAAGTAGTCCATTAGTCCTTCAGACCTCCGAGCTGTCTCCATTATCAAGGCTACATCGAACTATAACAGGCTGCAGGCTGGACGAGACACTTGGGGCCTTTTTTGCAGGTGTCCGCCTTGAGCGAACCATCAGTGCCAACACTACACCCACGAGTATGGTGAGAAGCAGTCCCACGAGGACTCCCGCCACCGTTACCGCGTCCTCTTTGGCATCTCGCCCACTGAGCTCCAGTGGAGACAGTCCATCTGCGAACAGCTCCTCCCCGGGCGCAGAACGCCGTTGCCTGCGGTCCAGAGAGACGCGCATGATATTCGTTCCTCGGTTGTTGTCGGGTCCGATCTCCTCCGCTAGTATCGGGACGTCTCTGTTGGACCGCCTGGAGCGTCCTCTGGCCTCCGCTCGTGCGAGGTCACCTGATGTTATTGAGTGGTACTCCACACTTCGCTTGCCAATGCCACGCTTGGCGTTGTCTTTTGAACGCACAGTGTAGATGGTGTGAATGAACCACTCTCTCCCGACTGCCACCTACACAACAGAAGGACAATAGGGGATTTCATCAAGTCGTGCTGATTGACCTATTAAATTACAGGAATCCAGCATGTGATGTCACAGATGTGCAGCACTGTATGTAATCACACCATAACTAATGAAGGTTTAAAAGGATTAGACCTGGAAAAGGGGAGTAGAATCCAGTTGGAATCCGTCAGATCCTGGCTGCTTCACCAGATAGAGGGCAGAGGGGTCATCTACAGCCAGCTGGGCTTTGAAGCCCATGTCCCCAAAACTCTTGGCCTGAGTCTCGGGCTGGGCTTTGTCCTGGAAGCAAGGTGAAGTCATGGGACTTTTTTTTTTTTTAGACAAATTTTTGAAAAATTTCAACAGACCACTTTAAAAAGTATATAAATTAATGTATTTCAATTATATTATGCAATATAAATTGTATTTAGTATTATTTATAAACTATTATAGTATTTATTCATATTTTAATTTTTTTAATATTATTATTTAGCTTTAATTTATATTTACTTCAGTTTTTGTTTTAGTAATTTTACTTAAAAAGGTGTACATTTTGAAAATTTGAAAAGTTTTTCATACATTTTTTATAATACGTTTATTAATTATTTAATTTATTTCCGCTTTATTTCAATTTATGAAATGTCTTTTCATTCTTTTTAGTTTTAGTTGACAATAACATTACTGCTAACATACTCACAATAATTTTGAATCGGTAGAGCAGGGAGGGAGAGTCTGCAAGGCATCCAAACTCAGATTTGGCGGGGTTGTATTTAGGAACATATCCATCAGCTCCGGTGCACAGATACACCTTTTCGATGTTACAGTAGAAAGAGTCCCCCAGGTTCTGCACAGGGTCCACCATCACTCGTCCATAGATTGTGTCGCCTTGAGGAGAACAAGCTCAGTGTCAGTATAACCCAGAACATTAACTTAAACAACATAGATATTTACACGTTCTGATGAAAACATAATTGATATTTGTCCGTCCAAAACCCGCTGCCATGCCATACAGCACTAGGACGTTGCTATGTGGTGGTTCATGTGGTTTTCAGTGCATTGCTAGGTGGTTCCTATGGTGTTCTGGGTAGTTGCTAACATTCAATTAAGCAATTACATACCTACATTCACTAAAAGAAATAGCCTCTTGGTTTGATTAAGTTATACAGTAGGTGTTCCAGTAGACATACCCGCAGAGAAAGCCGCATCACTCTCCTGCCCGAAACCCATAGATCCATCTGACAGCCACAACGCCTTCTTAGACAACAGGAACATCTGTGTGTTTAGACTAAACTCCACAGCGACAGGGTCACTCACCTAAACAAGTAAAGACATGAATGCTTCTTTAGTAGAGCTTCAGGTTTAACTGATACAATATATTACAAATACACTTTTTTATATATATATATATATATATATATATATATATATATATATATATATATACAAGCAACTGATTCATTTATATATATATGAATATATATATATATATATATAAAAAAAAAGTGTATTTGTAATATATTTTATCAGTATATATATATATATATATATATATATATATATATATACACATACAGTACACTGGATCTTTCCCTCATTAATACACTTTTCTTTTATTACAAATTATATTATAAGCATAAGTCGAGTGAGCATTTGAAATAAAAAAATTAACATGTATTTGAGAATTTATTTTAAAGACGGAAGAATTTTTTTAGTTTACCTGCTGGAAGCGGATGTCAAGATCAAAAGTGACGGGCTCTCTAGGGTTGCAGACCGGAGGAACGGTGTACTCCACATTCAGCGCTGTTGTACAGGGGATCAACTTCACTGTGTACGTGCCCGAATAATCACGAACCTGCGGGTCACAGGCACACAGGTATCATACATGTTTAACATTGCATTATGTGTTTTACATTCGTTTTCAACAAATCTTCAGGACACAGATATGACATTGGACATCAAATGGCGACCCAAATACAACCAAAATTGTTCATCATACAAAATAAACAAAACTTTACCTAATCTTGTAAAGCCTGACATAAAATAATAGTCAGAAACATCAAATTATTTTTCTAATTAAATCATTTCTGACTATTATGTGTCAGGCTTTACAAGATTAGGTAAAGTTTTGTTTACTTGCATTTAATCTTTTGTCATTCTATATCTCCCAATAATAAGTTTTATGTAATATATAAGACAATATTTAAATGCTTAGTTTTATTATCAAAGCCCTGTGGGGGGGGGGGGATAATATATATTCTATATAATATATATTCTTCATTAATAAATAAATAAAAAATGTATAGGGTTAAAGTCAAAATCTGGGGAAAGATCGATCAACTCACAGCAAAGTCTGATATGAACATCCACTGCTGGATGGGCTGGCTGTAGGTCGGCTCAGTCCTAACCAGAGTGAGGTTAAAGGTCAAGCCTGGGTGGTCTGCACTCAACACTATGGACTTTACAGAGGATTCTGGGTAATCAGGTGAGAGATAGCAAGTTAATTTAATCAATTCAGCCAAAAGAAACATTTTGGCATTAGTTCCATATGCTATGTACATGATCTTTTGATTCTACCTGCAGTCTTCGGACCCCTCAAACTTGCTGCTGGAAAGAAAAGCTCTTTATTATAATACGTTTTTATCAATAGGAACATAATAACACTAATAATATTTCATATTTGGAAGGCGTGTAGAGAAGTGAGATTTACCAGTGTGTACCGCTACAAACAATCCTCTGAAGCGAGCCTCTGTGCGGAAGTTCACCACAAGCCTCCCCTGCTCATTAATCCTCATGCTGCTTGGATATAAAGCTCCTGCAGAGTAAATATGGTCCAATATGAATATCTTTAAATTATAAATATTCTATGACTTTTCTCTTAAAGTCCCAATTTCCACACCCTGCACTAGTTCAATATTCCTCTACAGTATATGTCCACATGTAACATCAGTTATTGTGCTTTCTATTTCCATGACAGCCAAACATAACATAAAAATTACTGTCCTGTACACAAATAACAAAAATGTATTGAACATTTTATGTTTCTAGAAAAGGTGTGAAATCACCCTTATTTGAACTCTCTCTAAACATTATAAAAGAGAAAAGAAAGAAATTATGGCACTAACACCAGACGTAAATAGGGAAAAAGTAATTTAAGAGACTTAGAATGATTTAAAACTAGAATGATGTTTTAAGAATATACATATTGTATAATTTATATAGCATTTTGCTCTTCTTAGAGCAGAGGTTTTCAAACTGGGGTCCGGGGACCCTCAGAGGGCCACAAGAGAGTGTAAGGGGTCAATGGAAAAGTATGTAAACGTGTAAATAAATAATACATATAACAGTACAGTATTATAGTGAGTAGAAAAAAATAATAAGTGAAAATATTTTACACATTTATAATGTTAATTTGTCACAGTATAAATTGAGGTTTTATACATGAAAATATATAGCTGCCTTTTAAATTTGAATGTGGGTGCCTCACACAAGGATGATCATATTTATGGGTCCATGGCATCTAAAAGATTGGATACCCCTTGAATACCCCCTTTTTTTGGTGGAATTTTATTTCTTTTTTTCAGATGATAAATAAATTTGGAGCTCAAATTCCTGACTTGCCTTGCAGTTCTGCCTGTGGAGGGCTGCCGACACCATCCTTCCACAAGATGGCAGTGTCATACACGAAGGTGAGCCGCAGCTCAGAATGCAGGTCGAAGTGTTGCCAGCCTCCTGCGCCCACCGGGGAGTGAAACACATATGAGACGTGGAGAGGAACTCGCAGGGTCACGTACGACTGCACCAGGTTCAGCACCTTTTAAAAACACATTCAAATAATACTGCAAATAAAGATCCATATCTACAAACATTGCAAAATGCAAAAATACTCTGTAAAGAAGACCTATTATGCTTTTTGGGGGGGGGGGAGATGGTAAGGAGTGTGATATTTCTGAAACACGCTCTAAGATATTGACCAATCACAACACACTGGTCCAACTGACCAATCAGAGCACATTGCGCTTTTCGTAAAGGAGGGGCTACATAAAGACAGTAACTGAACGGAGCATTTCTGACAGACTGCGAAGAAAGCTGCTTCAAAAATGTAAAATATATGAAAAATAGAGGTTGCTATTAGTCAGTGCTGGCTGTTAGACAAAGTAAAGTTCATCAACAAGCCAGGAAGCATTTAGTCTGAGGAAAAGATTAGCTGTCTCAAAGCATAATCTGTTTTGATTGAATGAAACATTTGCTAATTTACACAGTCAATTATAATCAAAATACCATGCTATAAAAATGTGCTCCTCGGTAATGAGGCCAGTCTGAACACCTGCTGGACTGGGTTTAATCAAGACGGGAAAAATCCCCATGAACATTGTCAAAATCCCATCCTGAGGGAAAGAAGAGAAAGCCTTTTCATATTCAACCAGCTCCGTGTTCAATATCCTCAGTAGAATCTGAGTACGTCCTTTAGATGAAGGGTTTTGAATTCACATCTTGTTTTATGGAGCTATTGCAGATTTTAAGGCTTATGTTTGTAATAACATAGATCATACAGACATTTAGACCCTAGATTACGAAGGGGAGCCACTGAAGCAAGACCTTAAATTCAGAAATGAAATGAATGAATACAAAAGCTCTGCGGGTTACAGCAAAGCCAGTCTCCTCTTCTGTTGGGAACAACGAGGAGTGTGGCAGAAATAAATCCTGAGTGCTATGGCTGCCAGTTTATGCTGTGCATAATAATAGATGAAAACAAAGAAAAGTCCAAAAGCAGAACCCTACATATGGAGACGTGTGTTCGTGGAGAGGTGTTAATCAATTTGATGTAACTAGGATATAATAATGTAAAATATTATTACAATTTAAAATAACAGTTTTCCATTTAAATATATATTTTAAAATGTAATTTAATCCTGTGATCAAAGCTGAATTTTCAGCATCATTACTCCAGTCTTCAGTGTCACATGAACCTTCAGAAATCATTTTAATGTGCTGATTGGCTGTTAGAGAAGCATTTCTTAAGGTTCTTGCACACTGACTCTTGAAATTTTCCTATGCGTTTTTTTTTCGTATTCGTGATTCGGTGGCTCTGAAGCTGCGACGACGTCTCACCTGCCCATCTGTTCCGATGGTTCCCCCGCAGTCTGTGAGCAGCTCAGACATGTCATAATAACTCACAAACTCCCACAGACAGGCCTCCAAGTTAAGGTTCCTGTAGAAGCGTAGAGTGCTCCGGCCTCTGACGACAGGGCTGTACTGATACGCCAAAGTCTCCCCGACGCTCTCTATATTCCGGGTGGCCTTGGTTAGAAAGCCATGTCGTGTGGACACCTCATTAAAGTCCAGCAGATTGGAGCACCTGTGGTTTCCCACTCGAGTGCCATCGGGGCTCAGAGTCAGCTCGAAGTTAGACAGCGCACGAGTGGAGACCACGGGGAGCATGCCTGGAGCACATCGAAAATAAATGACAATTAACAATCTGAAATCACATTCATTATACACCGCCTTGATAAATAAGGATATGTCATAACATTATTTATAAGATATACCACTGAAATATGAATCTGAAAAAGAACATTCTGCATCCTTAAGGCTTAGGAGTATTACATGATTACAAAAATTATTATCTTATTATCAGCTTATTTTCCTGAATGATGTTATTTTTTATGTTGAACACAAAAATTAGATATTTTGAAGAATGTGAATGCTCCTCTTTTCTATGCAACATTTTAGCAATCAAAACAACAACAAAAATACAATAGAAAAGTAGAAAAGTGTGCACCATTTTCAAATCTATACTTGCATATTAGTGCAAATGAGATGTGAGAGCTACTGCAGACAGGAAGATATTAATTTAATAATGTCTTACATTTTTATCTTTTCCTCACACAAAGCTATCGTATGGTTTCAGAGGACGAGAAATATTTGTTTATGCTGGACAATCCAAAAAACAACAACAAATGAATTGAATATTTAATAGCTTTTCATTCTTTGACAATCTTCAAAATTTTCAGAGAAGAGATAAAGATATATGTGTTTTGAACATTAGGGTAAATAATGATAGAATTTTTACGTGAAATAATCTTTATATTACACATTTTGTCATGCAGTAAAATAACTTTTTTAGTATTGTAGGAAAAACTACGGAAAAGAACAGTTAAAGCATCTTTTGATGAGTTAAGAAGGTAATATTAACGCAACCATAATTGGTCTTGCTTGGCCTAGATTTTTGACGTGAAATATAACTTGTGACAATTTATTCCCAAACTACTTCAAAATACTTTGCACCCTTTTATTACTTTCATCCCAGAAATCTTTTTGATGGAAGACAAACATGATTATGATAGAAACCGTTGTTGGCAAATTTGTGTCATGACATTTTATATGTTTATGTATCTTTCAGATATAGGCTTTTGATGAGAGCTGTAATATTTCGTTTTTGACAGCAAATAATGCATTAATCCCAAAAGAATACCACTTTCCCCCCAAGGGAATATATGAGTAGGGTTTCTCACGGAGAGGCTGAACTAAGCAAACAACCTGGCAGCCAGAGGGGAAATAACTCTCTCACCGTCTATGTGGGGCATGGTGACAGTAAGCTTGATGAGATTGGCATATTCAGAGTCTTCAGCGCCTGTATAACGTAGTTTGGCAGAAAAGGGCTCAGCACCTACTGTGCCCAATTTACGTGGCTGGCACATCCCTGCCCAGGAACATCAAAGACATGAGACATTACTTCAAGCATATTACCACTTACTGACAGTCTAATTCCACATTGCAAATAGTAAATTATAAACCAGCAGCTCAGGAAGAGCATAATGTTCTTTGGTGCTGCTATACAAAAGCAAAGCATTTTTATATGATACCCACTTAATGTAATGGTTTTGAGCTCACCTTCCTCCATGCTAATAGACACAATGGGGCTGCTCAGCTCCAGCCCCTCATCGCCATTAGAATTCACCGCACGGGCGGCGCACTGCACTCTAGAGCCCGCTTGGAAGTAAATGGAGTCTAGGGTGATCATCTTGGAAGACGTAAAGAAGGTATCGAAGTCAGCCTCTCGCATGGGGCTGGTGACGCCATCCGGACCACTGGGGGCGCCGATGAGCCATCGGTAATGAGTCAGTGTGTCGTTGATGTGTTCGCTAATGCAGATGGAGCCTGTTTTCTCATAGTCGGGATATTTGGGGTTGCAGGCCTGGATAAGTCCGAGAAATAAACAAGGACAAGAAAGAACATCAGATAATGCAGCTTCAATGAAAACACTGCCGTTCAAAAGTTTGGGGTATGATTTTTTTAAAGAAATGAATTGTGTGTGTGTGTTAATATTAGGGATGTCCCGAATTTTTTTTTTTTTTTTTTTTTTTTTGTGCCCCAATCTGATCTGAGCTATATGCACTGTATACTGTAAAAAGTAAAAATCTGTTACAATGGTAGACATTGTAAACAGACTGTGTGGTCACTATTATAGATATTTCACTGTATTACTGTTTGTACTGTATTTTTTATCAAATAAATGTCTTGGTGAGCATAAGTAATGTAATGTAATATGGTAATCAATAAATAGTTTTACCATCCCTGTTCAGTATCATCGTTATACTTTACTGTAAGGGAAAAATCCAAACAACAAAGTTCTGCACACAACTGACTTATGTTTAATAATTCATCACAAGGAACAACACAGAGAATTTAATCATTTATCACAAGGAACAACACTGAGGATTTATCACACAACCACTGTGAGGCCTTTATTTCATTTATACACATTTTTTAATAGCTTAAACTTTGATAAATCATTATAATCTTATAACCTTTTTATGAACTTGTACTTCAAGGATCTACAGAAACTTGATAAAAATGACCCCATAATTACATTAAACGTTCTGAAAACCTTCAGACTGACTTTTTCTACTGACAAACCTACCGTGACACAGACGACGGGGTATCCAGCAGCTGGGTGGGCATTTTCTTTGGTTCTTCTCACATCATCGTAGTGTAACAGTGACACAACATGAGGCAGTGAAGGGAATGTGACGTCAGCCATACTGTTGCTCTCCTCGATGTACACTATGGCTTTAGTCATCTGCCAATACAAGAGACACAGACTTGTAATTCACTATTAACTATGTATGAAACTTCAAATATGAAGAACGTACAACAGGGAAACATTATGAACATTTCCCACCTGGATTTCAGCAATCATGTTCTCGTCTGGTTTCAGGTGGACAGTGAAGGCCTCTCTCATCTCTCTTACACTATCAAACAGAATCTCCACCTCCACTACATGCTCAATCTCACCCGCTTTAAACTCAACATCTGCACACACAAAATATCTGATTACATACATACACTAAAAGATAAACAACATCCTGATATTTCTTCTCCTAAACGCTTCCACACCTGATTGCATTTGACATTTGCATCCTGAACTCTATGTAACCTGATGTAGACAGGAAATGCATGCATGTGGAAGCTGCTTGGAGCCACCTGCCAATCTACCAAGGATAATTCGATGCGGCATATTCAGAATGCAAATGACCCATTCTGGCCTCACCGAGGGAGATGGGATGGTAGTCTTCTCCGGATATGGCAGAGCCGTCCTTCGTATGCACCCTCACCAGAGACACTTTCGAAGAGTCTCCTGTCCTGCGGATGGGGATCTTCACCAACGTCATCTGCCCCGACTCTTTTGGTTCGCTAGCACTGAACTTTGTCTCGGCAAACTTGATGATGGGCTCTGACAGAGGAAAATGAATGGTTTGAAAAAGACAGATGAGAATCGAGGAGTTTTTGTTCATTAAAAGATTCTTAGCCAAAGAGAATCTGTAAGAGTTTGACCCAAACTCTAGAAATCCGAAACCTAAATGTCAGGTATTTATATTAATAATCATCTAAAGTGCATTTCAAATGAAAACCGCTGTGATGACATTTTCTTTTGTTTCTTTCTTACTGTCAGTTTCGTCATTGATCTTTATGAGCATTTCGTTCATTTCGCCTACGGACGCTCCGTACGGCGAGTCGCTCTTCGCGTTTCCCAGAACCAGCCGCAGTTCCTCCTCCTCCTCATGAATAGAATCATCCACCAGTTTTAGCACACATGGTTTGTCAGCCTCACCTAGGGACCAAAACATGGAGACCAAAGTCTGAATAACAGAGCTCTTTGGAATGTAATACAAATGTGTCAGTTGTTACTTAAATAACGCAAGAGTTTACAGATGATATGTAAATGGTGACCACGTTTTAATTTTATTACCAACTGGCGTTAACTTTTCTCAAATAGCACTACAGACAGCCAGGCAACAGACAAGTGACTAATTCTGAGTGGTGACATCACTACACACATTCTACCATGGTAAGCCAACCGTGTTGAGAATTCCGGGCTGAGAACGGTTTGTAATGGTGCCGAGCCGAACCAAGCTCAAGTGGAAATATAACTGGAACCATTTCTTACTGTTCTTAGAGGCGTTCGGCCTGACAGTGGAAAAGCGACTTTGCAAAGGTGGGGTATGTGATTTTTTGCTCAACTGTTTAATTGACTAACCTATATGTTTGTTCACTAGTTTGATTGTTTATTCAGTTGAACACACCCCTCACCCCCATTCCACATCCCAACATACATAAGGTTATCACTTACTTGAATTTGGGCAAGTAAAGGTGAAGAATGTGATTTTTTTTAAACGGTTTAATTCAAGTTTAATTCGCTCACCTATTTGTAAGTTCATTCATTCATTTATCATTCGTTCATTCATTTATTTGTTTGTTCATTTATTAATAAATTTGTTCATCATCCATTTGTTTGTACTTCCCTCCATTCCACATCTTGGCTTGCATAAGAGGTTATTTACCAGGCAAGAAAGTTACGATGGAGGCATCGGTGTTGGGTCTCTCATCAAAGTCAGACACCACCTGTGCAGAGCCCTGCCGGGTGTAGCAACGTACAGTAGACTTGTGTCTGATGTCTCCGCTGCGGTGAACCACTGCAGTGATGTGACCTTCACTCTCCTCTGCAGTCATCACAGCCTGTTTAAACTGCACCTTTGGCACTAAAAAAAAAGAATATACAAATCAAGATGCTCTAATATGCAACAATCTACCTACGCATCATGGACAAAAACTGGTCATTCATTCTGTGGGCAAGTCTATGAAACATTATATAGGCCTATTGACACTGTGCTTTGTTCTATCCCGGCTTTTAACCCTGTGTAGAGGAACGTTTCGCAGTTTACTCTGCTCTGGAGCAGGTTTAGCACTGCTTTTGCCTAGCCAAACATGTGAAACAATGCGGTTTTAGAATGTTACGGCTAGATGCTTAGCAACAAGATGCCCAATCGCATGCCTCGTATTCACATGCTTTGGACAGTCATAAAAAAAACATGTGTTGCATAAACAATAGTCTCAACATAATCGGCAATGCATAATATGAGGATGCGCAATGCGCCTTTATGTAAACAGGCTGAATGCTGCGCTCCTCCAATAAAACTGACACAGCAAATATGCAAATAAGGATGTTAACCCAGGGTTTAGGAATGTAAAGTGTGAAACTTCAGCTTATGAATAACCAGGAATAATTGTTAATCCTAGGTAAAGTTTTTTGAAAATGTAAAAATGTAGAAAGTTTTCTGTGATGGCTAGGTTTAGTAGTAGGGTTAGTGTAAGGGGATAGATCATTATGTCTATGGAAAGTCCGCATTAAACATAGTCCCCCAGGAAACACAACATGAATGTGAGTGTGTGTGTGTCTGTCACAATTTTGTTAGGAAAAATCTTCACAAATACTCACAGTCTGAAACGGAGTCGTTGATAAAGATTGTGACTTTCGCTGGCTCTCCCAGAATTCCATTGGAGGGCATCCGAAGAATAAGCTCAAACCTCTCTGTTCCTTCCAGAACGGGCAGGCCTAGGTCATCCAGGATGGTGACTCTGACCATCTGCATGCTCACACCCGGTGCAAAGTCCACGTTTCTGCTGATTCCCACATAGTCTACCCCCGCTAGCGGATGAACACACAGAAATAAGGCTATGGTCAGAAAGAGGTCAGACGGTATTTAATGGCAGAAGCACAGGATTCTCACTTTCGATTAATCCTCTCAAGAGAGACTGCTGCTTTTTTTTTTCTTTTTTTTGAGGGATCAATGTACAGTATAGAACTTACAGCTAAGTTTGGGTTGGCTGAACACAGAGGACTGGGAAGAACAGAGATTTTATTTTATTTCAGATTTGCTAAGAGCTCCTAACTGCATCTTTGATGCCTCACATCACTTGTTCAAGAACTAAGCCAAAAGAGTCAACAAAACTAACTCTCACATTTATGAAAGACCCTGGACTGTCCTGTTCAGTATTTTGCAGTTCACGAGTTTGCTGGGAAGACAGGAACTGGAGATTGAAAAGACTTTTTTACACAAATTTGTAGCATTTCATTTTTTTTTCTAACATACTGCAAGCCAGGTTTCCTCAATCAAAAGAGGCTTAATTTAGTTTTACATTGAGTTTCACTGGCCATTAATTAAATTAACTCTTATTTTAAGAGCCAGATTTACTAAACAGGCCAAATAGCATGAGACCGCAATCTCAAAGTTCAGATGGGAGTGGAAAGTCCTGCAGGTGATTTACTGACAATGTGCACATTGAAGAACACGGATGCGGCCGGATCAAACAAGCAAACAAGCAGAGCCAATGATAATCGGGTGCGTGTGATCAACCAACAACACAGGCGCAAAATGGCTTAAGACATGTTTTTTGGGCATTAAATAATGGCATAAATACTAGTAAATTGACTAGCATAAACCTTAGTAAATCATGTTGCATGATTCATTTAAATACTCTCATTGCTTAAATATTGCAGCTGAAAGGGAAACTCCTACAAATGCATATGCAATAACGTCAGACGCAAAAGTAACTGTCCGCGTCTTTTCAGCGCTAATTTTTCATTGCTTGTCTTATCCTGATAGTAAATCCTGACTGTAGTTTTTAACCCCAAAAGAGGGCTTATGCTGACCTCTGTTATGATTATGAACTCTGCTCTGATTGGAAATGAGTAACAATGCTGGTTGAGGATGGGGAAAAAAAAAAATCGGTATCACACACCTTCAGCAGAAACAGGGTCTGTTTTGCGAGATCTCACAGTGACTGTAGCTTTTTTCGAGAGATCCGTCCCTGTCCTCCACACACGGACTTCAACGTGGCCATCGCTCTCATCGACGTGATACTCCTGACTGCCGAAGTAGAACACAGGAGCTGCAAGGGCATAAGCAGAACATTTCCATGGAAAATGAATTTTCATAATTTTTCCGTGAATGTTACATTCTTCAAATTTGAAAAGCATTCAAAAAACAAAAACGTTTAATCATTTTATTTAACTCTATTATTTTCCAACTATTTTATTGTTATGTTTGTCACATTACATTCCTGGGCAAAAGAATGGGCCAAACCAAAATGATTCAGAAGTACACAAATACTGTAGATAAAGTAACTTAGCACACAATAGCCTAACCCAATTCGCTGACAGCTTTTGGAAGAAGAGCCAGTGTTGTTTCACTCAATGTTAATGGCTTTAAACCGTTCATGAGTAGTAATGTCTCCCAGTTCATTTGAGTTTAATGTGAGACCAAATATTGTTCTCAAGCCACTTATTGGTTGTCTTTGCAATTTGGGCAGGAGCATTGTCAAGTTGAAAAATGTGGTAGAGATGCATTTATTATTATATTTCTCAGCAGATTATCGAAGACACCGCTCTGGAGCATCACCATGTAAACTCGTGTTCATTGTGATTCATCACTCCACACACAACTTCCCATATACTGCCAAATACTCAGTTATGTCCTTAAAGGGGTCATCGGATGCAGTAGTACTTTTAAGTAGTGCATTTGCTTAAATATTGCTAATTTCCTAACCAATAATTTGTGGTTAAGGCAATTAAAAGCTTATTATTTAGCCATTAAGTAAACATAAATACACTTGTACATTTAAAAATAAAAGTAAGTAAAGTATGAATGTATTAGGGGTGGGCAATATTGCAAAAATATCATATCGCAATTTGTTTTTCATGAAAATCAGGATTCACGATTTTATCACAATTCTTTTTCATGTTGGTTTTACTATTTTGCAAGTGACTGAGCATTACAGCCAAACTAATGTCCCTATTTTAAAAACAAAGCCTTACAAGGTAACAACATCTTTGTCATTATTATCTTTGTTATTAAAAGTTAAGAACAAAGATGCACATTAAATATACACATAATAATATTTAGAATTTAGAAAAACTTTGTCTATCACTGATGATAGAAAGTTTTCTTAGGTTAAAAAGCTCTAATTCAATACACATCAACAACACATACAATTCATTATTAAACCAGACATCTTAAAAAAATTAAATGGAATCTACAATTGTGCACAATTCTACAACCCACACACACTCACTTGACCTCGTTTAAAATAGTCACTGCATTGGGCACAAATTCCTTTAAGCCTTCTTCCTAGCTAAGGGAGTTCTGAACCGGCAACCTGATGGAAGTAGATGAAAAGACTTATAAAGAGGGTGTGTGGAGTCTGTAAAAATAGAAGCTGCTTTCCTCTTTACTGCCATATTATAAAGGTCTGAGAGGTGAAGCTGCGAGACCCCAGTAATCTTAGAAGCCTGCTTCATAATTCTTGATCATTTTTTCTTAATTTCAGCTGAAAGTAAGCTATTCCAAGAAACAATGTTAAATGTCATGACTGATTCCACAAGTGACCGATACACTGTTGTCATATTGTCCTGTCTAACATTAAATCCTTTCAACCGTCTCAGAGGAAAGAAACGCTGATGAGCCTTCTTGCAGACACAGTTCACATGTTGTGCAAAGGACAGTCGGCTGTCAATCACAGTACCTAAACATGTAAAGGATTCAACCTGCCCCACTTCCCTAACCTAAGTGGTTCAGAAAGAGAAAAAGAGATCAATGGACGATACCCCCCACAACACAACTCTTTGCTTTTACTTGTATTAAACCTTAAGGAACTTTCATGGAACCAGCCAGCCATGGTTTCAACAAAATGTTTGTACATAATCAGGGACTGTTTATCTGTCATACAAGCCACCAAAGCCATGTTGTCTGCGTATTTAATAGTGACGGTACTTAAAAAGTGACAATTTTATTTGCACACATGATTTCAATTGTGTATATGGAAAATAAAATAGGTGAAAAGACACATCCTTGTGGAACCCCGGTATTTATTGTGATGCTACTAGATTTGTGGTCCAACATCCTAACATATTGGGATCTGGTCATCTTAAAAAATGTTACATCTTAAAAAATGTAATATACAAATGAAATAAACAGTGCTTTATTTTTTTTTCAGCTACACTAGGTGTATTTAACAGAAGCATTCAAGAAAGAAATTAAATGAAAACCCAGGCATGGACACCGGCACAGACATCGGCACGGACACAGGATTGGGCACCAGCACGGACACCGGAACGTACCCGGACACCGGCACGGACACACCGGCATGTACACCGGCACAGACACCGGTACAGGCACGGGTACCGGCACGGACACACCGACACGGACATTGGCACCGGCATGGACACCAGTAAGCACACCGGCACCGGAACGTACACTGATACGGACATCGGCACGGACACAGGATTGGGCACCGGCATGGACACCGGAACGTACACGGGCACCGGCACGGACACACCGGCACGGGATCAGGCACGGACACAGACGCACGGGCACAGGATTAGGCACCGGCACGGACATCGGCACGCACACCGGCACCAGATCGTACACGGATACCGGCACATACACGGACACACCGGCAAAGGATCTGGCACGGGCACAAGATCGGGCACCGTCATGGACACCTGAATGTACACGGACACCGGCACTGGCAGGGACAATGACACTGGTATGGGCACCGGCACGGGATTTGGCACCGGCACGGACATTGGAACGTACACTGACACCGGCACGGAAAGAGTGGCATGGGACGGACACCGGCACAGACACGGACACGGGCACAGACACGGACACACACGGGCACTGGCACAGACACCGACACCGAAACAGACACGACACAACAAAAAAAAAACTTTCATTTGACTTGGTTACACGAGACTCACCAACAGCAGTTACACAAACAAAACCAGACAAGATATAATGGAAACACGAGGGCTATTTATATAAAACACCAAGACTAATGACTAACAAGAAACACCTGTGAACAATCAAGACAATCAACCAATAAGAATATGACTTTATATATATATTTATATATATATATATATATATAAACTTTATTTACTTTTATTGTTAAATGTCCATGTTTATTTATGTTTTAATGCTATTATAATTATTCTTTTTATATTGCTTTATTAATGACAGCTTTAACATATTAAAATATAGCTGCATGAATCTGGATAAATTGAGAAACAATTAAAAAAATGTAATTACAGTGTTTAATTTAAAACACAGACGATTAGGCAACACTTTATTTTACGGTGTTCGTGATACAGAGTAATTAATTAATTACTTAGTAGTAGACGTTGTAATAACATGTAACAAAATGTAATTAACATGTAACTAAGTTATGGAACAGCCTGTACTTACAGATTGTAATTATGCACGTTCAAGTTCAAGTCTTTCAAATGAAGGACGAAAACATGTAAGCCATGTAAAACCCAATTAAATATAATGTTGTAAAGTTTCACTGTTAATTTTCACAGTTACAAAGGTGCAATATCAAACCAATTTAAAAAGTATTTTAGAGCAGAACATAACTTTAAAGGTTTATTCATTTTAGAAAGGAATGAATTTGCCATGGCCTTTAAGATCTCCTTTTAAAATGAGATATTTTTTAATTTAAATTATATTTCCAGATATGTATTCCATGGCTGCGGGAACTCTGTTGATTGCAGTTATTTAAATTAAACTACATGTACCAAACCTAAAATTCAACCCTCCTCCATTTTATTCTGTGACATACAAGAACATCTTAGAATTTGCATTTAATTGTAACGTTTGAGAGAAACCTTGAATAAATGATGTACTGAATAGTAAATCAACCCTCTACCAAGTAATAAAACGTGTACGATAGCTAAAACCAGCTCTATTTCATAACCACCACATCCAGTTTGCTGACTGAACAGGCGATGGCAGTCTCCATGACAACAAACTGACACCTTGTATGGAGGTTTCTGTTTTCCTCACCCGCGGCGTCTAAGAGCAAAGGTTCCTGCGAGGATTCAACAGCTGTCATCTTGCATTATCTACAGGAAGCCACTTTCAAAGAAATGCCTGTAACCTCTCTGTTCAGAACATACTCCACACATAAGATCAGGTCACAAATTACAGGGTTTAATATGCAATTTTACATCCATGTTCACTAGCATACAAAATATAAATACCCTGATCTAAGTTTTTGTAGATGTTTCTGTATAACAGACCAAAACACTTATTTTCTAGCTGTGGCCTAGTGGTTAGTGCAGATGCTTCTGACACACACAGCCAAATATAGATACCTCAATAGCGCCTCCATTCGCCATCTTGGAACAGTCAAAACACCTGCTAGTGAACACTAGAGATCAAGTTGATTGTGTAGGTATACGCATGTATGTATATGTAAATTTATATCTGCAATAGACTTCAGTTAATTATTTTCATAGGATTTAGTTTATCATTAATGTTAAATAATTCTGCGTATGCTAAAAAATATAGCTGCACGATTCTGGATAAATTGAGAAACAATTTAAAAATTGAATTTCAGTGCTTAATTAAAAACAGACGATTAGGTAACACTTTATTTTACGGTGTTCGTGATACAGAGTAATTCATTCATTACTTAGTAGTAGACGTTGTAATAACATGTAACAAAATGTAATTAACATGCAACTATGTTATGGAACAGCCTGTACTTGCAGATTGTAATTATGTACATGTAATAGGCAGCTACTGTTACACATATGTAACAAGCAGAGTTGGATAAGGTTTATAGATACACATGAAGTACACTTAAGTACAATCTTGATACACTTTATTGTACGTAGCTTATCCCTGTGTAATATTATGTAATTGCAATGTAATTAGGAAGCTACTGCATGTATTTAAGCTGTGAACTAGTGGGCTAATTCAAACTAAAGTGCATATGGATAAGGTAAGATAGAAATTAAGTACACTTAAGTACAATCTTGATACACTTTATTTTACATATCTTATACCTGAGTGATATTCTGTAATTTTAATGTAATTAAGAAGCTACTGCATGTATTTAAGCTGTGAACTAGTGGGCTAATTAAGATGGATAAGGTATGTAGATACATGTGAAGTGCATTTAAGTACAATCTTGATACACTTTATTTTGTTACATACATGTAATGCTATATAACGTACGCAATTGCCATGCGTAACTGCAGGCTTTTCCCGACCTTAGTAGCCTAAGTACTTGTTGTTACATTGTGTAGTACTAAGTACTTTCTTATTTAATTACACTGTTCCAAGTCTGTAACACTTGTGACCGACTCGGCTTGATACATATGTGTAACAGTAGCTGCCTATTACATGTGCATAATTACAATCTGTAAGTACAGGCTGTACCATAACTTACATGTTAATTACATTTGTTACATGTTATTACAACGTCACTAATAAATAATTCATTAAGTAATTACTCTGTATCACGGACAACGTAAAATAAAGTGTTACTGATTATTTTATATTCACATATTTTAAATTTTCTTTAAACCGCCTATGCAAAAGATGCTAAAGTAGTGTGAGTCTTTGCAAATGTGTTTCTATTCAGTTGTTTGCTAGGGTTTTCTGTTATGTGGTCTTTCGCTTTTTTACAATAATTGCATTGTTTGCTGATTAAAAATCATGCTTTAGGCACAGAGGTTGTAATAAAAAAAAGAATAAAAAGAAAGACTAGTGTTCATGGTAAAGATGTTTTAAAATGATTAAATTGTTGAAAATGAGGGGAAGCATTAAAAAAGAATTATCGTGTTGAAATAGTCAGAGCCGCGTGAGACGAAGGGTGAATCTGAAGGTTAAAGCCCCTCAGGGTAAAAATCTCACACCGCATTATATTTTTATACACCGGCAGAAGCATCAAGCAAACCCATTTCAGGATTTATCACAGCATATATGAACTGTGCTGAATCATCAGAGCGTTATCATACTCAGTAGGGCTAATGAGGGATGAATCATGCACAAAGCAGATGTGTGACGACATTTGCGACACAGAGAGCAAACTTGCACGGGATTCAATTTATGAAGAAGATACAATTAGATAAACCAGCTCATTGTCAAACCCGTATGGATATAGGCACATGGGGATAATCCATAACCAAGTGTCCAAATAAAGAGTTTCGATTAGACGGACACATTTTCATCTGCAGCACCGTTAGATCCATATTCCAATTATCAAAAATAGCTTGTGTTCTTTCAAAACCTTCATTATATTTGGCAAATATTAGTGGCCGTCTACCCCGAGATGTCCTGGTCCAATCAAAACCTCAGCACGACATGTCTATTTCCGGAAGCCTGCTCTCAGGCACGAGTCTGTCAGCGCTTTTTAAAGCTTCAGGTGACGGATAAAACGTCTGAGTGTTCTTCGATTGTGGAAATTCATGTTTGAACCCGCTAGCGTGTCTGTCGGTAGCATGCAGTGCAGACGGGTTTGTGCAGTTTTGACAGCTTTGTGAAACATCTTTGAGAAAACTAAGTATGAATAGCAGGTGGGAAGCATTGAGATTTGGGCTGTATTTAGCTGTATCTGTCAAAAGCTGGAGCTATTTTTACACTTCAAAGAGAGAAATAAGATTAGAAATCACTGTTAACAAGGAAATGATTCTGAAAAGGGACTTCAAAAGCGTGTTTTTGACATGCAAACATGTTTCTTTATCACATTCTTGTATATTAACCATAGCTGAACTGATTTGTAGTGAAACCATACTAAATCGCAGGTATCATTACAATTATTTCTATAATGCAAAATATAATATTTGTTGTGATGAAAACAAATTTTTCCTAAATAAAAGCCTTTAGAAACTAACTAAAATGGTAATAAGAAAAAAACAGCTCAATCCAATTAAAAAAACGACTATTTTACCACAATAATCATAAAAATGCATAACATGCAATGCTGTGTATTTTTATTTGAGTATCACATTGATTCTCTCACTACCTTACCAAACACATGCATTAGAAATATTTCAGATTTTGCATGAAACTTTTATCATTTAAAACCTTTCATTGCTTTTAGTTAGAGAAATACTTCTCTGATTAAATGACAATTTATAAAAATGTTATATATAAACATTATCTTATGTATAAACATTACGTTTTTATTACAAGTCAGCCATGAATTTTTCCAAAAATACAGTAATATTGTATAATTTTAAATAACTAATTTATTTAAGAAATGTTTTTATTCATGTTGAAAACAGTTGTGCTGCTTAATTTAATAATTCATTTAATTAACTTAATTTAAAAACTTTAACATTTTTATTCAGGATAAATAGAAAGTTTAGAAGAACAGTATATATTCAAAATAGAAATATTTTGTAACAATGTTAAAGTCTTTGCTGCCATATTGATCAATTTAGTGTGCCCTTGATGAATAACAGGTAAAATCTAAGATTAAGACAGACAGACAGACAGACAGACAGACAGATAGATATTTAACAGTAATTTTGTATTTTCTCTTGACCTGTAAAAAATATCAACTATATTATAACCATGGTAAATTTTCTAAATCAATAAAAAGAGTAAATAAACCAACATAAACTACTATAACACATAACAGCATGAGCACTGGTCCACTATCCACATCTGAGCATTAAAGTAAGTATTGATTTAGTCTGGAGCTACACAGGTGGTTCACTAATGCAGAGGCAGTGTTTATGCCCCGAGGCTTCAACACCACTGATTTAGTACTGACAGATTTATGTGAGCAATAATACCTGTGTGTACATTCCGCACAATAAATGCCAGAACAGGAAACAGCACAAAGCCTTTTTTCAGACAGCTGGCTCTCTGATGCTGCTGATACTGCTGACTGAGAACACCATTTTAGCTCAGTGTGCGGCAGTTCTTGATGATCTACGAGGTTTGTGGTGCATCTTTATGCTGCGTTCTGAAATCCACACCCCTGAAAGCTAATGCACGAGGGGGTTATTTAGTGTGTTTAATGTGAATGCAAAACTCATTGACAGTCAGAGAATGCTGTGCTGTGTGCTAATATTTGAGTTTCTCTAGACATAAACATTTGCTAGTCTCCAACTATGAACATCTGTCAGACAGAAGCGCATGCTGTCAAGGCATTCATTTCAAACTACAGACTAGAGCCTCTGTAGATATACTTCCGTCAAACAGACATGTACTTCTCATATTCTCCACCTCCACCCAGGGCTACACTGTCATACAAACAATGTTGAGCAGAAAGTTTCATGTCAAGCATTAATCTCTGGTTCTTGGACGGCACACGTACAGTTCTCTCACTGTCCATTCAATGACCGTCTGATGCATATTGCACACAAAACTATAAAGCAGCACAACTGTTTTCAACAGTGATAAGAAATGTTTCTTGAGCAGCAAATCAGCATTTTAAAATGATTTCTGAAGGATCATGTGACACTGAAGACTGGAGTAATGATTCTGAAAATTCAGCTTTGCATCACAGGAATAAATTGCATTTTAAAATATATTAAAATAGAAAAAAATATTTTAAATCGGAATTATATGTGACAATATTAGTTTTTGATCACTGACTTAATTCAATAAATTCAGCCTTGGTGTTCATGAACATTAAAATGATCTTACACACCCTGAACTTTTGTATATGAGCATTTCTATGCATTTTAGAGCATTATATTATACATATTTATTTTATTATATTGAGAGAGCTATACAATAGTCCCATTCATCACAATGGGAGTTGCTCAGCTGGTGAACACAATTAGGAATCTGCCATCTTTGCTCACACAACCCTTTCAATGGCTTAAAAAAGCTGTAATATAATTAATATAATATAATATAATAGAATAGAATACACCTATTTAATATCTGACTTTTTGCAGATAAGCTAATGCTCTCACAATAAATAATAACAATAAATTGATGTCTCTATGATATGCATGTGCTATCTCGGATATAATATAATATACAGTACCATTCAAAGTTTAGGGTTCTGTAAGATTTTTTTTTAAATATTTTTATGTTTTATGTCTGTTCTTCTCAGTAAGGCTGCATTTATTTGATCAAAAAGACAGGAAAAACTACTGTTGTGAAATATATTATTACAATTCAAAAGAACCGTTAAATGTTAAAAATGTAATTTATTCCTGTGATGCAAAGCTGTATTTTCAGCATCATTACTCCAGTCTTCAGTGTCACATGATCCTTCAGAAATCGTTCTAATATGCTGAGTTGCTGCTCAGGAAACATTTCTTATTTTCATCAATGTTGAAGAAAGTTGTGCTGCTTATGCTTAATATATATATAATTTCCGGATCCTTGATGAATAGAAAGTTAATGCATTCTTGCTGAATAAAAGTATTCATTTCTAAAAGTATGAATCATTTAAATAAAACATACAATTGAAATTCTACACACATTTTCTGCTGACCACACATGCATTAATTTCCCAGGTATATTTTTGTAGTAAATTCTCAATTTCAGTAACCTATGATTGGTAATTTACAAATTTTGTAAATCAAGTGGTCTCTTTCTGTTTAAGTAGCCAGAATATCCTGCAGTCTGTCTTTGTTCGACTATCCACTAGTTTTTGCTGTACTCTTGATCCCTGCAGCAGAACATCTCTTCAGTTTTAATCTGCAGTGAGCTCAGTTGCTGTCGGCCAAATAACACTCGGCATCCGGACCGGGTTTGTTTTGATGCAGTTCATTAGCTCTCAGAGAGAGACAAAAGTACGCAGTGGAACTTCTAAACTCAGTCCACCCGACTCACCAAATGAATGAAAAAGCAACACTATTGAAAAAAACAGCTAAACTACTTTAAAATTATAGTTCATGGGCAAGATGTAGTAACTTCCCAACACGGTTTATCTCATACACAGGCAGCGTCAAACCATGTTTCATGTTTAGCACACATACACACAACTGAGAGAGTTAATTGAGTTTTGGACTGAATTTTCAGCTGTAGTTTTGACCTTCTTTCCTCGCTCGTTGAGATCTTCTCTCCAGCATTCGGAGATAAAAATCATCCCTGCATTGCCTGAGGGAGTCAACCTTTGTCTGTTTACCTGCAAACTCCTGCCACACACACACACACCCCACACTCCCCACACACACCACAAACACACCGCACACACACCGCACACACACCGCACACACACCGCACACACACCGCACACACACCGCACACACACCGCACACACACCGCACACACACCGCACACACACCGCACACACACCGCACACACACCGCACACACACCGCACACACACCGCACACACACCACACACACACCACACACACACCACACACACACCACACACACACCACACACACACCACACACACACCACACACACACCACACACACACCACACACACACACACACACACACACACACACACACTCTGGTCATTTGGAGGAAGGTGTTCTGCTTTACTCTGCTGTAGTGATGTTTATCTCTCCATCTGCAGTTAACCACTCCACATAAATCTAAATGACACAGCAAATATTTCACAGACTCTTTTCATTCGGTTCTGATAAACAGAAAAATAAAAACAGAAATGATGCACAACCTAGTTGAGCAGCCCAACTAGGGCCACCAGATCAATAATTCATGCGTAGGTATGTGCGAGTATATGCTCACAAGAGAGAAATAGAGAGACTGAGGAGAACAGGATGATACAGATTTAGGGGTTACGTAGAATTTCATTTTTACTATTCACAGTCAGCATTTCAAATAGAAAGAATGTAGAAAAACCCTCTTCACACACACAGACACACAAAGACCGTTGTGGCATGTATTGCTGTTTTTCAGCATCTCTTGCATGAATGTCACATTTTTGAAAAAAAGTTAAAAAAAGAATGAATGAATTTGAAATGATCACGATGCTAAGCCAATGAAGCAATGCTCTAAAATGATTATAAAATACAGTAGAAAGCATGTACACATACACAACCGTTCTAAAGTTTGCTGTCAGAAAGATTATTTTAAGGTTTATGAAAGAAGTGTCTTATGTTCAAAAGAACTGTTGTCTATTGTAACATACGTTTCAATATAATTTATTCCCTGTGTTGCAAAGCTGCATTTTCAGCATCATTACTCCAGTCTCAGTGTCACATGATCCTTCAGAAATCATAATAATATGCTGATTTGCTGCTCAAGAAATATTTCGTATCATTATCATTTTTGAAAACAGTTGCTGCTTAATATATATTTTTGTGTAAACCATAACTTTTTTCAGGATTCTTTGATTAATTTAAAGTTCAAAAGAAAAGCATTTATTTGAAATATACACCTTTTGTAACCTTATAAATGTTTTTACTGTCACTTTTGATCAATTTATTGCAACCTTGCTGAATAAAAGTTATTTAATTTTTTTTTTTTACTATTTTAAATGTCATTGAACTATTTCTATCGATACCTTTCATAGAGTATAAATGAACATTTTTGTTGACTGTTGATTTTGAACTATTTGAGTTTGTTGCAATACAAAGAAACACGTGACACTGCTTTAGAATTGGGCCAAAATTTGGCATTTTAGAGGGAAGAATAATGTTGCTTCCTACCTTGTGGTGCTGTAATATGCTTATGATGTCTTAAAATACTGTACAGTAAGTAGCTCACTTGGATTTGAGCTCTCAGGAATACAGTAGTATATTGTCCACAGAATTGTATCTTTCACAGCTCATGTCCTGGATTAAGTAAAGACAATTTATTATAGTTACACTTAACTTATAATAAATGTTTAAAGCCTTTAGGAGCCTTGTAACCTCTACGTTAAGCTTAAATAATCACAATAGGCTGAAATGATACACTCATTTGCAGCTCTATCACTGAATTTAAGGAGTGTTTTGCTATTGCAAGCTGCTGATTGATGTTTTGGTGGTTTTAGCCCAGATTTACTGATAACAGCCTCAGATAGAGGCAGATATGATCTAATACCCTTAGGATATTGTACCACAGACAAGAGAATTACCCCAGAAAAAAAACTATAGTAGCCTGAGGTTTACTGTTTGTGTGTGAGAAAGAGAGGTAGATAAAGAGTCAGAAAGACATGGCAAAACAAAGCGGCAAGAACATCCTCTAATTACACGGCCCCTTTCTTAAACGCACACACACACTATTTACGCTTTAATACTATTTGTTAGATATACCGAATGCAGCACGCTTAGCTGAACTGAACTTGATGAAAGCTTTCACCTTCGTGTCACATGGGAATTAATTCTAATCTACGTTCAGCGTCGAGCAGCACGGGGATTCAGACACACGGCGTTATAAACACGTATGTTAATGTACAGTTTCCTAGTCATAGTGAGCCAAAGGATGAACTCTATCCCTTCCAGCTCTCCTGAGTACAATTTCACGCTTTCTGTCTTAGGTGGGCTAAGCCAGCGGCTCCTATTTTCCTCAGCAAACTTTTGAGAGGTGCCATAATAACAGCAAAACAGAGATAAAAGAACAAAAATTTGTTCGCTTTCCAATGAAAAAGAATGAATTCTCTTGCTTTGAGGAAAGGCGGTTTTAGAATAACTGAACTTTATCTGTGATTTCAGGCCTCATAACGCTGGAGGAGAAAAAGACTCCCGTGCAAACTTCAGCGTTGCCCATTTACATGTGCATTGTGTCTATTCTGGGTTCATCCGCTGGCTGCCGTATGCACACGAGACACGCAAAACTTCTGTCGCTATACAAGGCTTTGAAGAAAGATAAACAGCTCCTTAAATATCACTGTGTGTTGAACTAACAAATACATATCTGTCTGAGCATGATATGGACTGTGAATAGCTCTAATTTGTATGCTTCACAGACAATAGTTTACATTTATTTTTAATTCGGTACTTTTGCCACTTTTATTGATAAAAAAAGAAGGGAGAGAGAGAGAGAGAGAGAGAGAGAGAGAGAGAGAGAGTGAGAGAGAGTGAGAGAGAGTGAGAGAGAGTGAGAGAGAGTGAGAGAGAGTGAGAGAGAGTGAGAGAGTGTGAGAGAGAGTGAGAGTGAGAGAGAGAGTGAGAGTGAGAGAGTGAGAGAGAGAGAGAGTGAGAGAGAGTGAGAGAGAGTGAGAGAGAGTGAGAGAGAGTGCTGACCACTACGCCACAGCTCCCACTTATGACTCGTTTGTACGTTTGTAACTTTCTTTGTTCAGGTCACGTGTACATATCATCAAACTCTCAATATTAGATTCAATACTTCCTGGAGAGAAAATTTCCTGTTCCTTTAAATCATACAAAAGCAAACAAGTACTTACCGTCATCCTGGTCCGGCAGTATGCAGATTTTCGCAGTGGGGTATTCTGGCCCCAGATGGCCTCCCATAGGCATACTGAGGGTCACGTTGAAGCTCTCCTCGCCCTCATACAGTGAGTCGTCAATGATCACAACACGACAATGCTTCTCTGTCTCATCCTTATCAAAGCGCAGAATGCTGGCCTGCTCCTCTGGACGGGAGATGTAGTCAGAGTAGGACAGAACAGAAGTGGGGACGGTTCCTGTGGCAGAGCCTGCAGCAGGCACAGAGAGGACACACTCTGGCAATTCATTCAAATCCACATAACACACATCTGAGGAAATGTTGCAAGTATGAATCTTTAAAGGGATAGTTTACCCAAAAATGACATGGAAAGTTTTCAAAAATGACTGTCATTCTTTACTCACCATTGCAAACCCTTTTTTTTTATTTTTTTAAATAGGATACTAAAGTAGAAACACAAAAATTAATGTTGTTTTAGAATGAATGACAGAGCCATTCATTCAGACACAAACCCATTTCAACACAGAGAGAAAAGAATTCTGAAGACAGAAAAAAATCTTAGTGAATAATGACTTTATTTGGTCATTTGCAAAAAGCTATTGCATAACTTTAAAAGACTTTCCATCCGTTTATCCATCCATCCATCCATCCATCCATCCATCGCTCTTTGAAAAATAATTACTTTTGTGTTCCAGACAAAATATAAATTTTTGGTTGAACTATACCACTTCTTCAACAAATTAAGAAAACAAGAATATTGCTCGGGTCAAGCGTTGTGAATAATCAATTATTTGCAGTATTTGTAACCCCTAAGATTTTAAATAATACTAAACATTCAATAAATGTAAGGAATTTTTCAACCTGTTGGCATAATTAAAAATAAAAAATTAAATATAGAATATTTTATAATAATTTGTATAAGATCTTGTAGAGGGTATTTTGATAATTTAATTTATAATTAAAATATTTAAATTTTTATTTCATTTAGCATTGAATTTTTATTGAAATTTCACAAACTCCTTACAGTTTAACCACTTACAACAAGCATTACGTGAAACTAAATAACCTAACGTAAAATGAGCATTTGAATTTGTACATACAATTTGCATATTTGTATAATATTATATTCTTTTTTTACACAATTACAAGCTCCAGTTTAGTGTTTGTGCAGTACGTTTGGCCATCATAATCTGCCATTCTATTAAATATAAAGACTGTCTGCATAAAAACGAGAGCATATATAAGGTTATGTATGGTGTGTATTGCACCTTGCTGGGTGTAACAGACCAGCATCAGTTCCTCACTGACATCTCCCCTCCTGTGCACTGGGATCAGGAGTTCTCCGATATCTTCTTCCACGGCAAAGCTGGCCTGAGGAAAGAACACCGTGGACTCTGTCAAAGAAAAAAAAGATTTGGCTCAGTATTAGGACTGCTGTTCGGTTATATCAGTCACAAAGGGATTTAGTGGCTCCCTGTCAGAAACACTATTACCGCAGGGCTTTAGAACACCACAGGCGGTGGATTGATTCCTCAATATATAATTATTTCTATATACTGGGCGTGTAATGCACACTTATCTTGCACAAAAGGCAAAACACATTTTGTATGAGAAAATAGATTTTTCATATTGAGCGCTTCATATTTGGTTTTTAGTGGCCTTTGGACAGCGCGGCATCGATATCTGTCCATACTGGCTGTGTATTGCATTGTGTTGCACTGTAAACCGTCTGACTGAGTGGGAGCTTGTTCAGGCGTTGCTATTTTCAAATACCGTAGGTCAGGATTAAGTCAACATATAAACAGATTTTTTATAGCACACTGAACTGATGGAAGAAAAAAAAGACTAGCCAGAGATGAAAAATCTATAGAAAAGACTAGTGAAGAGAACTAGTGAAAGCCTGTTAATGTTTTTGAAACAGAGGTGCACAGGGACCAATTATAAAAAAAGAAGATCCCTCTTTGCACGGCCTGTCCTGTCCCAGATCCTTCTATGCAGTTATACATGATCCTTTGTAAACATTTCCAATCAAGTCTACAAGTGGTCTTTTGTCACAGAGGGAGAGTGGAGGTGAAAAATAGAGCAACTAGCTGTACAAGTAATAGGTAAAATGGAGGGAAAGAGAGTGAAGAAAACAACACATTTTCAGTGACAGCTTTGAATGATAACATACAATAAATACAGTAGAATTTGGTGTCCCAGGACTTTTCACAAATATTATAAATCTCAAATGTTGTGTGATAAAAATAAAATAAAAAAAGTTAAAATTTTACACAAATTGATACTTAACCCTGTTACTCAAGTTATTATAATTTTTTTTAAAATATATTTTTCTTTAATTTCTAAGAAATATTAGCCAACTGTATTTGGTCTAAAGCTAGCTAGCCCCTTAATTTAGGCAAAATTTGCAACCCTGTTACAAATTCTGGCATATTTTTCCAAATATAATTTTCTTTATTTGGTCTCTTTACTTTTCATGTTTATTTAATGTATATCGATAGAATACAACATCAAATCAAAGGCATTAATATGCATTTGGACATGATAACAGGTTTGAAAAGGATTCAAACCTCATAGAAAATGAATAGAAAATAAAACTGCTCTTATAATATTTACAGTAGTTTGATCCTCTGATTGACAGGTCTTTCAGAAAATGTCAATCATCTATTCTCCCCATTTGTTTAAAATGAAAAAAGAGAGAAAGACAGCAATTACTATATTTTGTAATAATTTATCCACCCCGGATTTTTTCAGCCACATGACATTGTGAATTTCAGAACAAAATATCCTCTGCAAAACCAAAACATCAATCTCTGTTCGTTCTCTAAGTTTTGTGCAGACTGAGTGACGGCTCTGCTGATAAAAGAATGAATCTTACAGCCCTCAAGACTCAAATACTGGCTCTGAGAAAAGAATAACAATGAGGCAAATGTATGTAGCCTCTCAGGTTTAAGGCTTAAGTATTGAGAGAGACTGTGTCTTAGCCTCACACAGGAAACCCTCATGCATCAGGGGCCAAAATAATGACCTTGTTTTGTAAGGAACAAAAACAAGACCGATTAGAAAGTAAAATCCTATACATTTATATTCAGCTCTTGGTTGAGTCCTCTGCAGATAGGCGGTCAAATTACTTTTGATTGACAGAATAGCATGGTATAGATAGGATTTATTTGAATTATATACATGTCAATCATAACAGGTTATTTATAAAAAGTATTGCAGTACTTTTCTATCTACACTTTGAATGAACACACAAAGGTATATATTGCATTATGTAAATTCCTTCCTTCCTTCCTTCCTTCCTTCCTTCCTTCCTTCCTTCCTTCCTTCCTTCCTTCCTTCCTTCCTTCCTTCCTTCCTTCCTTCCTTCCTTCCTTCCTTCCTTCCTTCCTTCCTTCCTTCCTTCCTTCCTTCCTTCCTTCCTTCCTTCCTTCCTTCCTTCCTTCCTTCCTTCCTTCCTTCCTTCCTTCCTTCCTTCCTTCCTTCCTTCCTTCCTTCCTTCCTTCCTTCCTTCCTTCCTTCCTTCCTTCCTTCCTTCCTTCCTTCCCATGTGCCACGTTGTTTAAATAGCAAATGCATTTGCATGCTGGTCTGGAAGCGAGGTGTGTTCAGGCGCATTGTTGGCGGGTTGCTATTTTGAGGCAACTTAAAACGACTTCGCCATTGACCAACTGAAACCTGGGGTGCTTCTCAAGGATATACCCCCTGTAGGATATGAGGGAAGGCTGCATCGAAGAAAAGCTTATTTATACATTGGAATACTTGATCACTCGAGAGAATTGAGATGTCCTTCAAGATCGCTGAACTCGATCGGTTTCAGGGTCATAGGATGGGAGGGATATTGAGAAGCACCCCAGGTCTAAAGTCAATGGCGCAGTATTTCTTTTTGTTATTTAAAGGGCACATTAGTAATATGCGCCTATAAGCGGGTGCCCAACGCGCATACACTTTGCCTATTACACACACAGGGACGCGCAGCAGCACACAAACATGCCGAATAAAAATAAAAGGATTACAATGTAAAAGATTATTATTGTGTACATAAAGATATGGTGGAATCCTGCTTGTCCCGTAGATGGTCTGCTTCCACTTTAACCTCACGCACGAGCAGATCCGTTTCTTCCATGGAGACGCGTTCAGTCTTTCCGCTTGCAAATTCTGCCATGTAAATAGAAATCCGCCATGGCACAAGCGCAACTGGCTTTTAAAGGGAATGGGAAATTACAGTTTGATTGGTTTATTTAAAACACACCCATTACTCTAGGCGCTCCGACCATTTTTCCCGTCTTTAAACTAGGGTGTGTCCAAATCTACTTTTGCTAAAGTGCACTTGCACCATGCACTTTAGACAACCATTTATCATGCGCTTAGATCGTTAAAATAGGGCCCTAAATCTCCTATGCAGTTTTGCTTTAAGAAAATGCATGTTGTTTTACAGATGTATAGTTTGAATACTGATTTAGAAAAGTATTTTTTGCATTGTGGTCACACGATCTTCAAAACAAAAAAAGTATTTCGGTAATCCAGCAGGAAAAGGTAAAGCCATTTTAACTTTCATTAAACCCTTTTTCAACATAAGAATAATAAAAGCAGAGAGCAAAGTTTCAGTGATGCAGTAGCGTCTCCTCTTCCTTAATGGCTCTTTACGCTAATAAGCAGTGAAAGTTTCTGGCTGTAAAGCAGGAAGCTTGTCACATCACAGCCATCCCAGTCACAGATGTGACTCCAGATGCAGGCTTTTGTCTGAGCCAACGGGTCGTTGTAAGCCATCATGTGTGAACGACTCTGTGGCAACTGGGTCAGACAGGTCTCCGAAGGCCCTTGTCGGAAGAAAACCACCTCCCTCTTGCATTCAAATATTAATGCCTGACCTCACACTGCCACACACGCATAAAAGCTAAAAGGATAATTAACCTGAAAGGAAAAAACTGCACGTGGAGCAACAGGACTGCAGCATGCCGACCGCCCCATCCTCCCCTCCCTCTCGCCATTAGAAAGAGCAGCCAGACTCTGTCACGTCAAGCCTCCCATGGGGCATCAGCCTCAGCAAACAAACCCCACCGTAAGACTGATAATTAGCTCACTGGGGAAGCAGCAGAGTTTTCCTTTTTTTTCCTAAGGAGAAAAAACTTCTGCAAAGATAGCAAGGTTTAAGTAACATTTAGATGGAAACTATCGCAGCGTTTGGGATTACAGATGAAAATTGAAATTATCCAGGGACCCTGAGGAGGCGATAAAGACAAAAACACACAGAATAAAACAATGTAAGCCTCCGGTTATTCAAGCTACACATTTGAATACGCCCGTAATTGTGAGAATATGAGATGATGTCGTGATGATGAACAGGCAAATAATTCAGCCAAGGCTCTCGGCTAAAAAAAACAGTCAGACGGTGACACGAACGCAGACTGACAAAGCCGTATTTTGAGCTGCTTGGACACAAAAGAAAGCTTGTGTAAAAAGTGTTTTTGATGAAAGGTTTATTGTTTATCCACGATGGTCTCATTACAGCTTTCTGTTGCTATTACGCCATCTCTCTGTTTGGGTCTTTGCAAGCAAAAGTGCTTTGACCCCTCAGAAATGACCCCTTGAAAACTGCAACTAACTTTCAAATGTGAATGGTTTAATTACAGAGGGAGCCAGTGCAGACCGATCAAACACCTGTCAACAATTTACATTAATCGACAAGACGCTTTCAAAGCAAGACAGAGCTGTGCGGAGAATTCGAGATGAAAAGAAGGGCCGCTGATGTGCGGGGGTGGACGGTGCGCTGAAAGCTCACAGGTAGGAAGAGATATCAAATGCTATGATAATTGAGGTCTACTGAAAGACAGAAAAAAGCATCTGCAATATGGAGATAATCCCTGTGTTTTTATCTGCAACATTGAATTGAACAAAAAAATTATAAAATAGCCTGTGATGTTTTTAGAAGCTTTGTTTTTGTTGTTTTTCTTTTGGTCTCTTGAACATCCTACATTCCTCTGACTCACTCACTTCTTCGCTAGATGTAATGGGGTTCAGTATATTGAGCGGCTGAAGCGGAGATGTTTGGATATTTTTGAAGAATTAAATGTGTCTGAAAAAAGAACTGATCTCATATAATGAGAATCTTCAGTATCACATGATCCATCAGATATCATTCTAATGTGATGATTTGATGCTCAAGAAACATTTCTTAAATGTTTCTTAATGCTGAAAACAGTTGTGCTGCTTAATATTTTTGAGAAAACCATAAAACATTTTTTTAATTTTCTGATGAATAAAAGTAAAAAAAAAACAGTGTTTATTTGAAATAGAAATCTTTTGTAATACTATAAATGTCTTTACTGTCACTTTCAATCAATTTAATGGATCCTTGCTGAATAAAAGTATTAATTTCTTTCAACAACAAAAAAATATTTTATTTAAAAATTAAAATTAAGTGTAATTTAGGTAATATAAGTACTGGTCTGCACCAACCAGCAATTTTCCAATTATAAAATACTTCTATCCCACCTTAATATGCAAAGACAACCATAAGTAAGCCATTTTTCAAGTTTACACCCGATTTACCCAAAAAAGGGGTAAACACTGGGTCACTTTTAAAACATTGCAGTCTTGTTTGAGCAGACTGACAACAGTAGCATACTGACTCTGCCAATGATGTGAGTTTTAAGTTATTTATTCACAATGTTACAGTTTTTACTGCATTTTTGGTCAAATAAATAAAGGCTTGATGAGCATAAGAGACTTTCAAAAACGTATATCAAATCTTACCAACCCCAATCTTTTGAACAGAAGTATATATTACATTTCATCTAATGCGCATTGGCTTTTCAGACACAAACTGATTATTTGAGATCATTTAAAAATCTCACTGACACCTTTTGACCAGTGGTTGTATTTCATTTTAACTCACATGGGCTTTTCATCACATTTGAATGCTTATCAGCATTTTAACTCCAGTAAAAAAAAAAAGAAAGAAAACATTAACTGACCTTTTATTCATTCTAACTGGTTACCATTTGTAAAGGTTGGAGCCAGAACATAAAAACACAGTTTCTGCTCAGAATGTACCAAAATGAAAAACATTTAGATTCTAATCCTTGTTTTTACTGTTCTGTAATGCTCAGTGGTGCAGAAATAGCTTTTCAGCTGTAATAAAGTTTATAGTTCTGGTAGGTTTCAAATTTTAAACTAAATCTTAGTTTGGTCAACTTTTGTTGGACTTACCATCACCTGGATCCACGATCTCAACTGTGGCTATTGCTGGTGACTCCAAAACACTCATCACCGGCTCAGTCAGGACAATCTGGAACGTCTCGGACTGCTCATATTTCCCATCAGAGAGAACCCTCACTCTCCATGTGGCTGTGGTCTGGCCGGGGTTAAATTGTACCTGCTTCTGAGATTTTCCCAGGAAATCCTTGCCCTTCTCGGCACTGCCATCCAGAGTACCAATCCCTAAAACCAGCACAAATACAACAATTGTGACAAACTTTTTCTGACTTCATATCTCCAGCCTCCAGATGTGTCACAATTCAAGACTTTGAGAACGATCTACTCAAATAAGCTTATTACGAAATGTATGAGCTGGGATTAACTAAGGTCTGCATTCCCCAGATTTATAAAGATCGCGCACAACAGCGCAGAGGTCGACTCCACGCATCATCGATGCCATGCAGAAAGAGATGCGCTAGGTAAAGAAGTTTAACAAAAGCCAAACGTCTGTTGGTGTCTGATGCTTCAAGGCTAATATGTAGGAACAAAATCAAGGAACATGTTAAACTGAAGTACAGCATGTACACTTAACTTCCTCTCTACTGTAACACAAGAATGAAGCTGTGATGGGATTCCCACACAGGGAAAACCTGAAGTGAACCTGCCCGGAAGCGTTTGATCTCTGATACATCAAGCAGAGACACTGTCAGGGATCCGTCTGCCAGAACCTCCCAAACAGATGTGAGGAATTAAATCACCGCAGTCTTTCAGATCAATGCTGGATGAGCGCTGCTCTTCAATCCATAACACAAAATACCAGTAGTAGAAATAGATAGTAGATTTAGGGATCGAATTATAAATATAGATTATTTTATTTATTTAATTTTTTTTATTTGCACATTGTCATCTAAAATGTTATATTGGTCAGCTAAAATTAAATGCCATTGTAATACAAGTTAATTTGACTTATATTTATGAATTTGTCATGACAAAATATTGACTAAATTTAAAGAATATTCGTGACTAAAAATGTATGACTGCAACAAAAAGCTGTGAACAATTACCACAGATTGGAGCAGTTATTGATACACAGACAAGACTATTCTACCATTTAGTGCAGAAATTATGGCGGATACGGTGTTCCATTCCATTAAGAAAAATCACAAGTGAGAGGTTATTTCAATATAGATATTTCAATAGTAAATATAGGACAGGAACGATATACATATCTTTTGATTCGATACTATCACGATACTTGAGTGCCGATACGATATGCATAGTGATTTTAAAAAATTGCGATTCTGCAAGTATTGTGATTTTTTTTTGTTGCTTTTTCAACTTTAGACCATGGAGAAAATTTGAACGATACGCTTTCTATATACACGACGGCGCAGCTCATATATCAGTCATCATGTATCATGTATCATGTATATATCATGTATATATCATGTCTCTCCGTCTCTCCGATGTTTCACTATCTTGTATCCACTAATAAGAGATATGATGTCATGTAATACTCACTGATTCAACACATATCACCCTCTGCTGAAATAAATAAAAAATACAATTTAATATGAATATTATTAATTAACATTAATATCTATTCTGGAATAATAATTTAAAAAATCATGATAATTAGGTGAATCTATTTTTTTCCCAGCCCTAGTTAATATAAGTTATTAAAAATGCAAGGACTAAAGAATTGCATATGATTAATATGATATATGATAATATGATAACTAAATCATTTTATTTCAGTTACACTAGAGGGTCGTGAAACTGATGTTCATAAGGCCCCTTAAGTGACCATTAAAGTTTTATTTTTTTTTAGCTGCAACATTCAGCTACAACTTCAGAAGGAACAAAAACCTTCATATGTTCCACCCAACCATGTGAAAAAAAATCTTCCAAGAAAGCACAGAAAGACAGAAATTGATTGAAAGATAGAAGGGCGAATACAATAAAAAGAGAATGAGAGCGAGAGAGTTCACTTTCAATTCCATTTCTCTAACAACAGGGGGGCCCATTCTACCCACAACAAGCGGCATAGGACGCCAGCCACAGTGAGACGTGAGGAAAAGGAGAAAAGGACAGAGGCAGGCCGGTGTGAAAAAGTAGAAAGCTTTGTTGGGGGGGGGGGGGGGAGGTTGCGTGTTTGGCAGAGATCGGAGCGCCAGGCTCCAAACAGCACAGAGAAAGAGCACTAACACTATCACACTGGTGCTGTTCAAAGCATGGTTCATCCGAAAATTTTATTCAAACATAATTTTCTCTCGCTAATGTAGTTCAAAACCCATTTGTGTTTTGTTTCTTCTGTTGCAGAGTGATTTGAAGCAATCCTTCTTGCTGTCCAATTCAAATGAATTCTGACGTGTTGTATTTAATTATATACTGTACCTTTCAAATCAAGCAGTCTCTTATACAGTGAAATTTAAAATAACTTTTCTATTGTAATATATATATATATATATATATATATATATATATATATATATTGAAATGTAATTTATTCCTGTGATGGTAAAGCTGAATTTTCAGCATCATTACTCCAGTCTTCAGTGTCACACAATCCTTCAGAAATTATTATAATATTATTATCAGTTGAAAACAGTAGTTCTGTTTTTTTTTTTCTTCAAAAGAACAGCATTTATTTGAAATAATCTTTTGTAACAGTATTGGTGTATCCAAAATGGTCAACGTTTTTGAAAAATTATTTTTTTAATTAATTGTTATTATTTTACATGTCATATATCAGCATATAGTAGAAAATGTTTGATTATTTCCAAATGTAAGATCTTTGGTGTCTCTTCTGTGCTGTAAGATTGAGTGGGTGTATTGACTATCAGAATTGATTATGTGATGCACCTTTGTATCAAAATATGTCGGTTTCCATCTCTGCAGACATGAGATAATGCAAGATCTGCAGTATTCTCTTAAAGGTGTCAAAACAACTCCTTGTATTTCTATTTTCATCTATCTTCGACATTTGACCAGTCACTCTGACATAGCCATTACACCAACTACATTATGGATAAGTCTGTGTGACCTGTTCTTATTTGACCAAAACATAAGTTTAAGAAGCTGTGCGTTTCCGGAATATACATTTGTTGCTCTTATTTTGCTCTTCACTTCAGCTTTTTCTCCTGCTTAGTCTCTTCTACCTCTCCTGTCATTCTGCAAATATCTCATTTCTGTTGTCCTTCTGTCTCTATACTCTGATCTTTACAATCTTCATCTGTTAGATACAATACTTTTGATTTTATAATAAACTCTTATTTACTTAATTTGTTTGTCTCTATACTTTTACATTTTTACTTAATAAATTTGTTTTCCCTCATTAAATTTTGATCTTTGACATCATCATTGCTTGTCTGCCTGGATCACATTGCACCAATTATTTAAATGCATTTCCTATCCTTTTAGATCAATTTAATGCATCCTTGGTGAATAAAAGTATTCATTTATTTAAAATAAAAATCTTTCTTACCCAAAACTTTTGAATAGTAGCGTATATTCAAAAATGTCATTATAAGAACTTCTATAAGGAAGCCAACTTTCAGTTCAGATATTAACAAAAAAAAAAAAACTTTTGCAGTTCCAGGTTTTAATGTAACATAATATACATTTTATTTTAAATGACCAAAATTGCTGTCTCAACTACATGACATGATTCTTCTGTATTACACACATCTCTTTGGTAAATGCTTTATATAATGGCAGTGACAAAATTAGCAATGGCGACAAAAAATGAAGCCTATGAGGCCACTCACACAGAACATATATTTGAATTTAACACACAAGATGCATGTCAGTGGAATGAAAAAATAAAAACTAGGTCTAGATCACTAATTTTCATTTCCCTGCATAGAAACTCATGATTTACACCCCATATCCATCTTTTATATCTGATCCCTTCCTTCTCGTCTCTCTTGTTGCCTTCTGCTCTCCACTTTCACGTTTCCTCTTTTAACCTCAACATCCCTCAAAGCCAACACACACAAACCACAAATCCGAAGCAGCGTAGACAAAGACTGTTGGTTTCATGGATACTGACCACATGTGGGGCTGTGCTGAGCACAGTACAGGGCAAGATAAGCAGGTGGACGCTCAAAAAAATGTTCAGACTGTTCTACAGATATCAGAGAGAGACCGAGGGCTTTCATCTCAGACACAAAGAAGCCAAGACTACTCAGAAAAACATCTCTAACAGCTTCCCGTTGATAAGCTTAAGTAATAACAGCTCTCACTGTGAACACAGACGCTACTGAATGCTAATGATTCACTTTTAACGCTTGTACTGGTGACTTCTTGTCAAGTTGAATCAATTCTGGATAATAATTTGCTTTCGCGGCAAAAAAAAAAAGGTGACGGAGAAGGAAAAATGTATGGAATAAAGTATTTTGCTGGTAGAGAATCAAATAAAGAATGATCCACCTAAAATTTCGATTTAATATAATCATTATGTTCACAACTTGTAATCGTTCCTTCAATGTGCTCATTGTTTCTGTCATAAATTAATACATTGTTTGCTAACTGTGTGATTTGCATATGTACATTTCTGAAATGCATTTTTTGGACACAGTCACCTCTGATAACATTTCACTCTAAACTGTAATACAGATGCATGCATTTTCTGTAAAGCTGCTTTGAAACTATGTATTGTGAAAAGCGCTCTATAAATAAATGTGAACTGAATTGAATCCAGTGCTCTGATACTCACCAACAAAAGACGTTTCACCCAGAAAACCTCGACGTCTAAGGATCACCTCCAGAACTTTATCCTGCTCATCCACCACATATTTCGGCTTTTCCAGAGAAATCCAAGCCCAGTTCAGGCGAAACTGCTGGTTCTTCAATTTGTTCCCTCCTGAAAATAACAGATAGAATGTGTACAGCAAGGCATTATTATTGGCAGCTGAAAGCATTATGAAATTAAAAAGAGTGCTGCAGTGATGCAGGAATTTTTAGGCCAACCCTGAAGTTACCATTACACTGAAGTTGGATTAAATAATGACTTCAATGTCACCACCGACAACTCTTTCAAACATTGAAATGCTACAAATTGAAAGGTTTGAGCATGATAATAAACACGAGGCTGTAAAAGCAGAGTTTACGTGATGTTTAATATATATATATATCTTAAGCTTGTGTTAACCACAGACCCCATTTCAGGAATTTACCAAATACCAATTAACAAAAAAAAAAAAAAAAAACTATTGACTTAGTGAAAATATAACACAAAGTTCAAAAATGGGGTTTAGGGCTCATTCCTGCAGAGCTCTATAAAATATGTTTGTAAATATATAACAAAATAAATATTAGTCCAGATAGAGATGTGTTCTACTTTAGGTCATTACGAATCTGTGGAAATCTGCAGAGCTTTTCAGTGGAGTTGTGTTCCTACTAATACCTTATGAATATGATCCTCATAATGGACTCAGAGGAGATTAATTAGAGATTATAATTCAAACATAATGTGCACACCACCAGTTGTGTTTACTTAAGGGGTTCATGGGAAATAACCCTCTCATATGCTACATCTTACATGTAAACCGTTTGGGTTTTATAGCATAAAAACAGCACAATGTACAGGATCCATCTAGCATAATCTTTGTTATTTTAAACAGAAAATGAAAATCTTGATACTTTGATCACTCACAATGTCTCTACACTCAGGTACTTGGCCCAGATTGCCTTAGCAGCGGTCTTTTACCCATGCACACTAAAAATAATGGTTTGTTTATATAGAAAAAGAATGTAGTTCAGTGAAGAACAGACACAATGTAATATTTGTATCTTGTGCATGCTGACTTCGCACTTAACATGCTTGGTTTCACAATTCTTGGTGTATCTCGCATTAAATGTATCATCCAGCTGTACCTCTCAATCCCCATCTTCATGAAGTTGAAATATAATTTGATATCATGATTATTACCATGGCACCCCCTCGAACCGCACTTCCCAAAGGCAGTCTGCACCTCCAATACATTAAAAATGAGCAAATACCCAAGAACAAGAAGTTTAGATTTCATGCATTACGAAGCCTAGGATTAAATCTGTCAAAGGCAAAAGACTGTGTAAATTTATTACATTTAGTGCACATACTTTCAGACCTACTACATTTCTAATCTAGATTTACATCATGTATTGAAGTTTGCACGCATATTGATAATTCACTTCACGTGCACAGAAAACATCAGAGACAAATTCCCAATTTATCTAGGGCATGTAAATTCATGACTTTTCAATGCTTGTTTATCTTGATTTCCTCAAGCTAACCACAGGCTCCTAATATCTCTCACTAACCTTGCCTGAGAGATGCCATGACTGGAAAAAAATTGACATGTTGCTAATCCCACTGTATTTCTAACTCAATATTAGTCTGTAATTACGTACGGTTGCAAGGTAATGTAAAGGTAAAGGCAGATGGTATAGTGAGTATACAAATTGAGAATGCAGGAAAATGAACCATTTTACACGTTAAAGTGATTATATTTGACATTTGATGAAGATTAGCAGCATAAGCCTCATGGTTCTTTGAATTATCATAGTGGTCCACATAATTAAGAGTCCAAGGTCCGTCAGGACTCATATAATCATATTTCGACTCGTAAAAGGAAGCTGTAAATAATATACATATAATTATAAATTAAATATTTAAATAAAAAATAACTACAAATTAAAAAGTAAAAAAAAAACAAGTGGATTTTTACATTTTCTAAAAAAAAAAACGAGTGATGTTTGCCTGTGAAAAACATGCCAGCTGTAATACTAATTGCTATTGTTAACTCCTCTGCCGATTTTAGGGATGCAAAAGACGCTGTCAATCGTATAACCAACGCAAAATATTTTTTTCAACAAAAATATTAGTATCAAAGGATTTAAATAATAAGTATCACAGTATATTAAGGTGGCAGTCATCTAAATTACGGTGACTAAACTAAAAAAAAAACGTATACATATTTAGCTCAAATTGATGTTAATAAATGAGGTCTAAGAAAAATGATAATAAATAAAATGAAATAATAAATAAATAAAATAATTAAAATATTTAAGGTGTCATGTCTGTAGCATAAATGAGTTTAATAGGGTTTTGAAAAATGTTAACTAAATATAAGAAACAGTAATATTGATTATTGCCTCAGTAGAAGCCACCGGAAAAAAAAGAAATCTAAATAAATGAGAAGAAAAGAGAAAACAAGCTCTTTAGTCATAAAAGGATAGCATCACACATGTGAATATACAATTTGTTTGTATTTGTTCAGTTGTCAAGCCGAACAATGCTCTCATTAGCTTTGCCCCTGAAAAACCTATACTGACAAGTTGCTTTGAAGCCCAGTGGATTTGTCCAAACCCTGATACCGACAGTCTCCATGAAGCTTCTCACACAAAAAGCCCCTAATGACTTTATTAAACAGTAGTGTTTCAAAGCCGGAGAGTTCAGACAGAGTTTCCTAGAAAGACATGACAGCACAACAGCTGACATTCCCTCAGAATAGCTCATTAAAAGCTAATCAGTGCCTGTGCAAGAAGCTTTACTCTATCCAGAAACTTTAAAAAACTTCTTAACAACATCTAAAAATAGAGCTCACAAATAATTCATCAGATAGTACAAATCTCAATCCTCCCAAAAGGCTGGATAAAGTCAACCAGAAGTCAAATAGAGATGACCCCTGAGGGTACGTACTGACAAACTACTATAGTGATTTAAAAAGGTCTTATTTTAACAGGGTTGGAAAATATATCTGAACATGAGAATGAATGAGAATAGTAGAGTAGTATGTGCTTTAAGGCACAATTCCTTCTTTTTATTATCGGTTTGCCGAAAGCATCAACATCAACAAATCCTCAGGAGCTCCACACTCCCAAAACTTAGTTAAACAAGTCAAAAACAAGTACTTTGAGGCCTATCAAAAACTATTTTATCTGTTGCACATGCTAATATTTATATATTGATTTCCTCACCTTTAGTTTATAGAATTAATCTGATAACTGAACTAGAAAAATCTAAAAAAAGAAAATGACTATCAAATAATACAAAAAACGTAAGTTACGTTGTGATGTGAATATGCTTTTTCCGTAACAAACTATATTCAAAAGTCTCTTATGCTCACCAAGACTGCATTTATTTGGACAAAAATAGTCAAAACAGTAATATTGTGGAATATTTTTATAATTAATAATAAAAAAAATGTTCCCCGCATTTTATTATATTTTTTCATTAAATAAAATAAATTTCATTAAATATAAATTTTCATTATTTTCATTTTCCATACTCCAGTCTTCACTTTTCAGTGTCACATGATCCTTCAGAAATCATTCTACTATACTGATTTTCTACTTTAGAAACATATTAATGTTGAAAACAGTTGAGTTGCTTAATATTTGAGTGGAAACTGTGACACATTTTTTTACTGGATTCTTTTATTAATAAAAAATTAAAGACAATTTATTTAAAATAGAAAGTCTTTACTGCTAATTTTGACCAATTTAACACATCTTTGCTCAATGAAAGTATTCAATGAAAGTATTATGCCGTTCCTCACAAGCACCACTGACGCAGATCATAAACATTAGGAACAGAATACATTCAGTCAGTAATGCACTTTTTGCATTTAGGTGCTTCTCGAAGAGTAGACAACATCTCAACATAACTACCTGCTCGATTATATACACGTTCATTCTGAATAAACTGAATAAACACATTTATTCTGATGAATGTTTGCTCAATCTGTGCTTCAGCTAAAAAACAGCAGCTTGTTGGTCTTTTCATGGATTCTCTAGCCTTTCCTCATCTAGCTCAATGGGCTCTTGGCTTCAGCCACAAAGTCTTGGCTGTCTGCTAAACTGTTTTCTGGTTGGATTGAGAAGACGGAGCTAGTCTAGCAGAACTTGGATACATTCAACAAGAACATGTGGACACGCAATGAAGAGTCTCTAGGCTGCTCAGATTTAAACACTAGGTTCAAAAAACACAGGACATTTTCTTCAGCGAAGGTCACAGCTTCTCTGGATGCCCTCAATTAATCCCTTCTGTCCCTCTGTCTTCTTCGCCAATGACCTGCATAACCTTATTCAGAAGAACGTTGTTTGAAGAACAGCAGACTTAAGGTCTGACATCAGTCTGACACCTGTCCACTCGATCAACGGCACTTCAAAATGTTTAACCAGGAATACCTGCAGGTGTGGTCTTGTCGTTGAATCAGTCAGCCATGCAGGTCAAAGGTTAAACCAGAAATCCACATCTGAACTGACCCTAAATACCTGCACCACCCCCAAGACCAAACAGAACACCAGAACATTCAGTGGAAATTCAATGCTAACTCTTGCTAATCCACATGTGAATACACAATCTTATGTCTAGACAACAATGAGAAACAGAGCTACAAAAACATCCCATTGTAACATTACCTCTGGTTAATTTGATATGGAAGAAAAAATAAAAAGCTCAAAAATATGGCTATCTACATCCACGCTAGAAAAAAGCATTGTTCTTTATTGTTCATACAGCAAACTGGACCATGTTCAACAAATCCCAAGCAATAATTTCCAGAATACAATGTGCACAACAAGAAAAACAGAGCCAGCAATGAGTTTTTTTTGTTTTTTTTAACCCAGACACAACAGAGCTTTAGGACCAACCTAAACAATCTGCAAAACTGCTTTCCAGAAAAATGGTTTAAAATAGCATAAATTAGGCACCGTTTCGTTTCAACCTGATGTTGATGGTCAGGTCTGTTGAAAATATACAGAGCTTTCTTTTTAATGATACAAAAAACAAACAAATTTGAGTACATAATGGCATTTTTGCTTTAGAGCGAACAAAAAAATGTTGAAAAATAATTCCCTTAGCCCAACAGCAAAAAAACAAACATCCCAAAGCTATGTGTCACGTAAAGCTTCCCTCTGTTCTTTGTGGCCTCTGCGTGTCCCTGCAGTCGTTCCTTTCATATATCTATCTGTGCCTCAGAGGCATGATTGCAAGGAGAGGGGTAGAGGATTCAGAATGAGTGTTATCCGTCATGACCTTTTGCAAAGGAAGGGTAACTGATAAATCTGTCCTCTTTTACCCATTAAGTTTGGGGGCCACAAGTTGCAAATCATTTAAATGGAGAACTGCATTTATCAGTGTCAGTCAGAGGGTGTTTACATGACTAAAAACAGTTTAAACATCTATTAGTTCTGTTCTATAACCTAATGAGCTGCATCGCTGACAACACAGAAGGCAGAATCCTAGTTGTACAGAACATCTTAAATAGGCCTCAATGTGTCCGAAACCGCCTCCGAGACAGCCGTTTGTAATGGTGTCTGAAACCATAGTGGCCATTATCACGTGCACTCATTCAATACCATAATGCACCTCAATAACGAGTGTACAACCGATGCACGCTCAATGGCTAGCAGCTAGAGAATACCCATTCACTGAGCGGCAAATTAACTCCTGTGTCTCTCCAGAAGATGGTGTCAAATTCGCTCACTTATTATTATTCACTACTTTAAGCACACAATAGCAATGTCGGCGATGGTGAACGAGTGTACAGCAGATTTCGGATACAACGATAGAGTGTGCAGTTAGCATGTTGCTAAGCTAACAGCGCAACTCTTTAGGTATAAAAATTCATAGCACAAACAAATATAATGTTTATTAATACATTTCAGTATTGAATTAAAGTATTTTTTTAATTGCCTTGTCCACCTTTTAACATTTTTTCACTGAACTTACTGCATTATTGGATTACCTTTTCAGTAAGGGATACATGCGATACATTTGGCTAAAACAAAGTTTCTTAAGGCACATTAATATTGTACTGTAAACTATTTGCAACAACAAAACAACCAGATATCATTCATTTTCAATGAAAGTTGGTGATTTCAGAGACCAAACAGAAACCAACAGCCCAGCAACTCGCCGCCCTCTATGAATTTGAACAGGGCTTTAGGAGGCAGAATAATGAAGTTGCCAACATTTTGGAACAGCTTTCACGTTTGGAGCAAACCTTTGATTCCTTACAAAGTTGTCTCCAGAGGCAGCTCAAAAGGTTTTGGAGCAGAGCAAAAGAGACAAAGGCAAAGAAAAACTAAAACTAGATGATCTAAGCCAAACTCTGATGGACAGTTTACAGACATAGATAAAGCTAGCATTCAGCCTTAGCCATACACCATAAGAATGGAATCTTTTTTTAAACTCAAACTTAAAAAGATCCTCTAAACTGCATGTGGAAAACATGCAGCCTCATCATAATTATAGGGTATGCAAGGAAAGAAAATTTTGAAAAACAAAACAATTAATTAAACCCCTCTGGAATATTACTTGTAATAAATATGCAAGTCGCAATCTAACAGAGGGCATTATATAAATGCAGCTGTTTAACACAAATTAGACATAAAATGGGGTTTATTATGTTTGCTGTGGATGTTGGGCTCTTTGGACAAGCACAATCTAACAGTCTTATTAGCCCAGCTTTTTCAGGCATAATGTGGCAGGGTGTTTGTATCACTGAATTTCAAGCTGGAGCTGTATATCAAATGTAGAGAAAAAAAGGGTCCAAGGAGAAAACCTTGAGGCACCTTATGATAAAAACAGCTAAACTGAGCCCTTTTGTGTTTGCACACTACATCTATAAAAATAGATGCTTACTGCTTGGGATCTTTCCTATAAAATAAATGCCTCCACCACCAATGGAGTGAAACTATCCCCCAGGAATACACAGAAACAAAACCGGTAATGACCCACTGGGCTCAGGGGCCAGACACCAACAGCTGCATACCAAAGAGTTCCTACTCCTCAGTCTTTCCTGAATTGAGAGATGACTTACAGTAGGACAAATGACAACCACTCACCAAAATGGGGGGTAAACTTAAGGGAACAAATAGAAACATAAATCAAAACAATTCCAAAAACTGTGCATGTCAACTGATTTTGTGTTTTTTTTTATTAAATTAAAAACAATCATATTTATAAAAACAATTTTTTAAATATCAATAAAAGTTTTATAAAATATAATAAACATAAATGAATCAGCACACCAAGCAATTAATTAGAATAAAACTGTTAATCATTTAACATCGGGGTGTAATGATACATCATAACACAATATCGCATTATAAAAATGTGACGATATATATCGTTGATGTAAACTATATGATTTGGATATAGATTTAGTTTTATCCAAGGCTCAGCTTGCTGTATTTATAAGCTATAAATCACCCCAAAATTTTAATTCTGTCATCATGTAGGCTACTCACCCTCATGTAGTTTCAAACCTATAAGATTTTCATTCAACTTCCAAACACATTTCTGTCCCTCCATTTAAAGTCCATTCCTCTAAAACTTAAAAGATCCAAAAAAATGTCATAAATGTATCGTAAAATAATCAATAGAGTGGTCTAATCCAAATCCAAATCTTCTAAACAGACACGATAACAAATTTACAACGACGCGCATACTGAAATGAACACGGATGTTCAAATGCTTGTGTAACGCATGAAAACAACATGTGAATGAGCAAATGCAGAATTTAAATGTTAGAAACTAAACATTTACAGTTTGGGAATAGTAATTTTGACACGCTTTCTTGCGATTAGAACCGTGATTAATTGCACTGATCATCTGAAGCGCATGCGCTGGAACGGCACTCCTCAAAGTGAAAGCGCAAACATCATTTAAATCACCATAACAAATTTAGTTTTATTAGTATGATGATTTAAAGAGTTTTAGATAGTGCATTAATAGCGGGAGAGACGGGGCATAGCGAGCACCAGGAGAGTTTGTGTAAGAGATCCAATGAATGCCTGCATTGAGCGCGCGAGTAAGTGAGGAAAAAAAGTGTTAGTGACATTACAACATTAAACTACTAGAATGTTGAATATAATGTAAAATAATGCAATGAAGGATATTTGTGGGTCCTGATTATAATAAAATAATAATATTTTATTAAAAATAATAATAATTATAATAACAACAACAAAAAACAATTTTGGCTTAAAATATCGCGATAATATTGTATTCTGACTTCAGTATGGCGATTTGTATCAAATCGTGACATTAGTGTATCATTACACCCAAAATTAACATCCTTACTAAAAACACAAAATCCAGCCATGTACCGATCCTTTCAAACAGTTAATGCCTCTTGACTTGAAGATGCTAAGCAGACTTAATTATTATCGTTTCATGCCTCAACAGATTATTTCATGGCACAACTGGTGATTGTGAGCATGAGAGAGACATGAAGCCTTTATAATGCAGTTCTCCAGCTGTTTTTCTATAGAGTTTGTATTTTCCCAACTCTTTTCAATGCCAGAGACCCTCTAATACTTGAAGTAATTGTAAGCCAGACAAGGGATGTCCCGGCTACAAGCTCTAATTATGTGTCATCTTGCTTCTAACGGCTCTTTGTGTTTGTGTGTATGCAGACCCTTCGATCCATGATGTGCCCTTCTGAGGCACTGACAAAGACACTCAACGTGGCACTCCAATAGAGTGCTTTGTAAAGTGCATATCACATATTTGGCTTTCCAACTAAAACACAAATCATCAGTAACCTCAAACACGGTCTTTAGCAGCAAGCTTAATCGCAACAAGGTCTTTAGCCATAAGCGATTCCAGTAACAGTGACTGGATTGTCACGTTCAACCAAATGTATACATGATTACCTATGCCTCACCAGATTTAATCCTACCCTGTTGAAATAAGTTCCTAGGGTCATTCTAACCCACACTCACTTTTAAGTTTTTCTTTGATGTACTAAAAACTAATTTTTATTTTTTTATTTTTTTCCCTCAGTCAAAGGTAGCACAGCATGTAATAAGCTGCACACAGACCGTTCATCTACCATGGAAATAAAAAGCCTATTTGAATGCTACGTATCTGAATATATGCCTCTCGGGTCTAAACATTCACAATTAATCATCTAAGCTATTCCGTATGCAATGACATCTAAAATCAGAGCACATTATATCATTCATGAATTCAACTAATTTGTGCAGTATCATTCCTCCCTTTATATGGCTAAATGTGTTAATTAATAATTCTAAATGCATAGTTAAATAATTAAAAAGCCTAAAAAACCAGTGCATTTCTTTTTTAATGCTGATTTTTTAGGACTTACCATTGTCCTCCACGGTGAAACTAAAGAGGTCACTGGTGGCAGTTTTCTCATCCTTCAGGATATAGCAGATCTTAAGATCATTCATGTCAGCTGAAAACACAGAAAAACACAAAACTGTAAGATTAAACCTCACAAATGTAATGTATTATTCATTCAGAAGAAAATAGATCAAAACAATCTATAAAAGTCCTCATATTTTATGATCTACAGACCCTGGAGTGAAATGCTCAAAGATCAAATTATTCTATAAGCCGCTCAACTTACAAATATCTTCATTTTAATGCAAAAGGCATTCTTGGTTTTGCAAAACACATCTTCAGATAAAAGGCTTTTTAAGTTTGAATAAATCCAGGTGAGAATTTTCACCAAAGCATCAGGGAAGGAGTCACAAAACAATCAGCAAAACAGGTGACAAGCTGTTACATGATGACAGGCGAGAACAAGAATTTTAAACACAGGATTCCAGCCTAAGAATTCCTTACATCTCGTCTGCCCCATCTACCAAATTAGACCCTTTAACAACATCTGCACTGATACGCAGTGGTTAGTGTACCATGAACAACCTGGCTCTCTGTTCCTTTTGCTCTGACCCACTTCTTTAAATTATTTATATTAGAGGAAGAAGCCTCATAAAAATGTAAACCCATGATTCTTTATGCATGGATGAAACCGCTTTTCATTTTGAAAATAAAATGTCTACTTTCATCACCAGCACACACTCTCATCATGAAATATTTAGCGAATGTCAAAGAGCAAGTGGTAGAAAGAATACGGGGAAAGGGCAAAGTAAATAAAGAGAAGTGATTGTCCCTTCTGCTTCACTGCTCATACTGATGAGGTCAAGCCAGGTTTGCCAGGCTTCTCTCTCTCGTTTTCACACTTCTGCCCTCTTCCAACGACTGGGACACATTTCAGACTAAGTTAGTCTGACATGGATTTCGCATCTTCTTACTTGACACTCATGTTTGAAGGAGTGCATTTATGCTTTAGCTGTTAGAGGTCATGAACCTTTGCTGATCAGGGAAAAGTATTATTCTGGCTAAAAGGCACTACAAGGATGTGCAAAAGGACGTTTTTAAAATTGAAAGTGGTTGATTAAATTTTTGGCAAATTTATATAGAGTTTGATGGGTTTGGAGACTAACCTGTTTGCATTATGCAAAGCTTTAAAATATTTAAAAATACACTTGTTTATGAATTTTCATGGTTAAGACAAAATTATTATTTTGATTATATAATTATTATGGTGATTATATGATCAAATTTTCAAAGCAGCAAGAGTTGCTCCTTAGTTTATAAACCCCTTTGCAAAATCCACAAGATCTATATAATTTAATTTTTAAAAAGCTAATGAAGCTTTTTATGTATACAATTATAATTTTTGATATAAAATTAAAATGATTATTTATAAAATGTTACAATGACAAGATTTCATCCCTCATATAGCCTATATGTTTTGTTTTTTTTGTGTGGTTTTTTCCCTTAAAAAGCTAAACTTGTTACAGATAATATGGCAAGGAGTTTGCAAACTTGCAAACAACTGCATCATGCCAGTCAATTCGTAGGCATTATAACAGTCACATCTCATGCATGTAATAAAATATATGAATCATTAAACATCCAATTGCCCCTACGAAAACATCAAGTTTTAAACCGCTTGAATATTTGAATATTTCAAACAATAGTCAGTCACTACAGGGACGTTAGAAGGCAAAAGTATGAGAACTTAATAATTGAAAGGAGACGTGTGAACGCTCTAGTTGTCACATCAAGAATTTAAGCCAAAGGCTAAGAAACAGACACATATTACAGCCTGTACTATTGGCAAAGGGCAACGTGTCTGTTTCAAGATGGAACTACATTATTTCAAGCATTAATAAGAGCAGAGAACCTGTCCTGAACATGATGGGCACATAGCATTTGTAGAAAATTCTTACATGTATCTTTAAATGACAAGTTCTAAAGAGCATTGCATTGCACAGTTCTAGCACACTGAGTGTACAAGTAATAAAGTTTCACACAATGCAATCAATGGTGATAAGAATGTTTCTGTTCTGATGATACATTACCTTGTGTGAAGGTGTTGATGGAATCATTCCCTCTGTCCAGGTTAATCAGGTAGCCATGCTCTGGCTGTGCGGTAATGTGAAAAACCAAAGCATCCGGGCTGCTGTCTCTGTCCACTGCCTTCAGGACTTTGCTTGAGATTTGATAACCTAAGTGACCTGCAGACAAGACCTTTAAAGTCGGTGCACCTTTGTTAACCACTATCTGAGGCACACCGTTGTCCACAGACATAATGGTGATCTTCATGGTCTGAGGCCTTTGTGTCTCAAAAATGGTATCAGGGAATACAAAAAATTCTGAATGGGTTCCATCAGTGACTGTAAAAGAAAAACTGTCCTTGTCCGACTCAGTTCCATCATGCTTGTAGCTGATCATATTCTCATTTAGGTCCTGCTTTGTGAACAAAGTCACTTGTCGACTGTTGTTGAAGAGCAGTTTGCCATGAATGGGCAGTTGGGTGACTGTAAACTTCAGTAGGTGCTCGGCTGTATCTTGGTCCTCAACGGTCAACTCAAAGGGCGTAATGAGTTTGTTCTGTCCCTCAGTCACTAGAAGGTCATGCATGGTCAGTACTGGCTTTTTATTGTCAACATCAATAACTGAAACACGGAATGTGCGGAACACAGGGTTGTAGCCATCTGTCACCTCAAACTCAAAGCTGTCCATCTTCACTTCATCATCGGCAGTGTGGATGTAGTAGATCTTGCTCCCGGCCAGCTGTAACTGGGTAAAAGACACAATAGGCATACCTGGTGTATCTGTGCTTTCCAAATGCCCTCTCACTGGGGCTCTTGTGATGGTGAAGACCAAGTTCTCATCAGGGCTGTTAAGATCGCTAGTGCTAAGGAGGTTCGTAGTGAGCGTCACTCTGCCACCTTCTTTAAGAGACACCCCCTTACTGATGACATCAGGAAACACCATGTCAATGCTTCCCACGGTAATATAGAAATATCTGTCAATTAGAGGATTGATGCCATCTGTTACGTCAAACTTTATAAGGTCACGAATGCCTTCCTGTCCATTGTGAGTGTACAAAATTAGACCTTTGTTCAGCTCGTTTTGTGTAAAATTCATGCCAACTGTTATGTTTTCCAGAGATTCGGCAGATCTTCTCTCCACATATCCTGATTTTCTGTGAAGGAAGCCCTGACTGGGGCCGTAGCGAACAATGAAAGTAAGGAAATCATCCTCTGAGTCCAGATCAGTAGCCTTTAGTACTTTACTATTTATCTCTTTTGTCTCGCCAATATCGATTTCAAGTCCATCGTTAATGGCAAGCCTTGGAGTTTCATCATCCACAGGGATAATCATAATCATAATGGTGCCTTCAACTAAATGTTTCCCATCTGTAAGAAGAACATAAAACTTGTCTTCAGTGGTTTCAGAATCATCATGTTCATAAATAATGCTAGAGGCTTCCTTGATTTGTCCCAGTGTGAAGTTGGTGATTGGGATGGAGCCACTAGCCAGTTGATTGAGGATGAACCCATGATGTGGGGGTTTGGTGATGATAAATGTCAACTCTTCTGCAGGAACATCAGCATCAACTCCATTCAAGAGCGGTGTATCAATGATAACATTCATGCCCTCCATTACGACAAACTCTCGCATAAATATCTCCGGTTTTTCATCGTTGGTGGGAATAATGGCAATGGGAAAGAACTGCCTCTCTGAGAAATTCACACCATCTGAACATCTGAACGTGAACCTGTCCTCCACTGGCTCAAGTCCTTTATGTATGCTTTGGACATAATGAATATGACCTTCATTCACATCTCTAATGGTAAAAGCACTTACTGCCAGTCCTGACCTTGACTTTTCAGAGCCTGGTGCTGGAGAGATGTTCTCGACATATCCTAATGTGGGCTGAACAATGATGGTGCACAGGGTGTCCTCAATTGGAGTGTCTGCATCCTCAACCCTTATCTGATGCCTACCGATTGTGTTTTTATCCCCCTCAAAGACGTTAAAGGTATTGCCAACTGTGACCACTGGAGTCTGGTTATCTACAGGGAGAATGGTGACGTGAACACGGACTCCGTTTACTCGGTTACCCCCTACATTCCACTCATCAGACATGTCAGAAAGGGTCAGGTTGAAAAAATCTTCTATCGAAGTAAAACCAATCTCACCGCTGGTGTGAGCATACACAACCAGACCACTGATGATATCAGCTTGGGTGAATCTGCTTGAGGAAACTCCACTCACCAGAATTTCTCCAAACTTAGGGGCTTCTTCCACAATGAACGTCAACCTCAAGTCATCAGTGTCCTCATCTTTTCCCTGGATGACATTAGCGGTAATTTCTGTGGCACCATTTTCCAGCACGTCCAGGCGAGAGCCAAAGGTGCCCTTTGTGAGACTGAGCGTTGGTGCCTTATCATCAATAAGCTTTACCGCTACCTTCACGGTGATCGTTATAACATGAACACCATCACTAACATCAAGTTTAAAAGAGTCACTTGTCGTTTCATCTCCATTGTGGACATAAGATACTCTGCCATCAGAGATATCCATCAAATTGAAACTACTCCCTTGTTTTAAATCAGTAAATATAAGTTCAACACGGCCATGTAGTGGGGTTTTACTTAGTGTGAATGAAATTAGCTTACTGTCAGTGTCAAGGTCATTTGCGTCAAGTTCGGCACTCGTGATGACATGCACCCCTCTCTCAAGGACTGTGAATCCAGTGTTCGTTATCTGTGGGGGTTTGTTGTTTACAGGCTGAAGAAAAATAGTAAAAACTCCATCAGCGCCATTTCCAGTGGTGTCCTCTACTGTGAAATGGAACTGCACCACATGAGGTATGATGCCGAGCTCAAGGTCTGGTGGACTGTAGGAAATCTTATGATGGTTAATCTGTGCTTGGGTAAATTCTGTTATGTCAGTATCTGAGCTGTCCGTTAAAACAACAGATCCAAATTTAATGGGACTATTCTCATCCATGTCAGTTGGTGGTCGAGTTATTGTATATTTCAGGTCACGGTCCTCAGAGTCCAAGTCAGTGTAACGAAGAACATTCTTGCTAAAATGAGTCAGCTGGTACTCATGTACTGTCATCTGCAAAGTAGTGCCAGGGAACAGCACAGGTGGAATATCATCAATAGGTAAAATGTTAATAACAAAAAAATTCTCACCAGATTGGTTTGGAGGATCAGCATCATCTTGTACTTTAAAAACAAATTGATCAGTAACTGCCTCTGTGATGTGTGCACCAGTATGCCTATAGAAGAGCTTCTCATCTGTAATATCTTTCTGTTGCCACTGTGTCACTACTTTCTCATACACACCATCTTCTGCATTAAATTTCCAGGATGACGGGTCCTCAGGTGCTTCAGATTGCCTCACCACAACCTCACCAATAGCAGAAAGGGGAGGCTCGATTGTAAATTTAATAGTGGAATCTTCAGAGTCAATATCTGCTGCGCTGAGCATAAGCTGCGAAATGGGCACCATCTGATTTTTAAGTAAAATAAGCCCAGTGTTTGCATTTATGATGGGTGGCTCATCGTCTGTGGGTACAATTGTGATGGGGAACAAAAACTCAACTTCATTCTTGCCATCTGACATTCTGAAAATGATATTATCACTGTATGTGTCACTACCATCATGCTGGTAAACCACAATGCCAACCTCCAGGTCAGCTGGGGTAAAATACTTCCTGCTGGTGCCTAGAACGGTTAAGAGACCATGACGCAGTCCATCAACCACTGCTATCCTCACACTATCCAGGTTGTCTTCATCACTAATTTCTAAATTGCTCTGAGTAAACAAAGACCTAGACTGGCCTTCATATAATAGCTGGCCGGTATTCTTAATGACTACTGGCGCTAATGTATTCATGGGCTTCACAACAATCATGAAAGCAAAAGGGTCTGAAATGCCACCATCTGTGTCTATAACCTCAAACTCTATTTGAAAGATCCTCTCTGTATCGGAATCCAGAGAGGGAGGTTTGTAGGCTATTTTCAGATCATTCAGATCCCTTTGATAAAAGGATGTGATGGGTAAATTCCTATCATCTGTACTCACGATATAACCCTCCTCAAAGGACAGAGGAGAAGTGATGTTGAAAATGAGATCATCCGGATTGGATTCCGTGTCCTCCCCAGCCAACATATCAGGAGTTAAAGCCGTCATAACAAACTGATCAACTTCCATCATCATCATAGCCACAAAACTCGGTCTGGGGGGAGTGTTTTCTTCGCCCTCTTTTATTCGGATCATCACATGGAAAAACTCTTGCTTCAGTAAATTATTTTCTTTGCTCCGTAGCTCCACGACCATTGGGATATAATCCTTATTAGGTGATTTGTGGGAAGAAGTGTGCTCATAGCGGATATTTGATTTGAGAAACAGGTCACAGTCCATCATTTTCTCCAGTTTGCTCTCATCAACAACTTTACCATATCTAGGAAGAACACTGCTGGCAGCCAGCGATGTTACCTCACATTGTTCAGAGTCTTTATCATAGGTAAAGTCTAAAACCTTTCTGCCAATAGGATTACTAATACCACGCAGTTTATCAACAATAAGAGGCACGTTCTTAGTAACAATCTCCAATTGTGTGAAAACAACCTCAACTTCCAGCATAAAGGGGATGATAATAGTTTCAGTCTGAGTGTCATACCTGAGTTGCAGCTTCACTCTGTCACCCGCAGGGCTCCTAGAACCGAAATGAGAGTATCTCACATCGTTAGGACCAAATTCACAAGGGAACTTTTTAGGAGACACATGTCCCGGTCTCTGAGACAGTGGATCATTATCCAGAACGGTAATACTGCACCTGTCTCCAGGCTGAACTTCAATGACCAAGTCGTTGATGGGATCGATGTAAACAGATCTCCCAAAAGGCACGTGTATGCCGTTGTTTGCCACTAGTATCGCGTCCTCGGAGAGTTCTGGCGTGTACGCGTAAGACAATCCGTGTGTTTCAACTCCTCGCGCTGAACTACCTGTCAGTGAAAGCAAGAGAATGAGAAATCTGTAAAGTTCCATGCTGAACGCGAATGTAAACAGCCACAGGATGTTCTTGAGTAATTTAAATATCCAAATAGTGGTCGACCGGGTTTTCCGCTGTTACGTTTACATCCACGATGGAACAGGAGACAAACACAGAAAGTTCAGAAATCCCACACGCGCGCCGGGATGCTCGCGCGGCATTCCCACGGACTCAGAGCGAGCTCAGTTTTAACTTGTGCATGGATGGCAGCAGGAGGACACGCCCACAGCCTCATTCCATTGGATGGAGAGTTGCGTTCCCACGTCCGCAGGTGGGATTCTCACAGGATTTGACTGAAAGGAATGCACGAATTGATATGTGACCCTTGAATGAAGTGTAAATTGTTTTGGATCGAAAAACTATGACAAATCAATAAAAAAAAACTTGTATAAGATATCAACTTTTACATTAAAGTCAGATCTACAGTTAAGAGTTTTGACTTGCCTAGGAACCCTTTTTAATATTTTACTCAGATATCACATACTCACTCACTGTTCCTTCCTTCAGCCTATCAAATATCTGTAACCCCAGGATACAGAAACCCCAGGATAAAGAGTTAATAAGGGTCACATACTCACACGGTCACTGGGAGCCATACAATATCTTATCTTAGCCGTAAGGCCGGGGGCAATTGTGCCATTAGCTATGAAATAATTGTATGACTGAACTGACGTATTGAATATTCAAAACATCGGTTTCACTTCATTTGGATGGTCCCTTTAACACATTCTTTTGACTAAAAGTATTGTTGCACCTACATGTCTACTAACTCTCATTAGAGTGTTAGTAGAGTATTAGTAGACTGGTAGGGTTAGGGTTAGAATAAGTTGACACTTAGTTGTATAGTTACTTATAGTCAGTAGACTGTCTGTTGGAGGACCATCACAATAAAGAGTAATCAGATATTAAGCAGACAGTACACTAATACTCTAATGAGAGTTAGCTGACATGTAGTTGCAAAGTTACTTATAGTCACCAGAATGTTCAAAAGGGACCATCAAAATAAAGTGTTACCAAAACATCTAATGAACATTATCTGATTGAAGTGTCTAGATTAAAGTCGTTCTTGACTTCAATTGATGAATATATTTTAGTAAAAATGATTGAACCCATTTCTAATAATGTAGACTACCACTTAGACTTTTGCTTTAAACACGTGTTATTACTGCAGAATAATTAGTATCACATAAAGATAAAAACGACATTGCATTAAACATTAATGATTTAACATATAGTCAACCCTTATACATTAGGTAATATTGTCCATATCAAGGCAATAACATTCAGACTTATGATCAGGTCTTAAATATTGAAATGGTACTATTACATTTGGTAAATATTTTGTTTTCTTATACCAAAATGATTTGTATTTTGTATAGTCTCTGAGATAAGAAGGAACATTAAAAAAATGCTGTTGTCTTCTCTACAGTTTATGAGATGGTTTTGGCCATGACACATTGTACAATGGTTCCTTCTTTATTAAAGAGAAATGGATGAGGGAGAGGACAGGAAAGAGTCGTCAGAAGTTTGTTGGGACACATGTGTTTTATAATTACAGTATGAAAGACGACCGTCAGTGTTTTCACGTGTGCTCTCTGAGAATGACTGTTTCCCACAAGCCTCCAAACCTCTAGTCAATCATCTGTTCAGACACCATAAAAACTCCTGATGGCTTGACTGAGTTCGAGTCTTGGTATTTTCTCTCCCCATCTCAGTTTTTCAATTAAACTTTCCATCTGAATGTAGCTCTGGGAAAATATGTCCACTTTATTGGTGGAGGTAGACAGAATCAATCAGATCTAATCTCTGTGATACAAGAATACAACAAGCTTTGTCCAAAGGGACCAAACGTATTGAAAAGTTTGAAGTTGAAAAAAAGTGAGGGTGAAGCAGCACTTCGAAACAACAAAGAGAAACAAAAATGTGTTGGTGCTTGTTGATATGATATGGATTTTAAGGTATTAAAAATTATGCAATCAAGGCTTGAGCTGTCCATTTATTTAAAGCACACATCAATAACTGACAAAAAAAAAACATCTGTTTATTTATTTATTTGATTTCCTGGAGGATTTTTACATTGCATTTTATTTTCATACACACAACATTATCTGAATACATGTGAGAAATGAGGCGGCCCAGTAATATTAAAGTTCACAACTTAACGTCCTTTCTAAGGTTTCCTCTGTTCTCCTGTGGTGACAGTCTGTCATTTGGCGTAACTGCAGACTGAGAAATGTTCAGAATTACAATGCCAAATAGTACACGTCTAGTATATATATATATATAAAAAAATACCCTCAAAACAAATTTTTTAAAAAAACTCTTGTTTACCTCTTGTTAAAGTCAACAGTGCATCTTTATACCTTGCAAAAGAAAACATCATCTAAGGGATTTGTGAGAGAGTATAAGAGCTTTACAATGTCATTTTCTGAAAGGTCACTTGTGCCTCTTGAGTTCTGTTGCCATTTCTATTACAGATGCTTGAAGGGAAGGGACATATTTCTTAAGACAGTACTCAGTGTTGTCTAAACATTCATTTAACATGTTTTTCCCTCTACTCTTGCTCTAAAGACCTGGGAACCGTGGGTGGGGGAAGTGTTACCCAGCTTTAAAGCTTTAGGTTCAAATTAGAGCTCTGTTTGGAGCTAAATGACATTCATTGAGTAAGAACTGCTGTGCTGATGCCGCTGGAGTGAGTCAGACGGACCAGACATGCGTTTGCTCTGATAACACTTGCCATTTTCTTCTTCTGACAACATTCCCATTCCAGCTGCTATAAATTGGCAGCATCTGACAATAAAAAGAATAAAAAGAATATAATTAAAATGATATAGGCCTATATATATACATTTCTGCCACATTAGAAAAAGAAAAAAAATCATGGTAATCATTGGTTAATGATAATTATGATATAAAAGTCAGAATTTTGACATAAAAAGTTAAAATTGTGTGATAAAAAATATTAGTTATGACATTTTTTCCCCCTAAATTACAGGACATGCTTTAGTAAATCCTAATTATGACATAAAAGGTCGAAATTATAAGATAGAAAGCCACACTTATGAGATGCTTAGAGATAATTAGCATAATTCACATCATATATATTTTTTTTATGGAAGCTCATTTCCGTTACATAATAAAATGAAAAGAAAGTCATTAAAAGAAGTCAAAATTATTAAATAAAAATCATTGACTTTGATCCAACATACTGTTGGCCTTTGATTGGCTTCTTATTATTCCTTCTCTTTAATGGAAAATGCCAAAAAGAGAATGTTAAATTTAAACATAGCTTGGCACCTTTTTATTTCTGAATTTCTTTGTTTGCATTTTCTTTAAATAATTAGTTTTCTGAATATATAACAACAATTTAATAGAGACTAACAGAACAGAACACAATATGAGGAAATATGACGAAACTTTAGAAATCACTGTAGAAGGTTCACGTTTATCCCATACACAATGTGTTAACATTAGGCTAAGTCTATGTATTAGTGTGTGTGTGTGTGTGTGTGTGTGTGTGTGTGTGTGTGTGCTAGCATGTGTGTGTGTGGGGGGGGGGGGGGGGGGGGGACTTGAAGGGGTATAATTGGCTTAATTAATAAATTGTTATCCTTTTTTTAAATGTCACACTCCATGGTAAATATTTACATATCTCCCTTAGACATACCAGAAGAGCCCTCATTAGTGCCTCATTTACATATTATCCTCTGTATTGCACTCTATAACTGTAGGTGCACAAGCACTTGTTTGCTGAGTGAAAACATATAATGACCGCTGTCAAAGTTCAAGGACAAACTACCATCTTAAGCCCTTTCCGGTCACTGTTAAATGTTTTTTTTTATTTTTTATTTTTTTTATTTTACATGTACAGTCTAAGTACATATGAGTCAGTTATCAGCGAGATATAATAGGCCTGTATTAGTTGGCAGCCAGCGGTGCGTCACCAAGGCTAATTTTCAAAGGTAACATGCAGGAGAGAGAAGTATTGCCTGTTTGAGAGATGAATTGAGTGTTACATAAAGGGTTCTGATTGCAGGGGCTGAAAAGCAAAGACCTCATCAGCTTTGTGGCAGCAAGTTATTATTAGGCATCATTAGGCTTCATGGCAAACGTCCAAAATTCTCATGCAATAAGGTTTATGATCCAGAAGAGGGCACTGTTGTACCATAGCAAATCATTTAACGTCCACACTTCACTAATGATCCAAAGAATAGTAATGTCTCAGCTGATTACAGTATTGATCAAGGGACGTTACAGTTTCAGGCTGTAATTGAAAGAATAAGCTTGAACAAGAACGGAGAAGAATCAAGGAAGGAAACAATGTTTGTCTTTCATGCGTCTTCAGGGCAGGCCCTGTCATTGAAAGGTCTCTTGGATTTTCATTTGAGGCAGATAATCTAAAATGAGATCTAATGCAGGCCCCAGGGTGGACTGGTGTCAGGAGAGGCCACAGGAGAAGTTCTGCTCAACCAAAAAGAACTGTGCCACATCAGGCTAATAGTTTCTGATTCCACTATGTGAGAGAATTAAATATATTTGTATAGTAATATAAGCTAAGTCAGACCCTTAAACTATCTGAGCGTGGTGATTGAGAGAGAATCCAACATCCAGCAAAGCCTGTGTAAAGCTTTTTGAAATAACAGAGTGTGAAAAGGTCAAACCTGTAAATTAAAAATGGTGATGCAGGAGAAAAGACCATTTATAATGGACTGCAGCATATTACATTACAATCCTTGGGCTACCTCAATCACAAAGTGACATATGAAGAAGGAATAGGTATGTGAACCCTATTGACCTAAACTTACCCCTACAATTTGAACTGATTTTCCAAGTCAAACTAATTAAAACAGAGCCTGTCTGACAAAGGTTTCCTGTAGTTCTTTTTGTAAACTATTATTTAGGCCTATATTATTATTTAATCTATATATTATTTAAAAAAAAACATTTGTATAATCTTTTAAATAATAAATGCTATTATTTATAGTGTGAAGATTATTTATAGGCTATATTATTCCCCAAAATTATTATTAAAATAAAATTATATATAAATAAAATTAAATAGAATATGGATATTTAGATATTAGAAAAATAGATATTTCATTTCATTATTTCATTTCAGTATTTTATTTCATAATTTTTATTTATTTAATTTTATTGATTAATTATTTTTTTATTTTACCAAGAGAGCAGCAGTGTCAGTGAAAAGCTTAAGATAAAAATAAAACTTAATAAATGGGCTAAAAAAAAGTTAAATATCCCCTTACTAAATATTCTATCACAGAATATTTTTTATTGTGTATCATTTCCAATCAAGCTGTAATTTTGAATGCTATTGATTTGCGATATGAGCAAAATGCGAATTTTAATTACTTTAAAAAAATCTAAATTCTTCTATTATGTCTATATGCAGTAGACAAATTAAATAAACTACTGAGAATGTTAACAATACTTTAATTTCTAAAAAGTCCACAGTTAGTTCACCTAGGCTGTACCGCATCTCTGCAATACCATCATGCGTGAGTCATATGAGTCCTTTACTTATTCTTATTAAAAATGTTAATCTGACATGGGAAAAGGTGCTGTTTAATTTCCAAATACTCCAACTGAGGGCATTCTGTATATTACATGCCTGCAATAAGCCTCTGTCAGATTTATTATGAGGCCTTTTGACTTTCTAATCAAATATCACAATATTAACAACAGCTAAACACTGAAATGAATTCTTTGCTCGGGGCTCAGAGTGGATCAAACCTATCAAACATGCACGCAAATCACTACACAAGCCACAATTGAATCTTTCTGTACACACACAAACTACTTCAGATGCTTAGCAGTTTGATCTGTGGTTTTCCAAAATGCTATTATGGACAGTTATCCATCAGTGGCTGCGGAGTGAGATGGCCATTAATGAGGAAAAAAGCAGTGAGCCCTGACCGCACTATAATCGGGCTTTTTTGGAGAGACTTGCTGATGTTTTGTAGAGCCAACTTTCAACCTCAAGCTTTTGCTCTTTGTGCAGCCACTAAAGAAAATAGTCTGTTATAATTGGTGCCGCCACATCATACTTTTCCTGTCCGCAGTAATGGGAAGAAAGCAGGGAAGGAGGAGTGGCGTGAGAAAGGATGGGGATTAATTATTGGGCCGCATGCTGTAGAGTGACATAATGGTGCTTTCATAAGTGTTCACGCTGTTTGTATGCAGGCACAAATGTGCTTCTTCAAATCTGATATCAAATAGCACATTTATAAGGAGCTGATTAGGTTGAAATACTTGTAACATTTGGTAAATAATAGTGAATCAAAACGATTATCATTAGAACGCAGGATTTGATGGGTTTTGAGGATTTTAGCTTACATCCGTCTCATATTTCGAGATTCATTTGTATCAGATTCCAGCTTAATTGTGTTTGTTGATTGAATTATCATAAATTGCAGTTTTAAAGCCTTTTTCTTGATGCTTTGTTCTGAAGATGGTAACAAAACAATGTGCTTTGCTAATGATCCCATTGGGTTATGAAAAGGTTTTTAACTGCAGTGGCTCATGCAGAGAAATCCAAACCAGTGCCAACATCAGGCGTTGGTTCAAGAGGAAAGAAATCTTATTGTCTGTGTATGTCTAGCTTTCTCAGACACAAATATTTCTATTCCTTCAGAGGCGTTTTACTACCCGAGAGCTTTATCATCACTTGAGCTGTCTGAGGCTTTTCATTTTCTACAAGCACACCCAGACGCTCACTGTGACATTAGCCTCAAGCTGCATGTGCTTTTCATGCTGATCTATGACCAACAGGTGTTTCCATGTTAGCCTGATGTTTTTCCATTCCCTAGTCTATTTGTCTAACATTGCTGTTTATGTGTAAACATCCCTGGGTCTATATACCTTATAGCCGGATATCAGATTGGTTTGTTGAAAAATGAGTGCCAAATGTCATGCAAAACATTTCTAATATATGGATTTCAAGTAATGATGATGAAATTGAGATGCCTGACGCTTTTTTATAGCAAATAATATACAATCATGAAAAAAAAAAACATATCCACAACATATTACATTGAGTCAACATTTCTTCGCATGTTGGAGTCGCAGATGATTCCGTGCACCGCTGCTAATATCCTGTTCAGTCATTCCTGTCACATCAAGTGTAAAAACTGAAGCTTTAAGAAGGTGCAACCTCATGCCAGCATGACATTTCATTTCATCGAATTTAAAGCAGGGCAAGACACCACTAGAATATGAAACAAGAAATTAAGAGAGGTGCAAGGACGAGGGACTGGTCTCATATCTAAGGATGACCTCTCAAACAATATGCTGCAAAAGAGAATTACAAGATAAATGTTGGCTATTTTCTTTAAGAGCAAATTTAGTGGTAGTATGTGTGAAGTTAGACAATGCTACAGTAGAGATTTGAAATAATAATCCAACCAAACCAAACAAACAATAAATAACTGAATTAAGCGTTTACTTTCAAAATGATTCTGGTTAGTTTATTTGCTTCAGTCTTTGCTTTGATTTTAGTGTTGTTTGATGGTTTTGTTTTGATTGTAGTTTTGCCTTTTCTTTGATCTTTTTGTTTTGGGTCTTCTTTTTCTTTGATCTTTGTTTTGTCTTTGATCTTGATTTTATTTCTGGCTTTATTTGCTTTGATTTTTGTTTTATTTTTGACTTTGATTTGCTTTAATTCTTGTTGTAGATTTAGTGTACCTCCAGTTTATTGTTTTTGCATGAAAGCATTGACAATTATGATGTTACAGTCTCTTAAAGTAAAAAAAAAATTACTATGTAGTGACAGAAAAAGCATTTCTTTGATATTCCCTGAACTCAGTTATAACGAAGGAACACATTTAATCCATTTTTGTGAACGAAAAACGGAACATCACACAACAAAATTCTTTCAAAGGCCAAACCAATTTGCTGCAATACACTAGCAAAGCAAGTATTTCCTTTGCTTGAAAAAAATATAGCAAATTAATTACTTCTGTGAACTCCAGAAAACGAATCTGCTGGTTGAATGCACAAGCTAAATCTAAATTCATGCCACATATCTTTTCATTTGAAAGATACATTGGGTGAGCAGAAGTGACAGGCAGCCATAGCTTATCTGTAATGCATGTGGACAACATTCAGACACTCAGGAGGTAAATTATTTGACAAAAGCAATTCAGAGTGCCAGCCTTTGAATTAGCTTTGAATCTCTCACAAACCTCTTAGAAATGTTCAAATTAAGTTTCTATAGAAATATGAGTGAAAACAAGGTCAGACAAACACGACACGGTACTTTACAGCTATTTCCTATGCTTAGCTGGCCCATAACTCTGCCATCACAAGACTTTATGCTCTGATAAAAAGGTTGCCAAGCCTCCTTTAAACCCCTCAAATCACACAATCATGTCCATGACATGTATTTAAAATACCTAATACCAAACATAAATATTCAACAGTTCTCATTTGCTTGCCTCTTACAGATGGCACAGGATTGAATTTATGCAAATAGCAACACCACTGCATGTCTTTGTACCATAAAGGAGACTTTTGAAGCCTGTTTTATCCATTTAAAGCTTTGAAACATGGTTTAAGTTTACCTTAAGTGAACAAATTAAAAAGACAAAACATCCTTAGTAGCACAACTACAAACAACATATTTATATAGCAAAAAAAACAACAAAAAAACAGGCACTATACAGTTTGGTGTTCAATGCTTTATGTTTATGACATAAACACTCAGAAGTGTATTTGTAACTTTTCAGTTTGACATTTGTTATACGGGCAACCTCGCTTTCGTAAAAGAACAGCTTCTTCCACGGCTAATGAACAAACCGTATCATTTCCTGCCAAATGAGGCTGGAGACAGGCGATGCCTTTTCAAATGTGACCCAGAGTAACATGTCTGCGTTTGAATAATGTTGGCCTTGCTGTATTTATAATGCACTTCTCCCCTTGTCCCAGTAATGAGTGGCATGGAAAGGGCACAGCATGCCTGCTTTTATTAAAACAAACGAAAGATCCATAATGACACTGAACAGTCAGACCCTTCTCCTACGCAAGGCAGTAATGTAAGAGGAGGGTAAGTGGAGGGTGTAAAAGCAAAGGTAGAGGCCTGTAATTCATTAGCCTGATGTACTTTTCAGCTCTAGCAGTAAGTCACGATTTTAAGCCTTAATGAAAAGGCACAGCCGCTGAATTGAGTGACCAAGAAAGTTACAAAAAGCAGCTTTGCCATCAAATTGGTTTATGTAACATTGCAATTTTTAACTATGGAGTTATTTTTTACATAGTAAGTATATTATGAATTCCTCAATGTATTATCATATTTAGAGCTTCTTTAACCATACTATAGTTTGTATAATTACTGAGCTACACAACTGACGGACTTTTATCACACTGACATTGTCATTATCTGCCTATGATAACAATGCAGAGCTCTAAACAACCATTATGGGACCATAAAATGTAAAGAAAAAGTCATTAAATTAACAAACATTATCTATTCAAGTAATTAAATTGACTATAAAAACATGCATTACAAACACACTAGGTATGTGATCTTAAACTATATAGCTGGAACATTTTGTGAAAGATCAAAATACCTAGTGGTTTGAAATTCTGGGGCAAAAACGACAATGTCCAATGAGTTTAAATGTTCGAAAAGTGGAAAATGATGGTAGCTCTGTGAGATTTGAGAGGTCCTCGGACAGACTTGCAGCCATAGCAGTTCCTGTTAGAGTAGCTGAGAGTTGACACCTCAAGGCTGGACAATAAATACACAAGTATGTTTATTGTCTGTGACAGAAAAACGTCAGATAGTCAAATCTTGGGTCGGCGACCTCCTCCGACCCGATCTCTGGGAATGATTCTTAGCTCCGAGCCGTGTTTCAGGAACACATTTCCTGTAGAATCAGACATCCATGACATTAGTTCCAACATGTGGCACATTTTCAGCTAAAATCATATCAAATGTTGGTTAATTTTAGGTACAACTTCATAAAATTATATAAAAGCCCTTTTAGGTTGCATAAAAGCAACAGACTGAGACTAGCTCAGTTCCCTCTGGAATAAGAAACTCACACAGCTCAGCATATGAAAATAAATCTATTCAGGAGTCTGAGTATAGGCTATATTTAGTATGTGATTGTATAACTTCAATCCAAGCTAAAGATGCACGCCTGCAATGCAAACCTGCTGCATAGAGTCAGGCTAGACATGTCGCTACTATATAAACTAATGAATCACAGCTCATTTGACATTTAGGGCTAAATCCATGACATGTATGAAAAATAACAGGCCATTTCCATGTGATTACATGCAGCATGGCACTTAGGGTGTCATTGATTAGAGACAGATGGCTTCAGTCTTAAATGACAAGTAATGCAGGATGGAAAACATCTGTAAAGAAACATTTAGCCAGGGGAATAAACTTACAACAATGGGGAATTGTATAATTCAAGCACATCATCAATATTCATCAGGAAATAATATGTGAAATTTACATGCAGAGTCTACTGAAGGAGTCTCAGGAAATCATTCGATCTCTCAAAAGGTCCCCAGGCGGATAAACATGAACAATATGAGGCAGTAAACAGAAGGATCCATTCATTTGCATGCGGGTGATTATAAAGGATAGGCTGGAGAATCTCAGCCGCGCATGTAAATGGTGAGCGTGAGATGAGGGATCTCATTTCATAAGATGAGAAAATGCAGGGAAGAGGAAGTTAAAATGAAAGGTGGATTAAAGCACAGACAAAATAAACAAACATGCATTTGCACAGGCAAAAAGAACAGAAATATCACAATTTCCACCCCTGTGTGATATCTGGATATATGGAAATCATTTACAGCTGTCAGAATGACATTATTCCAGCTAGATGCTGCTGCAGAGGGCAGCCCTGATCCAGTGAAGAAGAGACACCGACCTGCTGTCTGCGCCGGGTTGATTCCGATGCCATCTACACAAATCATAAATCACATAGAACATCAGCAATCATCATCATAAACAATCATTCTTAAAAACAATCAATGAATCAGACAGCATAGAAATGCTGAACAATCCCAATTCAAACCATCTCATTTACAATAACTGCCTTGCGTTGTGAGAGGTGAGTTATGTCTTCGGTCTGTTTAGAATTTGTTCAATAATTACTCATGACAGCATTAAGGAGTCTCTAACTACAGCTATACAAGTACACACAATGGTTCTTTTTACCATTATTCGGAATTTGAACATGGTAACCCATTCTCGGAATTTGTCCTCTGCATTTAGCCTATCCAAGTTAGTGCACACACATTAGGAGTAAATAGTTTTAAGAATTATTATCCTTGTCACAAATAACTGGAAGAGTCATTTACATGCATTGGTTAAAAAAATGGGATCCCTGAAGAACATTCAACTCTGAAAACTTTGTGAATTTTTTTGTTATTATTTTAATTTGAATTATAATTATTGTAATGACTTTTATTTATTTACAGAAATTAGCTACAGTTTAAGACAAAACTGGTGCTAGGGGGCTTTTGAATATTGTTATGGACAATGGGAGGCCTTGGAGTCAAAAAGGTTGAGAACCACTGGTTTAAAGATTTGATCAAATATGAGCATTATGATAGTGACAATAATAATATCAACAACTTACCGTTTGTAATGATGGCACTGGTGGCTGCTGGCACTTTAAACTTTAAATCAAAGAGAACAAAAATTGTTTTATGTTCATCCATCAACAACTTACTGATGCAAATTGCTGATAGTCTGACACAACAGTACAGCACAGTCCCACTGCCAGGCAGGGAGAAGAATATGAGCAGAGTGTGTGTTTGCTATGCATCAGGTGATTTAAAGAGTCTGTGCTAGAAAACAGAAGCCTTCAAAACTTGAGTGGAAATAGCTCTCTAGGCTGATCTTTGAAGAAACTGTCACTGTCACAAAGAACCACGAAAGTTTTAAAAAATCATTCTGAAGGAGCTATGAAAAACTTTCTGGGTGTCCTGAAATCATTTCTAGAATACTGAACAGCATACAACTGATGGGAAGCAATATGCCAGGCTGTAATGCATATTCAATTATTTGAATACAGATTTTTGTGGGGGTTTATTCAGTTTCTTCTTTTTTTTGTCTGTCGGTTTTGTCAGGAGGAAAAGAGACAATACAAACAATGATCCCATTGCCATCAATTGAGGCAGGAGTACAAACATAATTAGTGAGAGAGTGAAAAAAAAACCCAACTGAAAATAAGCCTGTGCTTTTTTTTTTTAAAGGCACTTTATCATTCTTTCTGGCTTCCACTTGATGCATTACATCTTCCTATTATGAAGTTGACAGATTTGGTATTTCATTATGTCAAAAAAGGAGCAACGGCCTAAGCTAATCTGTAGCGTTGTTCTGTCATGCCGTACGTCTGCGTGCTCTGAAAGCAGTCGTGAAACAGACCACACAGCCAACAAGATTCCAACTCATTTTTACCCAATTTCAAAGGATTTATAGCTAATCATAAAGGATGCATATCAGAGGACATATTGGTATCAGCCATAATATGTGTTTTTTTTATTATTGTATTTTCCAGTTTAAATAGTTGGTCTATACTCTATCTGTGCCTATGCCAAGTTTAAAAAAATCGAGTACTGGAATGAAATGGGTTTATTAATGGAACTGATACTGATATATAAAGAGCAAAAATTAAAAATATCAATATTCAATATCATATTAGGAAACAACAACATTGGTCAATCTCTTATGTCATTTTTTATTTAAACTGTATTACCTTATAATATAAGTCATAATTTTGATAATCTGCAAAAATATATTGATATATACCAACTAATGAAATTTCTGTTGTCAAACTAACATTGGTAATCAACTGGATTATCTGATTCTGCAATAATCATGCTCAGATTTTAAAGAGGCTGTGACAGAGAAAAGCAGTGTGTTTTAAAAAAAGATAAATCAGACTAAAAAAAAAGACAGTATTAAAGCAATAGGATATAATTGAGCTAAAGTTCACACCATGACCCATGCTATGGGATAAAGACCATTTTAATCAATGATTCCCAAGGATTGAGCAGATAGGCAGTCGAAATACAACCATTGTTGAAGATCAGTATCATGCAGACTATTTTTTATCATGTTTTAAATAAAATATGAAACTAATGTCAGACAAAAGCACCTAAGCTTTACGGCAAAGACATAGTGCTAGACCTCAGCAGATCTGTCAAAAATATGGTTTTAAATGAGGTTGCAATAAAACTGAACAACTACACCAAACATTTACATTTTTTTTATTTAATTTTTTTTTAACAGACAATTAATCAACTCACCTCCTCTGCTGCAAATTTCAAAACTGCAGTAAACGGCGTGCTCTCGGGTACACTTAATCTGAAATACAATTATATAGATGAATCTTTGTGTAACAATGAAGAAAAAAAAACTACCCTGTAAAGAAAGTGTTACATAAAGAATGAGTTGTCCAGAAATGATGCACAACAGTAGCATACAGTGATGGTAAAAAAAGAGAGAATATATATATATATATATATATATATATATATATATATATATATATATATATATATATATGCCTATATATATATCAAAAAGGTAAATAATGCAGATTTATTTTTTATAGCCATCTTTGATCATATTTATTTACCAAGGGGGCAAAATAATTCTGACCAGCACTGTATTTCACATATTACTGTCTAATTTTTTTTTTATTTTTTTTTTATTCTTCTCTGGTCATCTTCACCAGTAGCCTGGTTGACTGGGTTTTCCCAGGCTACTTTAACAGCTCATGTCTGGTCGCTTGTCACTCGACGAGATCAAAAATATTTTCAAAACATTGCATGTAGAAAATCATTCAAAGTCAAACTGGCCGGTGCATCAGCATCGCAGGTGCTCAAGACAGAGCTCAGCTGGTAAATCAGTCAGTTTGAAATTGAATGGCACTTTGACTTAACTGACCACTCTCACAAGTGTCAGTGTGTCTGCCAAACAATCAGACACAGTGTGACATTTATAAATTACCACCATAGCACTATTTCATTGATTGCAATCAATATGGCAAACAGACTAAGAACAGCTTGTCATAAGGCAAGACACTGATCAATTTTGAGGTTTTGGGCTATTTATTTTGCTTCCATCACATGTCTTCTTACAGACTAGTGGAAAGAAAATATCCAAAACACACATTTAAGACTTTATTTTATTACACATTAACTATTTGCATCTACAGATTTGAAATACAATACACCTTTTTGAGTCGGATATCTACACTTTATTACCATTTACATTCAATTAATGTATTTCTATCTATATTCTTAAGTTTTTACAAAGGGGTTTATATACATATTATTCACTTTATTTATTTATCATCTAAAATATGGTCATATTTTTTCTGATTTATGGAGTGGGAATATTATCCACATTCTCTTCTGAAAAACCTTTATCAACAAAATGAAATAATTTTGAACCTGGCTGTATCCAATGATTTGATTTATGTTCTGAAAAAGCATGCAAATTAGTGTCTCATGTGCGCATTTAATTATAACATTTCGGAAAACTTATAATAATACAACTTGTAATATAAATAATTGTACTGTTGAAACAGAACAAAACTATGATTAATCAACGGGTTATAACTATTTTATTTTGCCTTAAATGACTGTTTTATATTCCTCAGTTGATAGCTGTGCTAAAACTAAATATAATTAATTTAATAATATAACTAATTTTTCAAATATATAAAGAGACCAGCTGGGCCATTATTTTATGAATTACTTATTTAACGAAGAAATTAATGAATGAATAAATGAATAGGCCTATATTATATAATTAAGCAATCAAAGAAAACCTCAAACAGCAGAGCTGCGGAACATAATAATATACGCTCCCATTAGAATCAATAAAATCAAGCAAATCAGGGCTAATGAAACAATTAAAAAAAGGAATATTAATGTTGATGGTGTGTGTCGTGTTGAATGATGTGTCACTCACACTTTATATGGTAACCGAGGGTCCGACGTCAGCGTGATTTTAAACGTTACTTTCGACCTAATGTAGACACAGACACATGTTCACGGAGTTTATTTAAAGATGAAATACACAGCATACCTAAAATAAAGTGTTGTTGTTAGATATTATGGCTTTACTACTTACATTTTACTGATTTGTATGAGAAGACCGCACACTGTTTACACCGACCCGGAAGATGCAAGGACCCGCTGTAACACGTCATCTGTTCGATGGCCCTCTCTTTTCCGTCTCTCTCAATTTGCCCTTTTTCAATCGACTAGTGTTACATTTAATCGAATTGGATCATATTCAGGTAATTTAGAGAAATGAAATAGAAAAAGAAAAAACCAAGAGCAGATAAAACAGAAACGGTTGCAGCTTGTGCATTTCAGTCAGGCAAGTTGCAAGCTGACTCGAAGTGGGTATTACCGTAAAGTGTGTTGTTAATGCACTTACACATTTTAGACATATAAATGAAGGGCATAGTGATAACTTGCACATGCAGCGTCCCCGAAAAGTATTAAATCATACGTAAAATGTGTAAATATTTATTTAATTGCATTAAAAACAGGAGTGGTATCTGCACACAAAATATGCTGAACATTTTTCTCTATAACTTTTCTCAAAAATACCTTCAACCAGCTGATGTAAATATCAAGTAGCCTAATGGATATGAAATCAATTTATAATTTTAAATCTAACAAACTTATTTTTGTGAAATATTTTGTGTTAAAAGTTGTACCTGTGTTATAGGTTATTTGGATGTTATTGCAAGACCAGTCTAAAACCTGGGCATGTTTAGCCTACTGTACATTTCATTTTTCAATTGTCTAGATTTAGTTCAGTTTTTTTAAATAATATTTTGCACCATGCTTTGTTCAAATATATATTGAATCTTGAAGTGAAACAGATGTTTATTATATTATGCCTGTAACAGTTGTGTCCACTAGTTCTAAAATGGTTAATGTTGCATACGTGCAGCAGGTTATCTATAACATTTGGGTTCACAAGTACTCTAGGTGTCAGTGCCTAAAGTTGTCAGACTGACGTTAACATCCGACATCGGATATACATCGGATTTTGGTTGGAAATGAAAGTTGGGTTGATGTCAGAACCCAGCGTCATATTGACGTCAACATCCGATAATAATAATAATAATAATAATAATAATAATAATAATAATAATAACTGTATGTATTATTATGGGGGGGGGGGGGGTGTCTTAAAGAATCAAAGAGTCTTAATCCGCCACTGATTTCTTTAAATATTCAATTAATCGATTCCCACAAATAAGGGGAAAAAAAGGGTCCATTTATTTTTTTCTTCAACAAATAATTGTTAATTTTAAGGGACAGGCCAAAATCCCTGAAATCCCAATTCTGAATATTGATGTGTTTAAAACTGCTTGTCATTCTCATTTATTTTAGTTAGACATGGGTCTCATGGCAAAACCACTGGAAGTTAAACCTCTAACTTGTGCTTTAAAGTTGTGGAATATTTTTTTGGAGCCAAAATTCAAATGAATTAGCTATATAAGGCCTGTATATCATTGTGCCTTGCCGTTTAAAGACTTTGATTTAACAACCTGTATAAAAAGAGTTACTGTAAAAAATAAACACAAAACAAAAATAACTAGGAGGTCTTGTATTTACTTTTTTTTAAAATACAAAAAAATGTATTTTAAAAGAAGTTCAGTAAGTAAATTTAGCAACACTTTGTTTTACAGTGTCCTTGTTAAACATGTTAGTTGCTATAGGCTAGTTATTACTATACATTATGCATAATTACATGCAACTAACCCTAAACCAACCAACAGGGAACGTTGTCAGAACTTCTCTATTATTCTGGCAAGTTCTCTCAAACTCATGCTATGCACAAACGTTCTTCTCCAGTAACAATTAATAGAACGTTTGTTCTTTATCTGGCCTGAAATAATGCTCTCAAAGCGTTAGCATAAAAACATTTATAAAATAAATGTTCATCTAACATTTGTTTCAGAACATTCAGAGAACATTCAAGAATTACGCCATCATTTTTGCAAAATGGAATGTTCCCTTAACGTCTACCAATACTTTTTTTTTTAAACATAAAAACTGGACATTTGAACATTCAGAGAACATTCAGAAATAACTTTTTCATTAGCTAATGGTAACATTAACACAATGGTCTTAGAGCATACTAGCTGGGAATGAGATGGTTTAACTTAGGCTAGAATAACCAGGATCAATCTCGCAACATTGATGGAAATAGGCCTGCCTGTTAAAATCACACATTTTTTTTCATATGCAAAATCCGACTGAGGCCCAATTAGGAATCGGGGGTGGACTGGTGTTGGAACACTTGATTAATCATATTTGAAATTCACATTTGCCATAATCTGTTTGGCCTAAAGGTCTATTGTTGCTGCTGGATTTACAGAAGGCTGTAAGCTAACTTGAGTCTCATGAGTCATCCTCATAAAGCAAACCCTGCTTGCTGGCACCATAGGGCACACTGCCAGCAGCTTCTCTAGAGGGACATGTGGGTGTTGAAGAAAACAGACTTCTCAGTGTGACTCGAAACACAAATTCACTACACGCTGACAGTTTTGTAGGAGTCCATTACGCTTTCGTCACAGGCTTATTGCTGAAAACCAACCAGATAATAACGTTTTGCGTCGTTATTGACCCTGGATCAAATTTTGTATCAAATATGAGCAATTGAGACCACTACGAATTTATTATATCTTGGCAAATCGCGCCCAGAGACGGGAGCCATGACACCTTTAAAATGACAAATAGCTACAGTATATAACCTACTAAGCCTTGAGTAATTAATATTACAGACATGTATACAGAAATACCTTTGAACAAAAGTCTGTTCCTTTCTTTGACAAACATCTCCTGAAGGAATTTCCTGACTCTGTCTTCTAAATTTATCCTAATCATGTTGTGTGTTGAAGCCTGTAGTGAGTCATTTGTGGCGACAAGCAGCTGTGCGATTCCTGAGGTGATGATGGGAATGAGATACCAAAAAAACATCGCTCTACTTTCAGATGAGCTTTTGTGTAGACAACCTAACTAATAATTCAGCTGTGACAACTGAAGGCGGAAGGCAGGAGTGCTAAACACTTTAAACAATGTAAATTTAGCCTATATCAGGATCATTTGCATGTCAAGAGCTGGAGACGTTCAGAACTGGTAAATGAAATGCAAACGTATACTCGTTTATTCTATTTTTTATTTATTTTTTGAAGAAGAAAAATTTGGTTTATGAGGATAATAGACCAATATTATTATTAGCCCAACTTACCCATTTTTTAAACACATTATTTGACAATAGACACATTGACTGTGCAACTGTCAAACCTCAAACTTTACAGTATAGGGATGTCAACCATAAGTCAGTTAAACAAATCATCATTATAAAAAGCTTCATTATTAATTCTTAACTTATTGCTATAGTGTGTTGAAAACAACAAAATATCTGACTTTTGGTGATTTGACTTTTATAGTTTTATTAAATATATTTGCTTCCTGTATTCTCTATTCACAGTGAAAATATGATTGAATTACAGAGAGTTCAATTTAAATGAAGTAATTTGCTGGCAACCCAGCTGCCAGTGTGTTTTCCTTCCCTATATACATAATAGGTTACTGTGATTGTCTACAGCACATTATTGGTTACTGTGATTTTCAACAGGACATGGACATGGTTACTGTGACTCTCACAGTACTTTTCATTACTGCAATTTTTGACAAAATTTACAGTATTCTACTGTGAACTTGTATACAGCAACTTCCTGTGCACTGAGTAAATTATTGTAGATTGCACATGTGTTTTTACAGTGTAATGTTATATTTGCCAATCATTTGCTAATGATTACTTAATGCAGACAACTGGAAGTTGAAATACAACTGGAAGTTGAAAGTCTGTTGTGGTAACTGACACATTAATCTACACTATTAGTTAATACCTGTTGTTAAGGATGACACATTTAATTAATACATTAATTATCAATCAGGAATGAAACGGTCCAAACAGGTAAGTTGGACCACACACACCTTGATGATCGCTGAAGATGATAATAATGTCTCTTATCTTTGCAGGAGCTGAACAGATGATGAGATGGTAGATGAAGATCAAATAAATGAGGTCAGTGTTTATTGTTTAAAAATTAAAGTTTTTTCTTTTTTTTCTCTCTTTTTTTGTTTTGTTTTTTGCTTTAATACAGGCTTGATTTAATGTGGTAACACCTTATTCTGACCTAGCTTGCCAGAGGATCAGAACTGGTTTATTTATAATGAGAAAACAGTTGCGGTTTCAAAGGCTCACTGTGTCTCTGTCCATGGTCCTGAAACCTGAGCTGTACAATCTGAAGCAACCTGTATCGATATTACAAGAGCAATACAACCTTACAGTACAAATATAGAGAAGTCACTGTGACTCAAGTAGGGACCGTTCAGGTTTTTTGTATCTTTAAACAAAATAATGCTTTTTTGCTTGTGATTCGGTTGATTTCAACAAGTGAACAAAATGTGAGAGATCCAAACATTGAAATTTGCAATTTATGATTTAAAATGAGTCATATTTTTGGAGGATGAGGAATCTTTGTTTGCTTCGTTTCTAAAAATAAAACCTTTCACACTTTCATGTTAGGTCCTTCTGTACTGTGATTTCATAGATATTGTCTTTGGCATTCACTGTAAGATTTTCATAGGCAACCAGACTTATAAAACCCACTTCCCCTTGCATTGTCTTCTTGAGTGAAACACCTCATCTGTGCTATAAATTACACACAGAGTAAGTTTGTGGTTCCCTGTTTTCTGGGGGAAGAGAGGATTTGGACAGGTTTAGAACATCTGCCAGCTCTTGATAAGGGCAAAGGAGTGTGGCATCCTCAGTGCAGTGGAACAGACGAGCATTAAGGAGGCCGAGCACTCCCCTCAGGGATATGAGCTCCTAAATATCTCTACTTGCTCTTGTGCACACAGTTTCTTGTCTGTCCTTGATATAAAAACGAAATACAATGCATGTCTGCAAGCTTAAAAAACAGTACATTAAAACTGAAAATTGAATGATAGAAAATGGTGACCTGTTCAAACCCAACATTTTGTCTTTTTTCAGATCTAACTGATCAGCTTTTTTTCTGACTGTGCAATTCTTAGTTCAGTCAGGTTCTACTGTCGAGTAGTCAGATGTATTTTGGCTGTGTTTGAAAGGTGAATTAGTTATTTCAAAAGGTTAAATGTTTCAGTTGAGCCCAGAGGAGAGACAATTAATAGCAAATTAGGTATACTTTTGTACAGAAAAAATTGATCCATTTGAACATTTTAGAAAAGTTCATACTTTTTCAGTGTCTCTTTCTGCAGGCTACATTATTATGCCAGTAGGTGTAAGTAATCATTTTTAGTGAATGAGTCATCGACTGATTCAGCCAACCGATTAGTTCAGAAATGAAACAAATGAACATAAATTAATCAGTGAATCATTCGCTTAGTCAATTAGGGAATAACCCGTGTTTATGGATTGCCTTGATTAAATCAGTTTTGACTGAACAAAAATAGACAAACAAGCGTCATACAAACTTGTGTCTAATATTGTCACAGTAATGTTCAGTTTTGAGTTTTCTGTCATTTCTGTTTTCGTTATATATGGTTACTCATTTGATTAGTCATTCTGTTCAGCTTTTGCCTAATTAGTTCCCTTTGATTGTTCCCTACTGTAAAAAAAAATCACGTTAAAAAACGGTAAATCTCTGGCAGGAAAGTTTCCAGACGGATTCCGTTAAATTACAGCAAATAACCATTTCACAAAATTACATGAAAAACCGTAAAAATACAGCATTTACTTTACAGTCAAAATGTATTAAATTACAGCATATTACTGTTGATAATGGCTTATTAAACCATGGACAAACTGATAAATGATGTCAAATTACATTAAAAAGACATTTGACTTTCAGATTAAACTGTACATGTAGGGTTTTATAGTTATTTTATATAATAATGCTGTCTATCTACAGTAATTTTCTTTTAATATATAGTTTTTCTGTGTAAAATAACAATGAAATTATGTATAAAATTCAATAAGTACATAAATTGAAATACAAATGTTTGTAAATTTACAGTTTTCATTTTTATTTGTACGATCCAGTTTCACAACTTTGACCTATCTCTAATTAAGTACGTAATAATAGCAAATTTACAGTCAATACCTGCACATTTACAGTTTTAGTAATTGAACAAACACTGAACATCATGAAGATAAGTGATTGATAGGAAATACAAGCTTAGTATATAATTTAGAACATGTAAAAATATCCACATTAAAAGGCAATTGCTGTATACCTTTATACTCTAATATAGCTTATTATTTCTAACATTTACAATTACATTTGATACAAAGTGACTAACCAATTAAGATAACAATAAAAGCAACAAGCGCAGTGACAAGTCCCAGTTAGTCTAGCACAATACACATAGCAAGTTTTTTTTTTTTTTTTTTTTTACAAAGATTTAGTATTATTGGGTCGTGTTAATGAATAAGATGGATCTTTAGCAGTTTCTTGAAAATGTGTTGAGTTGCGCCGGTCATTCCACCAGCAGGAAACAGTCCAGGTAAAGGCCAGTGAAAGTGGTTTTATGATCTGCTATGTACTGCTGATGTTATTGCTGCTGCTGCTGCAGCGCAAGTACAGGACTTGCTACTGCTACATATGACATGCTGCTTTGAGCAAGTAAGACATGCTGCTGCTGTACAACATAGCGTACTTTAATTACCCGTAGCAGATCTATACAGGTGGAGCTGGGGAAGGTACAGGGTTTATGAAAGTGTGCTGCAACTGCTACTGTACATGCTGACCAAGTATTTGAAGGTTGAGCAGCGAGCTCATTGGTTACTCATACAGTAGGAACCAATCAGCTGTGCCTTATAAAGAATGATGTGATTGCAAGCAGATTGAGTTTAGGACCTATCAGCCTGCGCCATCTAGAATTTCATGACAGAACTTTGTTTTTACAAGATTTCAACTTGTAAAATGCGTTCACGTCCTGGTATAGTCCGTAGTTACAGCTTGTAAGATGATAATTTTTAGAGGGCTCCTACTTGTATCACCTGACCACTATAGATTCATTTAGGTATTGATTGTGTTGCCAAGGAAATGCATAATTCCAAGTCCGAGGACTTGAACAGCTCAGAATAGAATGTCATGTGTTGTCATCTCGAGACCATGGTAATCACTAAATTGTATGAATGCAGGAATAGTGCCAGTCATGTGGAAAAATGGGCCTCTTTTGTGGACTGGCTATTCTCTCCATTCACAGTGTTTAGAAGTGCAAATAACTGCCCAATCCCAGTTGAAAAGAATAGAACTGTGTGTCATTAGCCTTAAACACCTGTCAGTTCTCAATTGAGTGCTTACATGAAAACAAATAAAAAATAAAATGCAGAAAAGGTCAGCATTATGCTTCAATTTCATATATGAGCATATGCAATCATTTCACAAGGTTTAATGGCCTGCTATTATTAATCTTCTATTGTATTTGTTCTGCCACATATTTTAAGTGCCGTTTGAAGTACGTTCTCTGCTTTAGACCTCAGTCAAAATGAACTACAACTGTTAAAAATTTGCCTATACTTAAAGGGATAGTTCATCCAAAAAGAAATATTCTGACATAATTTAATCATCCTCAAGTTGTTCCAAACCTGTATGAGTTTCTGTCTTCAGGTATATCAAGAAGATATTCATACAGGTTTGGAACAACTTGAGGCTGGGGAAATGGTCAGACTTTTCATTTTTGGTGAACTATTCCATTAAATCAGTCAATTTAAAAAATATTTCATTGGATGTTCAGTGTAACAGTTCCTTATTTAGGTATTCATGTTGTACTTTTTCTCTAATTAATTTGGCACTGTGCTGAACACCTACACTCTCTACAATAAAGGTGCATGAGTTACCCATATGTGTTCACAGAACATCAATTTTTGGTACCAGTCTAAAAGGCTAAGCCACAAAAGGGACCCAATGCTAATTAAATTTACTTGGTCATTGTGACATTTTGCTTCGCTGCAGATGTTGTCAAGGGTCATAGACTGGGTAACCTGATAAAGCCCTAAAAAAAGCTGTGTATAAGTGAGAGTGGGGTAAGATGTGTTCGATGACCCTTTAATTTAAACTGTGCTAAGTTGTTGTCATGTGACAACATATCTAATATTTCATATTTAAGAAATATTTAATATCCGGTTTTACGCTAAAACATTTTTAAAATATCAAAGTAAATGAATTTTATATTAAAGTAAACATGGCCAGGATTTTTTTCATTTAAATTTGTAATTTTACAAATTACATTTTTTATGTAATGTAAAAAAAAATGTAGTGTGTGTGTGTGTGTGTGTGTGTGTGTGTGTGTGTGTGTGTGTGTGCACAAGTGCCTAACATGTATACATTATATAACTAACGGGGTAATCAAAGATGGGGATCCAAATGTAGGGGAGTTCAATGAAACAAACAAACAAACAATTAAGCTGGTACAAAATAAACATCTACATGAATGAATGAATGAATGAATGAGGCATTTATGTAGCACTTTCATATGTACTACTGTACACCCAAAGCACTTTACAATCATGTCAGGAGATCTCTCCTCAATCCACCACCAGTGTGCAGCATCCACTTGGATGATGACGGCAGCCACAGAACAACGACGCCAGTGCGCTCACCACAAACCAGCTATAGGTGGAGAGGAGAGAGAGTGATAGAACCAATTCAGTGAATGGGGATTATTAGGAGGCCATGATTGGCAAGGGCCAATGAGTGGAATGTGGCCAGGACACATCTAACATCTAACAACTGACAGAGAACAAGTGAAACACAAATACTATTTATACACAGGGGCAAACAATCTTAACAAGATGGCCAGCAGCCATATCACCCTGTAGCCAAAGACTGGTTTCCCACTGAAGCTAAGCAGGGTTGAGCCTGGTCAGTATATGGATGGGAGACATCCTGGGAAAACCAGGTTGCTGCTGGAAGAGGCGTTGGTGAGGCCAGCAGGGGGCGCTCTCCCTGTCTGTGTGGTACCTAACGCCCCAGTGTAGTGATGGGGACACTATATACTGTCAAAAAAGTACTGTCCTTCGGATGAGACGTTAAAGCAAGGTCCTGACTCTCTGTGGTCATTAAAAATCCCAGGATGTCCTAAAAAGAGTAGGGGTTTAACCCCGGCATCCTGGCCAAATTTGCCCATTGGCCTCTGCCCATCATGGCCTCCTAATCATCCCCATATACTGATTGGCTTCATCACTGTCTCCTCTCTACCAGTAAGCTGGTGTGTGGTGGGCGTTCTGGCACAATATGTCTTCCATCGCATCATCCAGGTGAATGCTGCACATTGGTGGTGATTGAGGAGATTCCCCCCCTTCCATATATATGTACAGCGCTTTGAGTGCATAGAAAAGCGCTATATAAATGTAACGAATTAAAGATAACAAGTAACAAGACACACCTGGGGAAGACTAATCAACAGGGAAACTATAAGACTAGGGACATGACACAAGAATGAACATAGAAACAATAGGAACAAAACACTTCGAAATAAAAGTCAGGTGGGACTGAAGACCACTTCAGGGGAGCTGACGAGACTGGAGAACATTCAAAATGTATTTATAATACTTGATATTTTTTATATTTTATTTGTCATATAATAGATAATAGAACTTATATAATAGATATAAGTTGACCCTGATTAACTGTGTGGTGAATATGCTGTGCTGATTGTGTCAACAGCTCAGAACAGATAAAAGAACGGGACAGTGTCCCGTTGTGGCTCGTTTTTTTAAAAACCTTGATTCATATGCATGGTTAATTAGATTAAACAATCATGCTGTTTTTCTTTCTAAGAATAATTACACAGCTACAGCAGAAATACAAATAAAAGCGACAAAAGTGTTTTCTAAGCATTTTTTTCACATCTTCATGTCTTTTGATGGCAGTCAAGGTTGTTTCATGCAGTAGTGCACAAGAGGGGAAAGGTGTCGGTGAACAGTTAAACAGCATTTTATCTGATTTACTCTGTTCAGATCCACCAATTCCATTCAATAACACGGGACACAATTCAACCTTATCTGGACAAACAGAGGTTGTAGGATTTCATTGATTAAGTGTATTTTGAACTGGATTACACAATCATTTGTTTCCACTTGATTGGCTCTATGGGCTGCACTGACCTGAAACAAGAGGGAACAAATAAGCCATTTGGCTCAGCAAATACAACAATGGTCAAAACCAATTATCTGTCTTTCCTAGACTTTAACTGTGTAGAGCTACAACTGTTCTTAACTGTGCTAATATAGGAGGGAGACACACAGTTGCTCATCAGGGCTTCCAGCCAAAGCTGCAGCCTATTTGTCTTTGAGAGAAATCCACACACACAGATCATGACATTTTCCATGTTTGCAGATAAAAAGGGACAGTTTGCTGAAAATGAAAATGCTGTCATCGTTTACTCACCCTCATGCATTTAAAAATGTGTGCATTCATGTTGAGCGATGCCTCAGAGCAAATCGCGCCAAATAGATGAGCTGCTAAATTATTATAAAGAGGAGCTTCTCCGGTCCCAACATGTAAAATAAAGAGTCTTGCTGGTGATCAAATTGTGTCAGTGTAGTTGAGTCTTCATCTTTCACCTTTCATGCAGGTTTAATTGATTTCAGTATGTTATATCAACCATCTGCACATCTACTTGCTTCTGGCAGGTCCCTTCTATCTGCAATCTCCATGCCAAACACAACCAGAGATCTCATGAGGCAGCAAAACCTTCTCTATACAGGAAAACCAAATCCCTATTATTATTTGATTGATTTTTCCTCTAGAAATGTATATTAGAAACTGATTTTGGACAGCGTGTGTTGATTGGCTCAATTTTGTTAAGATATGCAACTTCTGGAGAGATATTTCTCATTTTACCTTTTTTTTTCCCTGTGTTCGATATGTATGCAAATCGGTATTCATAAGCAGACAAGGATGGCAAATAAATGTCTGTTCACCTGAAAGCTGTCACGCTGTGAGTCATTATGATTAAAATGCAATTCAGTGATCACAAGATCAAAACAAAACCACAGACGCCCCATTTTAGTGATTATAAGAAATGACAGTTGATAAACAGCATTAGCAATGAGAAGCATGTATTGTGTGGCTGAGAAGAGTTTGCTTTGGAGCCATGTAAACCTCACTAAAAGAGCTTTTTATAAAGGAAGGTGGGATTTCTCTCTCTCTGAATAATAATAATTATAAATCAGCTTATGATATAACAACATAACCTTTTAAGCTGATCAGGCTGTTTAAGGGTCCGAATAAACATCTGAAGGTCAAAGATCAGAAAGTACCATCTCAGCTGTTACAGTTTAAATATTCATATGTGCAGTTTCATTTTCAGGCTTACCTTATACCTTATTTTATAAGCAGAGAGTCATGGTGTGATTTTTTTTCTCTCCAGTTCTCCTTTTATACTGCTATATATTTAGCTTTCATGATCAGAGTCAGAGGCTTGAACCGCAATCACAGATTTGTTAATTAGCGCCTTGAGCTTCATTTAGTGCGTGGGCAGCTGAGACTCGCTCTGAAAAACATACAGCTACATCTAAATTATCAATACTCTCACAGTTATTCTGGCACCATAATTGACTGTCCAGCTGTTTCTGTACTCCTTATAAAGTTCGGTGTGCAACCTAAATGATCTGTTCTTATGAGTTCCATTACAAAATATGAAGTGATATGGACACACGCAGATTAATCAAACTTTTTCAGTATTCCAGAAAGTAATAATTAATTAGTTTAGGATTATTTTTTTTTACAGATATGTTTAAATAATCATTTTTATTTTGTTTAATATAATATATTATTATATAAAATGTATAATATTATTACATTATTATATGTGTATGTGCATTGTATTTTATTATATGCAGTGTTATATATTATAAAATATTGTAATAAATATATATATATTATTTATTTCAAAAAACAGCAATAATGTTATGATTCCATGTCCTGTGTTCCCCTTGACTTATGTTATTTCCTGTTCTGTACTATGTTTTGTAGTACTTTGTAGTTCCCTTTCGAGGGAACTCGAACTGCGTCGAATGACACTTTAGGGAACGCCCCTCAGCGTAGCGCCTCTGAAGCATGAATGAAACTAAGCCGATCTCCGATTGGTGCAACGTAATGACGTAATGTGTGACGACACATAGGCGGAACTATAAAGGGACGCCTGCACACACAAAATGTCAGCTTTCTGTTCTTCAGCAAGCGCTATCTGTGACTGTGAGTCTTATTTATTGTTTGTCTGTATCTGAGTGATCTCAGATCTCATGGCGAGTGCGAATTTCAGAAAGTGTGTGCATCCTTGCCCTCGTTTCATCACGGGTGGGGACACACACCGACTGTGCACGCATTGTTTGGGAATGCAGCACGCGCGGGCAGCTCTCGAGGGAGCTGCTTGCGAGGATTGCGAAAAGTTGCCAATCCGTGTGCTGCGTTCCCGGCTGGCTATCTTCGCTCTTCATGGGGCTCGCAAATGGATCTGTCGGGGGATCCCGAGGCTGCTGAGGCACCTTCTCGGGATTCCTCTGACAGTTCTGATGTCCTCGAGCCACGCGTGGAAGCCCGCCCGGCGGCTTCTTCCGCGCGAGCCGAGGATCCGATGCTTGAGCTGTCTGCCTCTGAGGAGGTAGACGTGCTCAGTATCGAGGGCGGGGATTTTGGGGATGACTCGCCACCCCATGTCCCCGCATATGAGGAGTTGTTGGAGGTTGCTGGTGGCGAGCTGGCGGACTGGTGCGAGCCTTCACACTATGGCTCTGCTTCAGGCGTACCAGGCCGACCTTCTTAAAGATATCGTGACCTGTCTCTCCGAGTCACCAAGGAGACGGCCCGTGCTATCGGCCGCTCCATGGCAGCAATGGTGGTCTCGGAGAGACATTTATGGTTAAATCTGTCGGGCATCAAGGAGAAGGACAGGGCCTTCCTCCTTGATGCCCCGATTTCGCCTTCTGGCCTGTTCGGCGACGCCTTAAATACCGTCGTCGACAGGTTTCAGGAGACGAAAAAACAGTCAGCGGCCTTCAAGCAATATCTCCCTCGCCGCTCGAGGTCTAGGAAGTCTGCCCCTAGTGGGCAGCCGCAGCCACAGCCATCCACCAGCTCCTCCGCCTATAGACAGGCTCAAAAGGAGAGTGTCGTGTCTAGAGCCCCCCCCTCTAGGAGCCTGGGGGCATAGACGGCGCTCTCAGGCGAAGCCTGAGCAGAAGCAGGGCGACCTGAGGGCCGTCCTGCAAGCTAAGAAGGCTTCGTCGAAAAGGTACTAGCCCATTTAGGATCTCTGCGGGCGGCCCCACCCGTGGGGGAGCGACCGAGGTCGTCTCCTTCACGGAGCCCGCAGGAAATCGATGTTGCTCTCCCGCCGTTAAACACGCTTCGGGTCACATCGGTTTCCAGCGAACGCAGGTTGCACTGTCCGCCCCTCAGGCTTGCGGCCAGGCAGCATTCGCGTCCGCCCATCGAGAATCATTTTCGGTTCAGCCCTGCCGGGGATCCGCTTCAGGGGGCCGAGAACGAATCCCGATTAATACCCGAAGCCAGGCTCGAGAGCCTGGTTCCTTTGGTGAAGTATTTCGATGCATGGAAAAATCTGTCGAATATTTCTCCCTGGGCCCTGCGCACCATTCAAAATGGGTACAGGCTGCAGTTCAGTTTCTGCCCACCCAAATTCAACGGGGTGGTCTGGACTGTAGTCGACCCAGTGCAGGGTCGGGTGTTGGAACAGGAAGTAAACTCCCTGCTGGTAAAGGAGGCTATAGAGCGTATTCCTCCTCCGGACAGGGAGTCCGGGTTTTACAGCCGCTACTTCATAGTTCCCAAGAAGGATGGGGGGTTGCGTCCAATAATAGATCTCAGGCACCTGAACCGCTCTCTGAGGAGATTCAGGTTCAAGATGCTCACTATTCCCTTTATCGTGAGTCAAATTCAATCCGAGGATTGGTTTGTCACGATAGATCTAAAGGACGCATACTTCCACATATCCATCCTTCCATCTCACAGGAAGTTTCTGAGGTTCGCTTTCGGGGGCGAAGCGTACCAATATCGGGTTCTTCCGTTCGGCCTAGCTCTCTCCCCTCGCACATTTACCAAATGTATGGATGCAGCTCTGGCACCCCTGAGGCTTCAGGGCATCAGGGTGCTCAATTATATCGACGACTGGCTGATTTTAGCACAGTCACAAGAGCTGGCGATTCGGCATCGAGATGTCGTCCTCGCCCACATCCAGAGCCTGGGGTTGAGACTCAACACGAAAAAGAGCGTGTTGACACCGGCCCAGAGAACCACGTTCCTGGGAGTGGTGTGGGACTCGGTCACGATGCGGGCACAATTGTCTCCTGCTCGGATCGAGTCCATCCTGACCACAGTGTCCGGGATACAGCTAGGCCAAGCCATCACTGTGAAACACTTCCAGAGAGTGTTAGGGCTCATGGCAGCAGCGTCCAATGTCATTCCATTCGGCCTGCTGCACATGAGGGCCCTTCAGTGGTGGTTGAAAACCAAGGGGTTTTCCCCGAGGGGAAACCCGTTCCGCATGATCAGGGTTACGCGCAGATGCCTTCGTTCCCTATCTATGTGGAAGAAAGCTTGGTTTCTCTCCCAAGGCCCTGTGCTGGGAGCGTCATGTCGCCGGAAAACCGTTTCGACAGACGCCTCCCTCACGGGCTGGGGCGCGGTCATGGACGGCCGCTTTATGACAGGCCTATGGCAGGACCATCATTCCTCCTGGCACATAAACTGCCTGGAGATGTTGGCGGTGTTCCGAGCTCTGAGGAGCTTCCTGCCGAACCTCAAGGGCTATCATGTCCTTGTGAGGTCAGACAGCATGTCGGTAGTGGCCTATATAAACCATCAGGGGGGTCTGAGATCTCGCCCTCTATGCAGACTGGCGCGTCAGATCCTCCTGTGGTCCCAGGGGAAACTGTTGTCTCTAAGAGCAACGTATATCCCGGGGAGTCAAAATCAGGGAGCAGACATCCTGTCGAGACAGGGGCTGAGGCCCGGGGAATGGAGACTCCACCCCGAGGTGGTGGAGTCAATATCTCAGAGGTTCGGCCCAGTGGAAGTGGACCTGTTCGCGTCTCGAGAGACGACCTACTGTCCCCTGTGGTTTTCCCTCACTCATCCAGCCCCGCTGGGGTTGGATGCCATGGTGCAGACGTGGCCGAGGCTACGTCTGTACGCTTTTCCCCCGATCGCTCTGCTCCCGGGAGTTCTAGAGAGGGTCCGTCGCGACGGGATCAGTCTACTGCTGGTAGCCCCGTTGTGGCCGGCCCGAGTATGGTTCTCCGACATAATTTTGCTCCTGGACGGCCCTCCATGGGAGATTCCCATCAGGAGGGACCTGCTGACACAGGCAGAGGGCTCAGTATTTCACCCTCGACCCGAGTTGTGGAAACTGTGGGTCTGGCCCCTGAGGGGGCACAGTACCTAGAGGCCGGCCTATCAGCTGGAGTAGTGGAGACCATACTCAGCTCTAGAGCTCCCTCCACGAGGAAATTGTACGGCTTGAAGTGGAATGTCTTCACCATTTGGTGTAGAGAGCGTGAGGTGGACCCAGTTAACTGCCCAGTGGCTTCAGTGCTGGAGCTCCTCCAAGATCGCTTCTCCACTGGTCTTACCCCGTCCACACTCAAGGTGTACGTGGCTGCCATTGCGGCTTTCCACGCTCCTCTGAGTGATGGGCCTCTGGGGAGACACCAGTTGGTCGTACGTTTCCTCCGTGGGGCCTGGAGGATGAGACCTGCGGCTCGTACCAGGGTTCCCACTTGGGACCTGGCGGTGGTTCTTGAAGGTCTGGCTGAGGCCCCCTTCGAACCGCTGGAGTCGGCTGAGGCCAAGAACCTGTCGCTGAAGGTCGCTTTTCTGTTGGTCATTACTTCTCTGAGGAGGGTAGGAGATCTCCAGGCGCTCTCCATATCTAACGAGTGCCTGGAGTTTGCTCCAGGCAACATTAAGGCCATCCTTCACCCTAGGCCCGGCTATCTGCCTAAGGTGCCGTCCAGTGCGGCACGGCCTACGGTTCTGCAGGCTTTTCATCCTCCACCTCACGTGACGACGGATGAAGAGAGACTTCATATGCTCTGCCCTGTCAGAGCACTGAATATTTACATTCAGAGGTCCTCTTCATGGCGGAAGTCGGACCAGTTGCTGGTCTGTTTCGGGTTGCCCAGGAAGGGGCTTCCCGCTTCAAAGCAGACCATCACCAACTGGATTGTCCAGGCGATTTCCACGGCCTACCAGGTGCGCTGTATGCCTTCACCTTTGGCCGTGAGGGCTCATTCTACTAGAGGCATGGCGTCTGTAGCAATGTTCAGGGAAGAAGGAGGCGGGAACCGGCAAACAATTAAAATATAATTTATTTCAAATAAAACAAACAAACAAAAATACCGCCAGCAGCCCCTCGCGGACGACTGCTGGCTACCGAAAATAAATATAACTAAAATAAAATACAAAAACAAAACACAACTAAAATACAGGCCTGTTCCTCTCTCGATCATCAACGTCGTCGCTCCTCCTTTATGCTTCCGCTCCTCCGTGAGAGATGCGAGACCGGTGTGCTTCACAGGTGTTGCTCATTAGCAATCGCACCACCGGCCTCGCGCCGTTCTCTCACGTCCCTCGGCCGTCCCGTTCGCCACATACCCCCATCGCCCCTCACAGGCCGGGGGGTACTCACGAGCCTGTGCCTACTCCCCCCCCGGCGGCGGCGATCCCTGGGGAGTATGGACAGACAAACCGAGGGAAACGGAGACGGAAGCATGAGGAGCGACAGATCGAGAGAGGGGAGAGAGGAAAAAAAAAATTGGTCCGGTTCCCACAACGCGCTGCCATCTGGTCCCCCACCAGCTAGGCGATCTCCTCCGCGGTGCCTGGCGGCGACGCTGGGTAGCCCTCGGTGGACGGCTCGACGCTCCTCCGCCGCCCGGTGGACGGCGACGGCTCCTCGGGTGCCTTGGGCAGACGGTAGGAGTCCCCCGCTCCCTGCTCCTCCCCTTCACTGGTGGACGGCAGCAGGCTCCGGCCCACGGCGAGCGGCGGCGACTCCTCCTCTCCCTCCCGGATGGCAGCCGCCCCTCCAATACCCAGGCGGCCGGCAGCGAGCTCGACCGTCCCAACGGCAACTCACTCCAGCGCACCGCCTCGAGCGTCCTTGGCCGCGAGTCCCCCGCTCCCTGCTCCTCCCCTCGCTCGGCGGATGGCAGCAGGCTCCGGCCCACGGCGAGCGGCGGCGACTCGCGCACCATGCTCGATGGCACCGCGGATTCCCCACACCGGCGAGGACTCTCTGACAGCGCGTTCCTCCCTCTTCCCGGGCTTCGGCACCAGTGTAGCAATGTTCAGGGAAGAAGGAGGCGGGAACCGGCAAACAATTAAAATATAATTTATTTCAAATAAAACAAACAAACAAAAATACCGCCAGCAGCCCCTCGCGGACGACTGCTGGCTACCGAAAATAAATATAACTAAAATAAAATACAAAAACAAAACACAACTAAAATACAGGCCTGTTCCTCTCTCGATCATCAACGTCGTCGCTCCTCCTTTATGCTTCCGCTCCTCCGTGAGAGATGCGAGACCGGTGTGCTTCACAGGTGTTGCTCATTAGCAATCGCACCACCGGCCTCGCGCCGTTCTCTCACGTCCCTCGGCCGTCCCGTTCGCCACAGCGTCCTCTAGAGCCCTTCTCGCGGGGGCCCCCATCCAGGAGGTCTGCAATGCAGCAGGATGGGCTACCCCTCATACCTTTATTAGGTTTTATAGTCTGGATATTCCGTCAACACCCGGCGCTCTTGCGCTCTCGTCCTAAGTGTGCCTGTGAGCAGCTTCACACTAGGGCAGGCAGGGCTCGTTGTGGCGTAGTGGGCACTCGTTCCCCAAAGTGTCATTCGACGCAGTTCGAGTTCCCTCGAAAGGGAACGTCCTCGGGTTACGACTGTAACCCTTGTTCCCTGAGAAGGGAACGAGAACTGCGTCCCTTGGCCACGCCTTCCCCTGCCTGGGAGCGCTTGCTTCATCACAGAGGCTGACATTTTGTGTGTGCCGGCGTCCCTTTATAGTTCCGCCTATGTGTCGTCACACATTACGTCATTACGTTGCACCAATCGGAGATCGGCTTAGTTTCATTCATGCTTCAGAGGCGCTACGCTGAGGGGCGTTCCCCAAAGTGTCATTCGACGCAGTTCTCGTTCCCTTCTCAGGGAACAAGGGTTACAGTCGTAACCCGAGGACGTTTTTCTTGTTGATTAGTTCATGACTGTTCCCAGGTGTGTCTCCCCCTGAGTGTATATACCCAAGTGTTTCTCATGTTCTTTGTCTGGTGTTGTCCTTCTATGGATATTAAGCACATACATGTGCTTGTTGTCAGTTTTGTTTGCTTTCCTTGCCCATGTCTGCATTTATCAGTTTTGCCATGGATTTACTTTTATTATGTTTGTTTGAATAAATGTTTGCTGCATCTGGATCCCATTCTTGTTCCTCTGAAACAGCCACCGTAATAAATAACTTGTATGAATAAATAAAATCAGCATTTTCTCCCCAAAATCAGTTTAAACAGCTGTAAAAAAGTGATCTAAAAAAATATTTATATGACATATAATCAAAACTTTTGATTATGATATATTAGCATTTGTTCTTACAAAAAGTATACTGCTCCATCAATATTCAGTATATATATTGATTTTCTGAGTGATCTTGTGGTCAGAGAAAAACTTTCCATGTGTGATTTTACCTGTTTCTGCAAAACATTACAAATACACCCAATCCCTTCCTCACATTTTCAGGCATCACCCAGTAACCCTTCAATGAAGCATGCGCAGCTGGAGTCATGCACCGAGCTTTGCGTCATCTAATAATGTTGCCATCTTCCTTGATCTTCCTCTCTTCACTCCTCGTTTATTGTAACCATCCACAATGTGTGTGACATTGGCTCCTTCCCAATTAACAGATGTCATGCAGACAAAGACATATAAACCCAATGTGAGCTTAACCTTTATAGAACTGTTCTTTTCCCCCCCGTTGCTGCTACCAGAACACAGATTGAAATGCATTTATGTCTTGCAGTGATAATGAAGGTACCTGTATGATTTATGTCAAGAGCAGAAAGCCTCATTACAGCTGCACATCTCTCCACTTTTACTTGAAATTGTACTTCATCCTGACATAGACATGGACATATTCAGAAAATATACAAGATATTTTATACGAGACTTTGAATGACTCCTGTTTATAGTTTTATGAAGGTAGATCAGTGGTTGTCTACTGGTTTTGCTTTACATGCAGGATGGACTTGATAATGGCCATCAAGTGGCAACTCGTAATTCAAAAATGTTAAAATATTATATATTAACAGATATATCAAAAGATTTTCAGCTATTTTACAGTGTTAAAATGTTACAGTGAATACAACTGTTTACTATTCGCCAGGATTTGCCAGGTTTCATATTATTTTTAATATAACTTCATAATGATGTTTCTTTTAATGCTTCTAAAAATTAAGTTTCCTTCTTGCTCCAAAAATATATTTTTCTATTAGGCTGCATCTACCCTCTATAGGCGAAAAACAGTATGTGATTAAAAAAAGCTGCAAGATAAAGACCCGTTGACTTAACATTATTAAGTAAATGAACTTAATGCTTAATTGAAAAATGAAGTGATGTGAACTTAAAAATTCCCGTTACTTCATTTTTTTGCGATTAAGCATGATGTTTATTACTTAATAATTTTAAGGCAACGGGTTACCTCAATTTATTTTGTGTGTAACAAAACTTATTCAGTGTACTTTTAGGCTATCATGTTTTCATGATGCATGCATAACCAGAATATGACAAAAAAACAAACAAAAAAAACATTGTAACATCAAAATGTTCTTGTGTGTGCATGTAATTGTGGACATTTCTGCTACCCTGTCAGAACAGTTGAGAACCACTGAATTATATACTGGAGGAAGGAAAAGTGTCTATTATGCAGGAAACCACCAGCCCTCATGGAGCAGAGATATTGAGAAAGATATAAGGGAGATATCATGGGGGTATTGGGCATTAAGCTTTCAAGCTGCACTGATGTGCACAAAACCTTGTCTTTCCCCTCATTTCTTGAGCTCAATGTTGGCTAGAAACAGCGCCTGTTCCAAATCATTAATCTCTCCCTTGGCAACACCTGTGGGCTCCATTGAGGTCTATATAGGTTGAGAACAGTGATAATACACCGCTTTCTTGATGATTTTGGAACAGTTCCAACTAGGAATTTTAACAGTTTATAGCAATGTGATTAATGGTTTATTATATAATAATAATAATAATAATAATAAAACTGCAAGATTGCATGTGTATCTGTCTCTGTCTGACATAGAGAATGTCAAATTCAGAAGAGAAAAGATAGAGACAGAGAGAGAGAGAGAAAAGGTAGCGAGACAGAGAGGTGCTAAAATTAGAACACCCCCATGTTGAGAGGCAGTTGAATTTCCACTTCATAGAAGGAAAAGTGAATCATCTGGATATTTTTGTACCATTGCAGAGGGAAATCGTTTCACAGCATTTATTGATTGACAATCAAGCACACCTGTAGACTGGAAACCTGAATCCACATTGAGCCGGTATTGCACTGCATTGCTCTGAAGGTGGTCAGTTGCTACACATTGTGACATTTAACTGATTTTCTCCCTTAAGCTGAAGTGTGTCTTTTTTTCTGTTAGATTAGAAAAACCTATCTTTGTTTATTGCGCATGTGCAAAAACAACTATAAGCCATTTGTAGCTGTTTTTCCCACCAAAGAGTGCAAACGCTGTGCCACAAGATTACAAAAAAAAAAAAAAAAAAACGTCTTGTGAAATCTATATTTGAATTCTGCACCTGCATGGGAAAAATATCCATTTCTTTTTAAGAACCATACAGAAATAATATTATAATCATTTGCTTGGCCTAGATTTATATTTAAAAAAAAATTCTGAATTAATTTTATCACAGGAACTTGTTAATGGCCACCGTAGTATGCTAAGAGATGCATTTTTCCACTTAACATATATAGATGTATTTTATAATTTATAGGAGCTTTTTTTACACAGGTACTTTTGTGAAATTAGGATTTCTGTGACTTGAAATCCATGTGAAACAGATTTTGCATTTCTTGCATTTGACTAACATTTTATGTAGTTCTGTTTTTGATCCATTAATGAGGCCCATTTGCAGTCACTTCTATATATTTGATTCTACTGTTGCCAGCAGAAACATTTGCCACCTGCTTCTGTGTACATTACTGCTAATCAAAAAATCAATTATCCACATGATTCATTTGTGTCTAATCTCAAGGACTCCATTTGAGTTTACATCCTAAATTATGCTTGTGTTAGCAGCTGCTGTTCCAAAGTGGTAACTGTATTACTTTATGCCCGTCGGCAGACAATGTATCTAGGAACAACAACAATAACATGCTAAAAACCAAACCAGAACGGTTCAATGCCGGAAAAATTGCAGGCTTACCAAAGGTTCAGTCATACACCAGTAACAGGGTCGTTTATGTAATTATTACGCATGGTACAGCTGCAAACCAATCCCTTAAAATTACAGTGCGAGTCTCACGAAACCTGCTCTGTGAACTTAATCATTAGTTCTGTAATTCATGTATTTTTTTAAGGAATCATGTAGGCGTATTGGATGTAAGTGTAATGAATTTTAATTCAAAGAAAGAATGTGTGTGGATAGTTTTAACTGGGTTTAGACACTCTTCACACAACCTTATAAATATCTGAGAAATGTCAGAATGTTGGATAGTAATTTAAAGGGCCTATGATGACCACCTGGGGAATATAATCAAGCATACACTATACTCTGATCGTCTGTTCCATATGTGGCTCCAGTAGCAAAGCTTTTATGGCATTCCCTGAGGCTTTCTGAGATCATAAATACTATATCATTAAGAGAGACATACAGAAGATGTGTCAGGGTGAATTGCAGATGCTGCAAATTATGGTCGTGTTATGGTTTTATGTTATTTAGATATTTAAAATACACTTTTAGTTTACTGTATATGTGTAGTATGTGCCTGCAGAGTCATATACTTAAAATAATATCAGTTAAGTGAGCTAAATGCACCTTAAAAGGACAGAAAACCCCCATTACTGGTAGTTTTCGTCATGCTCTGGTGTGTATTGATTATGGTAAACCACATGTAGATCACATTACTCAGAGATGACTTTCAAACATATCAGCGCTTAATTGTTCATGAGGAAAATGGAACATTTTGTCTTTGTGGTTTGGGATGGCCTAATGTCTAAATACCTTTTTTGCATTCGCATCCAACCACATTAGACGAAAAAAAAAAGAATGCGTGTCTCTCTTTCCCCCCGCCACAATCAACATGGTAAACAGGAAACCAACAGCAATAAAAAAATAAAAAATAAAACAGCTAAAGTGGTCCTAATGTGTTCAGAGAGAAGAACGGGAAGCAATTTCCTTGCCATTTGTTTCTAGTCAAAAAGTCCAAACATATGACTACTGTAAGACTATCACAAAGAGAGAGAGAGAGATTAAAATGAAATGTAATATAAAATGGGCATTTCCTTAGTTTACTCTGCACTTTACTTTTTTTATTTTACTTAAGTAGGTGATGGCACTGACAGAGTCATTGAATCATTTATTCAGCTGATTTGTTCAAAACACTTATTTGTTCAAAATTCAGGATCGAAACATGATTTTTCTTGAAGACAATATTGTCTCTGGAGTACAACTTAATATTAACTAATGATCCGATGTCTTAAAACAATATTACACAGTCACCGCGGTCATGCAGCCTGCCTTGAGCTTGCATTAAAATTGCTTGTTTCACAGTACACAATTTCTCATTGTACCCATCCAAGTTGCAAATGTACATATTTTGTCAGGACAGTTCAAATAAAAAAAGAGACAACAATTTAACATGCTATTTATTTATTTAGTGCTCAGCATTTTCCTTGTCTCATATTTTTGTATTTTCATACTGTTTCTTGCACTTTCAATACTTATCTGAGATTCTAGTTTTCAGACAGCCTAGCTGTATATCTAATAAATGTAGTGATCATTTCTTGAAAATTACGCACTCTACATTTTTTAATCAAGCAGCTCTTATTCATATTTATACTGAGGAGCTCAGAGTGGCTTGGTTGATTAAATCTCAGAGCGATGTCTTATCTTAATTGCTGTTCCTCTCGAAAATATCACTCTCCACTCTGATTTAAGTCCTTGCTAGTCAACACAGTAGGGCTGTTTTGACTAGGTTGCAGAAGAACAGACTCCAGTGCAATCTAAAAAACTATGATTTGACAGAATGAACAGCTGAAAGCACCTGCTATTTTCAGATAATTCCTTTAGGGGAAATCTCATTCTGTGGCATTCATGTCACACTATTCTGATGCAGCCTTTGAGAAGATCTTTGATCCGCGCAGAGACACAACTCATTTTCTTAGATTTAAATGTACTTTTTTTTTAGCACCAGTTCTGTGATACATTAGACTAAACGAGACCCAGCCGCTTGCTTGTTTTCTTAGTGAGCAGAACTTCACTAGATCCTCAAATTAAATTGCATTAAAAAACAAAGAAAACCCATTTAAAATGTAATTTTCGAAGATCATTAACATTCTATTTCCTGTAGCTTCTGAAGCATATGTTTGTTAATTTAAACTGATCAGTCATTTTTTGGTTCTTTGTGCTTCCCCTTTATTTCACACACACCTAAAGCATTTGATAACCCTTGCCTGTCCCGCTGTCAGCAGTCCAATATAGCCTGGCAGGTTCTCCTTCAGTTGGTTTTGAGTGGTTTTTCAGCCTGAGCGGGCAGATGGGGCGGGAGCAGAGGCTACAGTCATTACCTCACTCTCAGAAAAACACTCACCCGCCCTCTGGGCTCCATTAGGTTTTCCTTTCCTCACTTACCAGCACAACACGCACTTCATTGTTCGGCTGTTTGACAGGAGTGAAGTATTAGCTTTCATTGCCACTTCCCCCAGCGCTACTCGATTATGATTCTATTCACCCTATAGAAGTCAGAGATGGTCTACCTTCCTCTTTCACTTGTTACCGTAATCGCACAATAAATTTATACTCAGGGTCATTCTTCATTTGGAGTAATACGTCCTAATGGGTTAATTTTCAATCAATTTTTGACCAATGTGAAACAATTGATATTGATTTCATTTATATGAAATATGACACATTTGCCAAGATTTTTCTTTATATAAATGTGCTGTTATTTACTCACCCTCATGTCATTCCAAACCCATTTACTGTCATTTTTCTTTGAAAAACAGAACTAAACATCATTACACTGGTTTTGCCATATAATGACAGTTCACAGTGACCAAGGTCTAACAAAAAAAAAACACCATAAAGTCAGAAAAAAATATCATACAAGTAATTTGCTGTATTCCAGGTGTTACGATGTGGTTTTGTGTCCTGTCATGTTTAGCGGTTCCCTGTCTTGTCATTTAGTTATCCCAGGTGTTTCTTGTTATTTCCGCCCCCTTGTTATCCTGTAAGCTCGTTTGTCCCTGATTATTTAAGCCCTGTGTTTCTGGCCTGTCTTTGTGAGTTCTTGTCAATGTTAAACGCTAGTGTTGGTTGTTCTTGTGCTAGTTCTTGTCCTTGTATCTTGTATCCTGTTCCTGAGTCTTTTTGATTAAAGTGTGCTGCAGTTGGATCCTGCTTCATCTTTGCTTCAACCACGCTACACGTGACACCAGGTCTTCTGAAGTCGTATTTATGTTAACGTGATGAGAGAATTTTTTCAAATTAATTTATTATTTAAATTATCTTCAACTGTGATAAATGCAATCGTAATTGGTCTTAATTTTATATTAAATTTAAAAGTAAACAAAAAAACACATTTCATTCTTTTTTATAAAATATTTAAATATACGTTGTCAAATGAACAACTAGTCAGCGAACTGGAACCAAACATCATTGGATTCCACTATTTTTTTTTAACTAACCAAATTAATAAGAAATGTGTTGATTCACAGCCCTAATCAATACATATGTAAATTACGGTCTATACATCACACAAAACTATCAGAAGACTTCAGTAACAGACTATTTTTATGGCATTTTTATCTGTTGGTGAACTGCTGCTTATGGAAAGACATACATAATCTACTTTTGTGTTCTACAGAAAGAAATAACAGCATACAGGTTTTAAATTACATGACCATGAGAGAATAATGACAAAATCCTCATTGGGGGAACTATTCCCTTAATAACAAATCAACAATGCTTGATAACCAGAGTGCTTTCTGTTTGAACTGTTCACACTGTTAGGTTTCCTCAGCTCTTGTAGATTGTGTTCTGTAATAACAGTTTTCTTATATTTTTGAGAACTGAGAGACAACCTTGAGCTCTAAAAAGTCACTACTATTTTAGATTGTTTTCTGTAATAACAGTTTTCTTATATTTTTGAGAACTGAGAGACAACCTTGAGCTCTAAAAAGTCACTACTATTTTACCGTTTCTTCGACTCATAGTGATAACATTCTGCCTTTCAGCCCTATTCCAATTCCATCTGCTCATGGTGAGGAGTAATTATCTGGACCCTTGTAATGGAACAAATCCAACTGTTTTGTTGACTTAACCTGCGACTTTCCCACTTGTCAATCAAGTGAATTGAATCCCAGAAATAGATGAACCATTCGGAAACCTCCTCTCTGATCTGTCACCAGCAAATTGAACCCTAATTTGTTAAAACATAAGTAAATCCATTATTTTCGGTTTTCTCCCTCATTCTTTTTTAAATGCGTTGCAAAATGGCTATTTCCTCTTAAGCTGTGGTGACTTTCAATTATAAATTTTAAAATACGATCGAGCTTTTGTGTGTTTGGAGTGAAAATTCTGCAGAATTTGAATTGAATTCAGAATTGTTTTATTACAGTATAGCTGATCGCTCTCCTGGCTGTGCTTGGAGTAAATTTTATTAACCGCTCACTCGTGTCTCATATTGTGCTCCAGACAGTAGGAAATATGTTTCATCTTCTGTCTCCACCCACTCGCTCCATGAGAATCCAAACATTGGAAATAAAACCACCTCCAGAATACAGAGACCTCATATAACCCTGGCTCATGACAAAAGCTCATCTTGCCATCACACCTGAATTTGCCATCCATTTAATGGGGAAGACCAAAGGATTCATTCCGGGAATAGGATTTTTAAAATCCTTCAAAGTAAGTGCTTGTAAATAGTAGTATTTGAAAACCCTTCTGTGCCGTTCACAGAAATATTGCCATTTTTTTTGTGATCTTTAACTTATTTGACGCACCTTCCTCAAACTAACGCACCTGATCATCAAACTAACATGTCTCTGCTAATTTCAGGAAGCATTAAACCCTTTTTAAGCCATCTTTGATCACATCTCTGAAATTACTTAATGTCTTACTCTTACTTTTTCTCTGTAAACTATCGATTTACATTTCCAGTTGGCCATTCTGTATGTTATTAGAAATGAATTTGAAGCCACTCTCCAGACTTTGTCTGTGATGGATCAATCTTTAATTAAGTCAAATCCCCTCAGAGACGCCTACTGAGAAGGGGTGTTCATACTTGTAAAGTGAGTGAGTGGCACTAATAGCATTAATGTTTTTGTCCTGAGGCATCTGATGAACTTTATCTGAAATTAGACCCTTATTCAGCTGTAGTTTGCTATTATTTAGAAGTGTATCTGGGTCTGTTTCTCCACTTAGCACTGCAGAGACCCACTGAAGCAAAATTGTAGCAGCTGTAACAGTAATTGCTAAAATACTAAAAACAGTAATTGCCATAGATATGTTCACTTTTATTGCATTTTAGTTTGCTCCTGTTCTGTTCCTATTTGCCAGTGTTCCCTGTGTTAGTTTGTTTGCATGGTATCTGATTATTTACACACATGCTTCTGTTCCAGTTAATTTTCTTACCCTCTGTATTTAAGATTAGATCCCTTTACTTGGTCTCTCTTGTGTATTTTATACATTGTGTTCTCTGAGAATTCTTCCTGTGTATGTCCAGGTTTAGTTTTGTTATTAAATACTTTTTTATTGAATTTCCCTTGCTGTGTGATAATTACAGCCACACCTGACAGCAATACTGTAAAATATCACAATTTTACATGAATTCAAATTTTACATAAGGGTTTTCTATTTTAATATATTTTAAAATGTAATTTATTCCTGTGATGCTAAGCTAAATTTTCAGCATCATTACTCCAGTTCCCTTTCGAGTTACCTCTGAAGCACGTATGTCAACTAGTCCAATGGAATGAATGAACGCCACGGGCGGGTGAGGTCATGACCAGGAAAGGATATAAGCACAACCGGTGCATTACTCGCGTTAGCTTTTGTGCCTCAGCAAAGCGCTCTGTGTCAAAACTGTCTGTTATATTTATTGTTGTCTGTCTCTCATTATATTGTATTATGGCGAAACAACTATTTAAAGCCTGTGCTTCTCCTTGCCCTCGTTATATCACAGGTGGAGATATACATGAGCTTTGTGTAGTTTGTTTGGGAGTGGAGCATGCGATGTCAGCCTTCGAGGGGGCTGACTGTCAGCATTGTGAGCTTCTGCCGCTCCGCATACTCCGCTCCCGTCTGTCCACATTTGAGGATGATGGACAGGCTCGCGAACCTCAGGGTTCTGGACCCGCGGCTGCCGAGGCAGCTCGGAGAAGGCTCACTTGGGGTTCGCAAATGGATCTCTCTGCGGGGTTGGCGACGGGCTCTGCCTTATCTCCTCCTTTACCCGAGGGATCCATTGCTCTCTTGCCGGTGTCGGAAGCCCGCGCTGCGGCTTCTTCCGCCCGGGAAGAGAGCCCGATGCTTTGGTGCTCTAGCTCTGAGGAGGTAGAGTTACTGAGCATTGATGAGAGTGACACAAACACTAACACAATAAGGGGAGAGGATTCGCCATCCCTCTCCCCAGCATATGATGAGCTTATTGAGGTGATAACTCATGCTGTTGATAAGTTATATATTTACTGGCCAGCAGAAAAAAGAGATACTCCTCCTAAAAGCAAATTAGACGAGCGTTTTCTCACATCTAATGCTTCATCTCAGTCACGGGCCCTTCCATTTTTTCCTGATCTACATAGTGAGGTATGTAGATCATGGAATAAACCATATTCGTCACATCTTTTTAGTCCCCATGTTCACACATATTCAAATATAAAGGTGCTGAAAAATTTTGGTTATGGGTCGATGCCCCCAGCGGAACAGACGCTCGCGAGCTATCTGTCTCCTGGGTCAGCATCGTCCCTGAAGGATCCCATGTTGCCGAATAAACCACTAAAAAACACATCCAATTTAGTGGGTAAGGCTTATACGGCAGCAGGTCAAGCTGGATCCTGTCTGCACACGATGTCAGGCAGATCTGCTGGGGGATATCGTTAGGAGTGAGGGAGTTAGTCCCGACGAAATTCGAGAACTTTGTCAGGCTACAGATCTTTCTCTCAGAGCTACGAAGGAGACCAGTGCTATTGGGCGGTCTATGGCAATAGTCTTAGAAGGCCTTTCTAGGGCTCCCTTCGAGCCCCTAGAGTCAGTTTCTGAGAAATTTCTGTCTTTCAAGACCATTTTTCTATTGGCTATTTCGTCCCTCAAAAGAGTCGGAGACCTTCAGGCCCTTTCGGTTTCTCCCACCTGTCTTAAATTTGCACCTCGGATGGTCAAGGCATTCTTATACCCTAAACAGGGATACGTCCCTAAGGTGCCATCCAATATTCCGAGGCCTATTGTACTGCAGGCTTTCTATCCTCCTCCGTTTGCTTCTTCGGACCAGGAAAAACTGAATCTCTTGTGTCCACAGAGCTGCCCCGTGGAGAAAATCTGATCAGTTGTATGTCTGGTTTGGATCACCTAAGAAAGGTCTTCCAGCCTCTAAACAGACTATTAGCAACTGGATAGTCGAGGCTATCTCTCTCGCGTATGAGTCCTCTGGCCAGCCGTGCCCTTTGGTGGTCACAGCTCATTCTACTAGGAGTATGGTGGCCTCTAAAGCCTTATTATCAGGGGTTTACCTTCAGGAGGTTTGTGATGCGGCATGCTGGTCCTCACCGCTCACATTTGTGAGGTTTTATAGCTGGACCTGGATGCTGCCCCAGGATCCCAGGTGCTTCTTACTTAGTCTGCTGACAGTTTTGTCATCTGGCATTTTGTAAGTATGGCGTATTGGGTACTCTCGTTCCCAAAGCGTCATCGACGCATCACGAGTTCCCTCGAAAGGGAACGTCTCAGGTTACGACTGTAATCCCTGCATCCCCGCGATCAACTTTGCTTCGGCTCTAAAAGCTAATGCGGGTAACGCACCGGATGTGCTTATATCCTTTCCTGGTCATGACGTCACCCGCCCGTGGCGTTCATTCATTCCATTGGACTAGTTGACATAAGTGCTTCAGAGGTAATCACGCAAAGGTGTTCCCAAAGCGTCATCGACGCAACTATTATTAATGTTAAAAACAGCTGTGCTGCTCAATTTTTATGGAAATAATTTTTTTTAAATGAAGAGACAATTCAAAACAACAGCATTTATTTGAAAAATAAATCTTTTGTAACAGAAAGTAAATAGATAAATGGCATATACATTTTCATGGTATAATACATTTATCGTAAAGAATCTTTTAAATGTTAGAAAACACTCTGATGGGAAAGCTTACAGGATACGGTGCTGTAAGCTTATAACACAGTATTTTGGGGTATTATACCAGGGGTCAGTGTGGTATATGAAAATAAAGAGTGCAAGATATGTGCTTACATGAACATACTGATATTCCATCTTTCTAGCTTACTCCGAAGTCAGCTTACTGTTGTGGTATGACTGATAAAACAAAAGTTTGTGTTTAACTGCAAGCATAAGCAATCATAAAGAAAGCACATTCTCATATAACCTGACAGCAGCTCAGAAGCACCTGCAGCACAACAATTATTCATGTTGTCTTAAGTATCATGACATGATTTTTTGTGTTGTATTTCTGCATTCCAGTATTAAACTTTATTTTTAATGTTTTTTTTAAACTTGTCCTAGACCATTTGTCTGACACTCACAAATTTAGGTATGCAAAAGTTTAGAAGTTCCAATTTTTGATTCATTTAATAGGTTGTGGAGATGTAGGGCGATATATTTTTGGGTGTGGCCCATAATTACTAATTGGCCTCTATCTTGTGAATGCAATGTCCAGACTTCACAAAACTTGGTACACATGAACAACAGGACAGTCTGAGAAAACATGCCAAATTCCAGAGCGTTGATCTCAAGGTAAACACATTAACAGTGTCTGATATATAGTTTTTAAATATCTCAGATCTTTTCATTAATTATTACTTTTGAAGTGTGAGGGATGGCATATGACAGTAGATGTTTGGCCCGAGTTCATGACAGACATATTAAGATATATATTATGTCATTTCATAATGTATGAATGTATGTTTCATATATACAAATAACTATTATTACAAATACTACAGATTCCAAAACAAGCAATGCTTACAGATGCAAAGACATCTGATTATTAGCTTATACTTTACACCTGCTCTCTTTGAAGCTATTGGTCTTTTTTGTATGATTTAGAATTCAAATTGTTTCAATGTTCATTGATGAAGATCACCTCCTGACAGACCACAGGACTGGTCCAGATGTTTTGCATAGATCGTGAACAGGTTGTCGGCTGTGGGATAACCTCTGCACACCATTATGAACAGGAGGATCCCTAGTGACCATACTGTTATCGATTTTGCGTAGTACTTGCCATTGTATTCGGCCTCTGGTTGGCTTGCCTGGAGGAAAGAGCTGTTGACTGATGTTTAATAGTCCTTCTTTGGACTATTAAGTGTAATCACCAAGGGAAAATCTTAGAGTAAATCTGGGAGTTGTGAAAATATGATACACCGCTGTTTTGCCAGATGAGAAGTTTATCTATGTATCATCTTTTTACTCTTTTAATTAATTTTATATCTGTACCATATATCTCATATACATGTCCATGCAAAGCAAGGGCCGCTCCTTGATGCAGTGCACTGAAAAATCATTTCTGTGAATAACATGAATATAAGACGTTACAGTATAAATTGGAAACAGTGGCTGAGAAGCAATAACCACTTTGATATATGGCATGTCTGGCATCTTCAGTGAAAATTTCACAGCCACCTGATCAACAAAACCAAAAATTATGTGTAAGAGTGAATGCAAAAGTTTCTCGGGGGAACGCAAACGTTTATAAACATATTTGTTTTCTTCACCATGTCCCTTTAGGTGCTCCGTAATTTTCTAAATTCATCCCATAATTATTATTATTTTTTTAATAATCAGTGACTTTTGATAAACAAACTACTTAAGGAAGGAGTAAAAAATAAAAATATATTGACAGTATAATTGCTTGGGTCAAGTAAATTTATGCAACAAAAAAAGCGGACCACTTTTGAGTTCAATGTTTGCCTCAAATTGAGAAGTCTCTTGAGTCAAGTGGAAAGGAGACTGGAGATGCAATTTTTCTATACCTTTTGAGCTCTGAGCTTGTGTTTGCTGTTGTTGAAGAGAGAGTGAGAAACACACACACACAGAAAGTCTTTCAACGTTTTATAGGGATGTAAACCTTCCATTGAAATCTCCATCTTCCACCCTATTTGTAAAGTCACTCCATTTGGATAGTGTGTAATTTGCAAATCCTTTTCACTAACAGCCCTGAAGCCCTGAATATCATCCTTCTCGGCAAGGGTTCCTAAGGCCATCAATGACTATCAAGCTGCTCCTGAGGTGATTTTGTTTTATCCTACTCTAGTGCTGCCAACAGCCTTCTAAAGAATCTGCCCAGCATTCAGCGGGAATGCTGCTCTCTATTGCCCTCTCAGATTCTTCATTTGTCCTCACACAGTCCAATTACAAACAAACACAACACACCGATCTGTGATTGACAGCGTATCTAAATGTTTCTCGGAGTTGTGCTGCTTCATTTGACTTCCTGTGGCAGTGAGGTCACAATCTGAGCACATATAGAAAGATAACCATTGCTAATGGAAACGCTGAACTCTGATTCGTTTATAGACGCATTTCTATGCATGTCTATTTAAGGCTAAAACAATAATTTGTCCAAAATGTGAGATCATTGATGGGAAACAACTGACATGCCCAACCAATCCAGATGCTAATGACATATTTATTCTCAGGGCTGCAATGTGAGGGGCGCTCATCACACCATCTCCAGAGACCCGTAGCCTAGGTAACAGGAGGTGTTTTCCCCCTCCCCCATCCACCTATCTTCTTCATTTATTTTGTTCTGGACATTTCGGATTTGAGTCCCCATTGTTGAAGTGACAGTCCGCCTTCAACCTCTCTCACATTTGTTCAATCAAGCCGGTGCCCTGAGCAATGACAGTTCAGATCTCCAAGAGAGTTTTTCCACTGTTGTGGCTTCTGTGTGACAGATCAAGCTCGGCAGTGTGAAGTCAGCACGGAGAAAAGCCAGGCTTACAATTCATCCAAACTGAAAGAGCCAGACAAATGCATGCTACCACAGAGAGGAACTTGCTGCCATACAGAGACATGTTGCATTTATTAACCATACGCTAATGCAAATGGCAGGCAACTTTATGAATTAAGGTTGGTGAGATTCTGCCAATATGAAATGCCACTCTTTGGATAATGAAATTACAGGGAAACTAGCATTTGTTTGTTTGATAAGCACATTTTGTGCAAGCAAGAATAGAGAAATTAGCAATTATGCAAAACCAAAAAGCTTGTTTAACTTAAATATTTATATCTGTCTGTCTGTCTATCATTTGTTCATAAACTGGACTGCACATGTTGAGGTATGGTTTTGTTTCCAGTTTTTCTCAGTCGCTTTGGTGCATTTCTCAGATCACAACTGAAATTCTCAAAATTAACCTCCACATCATTTCACTTATGCACATCATAAAATCAGTTTATCATTCTTTTGTACAAATTGCAAAGGCTTTCATTCATGCAATTGACAATGTACAATTGTCTGCTGCTTCCTACGTTATCAATTGCGTCATGTTGATCAAAATATAGTTTTGTTCCTTGCATGAGTCATTAAATGCAAAATAGTTGAACTAATCAATAAACTGTCAAGCATATTTTCTATACATTTCTATTACAGTTTTTTGTAAATGTACCCTGAAATTGCAGAGTTGAATTTTGATTTTCATTAATGAAGGGGAATGTAGAGCATTAGATCAACCAATGATCAACAAGTTCTCTAAAATAGCTTGTGCATCTCATGAAGCTTTGTTTGGCAAGCATATATAGACAGAGCACAACACAGTCTTACACACTCTGACAATGAAAGAACAACAAGGAAACAAACAGGGTCAACAGCCGGGAAGAAGAGGAGGAGTAAGGATGCGTGGTGGAAGGGTAAGGAGGCAAAACAGAAGAAGAGGCCAAGATTGTAGAGTTTCTGATGAAATAAGAGCCACTCTTGTGGACCATATTCTCAATCATGACCGTATGGCCGAGGCGGGTCGAAAGGTACAGCCGAATGTTGGGAGAACAACCATGTCCTCAGTCATTCAAACGTTTGTACACAGAACAGGTATGTAATCAGTCAATGTTCACTATACTGTAATCCTAAATACTTACTGTAATTCTATTACAGTAGTCCACTTGCATTTTACATTATACAGTAAATATACTTCATAGAGTATGTGTGTGTGTGTTTGTGTGTGTGTGTGTGTACATATAGAGATGTGTGTGTGTATTTACTGTATATATATAAATATATATATTTTTTTTCTTTATAAAGCAGTGACGTACTGTAAAAGTGTAACTGAATCCTGTCCAGTCTCTTGCAATCAATATCACACAAAGAGTAATGTGTAAATTTGTACTGCTCAAATTTATATATACCATACAGATAAAGTAAAGTCAAGTCTTGTGCATTTTTAATCATTGTCATCAAAATCGTATCCATAGTTTACATCTGAAAATGTTGACTACACTATTATATTGACAACATGACTAAGCATTTTGACTATCTTGTATGTGAACAATGACACAAGTACTTGTCATTTTGATGGCATTGATGTGTTCATTGAAATAAATAATTACTTTTGAGAGATGAAATAAACATTTTGAGCAAGTTACAGGGTTTTGCAGGTAATCCACTGTGTGGTGCTGTTTGTATGAATTGTTTTGAAAAATACACTTACTGATTTGCAAATCTTAAACATATAGTTCCTTTAAATGTTGTCATAAAATACTCACCCTCAAGTTGCTCCAAATGGGTATGAGTTTCTTTCTTCTGCTGAACACAAAACAGTTGACGGTAGCCACAGACAATACTATGGAAGTGTACTAAACTATCAACTGTCTGGTTACCAACATTATTTAAAATGTCTTATTTTGTGTTCAGCAGAACAAAAGTAACTCATACAGGTTTGGAACAACTTGAGGGTGAGTAAATGGGGATAGAAATACATTTTTTGGGTGAACTATCCCTTTAAGGATGATTCGAGAAATGTATCAAAGCAACTGAAAGAACAAGCCAGTCGTTTGTGCATGAACTCAACTACTCTGGTTGTGCAATGTTTTTGATTCACTAAAAGCAATTGTTTGTGAATTGGATTACAATAGTCATGGTGTATTTGTTTGTGTTTGCATGCAGCCTAAAAATAGCCTGGTTGACACCTGACTCTTCTCAGTTGTAACTGAGAGTGGGTCTGGGGAAGGTTCATTCACAGCCCATTTCCAAAGGTCATGTCCCTATACAAATACTTGGGTCCAAGAATGCTTACCACTGCAACAAGCAGTGTCTGGCCATGGCCTCTTTAAGAGCAAAATCCAATCAATTTGAATTTTCTGGGTGGCTAACAGAAATACGGTTTAAAAACAGCTGCCATGAATACAGAGGCCTGATAAAGCCTTTCCTTTGTACAAGGAGGCAATAGACAAACACTCTACCTGCATTAATGAAGAACAGGATACATTTCATGTCTGGCCCAGCAAATCAATACTGCCATTCTGTAAGATTATCTCATTTTGTAATAATACGGAGTATCATTATCTGCTCTCATGCTTTAATGATCCAAATCAAGAACTTAAGGTGAGAATACACTAAAGATCTTGGTATTTGTTTGGAAAGAATAAAAATTTGATATTAGATTTGGTCCCTGTTCTCATTTTGATTTCCCTCCTCTTTTTCTAATTTTTACATAGGTATAAGCTCATGAGTATTTATATTGAGATGTGTGAATACCAAGATATTTATGTTGCCTGGAGGTAGCAGTATACCCAGCATCCACAAAGTGGCTCATATAGAAACATAAAAAAGCTAATTCAACTCAGTGTTTCCCCATCACCCTACCTCGCACTGCCGTATTTTTCCAAAGCAAGGCATCATAGCACAGTACAGACATTATATGATTTATTCACCGCGTTATTCTAAACAATTATAGCCAGAGGAAATTTTGAAATAGGATAGAGAGTCTCCAGCAGCACTGGAAGGAAAAACGGTGAACTATTTCTGAACTGGGAAAACACAGGTTTATTGTTTGGCTTGGCTCCATTGGCTGTAATAAATACTAAAAACATTTGATTTGTTTAACTTATTTGGTGCACATTCTTAATTTAATGAATTATTTAGGATTTCTTTGCTGCTGTTTTTGCTCATATGTGCTGTGCTCACCCTCCAAGCCTCAAAAGGCGCACTTGCAACTGACTGTGGCCTTTAGCGTCCTTGCAGTGCAGTGTTGCCAACTATTTTCGAAGGAAAGTAATAACAATAAAGCTGTTCTCATTTACATATTTTCTGTCAGACAACGGAAATAATATGATATAGTGACTGACTATGTTAACTAGTAGTTCAAAAAGTCACTAGTTTGGTCGCTAGTCATGGTGTGAAAAGTCGCTAATCTTTAGCGACAAAGACACTAAATTGGGAACACTGCATCCTTGTTAGCACACCCACCTCCCATGCCAGTGACGCCTTTTCGAGGGTTACACCCCACAGAAACTGACTTAATTGAACCAATTGATTTAAATTGTTTGTTGTTAGCATGTTGCTAAACTAGTTTTGACAGTCTAATAAGTAAATAAAAATATTAGGCCAATTTAAAATAATATATATATTTTTTTTTAAAAATTATGATTTTTCTGGGAAACAGAAATATTAGAAAGGAAAAGGAAAAAGGATAAACAGAAACAGATTTTCAGTTTGGGCTGAAGACCTGCATTTGTTTTCCAGAAGAGGTTAAACAAAAGTACATAAATTCTCACAGAGAGATGTCTTTGGCTGCTGCTAGTCTTGCTCTGTTATGTTTGAACCCGTTAATCTGACAAATTGCGGGAAGGATTTTAGAGTTGTCTCCTTCACACCTAATGCTTCAAACCCAGATCAATGACTCAACTTCACTGGTTTGATCAAGAGCAGTACGGCTCAGAAGAGACAAAAAATCATCTCAGTGTCTGGACACATTTCATTTGTACTATTTTGATGGTAAAGTGTACATTTGAATAAATGCCACAAATGCTCACCGGTTTACAGACTTCACGGTCCAAAATGTTCATCTGTTCTAACAGACAACTTGGCATTATGATAAATCACTGATGATAGATCTCATAATGTCTGGTTGCTGTTGAGCCAAAACAAATGATATTCAGAAGGACAGTGTCTCAACTTACTCTTAAATATTTTCATCTCAATGTAAAATGATATTTCTAAGCTATTTCAAACCTTGCCTGAAATAAATAACGATTAATTTTGAGCTAATTTTTGAAAATGTTCAGTTACAAAACATCACAGGCATAGGAATATTTCATTAAAAATTCATCAAATAATTTAATTAGAAGTATTTGTAATTATACAAAATGAGAGTAATGGTTAACGATCTGAATAATTTCGAGCTGGCTTATTTGCCCCAAGTTATTTTGGACTTCACTGATGCTGATATGGATGCATGAAGTTTGCTTGAAATCTGAATGAATAAAAATGATTGTCCATTTAAAATACTGTAAATTGTAATGTTGTACAGCTTAAATTCTCTGGTAGCTTTTAAATGATTGATTTGGTTGCGTTGACTTAGGATTTGTTGTTATTTTGAATTTTTTGAGGTAGATTTTGTCATTACACTGCAAAGGTGACACTGCATCTGCATCATGACATTTATGTTTACTTGCAGACTGTTTAATGCTGCTCAAAGGTGGCATACGTTGGTGGTGTTTACACCACAACTGCTTAATGTAGTCAGTAATTATATTTAATTATTAAATAAAAAAAACAGGAGCATTAAAGGGTAGGGCTGCAGTGTTATGACAAAACAAACTAGTGTTGTTGATTATTGCTCTTGATATTGCAATAATGATTAATAGCCTATTAACAGAATACATAAAGACTTATTATAGCATGAAAAACAAAATGTTTTTTTTAAACCGGGAGTCAATCACATAGGTCTAAGGAAAACGAGCAAAGACTGTTCCCCATCACTAGTCCATCATTTCATTGAGTAATACACTCTGGCAAAAATACAGTTATCACTAGAACCACTTGAATATTTTACTTTGTATCTGCACTTTGTTGTTTATGATGAGAGAATTCACGAGAGTGTAGAATTCAGTCAGTAACTTTGCACACATTTTCCATAATGTAATGATAAAAATTAAACTTTCATATGTTTTAGACTCGTTGCACACCAACTGAAATATTTCAGGTGTTTTATTTTTTTAATACTGATGATTTTGGCATACAGCTCATGAAAACCCAAAATTCCTGTCTCAAAAAATTAGCATATCATGAAAAGGTTCTCTAAACGAGCTATTAACCTAATCATCTGAATCAACTAATTAACTCTAAACACCTGCAAAAGATTCCTGAGGCTTTTAAAAACTCCCAGCCTGTTTCATTACTCAAAACCGCAATCATGGGTAAGACTGCCGACCTGACTGCTGTCCAGAAGGCCATCATTGACACCCTCAAGCAAGAGGGTAAGACACAGAAAGACATTTCTGAACAGATTGGCTGTTCCCAGAGTGCTGTATCAAGGCACCTCAGTGGGAAGTCTGTGGGAAGGAAAAAGTGTGGCAAAAAACGCTGCACAACGAGAAGAGGTGACCGGACCCTGAGGAAGATTGTGGAGAAGGACTGATTACAGACCTTGGGGGACCTGCGGAAGCAGTGGACTGAGTCTGGAGTAGAAACATCCAGAGCCACCGTGCACAGGCGTGTGCAGGAAATGGGCTACAGGTGCTGCATTCCCCAGGTCAAGCCACTTTTGAACCAGAAACAGCGGCAGAAGCGCCTGACCTGGGATACAGAGAAGCAGAACTGGACTGTTGCTCAGTGGTTGCATGTCATTCAGAAATCAAGGGTCCAGAGTCTGGAGGAAGACTGGGGAGAAGGAAATGCCAAAATGCCTGAAGTCCAGTGTCAAGTACCCACAGTCAGTGATGGTCTGGGTTGCCATGACAGCTGCTGGTGTTGGTCCACTGTGTTTTATCAAGGGCAGGGTCAATGCAGCTAGCTATCAGGAGATTTTGGAGCACTTCATGCTTCCACCTGCTGAAAAGCTTTATGGAGATGACGACTTAATTTCTCAGCATGACCTGGCACCTGCTCACTGTGCCAAAACCACTGGTAAATGGTTTACTGACCATGGTATTACTGTGCTCAATTGGCCTGCCAACTCTCCTGACCTGAACCCCATAGACAATCTGTGGGATCTTGTGAAGAGAAAGTTGAGAGACGCAAGACCCAACACTCGGGATGAGCTTAAGGCCACTATCGAAGCATCCTGGGCCTTCATAACACCTCAGCAGTGCCACAGGCTGATTGCCTCCATGCCACGCCACATTGAAGCAGTCATTTCTGCAAAATGATTCCCGAAGGACCTGTATAATATGGGGCTAAAAGCGCTATCTAAAGTAAACATTATTATTAATATAAGGACTACATGATTCGATCATTATCACACACACACATAGCCTATAGAGAGATTGTAATGATAATCAATTAAATAAAATATTCAGTGCACCTTGAAAGTACGTCGTGGTGAACCGTAACACATGTACAAGCACTCTCTCGCAGGAGGGGAGAGAGAGAGAGAGAGAGAGAGAGAGAGAGAGAGAGAGAGAGAGAGAGAGAGAGAGAGAGAGAGAGAGAGAGAGAGAGAGAGAGAGAGAGAGAGAGAGAGAGAGAGAGAGAGAGAGAGAGAGAGAGAGAGAGAGAGAGAGAGAGAGAGAGAGAGAGAGAGAGAGAGAGAGAGAGAGAGAGAGAGAGAGAGAGAGAGAGAGAATATGCAGACAGGACATCTGGTAGCCTTTTGCTCTCCAAGTCTCTTCAATCAACGAGAACGCGTCACAGCAAGGTGCGATGAAACCTATATGGGAAAGAGAATGTGCAAGATGACAAATGATCAAAGATCTCACACGTGCACTTTCTGGAGAACAAAAATGTTTTGCTTTGGGAAACTCAGATTATCTCCATCTTGAATGCGAAATGAGAGGATCATTGAGCCTTGCTGCATGTACAAATGGATATTATTTTACCGCTTTCTGTTCCTACCGATGCGCATTTTCGCGCTTTTCCTCAGTGGAGGCGGTTGGAGTGTGACGGGTTTTCTTCGCGCTGGGCACCTGTTGTATGTTAGTTAGACGAATCAGTCACGAGTCAGTGCAACATCCAAAAACCAACAGGTGAGGTGATATTTTGTTATTTCATAAAAGGGCAGTTCGCTAAAAAATGCAAATTCTGTTCTTATTGCTTACACTCATGTTGTTCGAAATCTAAATTTCTTTCGTTAAATACAAAAGGGGGGTGTTTTTTCTCCATACAATGAAAGTGAACGGAGACGGAGTACTCTACATCTCATTTTGTGTAACACTGAAAAATAACACACATGTTTAGAACAACACGAGGGTGTGTAGATGACAACAGAATTCACATTTACGATTCCTAAAGTAACAACGAGTAAACGCGCTCGCTCCACACAGTTAAATAATTATTGTGGTATTTAAAAATAAATAACGCATTAAATCTCAAGTAATTTAATGCTTAACTTAAACTACAGCACCGCCTAAAGTGTAGCCTGTTTTCACAATAATTCCATCTGCCTACCTGTTTGGGGCATCATATGCGCGTGCATCACATTTGGGCATTAGGTGCGCGTGTAGTATTTTTTGGACATTTTTCTAACTCGAAACGCGGCAAAAACAAGCATTTATGGCCAGAAATGCTGCTGAGGTAGGCAGCTCACTATATTTTGAGACAACAATCATGAGTGTCGACTAAAGAGCGCAATGCGCACTGATCTGTCTGCTGTGTTCAACCACTTCTGCGCACAGTCTGAAAATGCCCTCATAATATAGTAAAGCCTCTTCACTAGGTAAAAGGTTCATAAATAGATTTAAAAAAAAATCTCATAATTCAAATTTACGAATTGCAACTTTATCTAAAAAGCCTTAAAAATCGAAGTAAACACTTGGTTGAGGTGAACTAAGAATTGCATGTCTTTCTCTTGCATTTACATAGTCTTCTCAAAGTGTGGACTGAATCAATTCATTTAAATAAAATCTGTTGTTTTTGCTTAATTAAATTTAAAATCTAAAACAAAAGCAAATGGTTGGCTAAAAATTGAATTATGAGTGGCACCTGGGTCAGTTATTCAATTCAGACTTCTCCTCTTAGTGCACATCCAACAGCACCTTTTGTAGAACATAAACATTTTTATGAAAGGGAATAACCAGCTAAATTTGACACAAGTTCACCAAAGGGAACACTATTCAGACTAATCATCATGATTACTTTTATTAAAGACAGGTTTAGGGTTTACAGTGCAACTGTAACTTTATTAAAACGAGTAAGAATAGCAAAAAAAAAAAAGTTTAAGTTTTACTAATTTGTTTAATTTGATTTACAGTGAGTGTAACAATATAAGCCTATGGAAGGTCCTCATATATTGTACAAGTTTGTACAAGACACACTGAGAAGCCGAGAAGTGTGTTGGGGACCATGATGTTTTATCAATAGACTATTTTTCAAACCACACATTAAGCACTGGCCATCATTATTTTACAGGTTATGGTTATTTATATCTTGTAAATCAGCTCTTATCCAGATGACACATATGCAGATTATAAGATACAAATAATGACTTGGATGGCCCATGTTTTCTCTTCATGAATCCAAATGACAGTTTACAAGAGAGCATTTTCATACTTTTACTGTGGTAAAAGAGATTAATTGTATTTGGCCCTCATCACACACTCAGGACTGTGTAAGAAACCACATTATAAACATTAAACATATATCTACTACATATGTGTTAATAATTATCCTAACAGTAGACATCTCTAGGAGATATTCACCAGTATAAGTGTTCATTTAACTTAATGTACTGTATATTTGGACCATTAAAACACCATGAGGTCATTGAATAGTAACTGTTCAGTCTGTCGAGAACCAAAATGTTTTAACAGCATGTTCCTGTAAAGCACACAAGAGAAAGCACTTGCCATAAAACATCAGCATCATCTGCAGTCCCCTGATGCCATGAACCTATTATGACAAATATCCAGCTTATATCCAAAGAACACGTAGAGTATATAGATTTCAGCAGCAACAAATATTTGACTCATGTTGTATAGAGTACTGCAGCGACGACAGATCTAGGCCAACCCGGAAGTAAGCATCATCCTGGTTCCCTCATCACAAATCCAACGTGATTTTTTTTTTATTGGATTTTGGATTATTTGCATTAATAAGCTCTGTGACCAACAACAGTTTGATTCATATATGCTTTGTTCATCAGGATAATCTTCACAAATGGACACATCTTTTATACATTTTGAAGCCTAATACAGACACCATGATGTAGGATATAAATGAACTACACCACTTTCATATGACTTCAGCATCACTATCACAAAGCTTCTGACAACTATTGCAGTCTTCATTTAAGAAAAGTTTTTTTGCAGAATAGTTAGAATAGTTTGCAAGAGCATGATGATAAACTCAGTGAGGCTGTTAAAGTAAGTAGTTACGTTTAGACTGCCTTTATCAAGACAAGTGAGGCTTAAAAAATCACAAGGTTGAAATCCCAGCATTTTGAAGGTACTGATTGCTTATAAACACCAGTCCATGGTATTCATTTATGGCATAATTTATAGCAAGTGTTCTCTTAACTCCATTAAGAGCTTGTCCCATTAGAAGTATCTGAGGTTTTCACTGTGGTCTTCAACAAAATACCTAAATCTAATAACCTCAGAGTCAACAGAAAACCAAGCAAATGAGGGCTGAGTGTCATGCTAATGGGATGTTGGGTGTGGAGATGATGGTATACAATGTGTAAAGCCATTTCCTGTGCAATGCATGATTCCTACCCTCATTTACCAGCATCTCTTCATTGTCTGTTTTGGCTCTCTCTGTTTCCATCTCTCTCCATGCCCAGTCGTCTCACATGAAGGCATTGCCGCAATGTCACAGCTCTACATCCGCAGAACGGACAACTTCCCGTACAGAGACCGGATCCCGCTGCAGATAGTTCGAGCCGAGTCGGAGCTGTCACCGCTGGAGAAGGCCTACCTGTGGGCTGTGGAGAAAGGTGACTACGCCAGCGTCAAACAATCGCTGATAGAAGCCGAGATCTACTTCAAAATCAACATCAACTGCATCGACCCTCTGGGAAGGACGGCTCTGTTAATTGCCATTGAGAATGAGAATCTGGAAATCGTCGAGTTGCTGCTCAGCTTTGGCGTGTACGTGGGGGATGCACTCTTACACGCCATACGAAAAGAGGTGGTGGGGGCTGTGGAGTTGCTTTTGAATCATAAAAAGCCCAGCGGGGGCATGCAGGTAAGATGCCAATCACTGACAAATTTACAAGTTTCCAAACTGAAACGATTTGATCTCTCCTATTTAAGCATCTCTTGGGTCCTCTTTTCAATTCAACTTAAACATGCAGGAATTCCCAGTTGCCTTGGTATTATTTTCTTTTGTGAAGCGACTGCAAATGTACAGATTACGTCCAAACTGTTTCAGACGTTTCAAACAGTTTTCCAGACCATGTCGCAGTGATACCTGGAACCTGATGATGCACTAATCCTCTCTGAAAGGGAATTTTTTTCCCTGTAGACATGGCTGTTTAATTAAAAGTTTTGAAAGTAGTGTTCTTTTTAATAATATTAGTAGTTCTTTTCTCGTTTTTGCATGAAGGTGGCTTGCATTATCTTTCTCACTGCCTTGCAGCTGAAAGATTAATTAATTTTTCACTTTGTTTAAAGCGCTGTCACCCTTGCTAATGACTTTATCGCCACACAGTGTAGTAAATTGATCATCATGGGCCATGTCACCGAAAAATAAGGTGAATTTGTCATTTTAGCTGGTTAGGTTTTTAGTGGGATAGCACAGAATAATTGAATCATGCATTGAGCAACTCAGAGGCTTTGTTCAGACAGGCAGCAAAAATCAGATTACCTTTCAAGGGAACTCGAGACGCATTGGGAACGCCCCTGCGTGATTGCATCATGAAACAGCGTCATGTTTAAAATCAGTCCAATGGTGTGACAGAACGTCATAGGTGGGTCATAGACCAGGAAACTATAAAGCATACCCAGAATCAAACCACGCTAGATTATGTCTTCAGCAAGCACTCTCTGTGAAACTGTCTCTGTCTATTTGGTGTTGTTTGTCAAGTTGTACACTATATAAGACAGATTATGGCGAATAAGCAGCAATTTAAGCTGTGTGCTTTCCCCTGCCCGCACTTCCTTACGGGTGGGGATACACACAAACTTTGTGTTGATTGTTTGGGAGTGGAGCATGCCCGCCAGTCCCTGAGAGGGCTGAGTGTGAGCATTGTGATAAGATGTCTATCAGGACGCTCCGCTCCCGCCGAGCGTTCTTCGAGGAGGGCACTTCAGCACACGTTCCTCGCAGTTCGGGTCCTGTTTCTGCCGGACACTCACCTATGACTGTCCAGGTCCACTCCACCAGGAGTATGGCCACTTCAAAAGCTTTACTGTCGGGTGTCTCCCTTCAGGACATTTGGGATGCGGCAGGCTGGTCCTTTCCGCACACTTTTGTCAGGTTTTATAACTTAGATTTACGCTACACTCTGGGGTCTATGGTTCTTTCGTCTAAAGTTTCGTTCACACTACCAGCGACAGAGCGGCACGATACCATTCATTTCAATGGAGAGCGGGCGATTTCCAGCGACACGAGCGACAGTGACCGTTGGCGCCTGGATGGGGCGTGTCCAGCGATGCGACAAAGTTGAGATGTTACATTTTATGCAAATGAAGAATGACTTTTAGGAGCGACAACCAATAGGAGTGAAGTCAGTGGACGCACGTGATCCGTCGCTCTTCAGTGCTGAGGCCGACCAAGGCAAGATGAATGAGAAGCTAATTTTAGCAGTCAGTAACTGTCCTTCATGAACCCAGATAGACCCAGATAGATAAAACTGATTTGTTCTACAACATGGAGTAACATTCGTGAATGTCACTCACAAACATTACTAGGCAAACAGTAGCAGGAATGCCCACTAGCGACCTAACCGCCAGGCACTGGCGACATGCAGCGCCGAAGCCCCTTGTAGTGTGAACACAGCTTTAGTGTGCGCAGCAATTTCACACGGACAGGTATTTGTTATTATGGCGTCATGGGTATAAAGTTCACACAGCGTCTCGACGCAGCTCGAATTCCCTCTTCAGGGAACGTCTCAGGTTACGTATGTAAATATGTAAAAATGTTTAGCCTACTGACCCCAAACGTTTGAATGTTAGTGTATGCATTTAGCATTTCACTTAGCACTTTCATTCAAAGCAAATTACATCACAGACATTATAAGGGAGAGGAACAAGCACACTTATAGAGAAAAATCATAACATTCAATATGGAAGCAAAGCTATTTGATTGGCGGCCTGCTCCCTCATTTATTTCTTTTTTGCAGTGGACTTTGTTTAACAGCCCTGGTTTCATCTTTTTTTCTAGGTGCCCCCTATCCTGTTGGATAAACAGTTCTCTGATTTTACCCCTGACATAACGCCCATTATTTTGGCCGCACACACCAACAACTATGAGATCATCAAGATGCTGGTTCAGAAGGGGGTGTCCGTGCCTCAGCCCCACCAGGTGCGTTGCAACTGCATGGAATGCGTGTCCGGCTTAGACGTGGACAGCCTGCGACATTCCAGATCCCGTCTCAACATCTACCGGGCCCTGGCCAGTCCTTCGCTTATCGCCCTATCCAGCGAGGACCCCTTCCTGACGGCCTTTCAGCTTAGCTGGGAGCTCCAGGAGCTCAGCAAGGTGGAGAATGAATTCAAGTCAGAGTACGAAGAGCTTTCCCAGCAGTGCAAGCAGTTTGCCAAAGATATGCTTGACCAGACGCGCAGCTCCAGAGAGCTCGAGTTGATTCTGAACTACAAGGATGATATCAATTTCCTGGTGGAGGAAGGGAGTAATGATCTCGCCAGGCTGAAGTTGGCTATCAAGTACCATCAGAAAGAGGTGAGATATTTGCTCTCCAAATGTCAGCAATGGTTCTGTGACAACAAGAACTTTGAAAGCAATCCTCAAATGCAACTAGATTATTAGCAGAAGCGCAAAACAATCACTCCAGATAGGAACAGCACCCAAGCATATTGCAAAGGTTCACAGATGTTTGTTTCGGTAGTCTGGGATTATATTTGGATGGCTGCCCTGTTGATTTAGCAATGTGGTGTATTTTACACATTGTGGACAATTTCAGGTGGTAGTGTGCTTAAATCTAATTTGCAAATTTGGGTCTTTAAAGCTGAGCAGAAAATGTTCACCTCAAAAAAATAGGTTGAGTTTTTATGGGCAACTCTGGCCCTCAAGATCTACTTCCCTGTAGAATTTATCTGCAACCCTGATCAAACAGACTCACCTGCCTGTAGCTTTCTAGTAATCCTGAAGACATCATTAGCTTGTACAGGTGTGTTTGATTAGGACTGGATTGAACTCTGGATGAATCCGATATCGCCCCCAATCATTCTATCCCTCATTGGACCGCAATAAAGAGTGTACAGTCGTTTTGATTGAGGGTTTAGGGGGCGATTTCTGATTCAGCCTCTGTGGATCTCAAGGGCCAGAGTTGCCCATGCACCCCAGAGGGATTTTGCAAGGTGACTGCAACTTTATGTGGATCTATGTTGCCCCCCTCTGTCCAGATGAAACATTACAAGCCCTTTCTGTTTAAAAGGTTGAAGGACATTTTTTTCTTATGCAGGAAAGGTTTCTATGTGGTGATATATGTCGTCTTGCAAGCTACTTTGTCATGCATGTTTACAGTACTGTATGTTTGTGCTTGCTTAAACATGACTAAAAATGGAGAAGTGATGTTTGCAAGCTGTGGAAAATGTTGCCCTTTTTCACATGTAGCATATGCATGTAATTTAACAGAGGCACAGCAGAATATTACTTTTCTTTTGCTGTATCATTGAAATTCACAAGGAAGATCTTCTACATCACAAACAGTTGACAACAAGCCAGGCTTAACCATTCTGTTTCATTATTTGTCTTTCATGAATTAGTCAGAACCAAAAAAGAGATATTATATACTACACTGTTTATTTATTTAATTATTGACAACATATAAATAGTAATAAAATAAATGTTTTTTTCTATATTAAAAAAAGATATATAAAAAATATAAATAATTATGTTTTTAATGTTAATGTTTAATGTTTTAAAAAATGTTTACCACATATTCTGCAGATTTGAGAAAAAGTAAGAGTTAAGTAACACTGACATCACACAAAGAAAATCACTTATATCTATGTTTAACTCACACATGAGTCACACTCGAGTTTCCATGTGTGGCCCAGATGGTTTTCAGAAAAGATATAGGGATTTAAACCAGATATGATGAGAACCAGAGAGAGCAGCCTGAGAGGAAAAAAGCAGCGTGTTACTGTAAGCCTTTTTGTGCCTTTTGTGTTTGCTCTTTTTCATATGGCACTTGTTTCTCATAAGGACATGGCTCCGTTATTTGTGTTCTCCCACAGAGAGCATTTCTTTTGGAGTCTCCATGCATGAGAGAAGTCAGAAAGTGATTTTTATTTCACTGCACATTAGAGAAAATGCAAGCAAATCGTTAAATTACAGTTCAGGCAAAATCTCAGCAACTCTATACATTACTGTATCATGTACTGTATGTCCTGATTTATTTGTGGTTAACGGTGAATTTACTCCTTTAAGAAAGTTCATTTCAAATCTTTTCATTACTCTGTGGTTAGTTTGTAGCACAGCCAAACTGTCAGCAGCTGCTCGCATCTCGCTGGTACGATGAGTTCCCAGGCTGGAGACGCCGCCACTGGGCCAGCAAGTCTGTCACCTGTATGTTCATCGGATTCCTCTTCCCCTTCTTTTCGCTGTTCTACTTGATCGCCCCCAAGAGCCACTACGGCCTCTTCATCCGAAAACCCTTCATCAAGTTTATATGCCACACTGCTTCTTATCTGACCTTCCTCTTTCTCCTGCTGTTGGCCTCCCAACATGTGGATCACAACAGGAATACCACTATGAGTGACGCTACGGATTCCTCTAGACAGACCTCAAAGCCCACCGTTACCCCTGTGGAATGGATGATTCTACCCTGGGTTTTAGGTAATGTGTTTTTAGGGCTGGACAATGTGTTTTTTTTTTTTTCAACCAGATTTTGAGCGGTTGTAGATTAATTTTCTTTCATATGTTTTGCTTTACAGGCTTTGTATGGGCTGAGATCAAACAAATGTGGGACGGTGGCTTTCAGGATTACATTCATGACTGGTGGAACCTCATGGACTTTGTCATGAATTCTCTGTATCTGGCCACTATCTCATTGAAGATTGTTGCTTACGTTAGGGTAACAAATTTTAATTATGTTAAAATGTTTGATTTTATTCCTATATAAAATAAACCCTATTGGGGCGGTGTGTGTGTGTGTGTGTGTGTGTGTGTGTGTGTGTGTGTGTGTGTGTGTGTGTGTGTGTGTGTGTGTGTGTGTGTGTGTGTGTGTGTGTGTGTGTGTGTGTGTGTGTGTGTGTGTGTGTGTGTGTGTGTGTGTGTGTGTGTGTGTGTGTGTGTGTGTGTTTCTCTGGGGAATGCAGGGTTGACCTATGCTTTAGGCGCTTAGATTCCACAACTGATGTGTGCAGTTGTTCTTTGCTATTTGCTTTAAAAGAGTTATCTTTTGTTCAGTAAAGTTTTTTTATCTCAGTCTTTTTTCTGCTGTCATTGGTTTCATTGCTTCTCAGTTCTACGGAATTTTAAGCTTTTGTAAGCTTTTTTTTAAGCTTTTTAAAGTTCATTCCATGTTTTATAGGCAACCTCTGTCATTCAGATTAGCACAGTTTGTTTGAAATAAATCTGGTTTATTTTAGTTCATGACTTCATAGTCCAGGTTTTAGCAATCTGTGAAATCTGTTTCACAAAAAACAATTAACTTTTCTAGATTCCTGGCTCAATTTAAACCCCATCCAGGAAACTGCCCTATTAAGTATATTTGCTAAATAAATAATACAAATAAAAAAAAAAGACATTTTAATTCTTACAAAAATTTCATTTCAGTGAAAATCAAAATCATGGTCCACATAACTGTATAATAAACCTAAAACATTGTTTTTGATTAGCATTCAACGCATTTTTGTTGCTGGAAAACATTTTGGGTTATGTTTGGTTAGGACAAGATGTTAGTCTATTCTTATTTGAAAGCAAGAACAGAATATGACCAGAGGTTGAATACGATGACACACTGTAATTTACCACATTTATCTTTCTGCAGGACTCTGGCAACCAGCCCCGGAAAGATTGGGTGATGTGGCATCCTACCCTGGTGGGCGAGGCCTTGTTCGCCATTGCTAATATATTTAGCTCCCTACGACTGATTTCACTCTTCACAGCCAACTCTCACCTGGGCCCTCTTCAGATCTCCCTCGGCCGAATGCTTCTGGACATCCTCAAATTTCTCTTCATTTACTGCCTGGTGCTGCTCGCCTTTGCAAATGGACTCAATCAACTGTATTTCTATTATGATATTCCAAAAAAAAACGGCACATGCAAGGGTATCCGCTGCCAAGACCAGAACAATGCATTCACCACGTGAGGAACTGTAGTTTTCTCAGATCTATAGATCAGATCATTTTACTTGCTTTGCAATAAATAGTGATATCATGTTTTTTTGTGTGTTTTTTTACAGTATGTTTGAGACACTGCAGTCACTGTTCTGGTCCATATTTGGTCTTGTTCAACTGCATGTGACCAATGTTATCCCCAAACACGAGTTCACAGAGTTTGTTGGAGCCACAATGTTTGGGACCTACAACATAATCTCTCTGGTGGTGCTTCTTAATATGCTTATTGCTATGATGAATAATTCCTACCAACATATTGCTGTAAGTATTATAAATGTTTAGTTGCTTTTGGGTACTTGAAAAAAAAATCTGCATCAAAATGTATGCATTTACTTATATATTTAACGTTTATTTTTAGTATATTTTGTAATCACATTTTTTTGCTTTCATTCATTTTATGACCCTTTGGTGTGAAAAGGATTTTTTTTAAAGTACAAATATTCTTCTATACCTTTCAGTTTACTGTTTGATTGTCATGTCTTTGGTTGGTCCACAGGACCATTCTGATATTGAGTGGAAGTTTGCCAGAACTAAACTTTGGATGAGCTACTTCGAAGAGGGCGGAACGCTGCCTCCTCCCTTCAACATCATCCCAAGTCCAAAATCAACGTGGTACCTCATCAGATGGATCAAGAGCAACTGCTTCAAAGTTAATCGCAAAAAAAGAACAGAAACGCTTGGATCACTTGGGGTAATGAGCTATTTGCTCTCTTTTTCTATGATAATGAAATAATATGAAACATGGGTTAGTCCATATGTCCTTGATGTTGTTTAAATGTTTTTTTTTTCCTCCATGGAACACAATTAGAATATTCATGCTGTTCTATACCAGACAAAAAGAAGATTATTTAAATTGTCAAGTTTTATAAAGGACCAAAAAGCACCATTAAACTAGTCTATAGAATTACACAAGTCTTCTTAAGTCATACGATTGCGATGTATGAGGAATAAACAACAGTCAAAATTAAAACTCTAATATAATGAAGAAACAAAATGATTATGTGAACAAAATTGGAGCTACTGAGATTTTCACTACCTTGTAGTATAGCAAAGTATAGGTGTCATGAAAAATCAATACAATTGATTTATTCTCTTTTTTTCCAGATTCGAGCTGCTGAAAATGTCCGCACAAACCGCCAGTACCAGGTAATGGTGTCTCTTTCAAAGCATCTGATCATTAAGTTTCATTTTATTTCACACGGTGTCAATCAAATTCTGAATTGAGAGATTAATCTCCCTTTCAAATACACTTTTGACTCCTCTGAAAGACTTTAAGGGCTGCTTGTTTGGCCTAATTTTTTCTAGGTTCATAACTGAAATAATTTTATTTTTTAGGAGGTACTTAGAAACCTGGTTAAGCGGTATGTGGCAGCAATGATCAGGGATGCCAAAAAAGAAGAGGGACTAACGGAGGAGAACTTTAAGGTTAATTGTGTCTGGTTGTTTTTTTATGTTGTAATAATTAAAGAACAATGATCAGCCAACCAATATCACAAAACAAACCGTGACAAACCGTGATGTTTATAAACCACTTCTTACCAGTATTATTTTACTAGTACTTACATACTATTATAGTACTTAATAATAGTTTGAATTCAATTTTATTTTTACATTTTATTTTTCGTTTAAGTTTTACTAATTCTGTTTTGTGCTTTTGTCATTTTTTATTATTCTTTTTATTTAAAATATTTCAATTAAAATAATTTATTTGGGTTTTAATTTTAGTTTTTTTTTAATGAAACTTCTTTTATTTCAATTGTTGCCATCTAATTGTTTAATTAAATAATTTTTTAAGATGAAGTTTATCATCTAATATTTTTAATTTTATCAGTTTATTATTTCAGCTTTATTTCAATTAATAAATTTAAAAAAATTAAAAACTATTAAAAAATTATTTTTAATAGTTTAGTTGTTCAATAACAACACTGTTTATTACACAGCTACTGAGTAAATAAAAAGTAAATACATAAGTAAATGGGTAAATAGATATTTAAAATAAAATAGATATATACATCCAAATGGATATTTACTTATGAATTTATTATGCATAAATATAATTTATTAAAAAAAATCATTATATGAGATAAAAAAGATTCTATAGAGTGCTTTACTATGAGACTTGTAAATCTTGGCAGTGTAGAAAGTGTTCCAAAATTATACTACAAAAGTATTTGACCACAGAATGCCACAACTGGCCAATCTCAATCACAATTCCAAACAATTTAACCTTTAAAAAACAGGTCAGATTAATTCAGTCATATTAAATAATATAAACTTTTTTTTTTTTTGCATTTAAATAGATCCCATTAATTTTTAGGTATTTAATCTATTTTGTACTATGTGATAACTGTACATCATGTTTTAATGAGCAATGTGTGAATAATATCATTAATAGGAACTTAAACAGGACATCTCAAGCTTCCGGTATGAGGTGATGGGAATGATGAAGGGCACTAAGATTGGCACGTCGACCTCAAAAGGGAGCGCAGGAGCCTCAAGCCTAGTGCATCCTGATAACCCTTTGAAGAGCAATTCTGCTTCAGGTGGAAGTCAACTGAAGGGCAAAATGAGACTGAAGAGTGTCACCACCTCTATGATCCAGGAGGGCGCACCCAAAGCCAATGCCTGGAAGCCTGGCGGCTTTAGTGGCCTAGTGGGTGGTTCTGTCCCAAACAAGACTGTTAGCCATCAAATGAACTACAGAGGGCCAAACAACCCGGGAGAGATTTATTCCGTGTCAGAGGAAGCTGGTGAATCCGAAGAACAGGACGATGGCGAACAGGGAGGAAACCTCAATATCAAGGCAGCAAAGAAGCAAAACAAAGAAACAGAGAGAGACCGAGTCAATGAGACTGAGGAAGAGGACGAGGAAATGGAATACATGTGTAAATTGTGTGAGGAACAAATGAATGAGGAAAACGGATATGAAGGAAGCCGATTATAACGGCATTCAAACACATGGCGAAAATCAAAGAGAAAGATGCTGTTCTCCTGAACCATTCGCTCGATCTCAAGAGCAGCTGTGGTGACGGCCCAGGGCAGGGCGTTGCATATGTATGATATGAACATCAAGTATCATTCTGGGTCTCAGGGATGATTGTCTCTTTTAGGAGAATGCCGGGTCCAACGTTGTCATTCACAGTGATTTACACTCTGTCAAGTGTGTAAATGCTCCTGTAGTTTATCGCTACTCTGCTCTCCTCTCTGCTGAATCATATTTGAAGGAGCAATTACTGACCCTCTGCTATTCAGACCTTTCATTCTGCCTTACTCCGTTAGATTTAGCATTTTATGCTATCTTTGGTTCCACTGTAAGAGATGTCATTACCGTCATGCAACCTAATATCTTTAATAAAGTTTACTATGCAAATATTTACAACTTTTAAAACTTTTTAGTCACGTTTTGCATTGCGCATGTATGAGAGAAGGAACAGGATGAAGGGTGTCTTTTAATAAACGTGGATGAATTTGGTCATTCCAACACTTGACAAGTCCAAAGTAAACACTGCATATCATAAATGTACTGTAAAGTCTTGTTACAATGATCTATGTTTCATCCTACTCTCAGTTGTATTCATAATGAAGAATGAAAAGGAGAACAAGGTATTATTACAGTTTGCACAGCATCAGTAAATTCTTTTTTAAGCATCTGAACATCGTATTCCATCTATCCTCACTGTTTACTTAACAGGTTTGTGCCTCGTATTACAGATCATGAATTAATGCACAAATATAAATAAATAAATATATGCTGTACTATGACTTTTGAATTATTGTAATTTTGGTTCCCATCCAAGTTTATTTCAGAAATAAGAGATTGATTACATAATTTGACCATTGCAAAGCTGCATGACCAACATTAACATGTGTAAAGGTGAGTGTTTCGAAATTGGGAAATTAGTATAGTGTAATGTATATTGAGCACAGATTAAGCACTTATACATTTGTGGAACTAATCTGTAGGGTGAAACTAATTAGTGTATATACAGTATGTGAGCGTAATATGTCTATGAAGCTATAGGTTACATACTAAATTAAAACAATGGTTTTTATTTATATTCTGCACTTAACAATTTATGCATTGTAAGTATTTGCATAATTTTTGGCATGGAAGAATATTTTCCCACAGGTCTCAGGTGATCGCAACAAAGATAACCATATAAATATGTAAACCAAATATTTGACGAACCACTGTCAACTGCAAATATATATAAAAAGCATATTAGTGTTGACATCATTATGGAAAATATTAGCAATAGGTCATTCCTCCTTATTTCTGGATTAAGAAGACCATGAATTGCATATTGCAATTTATGTGTAAACTATTTCCAGCTCCTGCAGAAGAAAAATCTCACACTACATTGCGGTTATTTTAGATTTACAGTAAAGATTTATCGTAAAGAAATTAATTTTATTTTGACCCAGTATGCCATATTTAAACCAGTAACAGGTTATCTACTGTCCTGATATAAATGGAGGGTCTGTAATGGCTTTAAATAGACTCCTGCAGTGCTGCACAGTGAGATTGGGTGTGTTGGAGTATTAAACACTGGGCAGGTTTTACGATCTAATTCATTTCACATGCTCCATCCTTCACCAGGGTACAAAGGCCTATCTATAATTTATTTGAATTAGCACCCTTAGAGAGTCCAGTGTGCAGCCCAAGGGTACTTGAATGAAGTTTAAAAGAGCAGCGAGTCATTTGCACCTCAGCAATGGGAAATGCGCTGACATGCTCTGCTTTCTGCATGCTAAAATCCAGAACTGTGGAGTGAACCTCACAGGGATGGAAGAGATGGAAATTTTTACGTGTGCACATTCCAGACAGGCTGCCAGTCTGTGCATTAGTAGTGAGGATTATTTTCAGTAACACTTTCTGAAAGTTACACTCGTGGCGATATGTGACTTATGAGTGATTCATTGAATCATTCTTTCAACCGATTCATTCAAAGACAATGGCTGCACCTGAATTTGCAACTGTTAGTTACTTCTTTTGAATAAGTAATTACTTTGCGACCGTTAAAAAAGTATGTTCTGTTTGTTTCAATCTGTTTGTTTGTGTTGCACATTCTAAATAGCTATTCCAGTAAAGCAATTTTAATATAGGCTAATTGTGACTGTAATATAAAACATAATCTAAATTACTCTATATAAAGCAAGACCTTTGTTCAGCCAGCCAGTAATTTGCAAAACTATCTGGCAAAATGATCTTTATTATCAGTGCATTTCTTAGAAATGTTGCAAAATCGGAAGTTGGCACACCACTATTTAGTGACCCTAGTGGACTTTTTATGGGACTTTGTTAATGTGCAGCAAAATACAGGCAGTCACGTCTTATAGACACAAGAAGTTTGGCACTTCTCTTAAACACAAAACCAGAAACTAGTGTGGTAAGTGTTGTCGAACTGTCTTTCTCCATCTAAATGTACTGAAATGGCAGAAGCTAATATTTCTGTGAGCCGGGAACAGTTCAGCTGTCCAGTCTGTCTAGATCTACTGAACGATCCAGTGACCATCCCCTGTGGACACAGTTATTGTATGAACTGTATTAGACGCTATTGGGATGAAAATGCTCAAGTGAGATTTTACAACTGTCCTCAGTGCAGACAGACCTTCACTCTGAGACCAGTTTTAGCGAAGAATGTGGTGGTTGCTGAAATAGTGGAGAAACTGAGGAGGACAGGACCCCAGACTGCTCATGTTCCTCACTGTGACGCTAGACCTGGAGATGTGGAGTGTGATGTTTGTACTGGCAGAAAATACAAAGCCATCAAATCCTGTTTGGTGTGTCTGAACTCTTTCTGTCCAATTCACTTTCAACAACATGAGAATCTCTTCGAAGGTGATAGACACTGTTCGATAGATGCTACTGAACAACTCCAGGAGATGATCTGTCCAATACACAATAAGCTTTTGGAGATTTTTTGTCATACTGACCAGACGAGTATTTGTATGCAGTGTACAATGGATATCCACAAAAACCATGACGTGTCACCAGGAGCAGAGAGAATGAATCAGGTAGAATTAGACCAGAAACATATTTAATAATGCAAGTCTGTGAAAGCTTGGCCAGCGCAACACCTAGAATCATTTTTGGCTCCCCAAAGAACCCTTCAGTCAACAGTTCTTAAAAGAACCATTTTTCTGAGTGTGAAAGACATTTTAAGGCTTTATATACATATTTTTACACTATAAAGACACATTTTGTGATGTTAAAAGGTTTCTAATGAAATTAGATGTCAATAAAGAACATTTATTTTTAAGAGTGTAGTTCTTAACTGAATGCAAACCCTCTGGCCAAGCAAGTATGTATGGATTGTAGACAGTAGGCTATATTACACATTTTTGAGTAACACTTTACAGTAAGGTCTTTTCTGTTAACATAAGTAGTTGAAGTAGTGAATTTAACTATAACACAAACTAACATATACGCTGCTCGGCCCCCAAAAAAGTTGCTGTTTGGATTTAAATGGGCAAAAGTCTACGTTTGGATCATTATTGCAGTGATTATTATGTTTCTAGCATGTTATATATGTTTGGAAACAGTTCTTCTAACCCAAATTGATGGAGCACGTGCCTTTTCATTTCTTAAACAACTATTTAGGAAGACACATCATGGGTATAATTTAGGATCTTGACCAAAAAATATGCACCTCTTGATGGAAATAAGTTTTCTGATGTCATCATGTTAAATTGTTTCGTTAAATGTTATCCATTTTTAGTCAAGATCTTGTATTGACAATGCAGGAGTCAAGCACTCTGAAAAATGAAAAAGAAAAATAATTCTTCCCAAACATTCTTTCATAATTTGAGCCTGATGAATCTTGGCTTTGTCACCCTGGATTATGGCCATGATGTGTCATCCACATGTTGTTTAAGAAATGAAAAGCTACACATTCCATCAATTAAGGTTAGAAAAACTGTTGCCAAACATATAACATGCTAGAAACATAATATTCACTGTAATAATGATCCAATCATAATCTTGCGCATTTGCCCATTTAAATACAAACAGCGATTTCTTTTCTTTTCTTTTCTTATTTTTTTCTGGGCAGTTTTAGCAGCATAAGTTTTAACAGCATTTTTTAACCTTTGTTAATGTTAGTTAATAAAATGTTCATATTCATGTTAGTTTACAGTACATTAACTAATACACAACTTTTGATTTAAAAAATGTATTAGTAAATGCTAACAAGCTTTAAAGATTAATAAATACTGATGATGTTTATGTTATCAAATGAAACCTTGTTGTAAGTGTTGTAAAGTGTTACCATGTTTACCTTGTTAATTAATTTAAAAATGCATATTAATACACAATTTACACAGTTAAGGTAATTTACACTTTTTGCCCTACATGGATAAATTGTTTTTGCTTTAATTTTGTTGTCAATTTAAACAAACATGATTTTTTAGGTAAATTCAGTACTTCATACCAATTTCAGGGATTGAAATACCGCACAACACTGTCGATGTGCTATTAGGTGGCTAAAGACAATATGTTGTCATATGTTGAGTTAACAATCACAGTAAAATCGAATTATCGAATTATTGAATTATTATTGGTAAGTGTGAAAGTAATGAGGATGTTCATTATTATTATTATTATTTCCATAGAGTTCTTCATCTCTCTCTGCTTCTCATGAACCTACTGAACTTTTCAGCTTTGATGTCAGTTCTCATCCTTCTATTTATCTGAGAAAATCTTTCTCTAAAAAACTAAAGAAAAAAATGGACGCCTTCCTGTATTCAGAGGTAGTGGTTGTGTCTGGTTTGGGTAAGTAGCATTAATTCAGGAACGAATCATTTAAATAAAAATGGTGTGAATATCAACATAAAGGTGTGACCTTACACGCATAAATAAATGTTTATTTCTTTTTTCTTAGTAATGCACTACAAAAATCCTTTAGATGCACCCAGGAACAGAAATGAGATCCTACAATGTATGTCTCTCTCTCACACACACACACACATGCGACATGACATCACTTTTCATTGACTTCTGCTTGTATAGTGATCTCAAACTGTGTTTTATTTCCATCAGATTCACAAGAGCTCTCAATGGATTCAAACACAATGAATGAAATACTCCTACTGTCTGGGGGGAACAGAATGGCTACTAACACTGGCAAAGTCCAGCGATATCCCAATCATCCAGAGAGATTTGATTGTTGGCCTCAGGTGTTGTGTAGAGAGAGTGTGTGTGGACGTGCCTACTGGGAAGTTGAGTGGAGTGGGAGGGCTGGCGTGGGTATTTCGTTGTCGTATAGGAGCATGTCCAGGAAGGGAAGGGGTGATGAGTGTAAATTTGGAAGCAATGATCAGTCTATGAATTTATACTGCTCTCCTTCCAAATACATATTCTGGGACAGTAACAAAAAAACTAAACTCCATATAAACACTTCTAAATTAAAGTCTTCTAGATTAGGAGTGTATGTGGATTACAGTGCTGGAATTGTGAACTACTTCAGCATCTCTGACAAAATGAAACTCATCTACATATTCCAGAGCAAATTCACGCAGCCGATCTATCCTGGGTTTGCGGTTTATTTTGGATCAGCAGTGAAACTGTGTGATCCATCAATGAACTGTAGATGATTTGGAGATGTTAGATTCAATGAAATGTTATTTCTTATTTTTCAGTCAATAAATGCATAGCCTACTAGTTCACTTCAGTACCATTAAAAAAAAAGCAACAAAACAAGGTTATATTTGCATAACACCGTTGTGGCATATCCGATCTTTAAGAACAAGGAGTTAGCTGAATTTTTTTTAACAATATCAATCTACAATCTGACTTGTGCTGCAGACTGGAGTCATAAATAACACAATGCTCCTTCATTTGGCCAGAGGAGAAATATTCCTTGTCGTCACCTTTGGCTTGCTTAACTTTGTGCTTTAAAAGACACTTAATATTCAGTAAAATTATTGATTTAACTGCACTTACACTATTGGATGAGAACTAAATTTGAACTGAATTGAGGTGGACTTCATTTCTCAAAAGCATTGTGAGCAAAGTTGATCGTACATACTAAAATGGTTCTACAATCTACTTAGGCTTACAATGCTTTTGGGAAATGTAGCCCTGGACGATAACACCAGTCTTTTCTGCAGAGCTGCTTTATAGCCGATTGGACTTTGTTTCATAATTTATGAATTTTGCAACATCAACACTTTACTGAATGAAATCAACATTGAACTGACTCGAACTGAATAACCACACTAATTGTCTTCTGTAGAGCTGCTTAAAGCTGAATTGAACTAATTTCATAATTTATGAACTTTATAGTTATTGAACTGACATGAGCTGAATAATTTGAATTTGTCTCATAGGCCTGTGTTGTGACGTTTGCATCATTCATTGTTATTTTTCTGTTTATCTGTATTGTATAAAGCAATAAAGGCCACATGTGTGATTGTGGTAATGTTCCAAATCAGTGATAATGTTCCATTTCAGTGTAGGGCTGGACGCACAATTTGATAAAGTTTAATGTATCTCAAAAAAGGAATAATTTACATTACATTAAAGTAATAAAACAAGTTCTGGTCATACCATTGTTCCTTTTGTTTGTGTGTCTTTCTAATTAAAAATGTATCTGACCTAGAATAGCATGTAGAGAAAACACTGTGGTAAAAAATGACAAAATAGGTGTAAATAGATAATAATCTCAGTGTGCATATAAACAATCAAATATTCACAGCGAAATTCTTTTTTTTTTTCGTTTGTGAAGTGACTAAGCTGTGGTCCTTAGGCTATGTGTCACTGAATGATACACTGAACCGATTCTTTTAGAAAAGATGATTCAGTAACGACATATTAGGCTACTTTATGTGTTGCTTGTTGCAACAGTTAATTCTGCTGTGGTGTCGTTTGGAAATAATTGAAAAATGGCAACAAGTAGGAATGGGCAAATGAAGCCTTATGAAGCTAACTTTCCTCTGATTGTTCCGGGAATAGATTTAAAGCTTCGAGAGAGTGTCGAAAACAGCGCCATCTGGTGTTTGGAAAAAAATAAGGCAGCCAAAACCCTGAGAAAGAAATGTAAAATGTAAGTTAATTGAATGATCTGGGGAGTTCGAACACACGTGATTGGACAGAAAGCTAGGCTTCGTTTGTCATTGGTCACATGATCTCTAAGTTAACAACACGAGCCTGCTCACGCCAATTTATGCTCGACACGAGCTCAAACGCCTTGGTTAAAATGTCACATCACTACAAGCAATAAACATTTCTAAAAACGTAAGTTACGCCACAGCAAACTTCTTTGCTCGTTTGATATTACATACATTTAGCTCGTGACAGCGGTATATTTTATATAAAGTTACAAATTTGATACAATAATTAAATGGCCTAATTAAGTAACGATCCTTAGCCTATGTTTGTCATAGAAATCTGTTCTTGGCTATTGCCATGCTACGTTTCTCAGCCTATCCTCATCATTACAGGAGCTGATCTGTAGCAAAAGGCAATTTATTATTGTAATTCGTGTACTGCTATGAATCCACCACTAGAGGTAGATGCACACACAGGGTTAAAACATAAGACATAACTTAAGGACCATAGCTCTTAAACCTGTGTTTTCTGATACACGTTCAAATCCCTTCCCACCATTATTCCCATCCTCGGTTCACTTTTCTCCCCACTCACCTTTCCATGCCAGACAGCATGAGATAAATGTAGATGAGATTCTTGGGAGCTTTTAAAAAGTTCCCATGTGGCTTTGACTTGTCCAAAGGACCACCTGAGTCCTGAACCAGATTCCAGATATGGACAGTAGCCTGATGATGAAGAAACTGGCAGGAGATTGAACAGTTACAGTATGATTAGACATTATCCTTCCTTTCATCTGATTCCCTCAGTAGCATTCTGCAGATATGAACATCCTGTTTCTAAGGACAAACCTGCAGAGCACCCGAGTAAGCGTTGGAGTAAATGAATGATACAGCTTTTTCTGTCACTTATAAGATTAATATTAAGCTGTAGTGATAAAAAAAAAAGGTGTAATACTTGCATAATATGTGTTTTTAAAAGGAACAAAGCGTGTCTAAAACATTTGGCATATAATGTAGATGTTTTATATGTAATGAACCTAAACATTTCCAGATGGTCATACCATTGTAAGACCTTCTGACTTTTCTTTCTGTCTCTAAATATGGAAGGTCCTTCTTAGGCGTGCAGGGTTCTCATGGAGGGGGTGGGTCCATAGGAAGCAGGTTGATTCTCTCTGTATTAATCTCTGTCATTGTGTGTGTTTGAGACAGAAAGAGAAGAGGAGGGGTGATATAAAGGCTGGTTCCCTGTTGCTCGCTCTCATTCCTTCTGTTTTTTTTTTTTTACTGGGTTTGCTCTGCGTGTGCTCTCAAGCTTTCCAGTATGATATTCTTGTTTACGGCCACCTTGACCATCCTGGCACTCAGTTCCCTGGACCAGGTGGATTCTTCAGCCTATGACAAGATAGTCACACACAGTCGCATCAGGGCTAAGAACGAAGGGTAAGATTGTTCACCTTTTCTGACTGGGAAAGAGGTGGTTAATTTAGTTAATGTTGTTAATGTCTTCAAACATAGAAATTACATATAAGTCCACTTTAAAAATGCTGGGACTCAAAATTCAGTTTAAACCTTTAAACTAAACCGATAACAACCAATGATATGTATGATACATATACGTAAAATGATTTTGTACTGTTTCTTATTACTAATTAAATATAATTATTTTTTAATTGTACCACATATACCTACCAAAAACCAATATTTTTTGTTAGATTTTCTCTCAAATTATGCAGACAAAATATTTGTAATGGGACAAAAATGTATTGAATTTTAAGGAAATACAAAATAAGCATTTTATCTAGGAGTCTCAGACCCCTGCTGTATTTTTTTAATTGTTATTTTTTGTTATACAGTATGAACATAAAATCATTTAAATAATATCTTATGTAAATGTAATCAAAACAAATATTGTGAGATCTGAAAGATTACTCTCAGATTACATTGAGATATTTTTATAAATGTAAATATGTCTATGATATAATATTTTTGTCAAAACTTTTTTTTGCTAAACTTATTCACTTTACAATTACAGAAATCTGTGTATCATCAACATGTCATTTAAAAATTTAGAATATTTGAATCTATATTTATTCATTAACCATAACTGTATTTCTAAAACATAAATAGACTAAAAAGACATTTTTGATTTGTTCAGTCAGCTCTTTAAAGCAATTTGTCAGGACTTCTATATAATCACCTGCCTAATTGAACACCCCTGTGGCTTGTAAGTCTGTCATGTCTGCAGTTATCAACCATTCCCAGAGGGGTTTTTTTTCACACATGCTCCCTCCGCTCTTTTTTTCCAGGCCCAATGTGTGCGCTTTACAGCAGGTCATGGGGACGAAAAAAAAGTACTTCAGCACATGCCGGAACTGGTTCAAGAAATCCATCTGTGGCAAGAAGGCGTAAGTCATCCATCTCTTTTCACTCCGACACTCTCTGCTTTAGCCAGTTTCTGCCCGTGATCTTGTCAGAGGTCGCCGTGAAACAGCGCCTGTGGTTCTCAGGGTAAAGGTGGGTCACAAAGGTCAAAGATTACCGGTACATTGATTAGGCTTGTTCTGTGCTGTAGGGTGTGTTCAAGGATAGTGAATGAAACAGACGCATTTGAAACTATTTTGTACACTTCTTACAGATCAGTTTTGTTGTTTGTTTTGGATTAGTAAGTATTCAAGGCAGTTGGATTTTTGCCAAAACAAGCTGGTCCAAATACTTCCTAGAGTGATTTATTATTCAAAAACATCACACTTTGGAGCCTTTCACTCAGCTCTCAGCAGGATGAAAGGACAGTTGTGTCAGCCGAGTGCATCTAACTGTACGCAGCTCATGTGCGCTGACTCTGACTTGACTTATTTATTGTTGCTCCAGTGGCTTCTCTCTCCGTTTTCTCCTCAAATGCCACACTAATTTACTGCATCTTCACTGAGAGGATGAGGTAAGCATGTTTCTGGGCTCTGTAAGACTGCGATGGAAGCCTTTGGGAGTGGTGACTAGTAATTGGCTAAACTTTTCAAGCTCAACTCAGCCTTTCCACTGGCAGAGATCTGCAATATGTGAAAGAACAGAGAAAACACATTTGGCCTCAGGACCAAAAATGTCCCCGCAAGGACAAGGATTTCAGATATTGCCATCTTTGTGGGGACATTTTTTCATTATAATGTAGAGTCTACCAGGCCACACAAAGACAACATTTATATATATATATATAAGTTGTGTGTGTGGCCTGGTAGACTCTACATTATAATGACAAAATGTCCCCACAAAGATGGCAATATCTGAAATCCTTGTCCTTGTGGGGACATTTTTGGTCCCCATGAGAAGGACAGCTTATAAATCATACTAAGTGATGTCAAATGAAAGTTTTCTGTGATGGGTAGGTTAGGTTTAGTAGTAGGGTTAGAGTACGAGGATAGAAATTTTGTACAGTATAAAATCATTGTGTCAATGGAATGTCCCCATAAAACATGAAAATACATTGTGTGTGTGTGTGTGTGTGTGTGTGTGTGTGTGTGTGTGTGTGTGTGTGTGTGTGTGTGTGTGTGTGTGTGTGTGTGTGTGTGCGCGTGTGCGTGTGTGTGTGTGTGTGTGTGTGTGTGTTCAATCATGTAGCAGCATGTCCAGGAACCTAAATGACTGATTCTTCTTCATGCCTGTAGTCATCAGACATACATTGATTTTGGTAGAGAGATAGCAAATATTATTAGTATATTCTCAGCTCCATTTTTAAGCCTTGAATTAAATAACTGTTGCCCCCAGTTCAACCTTCTCAAGAGAGACTTACAGAGAATTACACAGAAAGAGTCTCCTACGTACGTTATTTAATGTCCTGTGAGATTTATGATACAGCTCAATTGTCATCCTTTTTCTCACCTGCAGTGTTGTTTTACTCTTGGATTTACAGTATGGCTGCAGCCTCTCTGGTCACAGTAGAAAACATATGAAAGCAATTTTAAATGTGTCTACTGGGAGGTAAATAATAAAAGCACAAAATAATCACCCCTGGTTGGCGTCTCGCCCCAGTTCCGCCTGACTAAATCTGGGCAGCAGTAGGTCCGGAGCTGCCCAGCTTTCTGTCTCTCTGGGCGCCTATAAAGTTGGAATCAGGCCTCTCTCAGGGGTCCCGCTGGCTTCCTTTTTCCTTCCTTTATCGACACTGGAAACATTGTTCAGTGTCAGTGGATGAACTCCACCACAGCTGCAACGTCTGCGCCTCTAGACACTATCATGATGATAACAAAAGAGAAAAGAGCAATTTAATCTGTGCAGTGTCAGGTGTGTGTTTACCACCATATCTGACAAACAGCAGGGCTTCATGGCACGATAATTCTCAAAAACGTATCGCTCACTAAGAACTGCGAGTAACGTCATTAGTCATGGGAGAATCATATGCACGCCATCTGCAGACAGCTGTTGGAAAGCCTCTTTGCCTCTTTTTTAATGCAAGGTTAGAACTTTTAGCTTTTAGGCAAGTGGCAAAGATTCAAATGATTGTTTAAAGGGATAGTTCACCCCAAAATGAAAATTCGGTCATCATTTACTCACCCTCAAGTTGTTCCAAACATGTATAAATTTACTGAACACTTAAGAAGATATTTTGAAGAATATGTAACCAAACAGTTGACTGAACCCCATTGACTTCGATAGTATGAAAAAATATATATTATTTTTTTCATGAGGAAAAGGCTTTAAATGTACCAAATGTGTCTCCTCTTGAGTTTCAGAAGAGATCTCGTGCTCAGATTTGCCGAAATATAAAGCTTTGCATTGAAATATTTCAATTTGAAATTAGAGTTTACATTATCTGGTCTATCACATACATCCCAGCTAACAGGGAACGCTCTCAGAATGTTTCTAAATGTTACTACTTGTTTCAGAACATTCAGAGAACTTTCAAAAGTAATGTTTGCAAAATGATACAATTGAATGTTTGAAAAAAAAGGGATGTTTTAACGTTCACAAATAATGTTTTTATAACTTAATGGGAACATTAGCAAAACATCCCATCATTTTATATGTCTGTTACTGTCTAAATTTGCATAAAGTTTTAAATTCCCTTAGGAATTTAATGATAAGTATCTAAAACGTAACTGAGACCTGAACCCCCCCGAGCCATCAAACTTCCCCTGAGAGCACATATCGACCTGTACGCTCTTGATGTGTTCAAGAAACCACTGGAACGCTTCACATTTTTCCCCACTGCATGCCAGATATACTATAGAGATACCGGTTGAAGTTACTTGTTAATAATAAACACCAATCATTATTCTGTCAAAACAGCCCAGGGGCAAGTGACCTCACACGTTTCAGACAATATATTTTCTGTCGGGCCTGGCTCAGATTTGGGTCGTTGCCCTCTTATGTTGTCATATATTTGAGGGTTTGCAGATGAGGTAATACGGAACCTACTGTCATAGAACATATATTCTGAGGAGTTATATAGTTGTCTGTAAAATATAGATTTTTTTTCTTTGAATAGAAAGTGTATTTTAGTGTCTTTTCATTGGTATTTTCTAAGTCTTGATATAATTATAGTGGATGATGTAAATGTTCATCTTATTTGTAACCATGAATATTAAGTCCAGCAGTTTGTGACACATTTTGATTTATAAAAACTGCAAAAATGTAGAGAAAAAGGCCATGCTTAATTCAAAACAAATCCAGATAAAATTCCAGATGGTTGAAAAAAACATGTTCTATATGAAAAAGACACATCTGTGTAGACATGCTAAAATAATTTATCATGTGACTTTTCTGGACCCAAAATGTCAATTCTTCCATTTTATAACAAAGGAACAAATTAGGTAGAGAATACAAATATATTATATATGCTACAAAAACATATCATATGTTCCATAAATTTGACAGTTTTTTCCTCTTTATTCCATGCAGGATGATATTATATGAGTGTTGCCCAGGTTATATGAAGTTAGACGGGAAGCGTGGTTGCCCTGCAGGTCTGTATTCATTCATTCCATCAATAGGAATATTACATAGTGTTTAATTTTTTATTATTAGTTTGCTGGTCTGAGTGGTTGTTAGCTAGTTGCTACATGATTGTTAAGACCAAGAAGCACGATTTGAGGTGTCAATCATGTCTGTAGCGCAAATAACTTAACATTCACATGCCCAAAGTTAATACATATGGTTATTTTTATTGGTACATTGGCTTGTGCCAACCATTATAATACATTTAACTTCAGTTTAAGGTCATGCTTAGATTAAATGTCAGGTTATTCATTGGCTGTGAGTTCAGTGGAGGAGAACATTAGTTTTTGTTCTCTAAACAATCCCCAGATCCAGCTGGCTGTACTTATACATGAGGTTAATGAGCCACAGCTCGTCTTGAAGGTGGACTCGAGGTTCACGTCATCTGACTTTGGATTATATGCTATATTGTAACTCTATACTGAATCTATTTATTTGATAGAAACTGTGCATGCAACTCTTTGTGCTTGTTTCCTGTAAATTTAACTCCACACACCCAGTGGCCCCTATCGACAGTGTTTATGGCACCCTGGATCTGGTTAAAGCCAAGATCACCCAGCGATACGCTGACCAATCCAAACTGAGGGAAGAAATCGAGGGAGCAGGATCTTACACAATGTTTGCGCCCAGTGACGATGCCTGGGAAGACCTAGATCCTGTGAGTCGCATTCCAGGCCATGTTCTGCTTCATTCGAGCCGCTGTATTTGCATGCTATGTTTAAATCAGTTATCAAATGTATGCGTTATTAATAAGCACACTTGCACACAAAAACACACAAACTTTTTTTTTCCCAGAGCAAAGTTATTACATTTTAACATAATTTCTCTTATATTTGCAGGCATTGAAAGCTGCCATGGTCAGCAGTGGAAACACTGAGCTTTACAATGTACTCCACAATCACATGGTTAAAAAACGGCTTCTCACTAAGGACCTGAAGAATGATATGACCCTGAAGTCCATGTATAACAAACAAGGCCTCTATATCAATCACTACTCGAATGGAGTATGTTTCTCTTTTCTTCAAATTTACTGTGTGTGTGTGTGTGTGTGTGTGTGTGTGTGTGTGTGTGTGTGTGTGTGTGTGTGTGTGTGTGTGTGTGTGTGTGTGTGTGTGTGTGTGTGTGAAACTGTGTACAGTATATGCTTTTCTAGTATTATTTATATACTATTATTAATATTTTTAATTAACTTTCATTTTGATATTTTCAGTTTTCATTTAAATTTTTGTATAACTTTTAGTAACTTTGTTTTGTGCTTTTGTCAGTATTATCAGTATCTTGTCAGTATCAGTATTAAGTTTTTTTATTTATATTTAGCTTAGATAATTTATTTCCGTTTTAGTTTTATGTAGTTTTATTTAATTTAATTAAAAAAAAATCTTTCAATATTTTTTTCTGTTTTATTTCATTTAACAAAAAATATTTTTAAATTGTTTTTAATTTTTGTTAAAGGGATAGTACACCCAGAAATTCTGTCATCACTTACTCAATCTCAAGTTGTTCCAAGCCTGTATGAATTTCTTTCTTCTGTTGAACACAAAAGAATATATTTTGAAGAATGTTGGTAACCAATCAGTTGATGGTAGTCATTGACTTCCATAGTTTTTTTTTTTTTCCTACTATGGAAGTCATGGCTACCGTCAACTGTTTGGTTACCAACATTCTTTCAAATATCTTCTTTTGCGATCAACAGAAGAAAGAAACTATTACAGGTTTGGGACAACTTGAGGGTGAGTAAGTAATGACAACATTTTCATTTTTTGGTGAATTATCCCTTTAACAATTGCCAAACTGTTATGAAATGCTCTTTGAGGATCCTGCCATCATAGAGTCAACCTCATGTCGTTTCAAACCTGTATTACTTTCTTTCTTCTGTCAAATAAAAGAAGATATTTTAAAGAAGGCTTCAACAATTTGTGTGCATACAATGCAAGTCAATGGGGTCCAAAACAACATTGATTGGACCCCATTGACTTTCACTAAGTGGACAAAAAAAAAGATGATCTTTTTTTTGTGTTCCAAAGAAGAAATAAAGTTGTACAGGTTTGGAACGACATGAGTAAAAGTAAATATCCCTTTCACTTCAGTGTAAAGTCACTAAACTGATCTGTTTTAATGGTTTACAGGTTGTCACTGTGAACTGTGCCCGGATTATTCACGGCAACCAGGTGGCCACTAATGGAGTTGTGCATGTCATTGATCGGGTCATCGGCGCCATAAGCCAAACAATAAAGGATGTAATCGAAAACAATAATGAGCTGACTACACTGAACGTATGTGTTATTATAACAACTGTGCTATTGTAAATTAATATGACTAAAAATCTTTGGAGGCTTTCTGAACCTTTGATAGGAACCATTACAAATGAAAAATTATTCCTCAGCAAGGGCATATGATTTCTGAGAGTCAAGTTTATACAAATATCTTGTTTTTTACGTCTTTTATAGACAGTTGCTGCGAATTCGGGTCTCCAGAACCAACTGGGAGAGCCCGGACACTACACACTTTTTGCTCCAACCAACGAGGCCTTTGATAAACTAGACAGCGACGTAATGGATAGACTTATGAGTGACACAACTGTACTTCAAGGTAAACATATTACTTACTGTATATTGTAGAAGACCAGAACCAAAACTAGAGGTAATATTGCTACTGTGGTTTTAAAGTCTTTATCACATAGTGCAAACTAAAAGTTTGTGGTCAGTAAGATTTTCTTTTTGAAAGAATTTAATTATTTTATTCAGCAAGGATGCATTCAATTTATCAAAAGTCACAGTAAACAGATTTATAAATAATAAATACCGTTTTCTAACTTTCTATTCATCAAAGAATCCTAATTTTATTATCACGGTTTCCACAAAAATATTAACTATTTTGATAATAAGAAATTATTCTTGAGCACCAAATCACCATATTTGAATGATTTCTGACTGGAGTAATGATGCTGAAAATGTATCTTCGCCATTACAAGAATAAATTACATTTTAAAATACATTAAAATAGAAAACACTTATTTTAAGTTTTCATAATATTTCACAGTATTAGTGTTTTTACTCTATTTTGTGACACGTGAATAAATTGCATTTTAAAACATTTTTACAATATTGCAGTTTTTATTGTATATTTGATCAAATAAATGCAGCCTTGGTGAGCAGAAAAGACTTCTTTCAAAAACATTTAAAAAATCTTACCGACCCCCAACTTTTGAACGGTAGTGTATGTGCACACAAAACATGCACAGGATGAAATAATCACCCTCGAAGATTTGAAAGACTAGCAACCTCATGTTTTAAGTAAACTCCACAAATGCAGTCCAATTCAAGCAGTGCCACATTCTCAGACGGCGGGCAAACAGCAGATCTGACCGCAGGGATCCAAAATCAAGTTTGGTCAAGACGTATAACAGGATGGGAAATGCTTAGATGTTGAATAATACTTCATCGGATTTTGGTGAAAAGATTAGGTTTTTTGTGGTCAGACCATTATAAGTGTTGTAACAGACTAAAGTATGTCTGTTTTCCAGTTTCACAAAGAAAAGGCCACAAATATTGGTTATGAAAAGGGTCTATTTACAACTAATCTAATCTGTGTGACCTTTTAGATTAGATTATCATTATAGGAAAAGTGTTAAAAGAAAATAACATAGAGACCTTTATTCAAAGCGAAGTCTAGCTTTGATGTTAACATGAATTTCTTCTGAGGCTATAGTTTTCTCAAGAACCTGATCTTTTTTCCGATTTACTGATGAATTACTGATGTAAATTCAGTGTGCAAAAACACAAATCATTAAAGCAGATCAGACATCAGGGTTCGGGCCAAAATATGAAAAAATCCTAAAGCACTGGTTCTCAAACTAGTCAAAAACATTCCTGAAGTTTCAAATACTGACCGTAATTCATAGTTAACATATTTTATGACCAGTAAATTTACATGATTTTTCCATTTGTTCCTGATTATGGGATTTATTATTATTTACTCACAAATAGCAATTTCTACGCAATAAACATTTTAGAGCTTGAAATAACTAGAAAATGATTTATAAAGAAATCACAAAAACGTTTGAAGATTTTATTAATTGAACTGACTTTTTCGGTATAGAAGTCACGCTTTTAAGAAATCCCACATATGGTTCCTAATAAAAATGACAGTTGTTGGGGAAATCAATTAAAATATAATATAATGTACAATAAAATATAAAAAATAATGCCAGATAAGATCTTTATTTTAGCTAGCTTAATTAAAAGTTAACTTTTTCTTTTAAATATAATTTTAATCATCTTGCGGCACCTTTAAAGTGTGCTGAGGCTGTGAAGTGGAATTGTAAACCACTGCTCTAAAGTTTCCAAGCCATCCTTGACTATTTGTGTTGACCCCACAGCAGACTGTTATGCAGTAGCCCATGTTACAAAGTGTAGATTCAGAGAAGGTTTTTTTAAATAGGGCCTAAGTATCTTATGAAGGTGGTTTTGATTTGGATTTTGGTTTGGCGAAGCACTTAAACTTGAATGATGTCAAAATGCACATGCATGTACTGCTTAAACAGATGCAGGAAATAAGCTCAGCTGCTGGGAAAGTCATATCACAGATCACAGTCTCTCCACCAGATTGCCCCTGCAAAGGAAGAACTGGGCGGATGTCCCAGTGGTCAACATGAGCTTCTGTGTTTTTAATTTTCTATGGATGTCTATAGACCAAAGCTTTCTGGACTATGAAGAGAAAGACATTTCAACAGTTTAGGTCACCACACTGTTTATCTTTCAATCCTTTCTTTATCTCTCTCTTTCTGGTTATTTTTCCAAGCCCTTTTGCAGTACCACCTCCTGAACTCAGCGCAGTGCTCTGAGGCCATTATGGCAGGCTCCATCTATGGGACTCTTGAGGGCAGTAATATTGAGATTGGATGTGATGGTGAGAGCCTTACGGTCAATGGTATCAAGATGGTGCTGAAGAAGGACATTGTCACCAGCAATGGGGTCATTCATTTGATCGACCAGGTGCTCATGCCTGACTCGGGTGAGACTCTGTACACGCCCACTGTGTTCAACCTGACAAAATTTGATCTTAAACTCTCCCAAAAAATCACACCCACATGTCATACATTAACAGATATTAAATTATACAACTTTATTGTTGCTAATATACTATCTAAATCTCAATCTGAAGTTTAGTGTGTATCTTTTATATGTCTTGCAGCCAAGCAGGTGATGGAGCTTGTGGACAAATCTCAGAGCATCTTTGGTGACATGGTGTCCGAGCTCAACCTCTCTGCAGCCATGCAGCCTGAGACTGAGTATACTCTTCTTGCCCCACTGAATGGAGCCTTCTCCGGTGAGTTGGTCTCATGACTCTATGAGCAAAATCCAGGATGTTTCTACAGAGATAGGAGTCTGTTTTTCCTTTCATTTTCTTATAGAAAAGACCTGAAAAAAACTTTAATAATGTAAAATATGTAGAATGTGTCTATGGTCTGCACGCAAACACACACACACACAGACTCTCTCACGTGTGTGTGTGTGTGTGTGTGTGTGTGTGTGTATTTATATATATATATATATATATATATATATATATAAATATATATATATATAATACATGCAGCCTATTTATGATTTTTATACATATATATGATCTTCAATTTGGGTGTAATATATTTACAGTTCTGAATTCCACTCAGTCCTGGTTAAAATGTCAAAATAACTTCAAATGTCTCCTCATCAACTGTCATGCAGATGAGGTAATGTCCATGGATCAGCGTCTCCTGAAGATTATTCTGGAAAACCACATCGTGAGATACAAGGTCTCTTTGAATGAACTCTACAACGGCCAGCTGCTCGAGACCCTTGGAGGAAAACTGCTCCGAGTCTTTATTTATCGCACGGTGAGACTCCATCGCAAGGACTCCTAATGTTTTTGTCTAAGAGAAAGAGACTTAGAGAAAGATTGAGGACCTGCAAACAATTACTGTGTAAACAACCACTTTTTATATGGTTTATTGCTCTGGTAATATGCACATACACTGCCGTTTTTATATGGTCTATTTGCTTCAGGTAAGTTTGTAAACCTGAAATTCCTCCTTGTCTGACTATATTGTTTCTCAATGCTCTGTAAAATGTCCAAAGCACAACTATCATTTCATTCTCCTCCTCGTGTGTGTTTTTTAGGCTGTGTGTATTGAGAATGCATGTATGGTCAGAGGCAGCAGAGAAGGCAGTAATGGAGTCCTTCATCTCATGAGGTCCCTGATTCAGCCACCCCAGATGACCATCTATGAGCTGCTCTTGAAAGATGGACGATTCAAGTGAGATAATCATTGTGATGTGAAATGATTACTATTTTTTTAATCTATACACATTTTTTATAGTATAGAATTCTATTAAAAATATTTCTTAAGTCCATATGATTTATCAACTGGCTGATCTGTTCCAGAATCTTCCTGTCTCTGATGGAGAGTGCTGGACTGACAGACCTGCTGAAGCAGGAGGGATCGTACACACTCTTTGCTCCTATCGATGCCTCCTTTGGCACCCTGACAGAGGAAGACATCACTCTTTTAAAAAGTAAACAATTTTTCCCTCTAACATGTCCAACATTTGCTTGGTCTGCTACCTCACAGGTGAACAGTGACTATTCTCTTATCCAGGTGACATCAACGCGCTCAGGGCAATCCTGCTCTACCATGTTAGCAATGGCGTCTTTATTAATGGAGGACTGGAGGGTGGAGTGACTAATCTTCTCAAGACCATACAGGGCAACAACCTTCAAGTGCAGTCCGTAAGTACATTGATAGGATCTCTATCAGTCATAGTTTTTAGCGACTAACAAGCCAAATCTATCTGATTAAACGCTGTAATCAGTAAAAACACAGAGATTTCCTCAAATGTCAGCTTTTTCCCAACAGTGGTCATGAGAATTTTTTTTCTATAATTAGCTTTTCCAGTTACATGATTAATGTTAAAAGGCCTTTGCACACCCAATAATAAAACTGTTAGACTCGGAAAGAGTGACTTTTACATTTGAGCCAATCCTAATGTTTTTGTAGCACAAGAGAGGAAGGACCTGACATGCGATTATCATCAGACAATGCAATTAGACGCAGGACACATTTCCTGTGTCTGTTCTCAGAAATTCCATGAACCAAATCCAGAACATTCACGTAAATCCTTTACTGGAAACCATACCAGCATGTTAATATTAATGGATGAAACTGACTTGATTATAAAAAAAAAACATACATCATCTCATCCTAATTAGGACTGTGAACTTTTGTATTTGTATGTTTGTGTATAGCCGAGGGTCTATGGCATTGGGCCTTTTGTGTGTGAATTTAGAGCATTGCTGAGAGATAAGGTCATAACTTCCAGACAGCTTGTTGCCATCAATCAGAATCAACATAGCTCAAATCTCACCCTCCAACGCCTCCATCCTAACTCCCTCTAAAAGCTGGAACAATAGGTCTCCTAATGTCCAGACACTTCCTTTGCTGAAAACAGATATCAGCACTGTAAATGTAAATTTACTTAAGTCAAGATATATCTCACAAAAAGAGCAAAAGCTAGGAAGTGACTTCTTAATATAATGTCCAGCTGTTTTAAGTGTTTCAAAGGGTTTTGTAAGATTATCCAATTTAGGCTTAAGTTTAATAATAAGCCTAAGTTAAGCTTAATTTAGGCTTATTATTATTTTGTATTTTTTTTTTATTCATATTATTTTATGCATGATATAAATATATATATATATATATATAATATTTTTATGAAATATTAATTGTGTATATTTTCCTCTCGTCTAATTAATGCTAATTTAAAAAAAGTAATTAACACCACCTTATACTCAGGTTAACAACTCCATCCATGTAAATTCAGTGGAGGTTCCAGATTTTGATCTTATGGCATCCAATGGAGTGGTCCATGTAGTGAAGACTATATTATATCCACAAGGTAAAGTATTAAAAGCAATGAACGTGCATTTATATGCAAATATCTTTAAGATGTGATATTTTTTTGGTGGGACTTTTACATGCATTAAGTCAAAATCAATTGCGTAGATCGACTACATATTCAATGAAGCTGTTTTCTCAACTCTTATATAAGTGTACAATTCCTGAAACATAAGACAAAGTCCCTAGAGCGTAATAGAAGATTTTACTGCATTTCACAGATTTGCCAGTTGGCAGTGAAGACATATTGATTCTGCTGAAGAGACTCATCAAATACATGCAGCTGAAGGTACAGCAGAACACATCATATATGAACACTGACTCACATTATATAACAGATCCATCACAGTCCAGTACATCGCAGTACAATCACACATCCTGTTTTATCAGTTGCTTTTATTTTATTTTATTTATTTATTTTTGGTGTGTGTATAGTTTGAATCTGGATTCACCTACCGTGAGATTCCACTTACATTCATCAGTAAGTTCAGTTTCATCCCTCTCGGTTTCAATTCTCTTTAAGTTCCACATGATCAAAGACATATGGGTTATATTTGAGATGCTTTTTATAAATTAATATTGTGCTTCTCATTGCAGGGAGGACTATAACTACACATGTCATTGAGAAAGGTAAAACATTATTTCATTACTTTTGTATTTTATTTTATTTAAATTCACTAAATGGCAACTCTCTTTCCCATCTACTCACACCTTTTCTACATCCATAATCATTCATTTATTTTACATGTGATACTGAGCTCCTCAGGCAAGCCCTTTTCTGCCAGCCGATTATTCCCAGAAGCTCTTTTAGATATTTGCACAATTGTGTATTTTTTACTCAATCATTATTCAATACAACAAAAAGCCTGAACTTCGCCTCAACTGCTACTCCAAGTAAACCGATTGATCATAGAGCCCCAGAGGAGAGCGAGAACATGTTGTTTTGTTGGCTTGAACCAGCACTGGCATCTCCTCTGGCAGTCGCTGAACAGATACAGCAGATAAAGAGCCATTCGAGACAGAAAGAGAGAGGATTTCGCCTCAGACCATGGCAGGAGACCTACCTGTTGAGTAGGAGTGAATGTCGAAGCTCAGAAAATTTGAAAATAATGGAATTTATGTGAATTGAAGCTATTGGAAACTTGGCATAAAATGTGTATTTGTGAAGGTAAAAACGGATTAAAGCTTAGGTACTGGCAGTGGTTGCGAGAGTTACAACCTAGAGCAGAGCTACCTTTCTTCTTAAAAAAAAGAAAAAATAGTCCCACAATTTTGTAAAGCTAATGTGTGTCAAAACAGCCCAACATTGGCTGAACCAATATATACACACTGACAGCATCAAAAATTCTAAAGCCTTTTATGTATGTTACTTTACAACCACAAGTCTTAATGAATCCTCCGAGGGCTGGTCAGATCCGTGAAACTGTCATCCATGCATTTATCACGTCACGTCTCGATTATTGCAATGCACTTTTTATTGGCCTATCTGCTAGCTCCATTTCCAAATTGCAATACATTCAAAACTCCGCTGCCAGAATACTCACCCACACCAAGCGTTCTGCACATTTCACCCCAATTTTGCATGATCTTCACTCGCTTCATGTGGCTTACCGTATTAAATTCAAAATTCTCCTTCTCACTTTTAAATCTCTGCACGGCTTGGCTCCCCCCATCTCTGTAATCTGCTTCACCCCTGCGCACCGACTCGCTCTCTGCGATCCTCCGACTCTAGCCTTCTCGTCGTCCCTCGGCATCGCCTTGTTTCAATGGGGGGCAGATCATTCAGTGTTGTAGCACCCAAAATATGGAACTCTCTACCCCGATCACTCTGTTCTGTTAACACTATCTCTGAATTCAAATCCATGCACAAAACTCACTTATTTGCTGAATGTCTTAACTCTTAAGTTGTACTGTATTTATTTATTTTTTTTCTGCTGGGTGCTGCCCCATGTACCTAACCTTCTCATTTACTGTACCTACACTCTATCTACCTGCTGTTGTTTTGTCTGCTGTCTTTGTCCTCTGCCTTTATCGTTGCTTGTCTATTGTAAAGCGTCCTTGAGCTCTGGAAAGGCGCTATATAAATAAAACTTATTATTATTATTTTTATTATTAAAATCTCTGTAACCTTTGCGAGGGTAGCGCTGTAAGAGACCCAATCCCATAGCAGGACTCTTACTTATTAGTAAATGATGGACAAACTTTTTCCATGTAAGATCTTTTAATGACAAAGTAAGTTAGAAATGAAATACAGATGGGGCTGATGAAAGTGTAGTCATTTGGAGTCTTTGTACGACTTACTTTAATAAGTCGATGTTACAGTGAAACATTCGCATGTGTCATTCATTTATCGAATTGTGCATCTGTCATGGTTCCAATCAGTCTTTAAACCCACACACAGTACAATGAAACCTTTATAATGACAAAGTAAATTGTTTAATCGATGGATTAAATGTTGAGTGTGACCTATGAACCAGTAAGATTTTATTAAGCTTTTATTAAGCAAGGGTACAATTAATTGATCATGATAATTATAATAATAGTGTTACAAAAGATTTCAATTTAAAATAAATGCTTTTTTACTTTGTTCATCAAGAATCCTAAAAAAGTGTATCATATTTTTTCCCAGAAAAACATTAAGCAGCACAACTGTTTTTAACATTGATAAAAAAAAATAAGACATGTTTCTTGAGCACTGAATCAGTATATCAAAATGATTTCTGAAGGATTATGTGACACTGAAGACTGTAATTATGCAGAAAATTCTGCTTAGCATCACAGATATACACTACACAATCATTCACAAAAAAATATACTAAAAAGAAAATTCATATAGACACTTCTTGACTGCTCACAAGTCAAGACTTCTTGATTACTGAAACATGAAACCGGCCCTAAATGGTACTGTGTGTGTGTGTGTGTGTGTGTGTGTGTGTGTGTGTGTGTGTGTGTGTGTGTGTGTGTGTGTGTGTGTGTGTGTGTGTGTGTGTGTGTGTGTGTGTGTGTGTGTGTGTGTGTGTGCGCGTGTGTGTGTGTGTGTGTGTGTGTGTGTAATGTAGTATATATATATATATATATATATATATTTTTTTTTTTTTTTTTTTTTACAGTTTCTGATATACAGTCAGTGCACACTGTGTTTGAGTTCCACCATAAATCATAAAGTACCATTTATGCTGAGCCTGCAATAAAAAAAGGATCCTGATCCACAGCCACATGTGCACAATGTCTTATCTCATCTTTGGCAGAATATCCTGATTTTTGTTTAATGAATCCAGCAGTAGCACGAAACGTGACCCCTGTCTTGAGAGAAAGGCAGACCTTGTGTTCATTAACAGCTCTGAAAGCTCCACTGACTATTAATGACTGGCTTTGACTCCCGTTCTCATCTTTGATCATTTTCTTGTGATTTATTTCTCTTTGGCACAATGCACGAATGGATTTCATAACAAGTTTGCTGCAAGCGGAAGCAAACCTGACTGTAGCAAGGTTAGTAATTCAGGGAAGAAGGAGGCCGGAACAGGCAAACGAGCAACATACTTTAATATCAAAATAAACACACAAAACGAAGGTAAAGCGGCAGCCCCTCATGAACAACTGCCGCACCTACATAAACAAAACACAACTTAAAGTCCAGGCTTGGTTCTCTCTCGTCCTTCACTGTCGTCACCAAGGATCCGTTCTCATGGCCCTCGGGCCCTCCTTGCTTGCCACACTAACTTTAACTTAAAAGTATCTAAAATGACAGTCGTACTTTATTCCAAGAAAGGAAAATGTCTCAACTACTGAGAACATTGTTGAAAATATCATGACCACTATTATTTGACATGACACCTGACATGATCTGTACCTTTCCCACAGGTCCCGAGATCAAGGTCACCAGGGTCATTGAGCGTGAGCCCATCAAAGTTACAAGAGTGGTTGAAGGAGAACCAAGTATCACCAAAGTTTCAAGAGTGGTTGAAGGAGAACCAAGCATCACCAAAGTTACAAGAGTGGTTGAAGGAGAACCAAGCTTTACCAAAGTTACAAGAGTGGTTGAAGGAGAACCAAGCATCACCAAAGTTACAAGAGTGGTTGAAGGAGAACCAAGCATCACCAAAGTTACAAGAGTGGTTGAAGGAGAACCAAGCTTTACCAAAGTTACAAGAGTGGTTGAAGGAGAACCAAGCTTTACCAAAGTTACAAGAGTGGTTGATGGAGAACCAAGCTTTACCAAAGTTACAAGAGTGGTTGAAGGAGAACCAAGCTTTACCAAAGTTACAAGAGTGGTTGAAGGAGAACCAAGCATCACCAAAGTTACAAGAGTGGTTGAAGGAGAACCAAGCTTTACCAAAGTTACAAGAGTGGTTGAAGGAGAACCAAGCTTTACCAAAGTTACAAGAGTGGTTGAAGGAGAACCAAGCATCACCAAAGTTACAAGAGTGGTTGAAGGAGAACCAAGCATCACCAAAGTTACAAGAGTGGTTGGAGAGCCAAGCATCACAAAACTTAGAAGAGTGGTTGAAGGAAAATCAAGAGTCACCAAAGTTACCGGAATACTTGAAGGAGAACCAAGCATCACCAAAGTTAGAAGAGTGGTTCAAGGAAAGCCATCTGTTTCAAAGGTCACAAGGCTCATTGAAAGTATGTCCAAACTTCAAATTAAGAATCAAGGTTAATTTTATAATAAAATACACTGTTTTCTTGTTTTGTATATTTTGCATTCATTCTTTTTGCTCAGCTCACAGTGCCTCATCTGATGGTGAAATTGATGCTGAGGGAGAAATCAAGAGAGTCATGGGTGAAGGTCATTCATTTGAACTTTATTTGGTTGTATAGTTCAACATTCCTATTTGGCCAAGTTGTTAGGAGTTAAAATGTCCAGTTTGTTTTATTAAACATTTGAGAAAGGATTCTAGTGTAGTAAGGAATGGATTAGAAAGATATTCAGCAAGTTCAAGTCTGTTCTCAAAACAAGTTCCTCGTACTAATTCAGTTTGATTCAGAATGGCTGTAAACAAAATTGTTTGTCCTATTCTGTCTGATACAACATTGAAAGGATTCTTGTGGCACAGCCATGTCAAATATTATCACTTTTTTATGTTGTAGATATAAGCAAGCTTCAGACGTTTCAGGGTGGTGATGTACACATGCTCCAGGAGGAAGACATCAGACAAATCACTGACTCAATCACTCAGGGAGGTTGGTCTAAGATAGTTTTAATTGAGTTATGGATTATACTAACAAAAAAATCCCATATCCTGGCCGCAATGTGGCTGAATGGTAAAAGCAACCCTTTATCTGATATTAACTGCATTATAGACTCCTTTTTCATAAACATGACATCATCATAGTGTTATATTAATATTATTTTTGTGCAATTAAAGTATTGTTAATTAGCTTTTATTTTCAGTTTTCATTTAAATTTTAGTTTTAGCCATTTATTTTATTTTAGATAGTTGCCAAGTCAACATTTAAAAATTGTTAATCTAATATTAATAGGTTATTTAATTTAATCTTTATTTGAATTAATGCAAATAGTTTTAATTTTAGTCAAAAATAACACTGACCTTGGTCCTTGTATTTAAAGGTTAATGTATTTTGAACAAATCAGTGAGCCATTTTTCACTTGAATCAAGAGACCGTTCTTGAATTTTCCCCTTTATCACAATTTTTTCTGATATCTTTCTCTGCTGCCAAACACTTTTCCCTGTAATCCTTGGCATATGTAATGATCATGTTCTTTCCCATATATATATATTTTTTTGTATGCCATTGATCCAAATATTAATTTGATTTATGTAAGACTCTATTGTTGCTTCCTAAAGAGCTTGACATTTTTATTGAGAGCAGCTGTGAACTCAGTGATTCATTCTTGTATAGTAATGTTTAATGTTTGTTTGTCTGTCTAATTTTATGCCCATGGATTACAATACGTAGTTACGTAATAGAATAAAACCCCGCTGGTTTTCCCATGGCTCACACATATGGCTCTACTCCAGATGCTTTTGATTTAAGGTCCTACCCTTTCATTCATTTTTGGCAAGATCAAACTGATTTAGCTAAAAGAAAGAATGGTTTTACTCCAGAATCTTTAAGCCGTACAGTTAAAGTAAGATTAAGGCTTTCATTATTGACTATTACTCACTGATTTGGCTCAGGGTTAGTTTCACTTTTGTTCCATCCATTGTTCTCATGTCTCCTTGTTCTAAAAGGTGGACCAGGCATCACCACTATAACCAGAGTCATCAAACCAGAGCCCCAGGTTGTTGAAAGTAAGACCTAATAAAGAAAATGATGATATGATATAGGTTTTGCCCAGATGTTTGTGTCATAGACTTCTCTTTTTGCTTGAAGGCGAACCAGGGATCACCACTTTTACCAGAGTAATCAAGAAAGAGTCTCAGATCACTGAAGGTGAGACGTAAAACATCAATACATAGACATAATACGTGGTTTTAAAATTTGAACCAAATCAAATGTTCATCTTTTTGTGCTCAAAGGTGCACCAGGGGAAACCACTATTACCAGAGTAATTAAACCAGAGCCGCAGATCATTGAAGGTAAGATATGATATTTACACTTCTGATATTAGAGATTTTTTTGTTGTAGTTTTTTTATTTTTATTAAATGGACAGTTGATATTCGATATGTAATTATGCATACTAATTTACCCTATTTTTACAATCTTTAAAAACACGAATTAATTAACACTGTGATATCTTTATTAACATTCAATATGTAATTTTGTTATGCTGTACATTATAATGTTTTGATGCCTAAATTCAGCTGTGATGTTTGAAGTGAAAGAATTTGATTATAACATGACAATTATTGGCTTATCACAATCAGACTGAATTTAAATATCAGTTTTAATAACTTTACACGGTTAGAAAAAAAGGTTCAGTTAGGTTTAATATAGATTCTTACTGTTCTTCACTCAATTTTAAAGAACACTTTATGCCAAAAGGGTTCTGTGTAAGGAGAAATGTTATGGCATAATACTATTTAATGGGTAATTTAATTTTTTCTAGAGATAAAGTATGTTTAAGAGCTGTTTAATTCATAAAATGTAATCAATATTACATAATTACATAAATACAAAATATTACAGTAATTAAAATGTAATAATTTTACATATTTGAATATTTACTGAATTTAATTTTATGCCTCTTTTAGTATCAGATTTCTCAAAGATTGTATCTTTGAAGGACAATCCAGATCTCTTTGAATCAGAAACTGAGAGAATCACCAGAATCATCAAGGGTGAGTGGCTTCATAAGCTCGGTGTGAATGACGTCAAGAAGGATCTGATGCCGAAAGTTTAATAGATTTTTTTTTCCTTCAGAGGGGCGTTTTAAAAAACGAGCCGCCGTAAGACAACCCCAAGGTATGCATTTCAGTTCATTGACATCTGATGTGTTCTTAAATCCATTGTGTTGCTCTTTTTATACCGATTAAGATTTAAAATACTTTAAAATAGCACTTTTTATTTTCAAACCCAACTTTGTCATAATCCATAGACAAAGAGGAAAATGAACCATAGATGTGTAGATTAACTTGTGTGTGTGTGTGTGTGTGTGTGTGTGTGTGTGTGTGTGTGTGTGTGTGTGTGTGTGTGTGTGTGTGTGTGTGTGTGTGTGTGTGTGTGTGTGTGTGTGTGTGTGTGTGTGTGTGTGTGTGTGTGTGTGTGTTTTTGTGGACTAAAACACAGGATCAAGACGAAGAGTGAGATTGGTCAGGCATCACTCCAAACCAAGACAATGAGATGAATGGACGCTCACTGTACCTGGAGATCCAGCTTAAGTGAAAGACAGTGTTGTAGAACAGTGTGTTTGTCCTGAAAATAGAATTTTGCTACAAACCGCATTGAATGTGTAAACATTACAAACCAGCGCAGTAATATCTTGGATCTGTGTAGCAAACACCCCACTTCAACTCAGATAAGGGGTACTTGAAATGGTGGTGGTTACAAAGAGAGCCATTGCTCCTTTTTTCCAGCTGTTTATATTGTTTCTTTGAATATATACTGTATGAGCCTTGTCATTGAGCTTGTCGTGCACATGATATTTTATGGTGCTTGCATTCCGACACATGAATGCGTTTTTATCTGATCAGGATCAGCAAAGCTTTGGCTTTTGTGTTTACTTTAAATTATGCAGCTTTTAACTGTCCATCATTTAGCTGAAGTTCATTTTTATGAATTTATTCACTTAAAACTTTTTTTTAATAGAAGAGACTTTTCAATTATACAAATTAAAATCATCACATTGAAATAAGCCTCAATGTAGCTAAAATAAATAAAACAATTTCATTTTAAAAGACTACTTGTGATTTTATTGTTCACCTCCAAAACTAGCTTGTCTGTAATTTTTTTTCAACTATTGTTCTTCAATTCAAGTCATATTAAATATTGAACAGCAGTGTGAACTGTCCTGGGACATTGTGCTCTGACAATGACGGTTAATGATGAGCCTAATGATAATAGGCATCACCAATCATTCGTACAAAGTCCCTTTTGAAAATGACTGAATCTTATTCTCCACACATTGTGATGAAAAAGTCATGATGATTTGCTATCCACTTTGAGTTTACTGTGAGCTAAACACATTATTCCCTTTATGTTCTCATCTATAGATACATAGCATGTCAAAAATGACATGAAGTGAATGCAAAAACTAACATTGACTGCAGAGTAAAAGAAGCACTTGTTGACATAAGGGCTTATGTAGCTGCACGTATATGCCTTTACACATGACAAATGGATGACTTAATGATTGAAATAAATAAAGCTTTGCTCCTAAACCTGAAACCCCAGACTTTATTGAAAAAGCATTGGGAGGATGAACATGTCTAGCAAACTGTTTTATATTTATATATACTTATATATATATATATATATATATATATATATATATATATATATATATATATATATATATATATATATATTACTTTGTCTTTAGCAAGCCAACAACAACTGACCCTAACTCAAGGATAATAGAAAAGGCCATTTCTTTCTCCACACAAATGCCATAGAGAAAGTCGTGTGTATTGTGGCTGAACTTGCAGGTTCACATATGTGTTCTATTATTCTCCATGTATGTGTGCTCTTGCATGGGGACATTTCTGCATAACAAACAGGATTTCTCATGTTTGGAGAGATGAGAGGAAACTTGCTTAAATAACTACACACTACTAGAAATTACAGCCTAGAATCAAATTTGATTTGGATCTCATAAATAAGACAGTTAATTACCAATGGAACTGCAAAAAGAATGACTGTTTCAAATGACTGCCCCCCCCCCCCCCCCCCCCACCTTCCATTGGTCAAACAAACAAGTAAATATGTGTCTTAAAAAATGTATAAAAGCTAATATTGCACTATAAACAAAAAACAAAATATAAAACATTTTAAATGTATTTATATTTTTGAGCAATTATAATTATTACTTTTCTATTTACCACAAATGCCATTAATTGAGTGCAATATCATTGACATTTATTCAGTAACTTTGTGTCGAGATCGCCAGTGACGGGAATGATAGAGCTGAGAAGCACCTCCTGTTTAACAAATGCTGTCCCTGATATCAGTGTGTTGGCATGCCTTTGACTCCAGTCATATATCTGACATAAAGTCGTCAAGTCTGTAAGCATGTAGTTTTACAGTGATTTATATTGAGAGTGAGGTGATGAGGTGTGATATGCCCACAGGGTTCAAGAGCTCCTTCATTAGGCTCTGACTAAGAAAGTCAAAAGTACATCTACTGATGTGCCATTGGCAAGAGAACTGAAGAAACACTCTTTTCACTGCATTCATGTTGAAATATGGGAATTTAAGTGATAAAACCACAGAGATGATCATTAACAATTATTATTTTATTGGGTTTATCGTGGTCATGCAGTTAAATCTAATGGACTGTTGTTTTTTAGTCTAGTTTTAGTCTCTATCTATCTATCTATCTATCTATCTATCTATCTATCTATCTATCTATCTATCTATCTATCTATCTATCTATCTATCTATCTATCTATCTATCTATCTATCTATCTATCTATCTATCATCCATCTATCTATTTATCTATCTATCTATCTATCTATCTATCTATCTATCTATCTATCTATCTATCTATCTATCTATCTATCTATCTATCTATCTATCTATCTATCTATCTATCTATCCATGTCTGTCAGTTTATCTATCTATCCATCCATCTGTCTGTCTGATGATCTACCATCCATCTGTCTGTCTGATGATCTATCTATCCATCCATCCATCCATCCAAAAAGTCATTTTTTTTTTACTTTTTGTATGACTGTGAACATTCTAGTAGTGAAACAGGATCGTTTGTGTGAGTTTTGGACTTGTATCAATTGTGACAGATCCTCTATGGAAAAACAGACTGTGTCAAGTTTTAGAAAAGAGAAGGCTCTCAGACGGTGCACAAAAGTCTTTGCCCAAACATCCCTGCACGTGCGGATGATTGCTGTGATTAGGAGTTTTTATGAGAGCAAACAAGTCATAAAACATACTGAAGCAGCTGTGGTCCGTTTCATCATTGGGCTTCAGACCTTTCAAACCAAGTAAGTAACTGTACTTCTGCTTCTTACTGTCACCGAAAGTTATTACGGTCTCTAACTTTTTTTTTCTGACTTGCAAAAAATCCACATTACAGCCATAATTTAGCAGGTGAATAAGGGTGATTGTATGGCTATACTTTTATGTCTAAGGAGGTAAACATCACAGCTTTCTTTTTTAAATATGAAAATCCGTCATGAAAATATATTTTTAATTGCCATGAGAGTATTGAAACACCTCTGTCTCCTCATACCAAAACATGTAATCATGCCTTTTCCCTCTAGCAGAGCACAGCAGGAAGTTTACTGAATAGAATATAGAGTGAATCAATGGCAGTAAGGTCAATAACACATCTGTAAGACTAATGGCTCTGCAGAGTCTTACACAAAGCTGTAAAAATGATAGACAGAGTGCATCTTGTTGGCAAAATGGTGAGTTTGCTGTTTGCATGCAACACTGGAGGCCCAAAAGCCCAAATTCAGAGTAAAATGTGTTCTCCTGTGACTTTCATGTCAAGAAAACGATCAAGGAACAATCTTGATGGAAACTGTCTTGGAGCCAGACTTCACTGGAAGCCCTGTGACAGTTCTTAGAGATCGAATTTAACAAGAGAATAGTTGTGAAGAGAGACCAGCACACAACAGATCCGTGACTTTCCATGGTCACTCTGATTTTGCCAAGTAAGACATATTTTTGGATCAACATATTTTGTTGATCCTGAAACAACATTCCTGTCCAAAAATTTTGTCCTAAACTTATGCCTACCCCTAAACCTAACCCTACCCATAATATATCCCTAAAATCTGAGGGAAATGATAGGTGAATATCACTGATGTAGAAGCACGTAACCCTGGTTGTAAGCCTATAAACTGACTTTAACTGTAAACTTGTCTCTCAAATCTGACTGGTCGATTGGAATTTTGTTTCAGGATCAACACAAATGTTGATCCAGGAACATGTTGCACTTGGTGAAATGACGTTCACTGACTTTCCATGTTGCTGGAGCCTTATGGCTATGCAACACTTGGTGGAGCAGGGTCCTGTCTATTGCACATTTTAGAGTACATTCACGATTTAAAGGAATAGGCTACATTCACAAAAATTATGATAAAATATTGTCATTTCAATCCGCGTATTCACACTCTCTGCAGATGGTTATGGAAATATTTTCACTAATCCAATATTGACGCACCCTGTAGGCAAAGCTAGTAGTTTTTCGCAAATTAAAGTCGGCACAAAAAGGTTGCTTGATTTTGTCCATCATTGTTTGCCATATGCTGTGATCTCATTTACAATTCCCTACATTAGCCCGCTACTACAGTTCACTTGAATTCAGACACTGAGTGCACCAGAAAGGCTGCCGTTGTTGAGTAGTTATAAACAAAATAATCAAACGTTCTGTTTTTAATCTAAATAATCAAAGTTTTTTTTTCTTCGGTGTGCAATTTCTTCCGCTCTGCTTCCTGTCTCTTTAAATGGTGTAGAGCACGTTCACAAGTGCCACGCGTAAACAAACAGACGTCAAATTCAAATTGTGTGAACGTTAACAATTTAGATTTTCGTCTGTTTTCCCACAATGCTATCGTATGATTTCTGAAGATGGCACGAATCTATCTTGAGGTGAGTAAGGATTTTCAAAAAATATTCCTTTCAAATTACTCCTAAAATAAATAGCCTATTAGTTTTTTTATTTTGCAAAAGCTATTTTGTTTGTCATCAAAATGTTCACATAAAGTTTATAAGGAAAATTAAGTCGCCGTTAACACAAGAGCCAAAACTGAAAGAACATTTTTCTTTAGAATTTCAGTTTTGTTATTCATTCAAATAAATAAATAAATAAATAAATAAGCACGCACGCTAGCTAAAAGGAATCCATCAATTTAATATTTTTGCCTCAGCAGTTTTTAATAAAACTGTTAATATAACTGCTAATATGGTAATGTTCCTGTTTTTTCCTGTCGGGTACACTTTTGCTATCATATGGTTTAGTTTTAATTTTGTTATGCTTTTATGGCTTCTATGACTGAGAACATTATGTTCATCGGTAATTTTACCGTGTAGCTCCTGTGGGTTTGTGTTTTATTTGAAATTTTCTATTAAGCTCTTTAAGAGACATTTTAGATGTGATGAAGAAATATTCCATTATGAAGTGGACATAAAGTTCAGCTTCACGGCTCTTAGCTCATTATTTTACAGGTCATATCTGGAATTCCTCAGCTGTGCACCATACTGAGAGAATAAATGAACTGATTTGAACTTCATTTATAACATTTCTTATTGAAACACCACAGCTATTACATTTTTGTTTGACATTCGCGCTGAGTTCTGTGTAATTCCAATCAGATTGGCCAATAATTCATCGTTTTGTTTGATAAACTAAACAATGTGTGTGTCTATAAGAGGCTGCAGTAAGTTTATGCGTGAATGGATGATTTGCATTTTTCATTTCTGAAATGTAAATTTAATTTAACAAACTCTAGTGCTTTGTAAGCTGAATGTGTCTGTGGTAGATAACAGAAGACATGCATTTATTTGTCATCTGTCATACCTGGCTCTAGGGAAAATCTGATGAAATGTGTGAGAGAAAGTGTTAAAGTGTTTTATTTTACTCATAAGAACAGGAGTGACCTTGGTTTTGGAGCTGCACTCAGGCCTGCAGCTGTTTAAACTTTTTTCAGGAACAGAGAGTCTTTACATTAGTAACAGTGTCATCTGGAACATGTTTCTCTATATAACATTTGTTTTAATGAAAAATTACAATTATTTACTCGCTCTATGTTGTTTCAAGTGACTTTCTTTCTTCTGTGGATTACAAAAGAAGATAGCCTATTTAAAAATATATTCATTATCCATTATCCATATTCATTCATATCCATTTATACAAGTCAGTCCAGTGTTGATTTGAATCCCACTGACTTTCATCACACTGAAACATTCTTCAAAATATCTTCTTTTGTGTTCCAAGACAGTCATACATGTTTAAATCGACATGAGAGTGAGAATTTTTGAGCAAACTATACCTGGAATGGCTCACAACACAGTTGTAATTGAGTGCCATAATGATCTCATTCCTTTTCATGACATTTGGAGAGAAGAATCATTTTGTTAGATTGCCTTGATCTCTTTTACCTCAAATCACTTCAGCACAGTTCTTCTTAACTCCGGATCCCAAAACTCCTAAAATTGCAAATCTTCGAAAATGGAGCCACAAAAACTTGAGACCCTAAAATATAATGTCTAGGTTTGTCACTGTTACCACTGGTTATGTTCTGAAAGGCTGTATTAAGAAAAAAAATCAAATTTTATGGGGTTTTTGGAAAGCTTGCAGGGTTTCAACCTCAGTTTCAACCTGGCGTGTTAAAAAATTATTTAAACATATTTTAAGTCATATACATCCATGCGCAGTCACACAAGCATGCATGACCTTGTCATGGCTAGTTACAAAGAAAATAAGACCAGATTGAATGCATGTATCTTCAGGCTGCTTTTTCAAAAGATGCAGGACACATATGATGGACGAGAACATCACACCCAGCAAATAAATCTTTTATGTAAGGACACGCTTTGATTTGCAAAATTAGTTACAGCCCTCTGTGTTTACGATGCTTGCATCCTTCATAAGGTTATAGAATCAAACATAACAAATAAAAGGACATCTATAAACATGTACAGACGTATTTATTGCCTATTAACCACAGAATGTTTTGGCTTCGGTGTTATTGTGCATTTCTTTGTGTGAGGATAATTGATGGCATAAAAGTAGTCCTTGTTTTTAAATGTATCCGTGTTGTGCATTATGTACTACTTTTTGGGGATGAAACAGAATCAAAACTGCACTCAGTTCATAGTGTTTCTGAACAATCACAACACAAACTGTTTAAGTTTAATTCCCTAAAACTTCTGGGTACAAGTGCGGCTCATAATTACATGAAACAAAGAGCCAAAAATCAACCTTGGGACTCTTAGGACTCACTTCGATATGCCAGAAAACATGAATGTTGCCTCCACAAATGAAACAGCAGGAGACAGTGCACATAGCTAACAACACTGCCAAAAGGCTCAATTTCAATAAATGGACATGAATATACCATCTTACCAATTACCAATTTACCATCCTTCGGGACCGCCCCCACAATACAGTTGGACTATTAAATAATGCTTTTGGTTGCTTGATTATTTTTGACATGTTCAATAAAAGCCAAATGGTGAAAAGTCAGGCCAGTTTTCCTCAAGCCGTCTACCAGTGGCTTTTAAGATACAGAGCTCAGGAGTGTACAAAGGAGAAGAATGTGTGGAAGGGACACTTCTGGTCTTAACAGGAGCATGCTTATCTAAGATATCCTAGATTATGGAGTGATAGTTAAATAATATCAGGGAGGGAGAAGAGATATCAAAGACATCAGATAGATCAGAAGAAGCAATGGAGGTGCAAAATAATGCAGTATCAACAGCTTTGAGATTGCGGTAGGATATAACAGTTGTTGAACATTGGCAGGCTGAAGCTAAAATCAAGAAATTTATGATCAGAAATACCAGTGTCAGTAGAAGAGATGGAAGAGATATTGCTCTCCACATACAGGTCCTTCTCAAAAAATTAGCATATTGTGATAAAGTTCATTATTTTCCATAATGTAATGATAAAAATTAAACTTTCATATATTTTAGATTCATTGCACACCAACTGAAATATTTCAGGTCTTTTATTGTTTTAATACTGATGATTTTGGCATACAGCTCATGAAAACCCAAAATTCCTATCTCAAAAAATTAGCATATCATGAAAAGGTTCTCTAAACGAGCTATTAACCTAATCATCTGAATCAACTAAATAACTCAATTAACAAATAGGCTGTTCCCACAGTGCTGTATCAAGGCACCTCAGTGGGAAGTCTGTGGGAAGGAAAAAGTGTGGCACAACGAGAAGAGGTGACCGGACCCTGAGGAAGATTGTGGAGAAGGACCGATTCCAGACCTTGGGGGACCTGCGGAAGCAGTGGACTGAGTCTGGAGTAGAAACATCCAGAGCCACCGTGCACAGGCTTGTGCAGGAAATGGGCTACAGGTGCCGCATTCCCCAGTTCAAGCCACTTTTGAACCAGAAACAGCGGCAGAAGCGCCTGACCTGGGCTACAGAGAAGCAGCACTGGACTGTTGCTCAGTGGTTGCATGTCATTCAGAAATCAAGGTGCCAGAGTCTGGAGGAAGACTGGGGAGAAGGAAATGCCAAAATGCCTGAAGTCCAGTGTCAAGTACCCACAGTCAGTGATGGTCTGGGGTGCCATGTCAGCTGCTGGTGTTGGTCCACTGTGTTTTATCAAGGGCAGGGTCAATGCAGCTAGCTATCAGGAGATTTTGGAGCACTTCATGCTTCCACCTGCTGAAAAGCTTTATGGAGATGACGATTTCATTTTTCAGCACGACCTGGCACCTGCTCACAGTGCCAAAACCACTGGTAAATGGTTTACTGACCATGGTATTACTGTGCTCAATTGGCCTGCCAACTCTCCTGACCTGAACCCCATAGAGAATCTGTGGGATATTGTGAAGAGAAAGTTGAGAGACGCAAGACTCAACACTCTGGATGAGCTTAAGGCCGCTCTCGAAGCATCCTGGGCCTCCATAACACCTCAGCAGTGTCACAGGCTGATTGCCTCCATGCCACGCCGCATTGAAGCAGTCATTTCTGCAAAAGGATTCCCGACCAAGTATTGAGTGCACAACTGAACATAATTATTTGAAGGTTGACCTTTTTTGTATTAAAAACACTTCTTTTATTGGTCGGATGAAATATGCAAATTTTTTGAGACAGGAATTTTGGGTTTTCATGAGCTGTATGCCAAAATCATCAGTATTAAAACAATGAAAGACCTGAAATATTTCAGTTGGTGTGCAATGAATCTAAAATATATGAAAGTTTAATTTTTATCATTACATTATGGAAAATAATGAACTTTATCACAATATGCTATTTTTTTAGAAGGACCTGCATAACGGTGAAAACATGGATAGATGGAAAATTCAGTCAATGGTGGGGAAAGAGTAAAGTAGATTTGAAGAAAATTCCTACGTACACTAGCCTAGACTAGACTAGCCTACGCAAAAATTCAGGTACATATCTGTTTTCTTTGTTTGAAAATATTGATTTATAATGTAAGTTTATAAGGCTGTAAATGGATGTAAAACTATCTGAAAAGTATTTAATATGCTACTCAATCAAAAGAGTAAACACAACTGCAAGCCAAGTATACATTGAATACTTAATTACACAGTAAAGTATACCTCGATCAAAAGAGTAGTAGGCCAAATATACTTAGACCTTTCTGTATAGCCTACTTGAGTGCAATTTTAAGTATATTTCTGAGAAGTACATAACATATTTCTGAAAAGTATAAAAAGTCAACTGAAAGTATACTTTCTTTTTTGTAGTTTTAAAGTAGTATACTAATAGCACACTTGAATAAACTTGTTTTTCTTAAGGGTGGGGTGGTATTCACGTAATTCATGTTGTATATAAAGATCATTTAAAATAAGTGAAAAACTACACAATAGGATTTATTGTTGTTATTCAAGAAGTGAATGTCATCAAATTCTGTTACCTCACTTCTCCATAAATACTTAGTCACTAAAATATGAAGATAAAACAATACAGATGGGGCGATGTTAACATTTGTTCTGTTATGTTTGGACCATGGCTTGTCATCAGCCTCCGAAACAATATGAAAATTGTGCTTCAGATGTGCAAAAATGCAATAATCAAAAATAATCAATCCTTCCTTTTTTGATTTCGACTTGATTTCGATTTTGTAATGACTCTAAGTGGAGTTATCAGGAACTTGATGATGGCACCACAGGGTTCCGTTCACCTAAACTCACAGACAGAGAATATTCTCAGCCCCACCTCAGTCCAGTGAGTCACCATCTGACAGCTGGCTCAAACTGACTCAGGCTAGGGTCATCACACAAATGTTTACCTTGCACACAGTGTTGCATAAAACCCTTGAGATATTGCAGGACTTATTTACTTGAGATGAAATGGAGAGTTAAGTAGACTTTTTGATGCTTGAAGACACAGTATACCTGCCACAGAAGAACTATACTTCAAACTGTTTAAGCGCACGTGCATGATGATTACTCTGTACAAAGTTCAAAGAGTGTGTTCTTTCTGATTGTTACTCTAAAGTGGCAAGATTAATTGACTAAATTTCTGCATCTAGTCCCCTAAAGACATTTCTAGAGAACATAAAAAAACTGGACTTCCTGGACTATTTCAATGTGGCCAAAGTTCATTGGCTAATCAGACAGATGGGATGCTCTGAGGCTTAGAACATGTTTTATGCAGCTCTTTTAACTGAAGCCATTGTGGTTACAGTATCTCTTAAATTATATTGACTAGTCTGGATGGGACTCAAGTTGGATCCTTGTTTCTGGCATTGACAAATTTTGCTTTCTCAAGAAAGATCATCATCTAAAAGTGAAAAAGTGCATGTGTGTTTGAACTGTACGTGCTTAGCTGTGGCTTAGAGACTAAATTGTCCCAAAAAGTGAGCTAAATCTGACAAAGTCTCTCTTTGGGGACATCTGAAATTTGAAAATCAATTCATAAATAAAGAGAAGAGAAGATGTCATTTGTGTTAATGCTGAAATTGTGATCTTAAGTAATGGATTGTAGAAAAACAAATGACCCAAAAAAGATTACCTTTTAATAGGATCTAAGATGTACGATGAACAACAATTTCACCATCTTGTACAAATTATTACAGTTTTCATGAGAATGTGTTTTTATCATTTTAACCCTTAAAGGTGCTGTATGTAACTTTTTGACTTTACTAAATCACAAAAATACCATAATATGTTTGCAGATATTTAGGAAACATTCTAAGTTCACATACTCGTTCAAAACATGAACTTACCAATGGAACTGTTTCTTCAGAAGGAAATGGAATATGTGACTATCTAAAAGTCCTCCTATGATGACACCCTTATTCCACTGGAAAAACTCCACGTCCATAACACCACATTACAGGCAAATACAATGGAACTGGCCAGATAAGGAGTTAAAGGGTTTCACATTTGTATTTGGCTTTTGGGACCCCATTTTCTAATTTCTGTGGTCATCATGGATCAGTACCAAACGTTTTTTTCCATGCCCTGACAGCTTTTATGGAAGTGACTGTAGAGAGTTATTAGTTTGATGTTCTTGATGTACAAAATGGGAATATTAACAGACCTGCTTTTTCTGTTGTGCACTGAGAACCAGTCCGAATGGCCCGTGACTTTAGATCAATTCTAAGAATAAATGAGTCTCCTCACTGTTTCAGCACTGTTTAGCACTTCACTGACCTTCTGGTGTTGCGTCTGTCTTCACTTCTCCACTCCTGAGGATTGTGAAGTGTAACATTCCTTGTAACTGTCTAGGGTGCAAAATAAAACAATCCCTTCTTAAAGTTTCGTTCAGACACTGATGTATCCTGTAGATGAAAACTCAAATCAACACCGCTGATGTTCCGGGCAGCCTAAATATGGAGTGATGATTAATGTGAGTCTCATGTAGAAAAAAAATGAGGGTAGGTTAGAGGTTAAAACAGCAACATGTCTTCATAAATCATACTGGGAACAGCATCGGCTCTATGAATCTGAGGAGTCGAAAAATAAACACCTTAAATACATTTTACAAACAATTACATCCTTTTGACCAGTGGAATCTTTCATATAAATGTATTTTATATCATATTGAGTTGCCGGCAGGACTTTGTTGTTTGTTTGTTTGTCAGTTGCCATAACTCTCTTTCATTAGCTGGAAAAGAACATCACACATCTGTACTGCACCAGAAAATTCACTTTAGTTACCACAGTTTTGGAAGATTTTTTGAAAATGTGAATCACACTTGTATTGCTTGGTATTTCTGTGTTTGCATCAAGGAAACTTTTTCTGATTTATCACACAATCTGTGTGACCATGGCATAAATTGGTGTTATACACAGTTCATATATATATATATATATATATATATATATATATATATATATATATATATATATATATATATGTGTGTGTGTGTATTTTATTTATTAACATATTATGTTTTCTATATTTTGTATGTTAATGGGTGAATTTGATTACTGAAAATATTGTATGAAGTTTCATAGGAATGTATAATTGCATGAAAACATAAATTTTAAAGGCAATTACAACTGAAGCATGATGGTATGGCCTCAGAGAGAAATTATTAATATTATTATTTTCAGAGGATACAAATTAACAAAAATAATCAATAAGGATATAACTCACATATTAAAAGTGCACATGTTTCTTTATTTTATTTCTTATGGATGATGAATACATCAAATCTTCAAAGTTGGCCTCATTTCAGCTCAAACTTGTTGAGGCGTCTCATGTTGGACAGTGACATGAGAATGAGATGAGAGATTCTTCCACAGAACGTGATGCCTAGGCATGTTTGAATACTAGTAGCCTGCATGACCATATTAGCCCGGTTCTGTCAACAGTGCATTGGCTCCCTGTTAAACATTGTATACATTTCTAAATATTGCTGATTACTTACAAAGCACTAAATGGTTTTGCTCCCCGTACTTGAGCAAGCTCTTAACGCATTATAGTCCTTCACGTCTATTGCGATCTCAAAACTGGCCAGTTGATTATATCTAGAATATCAAAATCGACTGCTGGCAGTATCCTTTTCCTATTTAGCACCAAAACTTTGGAACAGTCTTCCTAACATTGTCCGGGAACACTCTGTCAGTTTAAATCTAGACTAAAACACATCTATTCCGGGCCGTATCCAAATCAGAGGGTGGACCTGTGCGTAGACACGACCACAACGCATGAGGTAGTCAGCCGGATCCGGGCCTTACCAGACCAGATGGAGGACCTGCACCTAGACACGACCACAACACATCCCTAAAGAGTCAGCAGAGACTGTGTCAACTACTCTCCTCTGTGATCGGCACTGATCCTCAACAAACCCGTCTCCATACCAGCGTGACTCCGATCTTCAACCAGATAGAACTGGATAAAATTCTGATTGTTCCAAACCAATCTGACTTCTGACCTAATGCTGCCTGAATCATAATTATAATCATACAATATTCGTTCATTGGCCAGAGGAGAACTGGCCCCCCGACTCAGCCTGGGTTCTCCCAAGGTTTTTTTCTCCATTCTGCAACCTGATTGAGTTTTGGTTCCTCGCGACTGTTGCCTTTTTCCACCTTTGTTGCATTGGCTTGGCTTGCTTAGTTGGGGACATTCAATTTAACATTTAATTTAATATTCAACAATAATATTGATCTGCCTGCATTGACACTTTAATACAATAACTGAACTGAGCTGGACGATGACATCACAGTTTACTCCAGAGCAGCTATATATATATATATATATATATATATATATATATATATATGAACTAAATTAATATTTTTTTTTAAAACAAAAATGAATCATTACTGAACTATACTTAAGCTGGACTGTGATGCTATTTTCTATTTTCTTCTGGAAACAAACTTTTTTGCATTATTTTCCGGTTATTTCTGTAAACCTGCTTTGAAACAATCTGTATTGTAAAAAGCGCTATATAAATAAATGTGACTTGACTGACTTCCCTAGTGACTCAAAAGTTTCCATTTCCCAAATGGTGTGAGAGCTGGTTAAAAATGGCCACAGAATTGTAAGGAAACATATTTATTGGACATGAGCAAAGGCTAAAATTTCATAGTAGGATTTTTGTTATGAACCCATAGAAGCTGGGCAGCTCAGACTATCTTTGATCTTTTGCAACACCTGAATTTACTATGGCAACATGGCAAGGCAGCTGTGTGCTCAATTTTTCTTTATTTTTTTATTCCAAAGTTAATCTTGTCAAGTATTGTGTTATTTGACATTACTCTTAAACCGGACAGCGTCTTTCTTATAACTCAAAAACTGCTAAGCACAATAAAAAAAATAGCTCGGAGCGATCTCCTTTGTACCTCTCTGAATGGACTCCAGCACCATCCATCAAATAATCTCCCACAAATCTGTCTGCACACATCAGTCAATAAAATACAACACACCCTTCACTGTAAAAAAAAAAAAAAAAAAAAAAAAATACTTTGTCAGCTAACCTAAAATGTGATCTGACATAACGGTATCGTCTTTGTGTGATGTTTGTACTTGGGGTTTTGAAGTCTTTTATGTCAGTTTCTTTTATTTTGATGTGGTTAATATTATAAAGGTCTCATTTCCTGTTTTTTAGTTTCCTGTTCCCCTTGTTTATTGTTTCCAGTTTATCCTTTTCTTGTCCTTGGGTGTGTCTCAGTCCATTCTCTAATCAGTTTCTAAAGCTGTCTCATCTGAATATTCCTATTTCCTGTAATATATAATAAGCAAAAACAGTATGTGACAGTAAAAGCATGTCCGAATAGTTTCATAAAACATTAGGCAAAATTACCCTGACGACCTATTACTTCTGCTGAGATTCTGAAATGCACTTAAAAACGTAGAGCGTCAAGTGTTGTCATCCCGAAATTGCAGTATAGCGGTATGGTGTGAACGCAGCATAAGTCATGCAACGCTTGTTGCAGGTCACATGCCAGTGACCACATGGTTGATTATTATGTCCAGATTGCATTCATACTACGCACATTCAGAAATATAACATACTTTTTTAATGGTCAGAAAGTAAAATAAATACCTACTCAAAGTGTAGAAAACAAATGCCATTTTGGACAGAGTCAGCATCAAAATAGTTCCCAAGCACCTATACAACAGTTTATAGGTTAATATTATGGTACAGGGCAGGCTTATCGATGAGATGAATCAACGTAACTCCACAACACTCCGCTACTGGGTATTGTTGACATTTTGCCTGAGAGAAATTCAGCTGTTATTGTTCCCATAGTATCCAAAGCACATGTCGGTGACTTCTGAATTCTGTATTTTGAGCTTTTGAGCTCGTATGAATTGTTACGAATCAGCCACCTTGTAAAATTGCCGTGAGATTGGGCTGGTGAGTTAGAAAAGGCTCACTATTTGGCAGGTATTGCGTTAAAGCTGCCCTTTTTATTCTTGCAGTTATAACTGATTATTAATGATTTATGCATTTGTAAATTACTATAATTAATTATTAACAACAACTTTTTAAACCCTTTACAGAGGGAACCTTAATGTAAAGTGTTACCAACATTTTTTATTCTTATTATAGAGTTGTGCTTCTTAATATTTTTGCAAAAAAGAAAACGTGCACCTTTCTTTTGATAAATAGAACTGAAATTCTGAGCATTGCGTTCTGCAGTTTTATTTTTATTAGCCTAAATTTGTTTAGTGTTTGAATGTTTTTCTTTATAAAAATGGTGAATATGTACAATTTTCTGAATATTTTAAGAGCAACAACAAATATGTTACCAGCTTTATTTGTGACCCTTGATCATTAGTGGATCAATAGTGGAGTCCAAATTTCTGTTCATGATATACTGATTCACACCACAGGGAACTAGTGAGTTAAAAAAGATATTATAATGTCCTGAGGAGCCTTTATGAGATTACAACCTATATTTTAACTACCTTTACACCAAGAGGAAGCCAGACACACCAGGAGCTGTTTCAGCTTTCCATCTAAATGTTCTCTATTGTGCGCTCTGTTGTGAGATGTATTATATCTGATCTATAAAGATACCTCTTGAGCACACAAAAGGTGAGCACCTTCTTCCATTCTGTAATTCTCCTTTCTGAGCCATCTGTGCAATGGCTCGATTTGACCTTAAAATAATATATATTTTCTAATGCAGCTGTCTGATGGAGCAAAGGTTGGCAGCTCAATTTATAGAGGAAAGCTTTTACGTGAGTCACAGGTAGACCCCATTACTCCATGGAAAAGAAATAGGATAAGGTAATAGTATGACTGTCTTAACTGCACCAAATGACAAAAGTGTCTCTGGGTTGTATAAATTTGCTCTGTCTTATTAGGGAAGAAACTTAAGGGAATCTACTCAACACCACCAATGGAAAAGGCCCATGAGCTTGAGCTTCATGTGGTTTCATACAGACATATTTACAAATATTTTTACAATTGTCAAGTCACCTTAGTGTTCAGTAAGAAATACAGGGCGAAAATAAAGGATTAAGAAAACAGACTCTGTCTCAGTCTGTAAAATACACGAAACATGACTTAATAAGAGAGCGTCTGGCCAGGTTTAGGAGATGTGAGCTGCGTGGATGGACGGGGCTTGGCTTGTAAATGAAATAAATGCCATTTATCAGTTATAATTTTTCAAGGCCTGTAAATGCTCAATTTCTTAATGGGAATGATGCAATGGTAGTGAAAACCATACATACAGTGTCCAATACATGCATGATAGACATAAATAAGCTTATATTTCATCTTGGATAAAAACAATGTGGGTTTAGTTCTTCAACACTACATACAGAAATGTCACATTTGTATTTGTGCATCACAACATAAGCAATAAAACTAACACATGCAAAACAATGCAGGCCTATAATTCCACATTAATCAGCCTTGAAAGCTTTTAAGTCATATGGCCTCATATTCAGTCAGATCTTTTATTTATATTACAATAAAGCTATAAACATTTCGATCAAGAAAAAATGTCCATATTTATTTTTAGTCATCTTTTATGACAAATGATTTCCTATCATCAGATGCTGAGCAATATGAAACCTCAGTTCAAACAGTACTGGGAACAAAGATGATTGCTGCAAGACTCATTTAAATTCTTCCTGCTGGCTGGCCATTTTTTCAAACACAATGGTGAAGGCACTCCAGAGCACACATGTAAAGGTAAATAGACTGTTGCTGTGAACACTTCTTGGTGAGCTCATTACAATTCCCTTTGGTGCTTTTCAGCCATTGTTTGTTTGCATTTCCTGAAACCAATTAGTGGATTTTATTGGTATTTAAAAGGTCTGTGTTTTGTCAAAATTAGCTTTTGCAGGAACAATCAGAGCAAACATGATCAGTATGAGTGTTTGTATCTAATTGGTCCTTAAAAGGTTGTGCAAACTAAAATTGTAATGTGTGAATCTTCCAATGTGACACAAAAAAAAACAAAAAAAAACAATCATCTCACCTCTAAATATGCATTTTCATTGAGGCAAAAAATCAAGCCGCTACATCCTTAAGTCCAACAAGTACTTATCCTCAATCATTATGGAGCTTTGTTTGAATAAATACTGGTAAATTCATTTATAGCGCCTGTGGTTTAAATGGCAGTGATTTACACAGTTTTATAGCGGCACTTCTGTAATTGATTGAGGTTTTAGTGTTTAACACACTCTGACCCACAGAGACACATGGTCAGTCAAGCAGCTGATCGTATGCACAAAACCCCAAATAGGTTCAAAAGCTGGTTGTGTTCATGGTCTGTCAACATTTTGATTCATTGGTACGGATTTAAAACCGTTTTAAATTTTCATAAAACCACATCACACAACCACAAAGTAATTTGTAAAAATGTCCAACAACATATACAGTACGAAGCGCTGGTCTATATTTGTTCCTGAATTACGATTCCTTCAACATTCCTTTCTGATCCAGTGATCTTTAACTTTCAGTCAAGTCAAGAGGATCATTGGACTTTTAAGTACATGCAAGTGTTAGATGGCAACATGTGTGGCATTTCCTACATTCGTGGGAGTTACAGTTTGGAGAAGCCCCAAAGAGGCCTAACACCCGGACTGTTGTGTGCCCATAAAACATGGATCAGTGATTGTTTGGGCTGCAATAGCATTCCTACTGTGCTTGATGGGCGCATCACTGCCAAGAACTACCGAACCATTTTGGAGGACCATGTGTACCCAATGGCTCAAACATATCATGCATCAGCATGATAATGCACCAATACACTAAAACTACATTTATGACAGAATGGTTTGATGAACATGCAAGTGAAGTTGAACATCTCCTATGGCCTGTACAGTCACCAGATCTAAATATTTTTGAGGCACTTTGGAGAACTTTTGAGGAGCAAGTCAGACATTTTTTTCCTTGACCAGCATCACATATTGACCTGGCCACTGTTCTGCACTGTTCTGCCCACTGCGAAGTACTTGTATCTGTCATTCCCGAGATAAACTGATGCTGTATTGGCCTGAGTCTGAGTACGTCCAGCTGGGATCTATTCGTTTTTTTACATGCCATGACTAGAGAAAAAAAAAGGTAATATAAAGGTTCACTCTAACCATGCGTATGAGGTGCACTTTACATCATTAACCTATGCCTATTATCAAGTCTCTTGGTATAAAGTGAGCATGTTAGCACATGTGGCACATTTTTTTTTACAGTTTGTGTATGGAATATCTGCTCTATTCCGCGACCCCATGGGTGTGTCCGAAAGCTGGAAAATGCTGCCTCCGAAGGCAGGATACGGAGGTAGTAAGGCATAGCATGTCTGAATCCAATGCTCGTGCCACTTCCTGTCTTCTGAGATACCTTCATCTAATACATTTTGAAGGCCGCATAGATATACTGTATCCTTCGCTGTTTATGATATCCCACTATCCTAAGATGCAGAGGAGTCATTTCACGGGAGTCAGATTTTGATACCACACAGTGAAAGTTGAGCTAAAAATGTTATCTGAAAGTTTCGGTTGGTTCTTATTTGTGTAAATGTACATTTTAGACATTGAAATTACGACATTGACAAAACGGAGCAACCAGTGTAGTCTGACTTCTGAACACATGACTCTAATGAGTTTGTTCTTTTTAGTGAATCAAACACCAGCACAAGATATATACCTGTTTTTATGCTGTGACAAGCATGGGATCCTGGTTGCAGGTGGACCAGTTATACCGTGACCAGAAATACTGGATTTTTCAGCAGGGAAGTTGTCATTTGAACAACCAGTCAACTAACCAGTTACAACTGTGATCCATGTTTCATTATTGCATGTTGTATGAGCTATTTTTTTTCTTGAGAACAGCATGACTATGCTGTTTCAACAGCTAGACCACCACTATTCAGCTCTAACCGCAGCAAAAACCAGCCTGGACCAACATGTAATTCATGCTGGATCTTTCAGCAAGGTTGTAGTTAAAGAGACACATTATGAGGTTTGTCAGTAGTCTTTTATAAATATAAATTAAATATGCATTTGTCACCTCCAAAAATAGTTTTAAAACTTTTCATATGGCAATGGTATCAGTAAATCCTTTAATAAAAATCATCTAGATAGCATCAATCATTTTTCATTTTTCGTTTACAGAATGTTTTATAACACACATATCTGATTATTGCAACTACACAAAGCACAAACACAGCAACGACAGTGAAAAGAACCAAAAACACATCAACAGAATGGTACGAGTACCATGGCATCTTGTAGAACTCGGAGCGCAGGTGAGTCGCACCTTTATTTCTGATCACATACTCGATCCAGAAGATGGCTGATTCCAAAGGCCTCATCGGCTGGTCCCTGTGGAGACCTGAGAGTCTCTGCATGTTTCTCCTGTAGGAGGCGTCACCGAGCAATTCCCGTAGGGCTTGTCCAAAAGTATGGCTTCTGAGCTCTGACAACTTAAGTATCTTGCCTGCTCCTTTCTCCTGAACACGTAATAAGTTGTCAAACTGGTCAAAGAACAAAGGAATACCCAGGACCGGTACTCCATGGTATATGGCCTCCTGCACTCCATTGGTTCCTCCATGGGCTACGAAGGCTTTGATCTTGGAATGTCCCAGGAGGTCATTCTGCGGCATCCAGTCCACAATTAGAGTATTGTTGCCCACTGTAGATGGGCGATCTCCAAGATGTCGCCAGATGACTTTTTGAGGTAGACTAGCAAAAGCGGCCGCGATATCGTTCGCCATGTCGGCGGGGAGACTTTTAACAAGTGTTCCCAAAGACATAATAATAAAACCGGGGTCTCCTGAGCTCTGCACAAACGCTTCCAGATCTGCAGGAAGTGGCTTGGAAGGCTTGCATTGAAATCCACCCATGTAAACAACATTTGGCATGGTTGGTCTCGGAAACTCGAAGACAAAATCAACTCTCATGAGCCAGATATCAGCAGCTTGAATGAGGCTAACAATGTCCGTTTTGTAATCAAAATACTTCTCTATTAGTGCATCATAATGTGGACCCACCACAAATCTGTTCTGGAAGAAAATAAAGCTTTGAAATAAAACATTTTTAACCCTTTGAGTGAAGCTCATTTTATCTGTATGACCAGTGCCTGGTAAAGGTACATAAGACATCGGAGATGGTGCTATAGCAAAATGTCCTTCACCACTGGTGATCCATCGTACATTGAGAACAAGAGGGAGTTTTAGATAATGAGCTAAAAACACCCCGCCTGCTATGGCAGGATCAGTGAGCACCAGGTCGTATCGTTCATTCTGAAGTCTTTTCACGAGCGTCTTATCTTCTAAAATGTCTGAGACCATTTTACATGAAATATAATGTGCTTTTGACAGCATTGTGAACAAATCCACCTGAAGCTGCAAGAATGACAGTCCAGAAGCATCGCCTCTCTCTATCTCCATCACTTTCACTAAATACTCTTCAAAAAAGTTCTCAAATTGATTTGTTTCATCTGGGATTGTGATGGAAGTGTAGAAAGGGGACTTTTCCGTGATGTACCAGCTGGATTTGGGTCGGATCACGGTGATGTTGTGGCCCCTGGAGTGCATCTCTTCTATCAGGACTTTCATATTGACCCAGTGGCTTCCATCAACAGGATACAGTAGAACTTTACCCCCGCTGCAGCTCAGGGTGATAATAGAAAAGGCCAAAAATAATCCAATAATGAAATGGTTTGAAAGTGACTTCATTGTCCCTAATCAAAAAGTAAAATAAAACAAAACAAATATTTCTCATTTGCACTCACAAACGGTTTTTGAACACTGAAATTATTCATGTGCAAAACTAACACAAATAAATTGTTACTAACTGACAAGATTCTTACCTTAATCGTTCATGCATGAGTGAAAGACAAACACTTGCTCATTGCTCCATTCCTGTGAGGCACTAAGTTCAAATGCTGCCCTTTACTAAGATTTTACAAAGTCCACTTAAATTATTAACATTCAAATTAATAATTAACATGCAGACACTGCATATGGTTTAAGGTGCACTCAGACATATATATTTTTTTCGATAACACTTTTGGACTGTTGCAGTAATATTGATACAGTTCAAAAGTGTACCAGCATACTCAGATATACCCAACTAAAGTGTCACCTAATGTCAATCATATGTAACCACACGTTATTGGAAAATGCATGCAGACAAAAACTTACACATAATTTCACACACACTACCAGCATACTAAATGCTTACTTTAAGAGAAAGCTGTACAAGTGGAGACAGGACTGATGGAAATCTCTGCTGGCCCTCAGGATAAAGTGTGAATCAAAGTTGAAAGAATACAAGGATGAAAAGGTGGTGACACAATGAATGATAGTAAAAAATAACACCAGCTTGTTAGAGAAGTGGCCTAGCAGTTGCACATGCTCAGGCATGCTGCTCATGTGGTGGTGGAAGTTTAAGGCTATAGCTATAAAAATTGAGTCTATTAATATTAATCTATTCTGTCTCTGTCATCAAAAATGCCTAAAGAAAGCAATATACATATCAGATTGGGGCAAGTTGTCACATGTTTGAAATGTCATTTAATTTCTACATAAAGTTATTCTAAAAACAACGTGCCTTTTTGCTGATTTTACTCTTGATCATAATAATAAGCATTTAAATATCTTACTGAGAGATTATTAGAAGATGATGTGATATTTATATGCATTTTTATAGTTGCTATACTTATATCTTTGCTATATCTTATAAAGAGCTCAATGATTTATATTACAAGCTATCAGAATGTCATCTTACTTTTTTGCCATATTAGTGTCAGCAACTGCAACAAATTGCAAATTTTTGAGCAGTTTGGGCCTCTGAATAAAGTTGAATAAAATCGAGTATTAGCTCCATATTCTCCTATATCAAACTATTTTTTTATATTTTGTCTAAAGGTTCAATAAACTACTCAATTTTAAAGAAAATCCGATTTTTCTGAATACTATTTCATATGTCAGGCTTTACAGGGTTAAGCTTTAGTAAACTATTCCTTTTGGTCTAGACTGTTTTATGAAGGTCATGAACTCTACTTTTGAAGGATAGGTAAACACAGAACCCCCAAACCCAAGAAAATAAAAGAAATCTCTCACAAAGGAACAGCTAAATCCAAGAGTCTCTAAATCTAAGAATTGGTCACTGAGGAGAATCATTTCACAAAGAAGGGCTGCGGACTACTTCAAGGCTGTTTTAGCAGCCTCTTCGCATCCCAACCTGGAAATTCTGTTTGCACCCATTCCCCGAGCTGCCAGCACAATTAGACATATGAGGTTATATTATATAAACTGAATCAAGGTAGTGCAACAAGATAGCAAGCGTACTCAGATATGCCATGGCAACAGAGATTCATAAGCTGTGTTTTGTCCCTAACGGCTGTATCCACTTACATTGAGTGCATTTTGGTTTGCCCCCTTTTTTCTAATTTATTGTCAACTTCGTTTGTAGCAAAACACAATGCCAAGAGTGTGATGCCAAGTGTTATGGTTTAAATTGCAAGGCCTTACACAATATCTCAGTGTTCTTCAGTCACTAGACATGCAAAAAAACCATATAAAGCTGGACACTTTCTCTGAATATCACTATTTCCTTCTTCCTACATTAAGACAATGGCAGTGAGCAATCCAAGCAGCCAGAGGCAGAAATCTGTTTTAGCTGCATGATTTCACCCTTGGATTAAAGCCATTAGTTTTAGAGGACCATGACATGACCATCCAACTCATGTCATAAATACTGTTTATCAACATTAAAGCTGCAGTCTGTAGCTTTTCGTCTTTGTCGCCATCTCTGTTCGAAATCTGCAATTGCAGTTATTCGCAGAATTATCAACTTTCTGTGGGTTGTGCCTCGGCAAGGCACACCGCGGATGAATCCATTGTTTTGAGGAGAAAGTGTTGTCAGTCACCGCGCTGGTGTGGATACTGGCATTCAGAATCACAGATTCTACTTTTTGAAAGTATGACCAACATAAGAATTTTCACTGGAAAATGTCATTTGAACAAGTAAGTAACATTAACTTTTGTTCTGACCAACTAAGGGGAAAAAACATTGCAGTAAATCGTGCTGATTAAATTTAACAATCGCTTATCATAAATAAAATCACGATTTTTCACAAAATATTAAGCGGCACAACTTTTTTCAACATTGATTAAAATAAGAAACGTTTCTTGAGCAGCAAATCAGCATTTTAGAATTGTTTCTGAAAGACCATGTGACAATGAAGACTGTAAAATGTAAAACTTCCGCATGAGAAGTTTCATCATAATGGAATGATGCTGAAAATTCAGCTTTGCATCACAGGAATAAAATACATTTACAAATATATTAAAATAGAAAACAATTGTTTAAATTGTAATAATATTTAATAATATTACAGTTTGTACTGTATTTTTGATCAATGGGCCTAAATGCAGCCTTGGTCAGCAAAATAGGCTTCTTTCAAAAACACGAAGAAAAACTTCCCAACCCTAAACTTTTGATTGGTCATGTACTTCCCTTTGTTTTATTTCTGATGTGAATTTCAATAAACAAAGGACTCTGGTGAAACATTTTTAGCACAAGGTGGTCAGAGAAGGCCTCTAAACAGACGTAATGCTGTGTCATGAACACATTCAAAGCTTCTCAATCTTTTTTTAATTTTATTTTTTATTTGAAAGGATCTTCATAAACTCAGCTGTTTCCTATTACAAGACCTCTAGCTAGTTTTAAGTGAATGCAGTTGCTCACAAAAGAGAGACTGAATCATCAGTTTTATCCAAACTGTCAAGGGTGGTGGGTGAACATCAGGCAGCCTTCAGCATTTGGAATAATAATGAGCAGCATTTAAACCAAAAATATTTGATAAACCAGTCAAACAATCTTTTTTCATGGTTATTATATAATAATAGGAACACAGAGTTGACGTAAGCGAGCACTCAAAACGGTTACTATACAACATTAAAGCCGAAAAGACATAATGTTACTTTTTTAAAAGTAAAATCATTAAATTCCATCTTGTCAAGTAGGCTAAGTGTGTTTTTTTTACACATTTTGACACAATATGTATTTCATCACACATATGCAGATATGCTTATCTCTCAGCACGATTAAAAAAACGTTCGTTTTCCGTTTTCCAGACATGTTCGCCTTTTAAACCGCACAACGCGAGCGTTCTTTAACAGGCTGAAATGTTCTCGAACATGTACCATACCGTAACACTGAAAACTTTTAATAATACATACCTGAAAATAGAACACTTTTAATAGCAGGCTAATCCCTCTGCACTTCGTGACGTGAACTGTGGTCCACGCACATCAAAGTAACTTCCGCGTGAGAATAATTTTTTACACCTGTCCACTGGGAATTTTTTTTTCTTCTTTTTTTCTTTTTTTACCTGGGAAGGGTGTGGCATCAAAATTAAAAGTTTATGACGCCAGGAGGAGTCACTCATACTTCGTATAAACGTAATAAACAGTTGTTTTTGCTGAAATGCATCATGCATGGAATAGTTTAGAACATAGACATAATAAATACATAGACGCCCTATTGGTCGCTTTGGAGCGTTGCTGCGATACGTCAACGTGTCCGCCATTTTGCGGAGGGCAAGACTGCGCTGTGAACAAATGCAAGTAAACGGGTGAGCTGCGGTTTTCCTGGATAAAAACAATAATAACGTTTACATTTATCAGCCGATTTCAGTGGTTTGCACGTGGTGTACGTTACTATTACTAATTATATAATTACCAAATACAACCAGAAAAAAAAGTTCAGTCTTGTTTGTGAAAGGTAATTCCCCGAGACCTGTTTTCAATTGTGTGGCGACTTGTACAGCCCCAAGCAGCGCACGAAACAGGCATTTTCCTCAATTCCCATAATGAGAGGTATGGGCAAGTTGCCCTCCTTGATATGGCGGCGCCGTTGACGTACGCTCCAGCAGCCAATAGGGTGTCTATGTATTTATTATGTCTATGGTTTAGAATAGATCAATGGTGTTGCGCAGTAATACGTAGGCTATACTTAGAGGTCCTTGCTGATTGGTCAATCGGTTATGCGTTCATATTTTATTGCAGGTCATAGGCTATAGGGTAGTTGAAGCTAATTTTATTCTTTAACATGTTAAAAATAAAAATAAAAATGCACAATAGTAGCCTATAGAAAAATGAGCAGTGTCCACATTTGGCATTAAATCTACATCAGTAGATCTCATCCAGTGAATTTAACATCAACTGGTTTAATAAATATGGTGAAAACTATGCTTATGTTGCTTGCGTAAGCTATCAAACACATGAATTAGCAGTGTCTGCATTTACCATGCCAATATAATTTCAGTGTTTGGTTTTAAAGCCATTTTTTGTATATTTATGTTTCTATTAATTAAATGTTAACTATTACGTGTAGCCTACATCTATGAAAAGATATTTATATTATAAAAATCTATCGGTGCAAAATGAATACGACTTTTACTCTGGATTTTTCATGCGTCCTTTCAGCGTCATCTAGTGGCCGTTCTTCGCAACAACAGGCTTCCAATCCCATCCTGCACCGCGAGCACCGCGCCGACTCCGAGTCCGAGCTGTCTGCTGCCAGGGGCGGACATGTTGGGGCGGCCTGCTGGAGGACAGTACCACACATATTTCTGATTTTACCGGAGAAAGTGACTGCAAAGCAGAGACGGGACACCATGGATGCCGTCAACGCTTTTAATCATGAGGTGTGTGTGTGTTCAATAAGATGAAACAGCAGTAAAATGGCGCTTTGTTGAGGACAAGCGTTCAATGTGTTGCAACGGCCCAAGCCAGATGAAGGCCTCAGTGTTTAAAATGCGCAGTTGCATTCTTCCAGATTGGATCTAGCATATCATACGAAACGGTCCTTTCGTAAATTTTAGTGTAAATGCTTTGATATGTATATTACGATACTTTGAACGCCATAATAACAGACCGAATAATCATAATAGACAGCGTGATCTGCAATTGGCTAGTTTGCATGTTAGTTTATGCTATTGTACGCCGGATCTAACATGTATGAATGCACATCTGTGCTAATGTTATGAGATGTCACACAACTAGTGCTCGTGTTGTTTACAGTCTGCGCACAGTGTTTGTGTAGTTCCTCTGCCGTGAGTTCATTCAGGGAAGACCAATAACCTGTCACAGTTAAGTCTTTTTATAACTTTGCATTGCTTTGTGATAGTCGAGATAAACAATTGTGGTCGGAAATGGTTACATTTTGCAAAATTATGTCCCACCAGAGACAGAACTATTGTTAATGGACAATTAGCAGCATTTTCTTAATGCCAATGAAGTTTTTGCATCGAAAATATAGTTGTAAACGACAATTTCCTATCTTTTCTTATCTTTGGGGGAAAAAAAATCGTTACTGTACCGTTAAGATGTCAGACCTCCGCCTACTGTAGTTCAACAATGTTGTTAATGCAAATATGGGCATTTATTCAGTGTAACGGTTTAAAACTAAAAGTGTTTTATATATATATTTATTGGGGAAATGTGTAATTTTGACACCAAACACATAAAACTGAACTGCAAAAACAATGATTGTGTTCAAGCATGTTTTCCCTCAAACTCTTTCGTGCATTATTGGTCAGCCAAATCGTTAGTCCCGCCCCAAAACTCCCGCTATTGGTTTAAACCAGTGCTGGTCAGGGTGCTTAAATAGAATGCAACAGTGCTGCCCTCCTTTTTAGCAACCTTGGCTCTGCAAATATTTACTATAGTGGTTTTAAAGAGTTGTAAGCGATGAACCAAAACCAACCAGCTGCAATGTGAAATTAGTGGGTGAAAATGTCATGTAGTTTTTCACCAGGAATTCTGCAGTTCAAAACCTAAAAAATAAGTTGAAATAATGCAGGCTGATGGCATAAACAAAAACATATATCATTGATTAATAACCTTTTAGCTTACAGTAGGTATTTTAACGCGTATGAGCTATCTTTAAATATCAGTTCCTCTAAAGAGAAAATGAATGGGATTTTTACTTCTGGAACCAGACTGTTGCACTCTATAAACAACATTGTGAAAGCGATTTCAAGCCACAGTGTTATGTTTTCCAGGGAAATCATCAGCGTACAAATTACTTATTACAGTTGTCTCTGAATAGTAAGCTGTAATATGGTGAAGTATTTTAACTTTGATAAAAGTACAGGCTTTAAAACACTTCCTTCTTCACACAAGAAATTCAGTATAGCAAGTCTAAATGTGCCAATAAATTACGCTCAACCATACGATGGTGCTGTGTTTGTAAAAAGTGTCATAAATTATGGAAAGGCCTTCTGTTCTGTTAATCTATAATAAAGCTGTTCATTCTAGAAGTGAAACTTGCTTTATCATTATGCAACATATCCCTTACAAAAACATAGATTTGATCAGTTGGTAATAGCATGCTACTTTGATATGCACTGCTGTACTGAATCATTACCATGTTCATTGGTACTTTTCATGTTTAGTGTAAAAATGATAGTATAGTGCATCATCTTATAGTACAGGTTGCTTCCACTCATTGACTGCAATGTTAAGCTTTCATTGTTATATTACCCAGAAATCAAGTTTCCATGCTCTATACTTTACTTCAGCCCTTATTAGCATAATAAGCATTAACATTACTTTATGGCTTCATTGCAGCTGTTCTCCTTGATGGACACCAAGCCTCCCATCTCAAGGGCCAAGATGATCTCTATCACCAAATCTGCCATAAAAGCCATTAAAGTAAGTTTGACAGACACCCGATACCTAATGCCTGTTGGGTTATAATATAATGAATTGTGCGTTTGTGCAGGTACCTCAGAGATTTCTCATCCTAGTCAAAGATACCTGAACATGTATTTGAAAACCTTCAGTTTAATCCTTTCTCAATTGTTTGTGTCTTCCAGTTATACAAGCATGTTGTTCAAATTGTCGAAAAATTCATAAAGAAGGTAGGTGCCCATCTGAACTGAATTTGAATTGGATGATTGTTGGTTGTATTCATTTACTAAATGCTATTATGTGCACAGTGCAAACCTGAGTACAAAGTTCCAGGGCTCTACGTGGTGGATTCCATCGTGAGACAGTCACGGCATCAGTTTGGTGCAGAAAAAGATGTGTTTGGACCCAGGTTCACCAAAAACATTGCAGGGACATTTGAGAATCTATGCTTGTGTCCCACAGAAGATCGGGTAAGAATAGTTTCCATGTTTTTTTTTTTTTTTATACAGCTCCTTGTTCAGTTCCCTCATTGTGTGGTTTAAATATTTGAATCGGATGCTCACTTTATGATATTTCTCTTCCTCCTCCAGAGTAAGATAGTGAGAGTGCTGAACCTATGGCAGAAGAATGGAGTGTTTAAAATTGAAATAATCCAGCCTCTCTTGGACATGGCTGCTGGATCCAGCTCAACAGGCTTTGACAGCGGCCCTGATGCGGGTAAAACACTGAAATGCAACATTATGAAAATCGCTGTGATTTTTATTGCTGCTTGTTTGGTATGAAATTTTTTTTGCTGTACAACCTTCCCTCGCAGCTCACAAGTATGAGTGTTAGCACACACCACTGTACTAACATATAGTAACTTCATTATTGATGTTTCTCAGCAGCATCCCCACAGTCTCCCGAGAGGGATCAAGAGGCTCATCCTGTGTCGACGGCAAACTCGGCCGCAGCAGCTGCGCCTCAGCTTCAGACCTCGGATGCCTTTGCGGCTGTTGCTCAACTAATTCAGTCTTCTCAAGGACAGCAGGTTAGTTGAATGAATCCACTGGATTTCCTGCATATCAGTTGTTTGCACATGAACACCTTGTATTTTCAGCATAAGAAATGAGAAACGAAATCATGAAATCTTTTCAATCCTGTCATTCATATGTTGGCTGATTTGTGAAGCTTCAGCAGATTCTGCAGAACTTTCAGCCTCCGGGGAAGCCTCAGTCTCCAGCTGTGGACAATAACAGGAGTCACCTGCACCTACAGGCCCAGGCTGTGACTGCCTCCTCTTCCACCCTCACACATCAGCACACCCATCCCGCACCACAGCCTGTGGAAAAGAAAGCCACTTTTGACACGGTGAAATAACAGAGATCAGTTGTTTTTGAGCTTGCTCGTGGGTATTTAAAAAACAGACAGTAACACATCTGGAAACACAGTGAAAGGAATGGGTTATAAGGCATGTCATCCAACACCCAACTAATCATGCATCTAATTTTTTATGGAAATTAATTGTTTTATTCAACATTAAATTGTTGAAAAGTGACATTAAATACATTTATATGTACATTATTTTGTTTCAATTAAATGCTGATCTTTTTACAGATTCCTTAAAGAATCCTGAAAAAAAAATGATCACAGTTTCCACAAAAATATTATGTAGCACAACTGTTTTAAACATTGATAATAATGTTTTTCACCCAATCAGCATATCAAAATGATTTCTGAAAGATTGTGTGACAATGAATTCAGCTTTGTCATTTCAGGAATACATTTTATTTTAATATATTTTATGAATGGTTATTTTAAATTGTAATTACATTCCACAATATTACTGTTTTTTGCTGTATTTTTGACCAAATAAATGTGAGCATGAGACTTCTTTTAAAAACATAATTCTCACCAGTTTACCAAATTTGTGAATTAGAGAGTATTTTAAAATTTGGTTTCTTTTAAATTATCTATCTTATTTATTAATCTATCTTTAATTACATTGTGCCCAAGAAATGTGTCTGAACAGAGTCAGGTGACCCCAAAACCAACCTAATTTATTTTTTAAAATATGTTGTGTTGTGCATTCATAGTGGGCGTAAAAATATTGACGTTCTCTTTCCTTTTTTTTTTTTCAGACACTTCTGGACCGCTTTGACTATGATGATGAGCCAGAAACCGGTGAGGAAGCCAAGAAGGATGAAACGCCATCTGTCCAGTCTACTATGTAAGTAGCATCTCATTTACTAAATGTTGAACTGTAATATAAAGTATATCATCTGCTCAGTTTTGTGCAGAGTTTTCAGTTTCCTTCGTCTGTCTCTGCAGGGGATTTCCTGAGCAGACCGTCCCAGGATTTCCTCCAGCCAATCAGATGCAGCACTTTCAACAACATATGATGACTGTATCACAGCACCAACAGGTAGATTACTACAGCCTTATTATAAGGCAACATTTGATGACATTAATTTAATAAATCCACGGTCATGTTTTGTTTTTGCATTTGTTCTGTGCTCAGGTTGTTCTACCTTCAAATGGACAGGTCCAAGGCTTTGGTCTTATGACCTCTCAGCCCTACCCAGGCATGATGCCTTTGATGGGGCAGCCGCACACAGCTTTCCCTTCTCAGAACGACACCTTCAATCAGCTCATGGCTGGACATCAGCATCAGGTTACATGATTTTGAAAAATATTTCTGAACCGTTAAGTTGCTGTTGAATATAATACTAATCGTTGATAATTTGTGGCACAGGAAATGATGAATTCAGATGCATCTGCCAGGCCTCTGCCCGATGGGAAAAGATCAAGGTCACGCTCAGGGTCGAGGTGCGTACAACATATCACTAAACTAATAAACAATTTATAACATTGCGCTTCTGTGAAAAAACGCTTTCTTTGTGTGTCAAAAGCAGAGGTTGTGATAGTCTTTTCTTCCCTATTGTGACTTATATCCGAGTGAAAAGGCTTCTTGATCAATGTAGGGCAGGACTTTTGTTCCCTGAGGAATTGATTGGATGGTTGTGTGATTGCTGTGATGTCATGTGAGTGACAGGAGGGTGTCTCGCCCTCGTGCCAGTAAACACATAATAAGAGAAGAGATGTCGCTGCAAGAGGGAGGGAAATTTATTTAGCTTGAAGATTTTGAGACCACAAAAAAAAGTGCACTGATTAATCATTTATAATAATGAAATATTCCATAAAAAAAACAACAACAAGGATTTTCAATTTTGATTTATGATGACTAAATGTTGTTTTGTTTCAGGTCTCCTAAAAGAAGAAGGTCTCGATCCAACTCCCGCACCAGACGAATGCGTCATCGGCGATCTCGCTCCCGTTCTCGAGAACGACGGCGTCAATCACCGCGCTCACGGTCACAGGAAAGGAGAGACAGAGAAAAGGAAAGGGAACGAAGACAGAAAGGCCTTCCTCCTATAAAGAATAACACTCTCAGTGGTAAGCAAGGCCACTTTCAATGCTATAGCCTCCAGTCCAGTCCCGATTATGCGTATTTGCCTATTATTAAGTATGCAAAACAGTACTGAACCTTCTTCTGTATGATTTTGTAACTCTTTCAGTGTGCAGTACAACTCTATGGGTGGGTCAGCTGGATAAGAGGACGCAGCAGCAGGACGTGGCCTGTTTACTAGAGGAGTTTGGGCAGATAGATTCAATTAATGTATGTTTTTTATTAGTTTTATGTTTAGCATATTTAAGTTCTCCTTAACTTGATTTCTGTGCTAAAGTCTCATTTTGCCTTGTCTGATTTTGATAGATGATTCCTCCTCGTGGTTGTGCCTACATTGTCATGATCCATCGTCAGGATGCCTATCGAGCCCTGCAGAAACTAAGCAGAGGTCCATACAAAGTCAACCAGAAAGCTATTAAGGTATCAGATGATTATTTTATTCCAGATTTGATAAAAAATAAAACAAAAATAAAAAATGTTTTTTTTTAGTTTTTTTTTACTTTATTTAAACAAATGATCAAAACATATCAAGTAAAATATTTATATATGCATGCATATCGATAATATTTTTTCTTATGTTTTGTTTAAGATTTTTTGTGTTTTTAAAAGACACTTGGCACCAAGGCTGCATTTATTTGATCGAAAATACAGTAAAAACAGTAATATTGCGAAATATTATTACGATTTAATGTATTAGAGGAATGGTCTCTGATCTCTTGTCAGGTGTTCTCCAAACTCATCAGGCGTTATAGAAGAAGACTCAGAGCTGTTATCTTGGCAAAAGGAGGTTGCAAAAAGTATTGAATAAAAGGGTGCCATTAATTGTGGCTAACGTGTATTAGAGAAAAACATTTATTTCATAATGAGATTTTTCCTCACAATTTTCAATTGTTTTACTTCGATGAAAGGTTAGATTTTTGTGATATATTTATATATATATATATTTTTTTTAAATAAAACGTCAAAAGGATTAACTGCAGATTTATTTTCACAGGCTTCTTTGTTCATATTTACCAAGAGTGACAATAAATCTGACCAGGACTGTATTCTACATCTTAGAAGAGTGAAAGAAAGTGATTGAAAGATAATTATAATTTGCATTGTTTTGGTTAAAATTGTCAATGTCAAAGTAGATCTTTATTATAGTTGATCATTTAGAGAGATATTCTAGAGCTTCTGAAGCATTGTCTTTCTAGTAACTGAATATTTTAAAGGTATAGTTCACCACAAAATGTACAATATCATTCAAAAGTTTGGGGTCAGTATGGATTTTTGAAAACAATTTTTTTTTATACTCAAGTGTGCATTTATTTGATCAAAAAATACTGTAAAAACTGATATATTACTCTTAATTCAAAAATGTAATTTATTGCTGATGCAAAGCTAAATTTTGAGCATTGTTACTTCAGTTTTCAGTAGCTATGTTTCCATCCAAAATTGCGAATTTAACTTGTGCACAAAATTGGAATTATTGCATAAAACATTTGCGAATAAAAAACAGTTTTTATCCAGTGAGCAAAAGAGAACAAAATCATCACTTCCTGATAAACTGATGCTAAATATCACTAAGAAAAATGGAAGTTGCTGCGGTAGGAGAAGCCACTGTATATAATAATTCTGTATATAATAAATGTATTTGTGCCTCTGAGCACGCAGACGAAACGCAATAAAGTTATCTTGCTTTTAGATGCAGATCCTAATTGTTTTGCTGTTTGGGAACACAGTCGTGTAAAACAGTTCTGGTAGGTCATTATACTAAAATACTTTGCTCAAGCATTTCAGAACGTTTTTAGAATTTATGTGCATTTTGGTGTTTCCATCCAGCTTTTTAATGCAATATCCCAAAATGCGCATAGAAATAGGTGGATGAAAACAGCTAGTGTCTCATGATCGTTCTAATATGCTGATTTGGTGCTCAAAAACATTTCTTATTGTGATCAATTTTGAGAACAGTAAACAGAAAACAGTGTATACAATGATAGTTTTTTTCAGGATTCCTAGATAAATAGTTTTTTTTAAATAGAATATATAGACTGTATATATCTACTTTTACTGTCATACAGTTTTCATTGCTTTAAATAAAATCTTACTTACCCCAAACTTTGGAATGGTAGTATGTGAAAATGTATAATATTAATATGTTCAAACTCATTGCATCACTATTTTTCTCCAGATTGCCTGGGCACTGAATAAGGGCATTAAGGCTGAGTTCAAGCAGTATTGGGATGTGGAATTGGGTGTAACCTACGTACCATGGTCCAAGGCAAAGATGGAGGACCTGGATGTGTTCAGAGAAGGAGGGATGCTGGACCCTGATACTCTTGCACCAGGTAAATATTGGAACTAATTGGTAATGTAATTCCTCTAGGCATTTAGGACACGTCATAACAAATGTTTTGTCCATTCACAGAGTGGAGGGGCTCTCAGATTGAGCTAGAGAAAGCTGAAGAGTCACAGAATGGCAGACCTGAGGTGGGAAAAGTAGAGGAGACCCCAACTGTAGTATCTATGCAGGTAATTCATAATGCCCTGGTTCCTTTTCCTAAAGGTTTGGGTTTGGTTTTATTCATTTTATTTATCCTTTTTTATTCATTTTTCCTTTTTCATTCAACCTCAGGTTCCTCCTGTCCAGCCAATGGGAGCAGTTGGTGTCCCACCTCCAGGATTCTCAGGACCCATGAACATCCCACCCCCCTCATTCCCACCTGGAGTTCCCCCACCCCCGGGTCCCTTCATTCGGCCAGGCTTTAACCCCATGCAGATGCCACCAGGTACAACAGAACTAGTGATGAAGTTGATCAAAGTTTAATTTAAATATGTTGTAAGGATAAGTGTTTTGTTTTTGGAGAACTATTGTGCCCAGTTTCTAACATTAGTACTAGTCTAACATTAGTTCTAACATAGCATTCTTTGATTCAGGATTTCTCCCTCCGGGTGCCATGCCTCCTCTGGGTGCCACTGGGCCTCCTCCACCTACAGCAGGGATCGGCATGCCTCCAGGTGGCCGGCCTTTATGTTATATTCCCTATCTAATTTGTATCGTCTTGACCAGCAAACCTGTTAGTTTCTTTGAATCTCCCATCTTGACCGTAACACTGAGCTGATTTTTCCTTTTTAATTCCTGTAGTTGGCAGCTCAGTTGAAGACCTTTCGAACGATCCAGCAGGTATGGGCCCAAGAATCAACAGTGATGGAACAGATGCATTCAACTCAGGTGGGTTTTAGCATTGATGTGTAAAACAGTGATACATTTTTTTTCAGGATTCTTTGATGAAAGTTAAAAAGATAAATGTCTTTACTATCACTTTTGAGCAATTTAGTTTATTTTTGCTAATTACTAATCCCAAATATTTGCTTCTCAGGAAATCAAGTGCCTCCTGGAGGTCCACCAGGGATGGGCATGCAGTCTCCACCGGGGCTTCTAGGTTCAAGGCCGGGTATGATGCCTCTCCAGCGGCCCCCAGGGATGCCGCCCCCACACATGCAGCGCTTCCCTATTCCACCTCCTCGCCCTGGTATGCCACCCATCCCCCCACAGATGATGCCACCCAGGGGTCCACCTCAGATGATGCACCGCGAGCCACCACCTGGGGCCTTCGGCATGCCGCCCCCTCATCATGGTATGAGGGGCCCATTCCCCCCTCCCGGACCTCCTTTTATGAGGCCGAGTGGACCCAGACCAGACGGGCCGAATGATCACGAGGCGAGGCCGTTCAGAGGCGAGCGTCCCGGGTTAGGAAGGGGCAGAGATCGAGAACCGGACTGGTACGGAGGGCGGCGCCCTTTCGGCGAGGGTCGTGGCGGGGAGAGGCCAGACAGCCGTGAAAGATTTGGAGGCTGGAACGAGGAGCCGGAAAAACAAGGCGGGTGGGACAGAGAGAGGGAACGCAGGGACTGGGGGAGAAGTCCGGATGGAGAGAGGGATCGAGATAAAGGACGGGATGGTGAAGAACGGACCAGGCGGTCAGCAGGGAGCAGAGAGAGAAGCACACGATGGGACCGAGACGATAGACTCGATCGACTGGGTCTCACCAACGAGGAACCCAATGAGAGACTTGCAGCGAATACCAACGAGCCCAGTGCAAACTCTACTAAAGAACCTGAAGCCAACCCAGATGTTCCAGCACCTTCCACTGCAGCCACAGCAGACTCAAAAGCCTCAGAACCTATAGCAGAAAACAAATCTGCCGAACAAACACATAAAGAAGAGTCATAGAGGCCTCTTTTTAAGCAAAACCATATGAGCTTCTTCTATGTCAGTTTTAATCTTGAATATTGCTGGCTAGAAAGCAACTGTTGTGGGATGCATATGCATAGGATCCTTGGTTCTTCATCACAAACCAAGTTTTTCAGACTTTGTAAAGCGTCATTTGGCAAACGTGGAGCGTTGCCTTGTGAATTTATTGTACCACCTCAATGAAGCTTGAATGTTGTATTAAAACTGAAGATAAGGAAAATAATCAATTAATGGTTTTGCTGTAAATACGCTAACATTACTCAAATAATATTTGTAGATTTTGACTGGCTGTTTTTTTTTTGTGTGTGTGTGTGTTTTGTTTTCATTACAATGATATCCCTGTTGAGTTTCAATATTGGAAACATTGACTAAAAGAAGATATTAAGACCCTTTTGCAGTAATGTTTTTAACTTAATGTTTACAACAACAACAAAAAAAACAAGATGTTTTTATAATTTTAAGTTTTTGGAGATAAGAACTCCAAATATTTCAGCGATAGGGAGGTGGTTTTAATAAAATATTTTCATACCAAATGAATGAACTGACTTATGCAAGTTGTTTCAATCTAGTGATTTATAAATACTTCTGCCAATTAGTAGTAAAGTTTAAAGTTTAAAACGAATCCTGAATAAACAGATCACTGTTTGCTGTGCTTTTTGCCCTATACAACCAGATTTCCTCTGAACTGTTAATTTATCATGTGACACTATTCCTGAACCATTTGTCAAGGGTTGAATAGAACATATATCTATATGAATTGGTCATGACTGAAATTAGAGGGCAGCTTGTGACCATATGTCAAGGTCAATGTGACAGCCATGTGATTTGTCTATTGCAATATCTTTCATATGAGCATAATACCTATAGGATTTTTTAAGTTGGTATATGCTGTAATTTACAAACAATCACCATAAATATTTTATGTAGGCTACTTGCTTATTAGCACATCACGGCATTATAATACATCTAGAAGACAATTGTGATACATTTTTCATTTTAAAATTAGATTAATGCTCAAAAATATACAAACTAACAAATAACGACTGAAATAAAATAAAGCTGAAGATGAAAAAGGAGTTAAAAGCAATATAAAATGGAAGTAAGGACGTTTTGAGAATTACAATATGTCACTAAAAACAGGAAATGAATTGCAAGCATAATGTTTTAAAGCTTATTGGTTCTCAGACTATTTAATTGATATGAGGTATTGCTTAATTTTTTTAATTAAAACAAAAAGAGTTCCATACATTACATCACTTTGAAAGGATGACACGCCAGGCTTTGACCGAATCAGCGGCCACCAATCCGTTCAGCCTTCTGATTGGTCAGATCGACATACGCTCCTCCTCTCTTATCAAACGCTGTCGGTTTATTTCACTCTCACAACTTCACAGTTTACGTAATCCAAAGGCAACATGGCGAAAAAGGCGGTTTGTGTGCTAAAAGGAACCGGGGAAGTATTCGGAACCGTTTATTTCGAACAAGAGGTAAAAAAAATAATTAATAATTGTGTGTTTTTCCACTGCGTTTGTTATGGATAGCAGCGCTCACAGCGAGCTAGCCCGAAACCACGCACATTGCATTTCATAAAACTCTACAAGTGAGCTTTAAGAGTTAACCGTGCATTACTGTGAGATTAGAGTAACATTGAATGTTGTAATATGCGGTTGCACGGGATTCGCTTTGCTGATTCCATGCACATTTTGACCAAACCTGATAATGAACTACAATGGCCTGTTTATACGTGATTCACTTTTTGACTTATTCTATAAATGCATTACAATTAAATGCAGCTCAGTAAATGACCTTTGATACGATGGCAGGTAGCTATGGGTTTCGTTTGCGCCCCTGTCCACGTGTAATAATTTGTCTTCATAAATGCGTGCATGCAAATTATAACCTTATGCGTTTGCACCTGGGACTTTGGGGCGGACAGAGGCGTATACCGGTAGTTGTGTCGTTGAAAAAGTCTAATGAAATAACTAGAAGGGAAAGGTTTGCTGAGTCATGCTCCTCTATCTCTGTTTGCTGTCAATTTGACCAAATAGGACGGAGATCACAGCACACATCAAATGCTGACAGAACTTCAAACTGTACTGATGTAGTGGTTGAAAAGCTCATATTTATTGCAGTATGACTTTGCACTGTGATATTTAACATTCACACTAAGTTTAATCTTCATTTCATGTAACATTGTCTAATATTTACGTTCAATCATTTGCCAGAGGCTTTGTTTGTTTCATTGCATTTCAGGTATACCTTTGACCATTTCCTGTATCAAACCCATTGCCTTGGAGTTGTTAGCACCATGTATCTTCATCATGTCAAGCAGTAAATGTTTGTTTTCTGAAGTGATATGAAACTATCATTGACCAGACGAGTGATCTGTGTGTTTTAGAGTGAGACGTCTCCAGTGAAGCTCTCAGGTGAAATCACTGGCCTTACTGCAGGAAAGCATGGTTTCCATGTCCATGCTTTTGGAGACAACACAAACGGTAAGCACCATTACTCCTTCCACTGACCTTTTATGTACGGGTTAATCCTATTAGGACTGAAGTGGTTGGTTGATAAAGTGTTTTTTTTATTTATCTCTTTTTATGGCTGATGCATTGTGCTTTTATAATTTGTGATTTCAAAATAAAAGGCATGCTATCGACGCACTGGCCAAACAAACACTTATCAACTGATAATGTTAAATAAAAAAAAATGTCACTGGTCTTGGTCTAGATGTCTATTTTCTGCACACATGAACACGGTCTAAGATTTAGTTTCCTCGTTTAATCACAGGCTGCATCAGTGCAGGTCCACACTTCAACCCTCACAAACAAAATCACGGTGGACCGACTGATGGTGCCAGGTGAGTTTATCAGTGTGCTGAATGGCGCGACTGATTCTATCATGTTACTCGCAGTACAAACTCTGTCTGCCCAAAGTTGGTGGATTTGCATAAATCCCTTAAATTACTTCCTAAATTGTCTCACATAGGATTCAGGTATGTAATAACTAAAGTAATCTGTCCGTTAGCATTCTTATTCATCTCAATGGTGGTTGCTCAGTTTTTGAACCAATTGCCTGCAAACTCCCCTTCAAAATCACCCATCATCTGTTGAAGATTTCTGTATGTTTTCATATCACAATATATATTGCATGAAAACAAAATCACAATGGCAGTTATTTTCAGGTGGTGTTCAGCCAGAATTGAAACGCATGATTCTGCATGCACTATCTTGTCTGTATAATTTCAAGCAGCCGTGTGCTAGATGTCTCTTGACTAATGTTTTGTGTCTCATAGACATGTCGGAGACCTTGGTAATGTGACAGCTGGTGAAAGTGGGGTTGCAAAAATTGACATTGTGGATAAAATGCTGACCCTGTCAGGGCAACACTCGATCATTGGGAGGACCATGGTGGTAAGAAAACAACTCTGTGGTTTTATAATAAGCGGCACATCTATTGGCAATAACTGTCGTTCAACATTAGACTTTGTGTATTTTCTGCTGTAGATCCATGAGAAGGAGGATGACTTGGGTAAGGGAGGCAATGACGAAAGTTTAAAAACTGGCAACGCTGGAGGTCGTCTGGCCTGTGGTGTGATAGGCATCACGGAGTAGAGTCCAGCTCTAATTGAAAGAGCCAGCTTGGAAATATTAGTGACCAATGTGGATCCCCCCCCCTGTAAGCACTTAAGCACAGTAAACTGACAAATACATCTATTTTTAGCAAGTTAATGCTTAAAGAATTGTACTTTAGCCCAACACAAAGCCGTTTTTCATGTACATTTCTGTGGGACCCTTCTGCATTCTTTCAACTACAAAGTAATGTTCATTTCCTCTTTCTGCTTTATTCAATAAACGTTGATCAGGCTGGATATGTGTGTGTGTCTTTCTGAACTAAATTTATGGGCTTTATGATGGTCAAAATAAATAGCGTGGGTATATTATTAAACCTGATTCTGGTCTGTTGTAAGCTAATCATTTTTGGTAACTGAAATAAAGCTGAAAAAATATATAATATATAAATTGAAGTACTAAAATGACTAAAAATAAAATTGAAATTAAAGCTAAATAGAAATAATAAAAATGACAAGTACATAAATATACAAACTTAAAATTAAATTAAAACAAAAGTATAAAATAAGCTAATTCAAAATAAATAATATATAAAACACGGTTTTTGTGATGAAATTATTTTTGTCTCCGAAATCCTGAAATATTTTTTTTTTAGCTATAAAAAAAATCAAAGTTTGAAAGCTGCTTACATTGTTGGAAGGATATTCTCTTTTGGTATTATGGTATTTTGAAAGCCGTGGTTAACGGGAAATGTTTATTAGGGAAGTTTGACTCGTCTTGAGCCGATAAAGGTCATTGCTTAGAAACACCACTAGATGGCAGACTTTGCTTGCGACACTGCGTCAGGCCCAAAAGCGTCTTCAAGAAAGAAATATCGGAAAGTTTGTAATGTTTTTTTAATTTGAGTCTGTCCTAAATTATGAAATTGCTTACTTGTATTGAATTTGCAGTCAACTTTATAATCATACGCATTTGAATTTCGAGGTTTTAAAGGGCAGTTTTAAGAGGGCCACTCTGTGAACAGCTGTAAACCCGCTTGGCCAGGCTGGAAGACCAGCCAACTTTAGGATTTTAAGATTTTTTTTTCATCAGGAATATATAAGTGTAATCCCTCGGAGTTGGGAGGCACTTGAAATTGAAGTTATTGTTCTATGAATATGATTTTAAAATGGGTGGTGGTCACGCCTTTGACATCTGACTCTATATTTGATACTGCTATTAAACAGCTGCGCCCGGTGCAGGCCAGCATTCGCAGATGGCCAGTGTACTGCTGCTGAAATTACATGCTCCAAAACCTCTTTCTCTTTTAATGGGGCAGCCTCCCATGTGAAGAAACTTGGCATTTCCAGTTTCCTCTCTCCAGACGAAAAGAGATTCCCCAGAGAACGAAGACCTGCAACTCACAGATGAGTTTCACAGTTCAAATACCAAATTTGCACCCAGAATGCTTGTGTATTTGATAAAAAATATAACACTTTAGCTTTTTTCCAATCTTTATTGTGCTTATTTGACTCTGCAATGTACATTTCATACTCTGTGTGTTTAATGGTTACATGTTTTTATGCCTAGGCTACTTTGATGCATTCTACCCAAATAAAAGGGGAATTACTGTGATAAATAATTTCTTATCCTGGTGATGAGTTTTTCTGCCCTCTTATTACAGATGCAGCAGCACAAAGACCTTTAAATGTATTGAGGAACTACAATCATGGTCCTAGCATGGACAAATTTCCAGAAGCAGAGAGAATCACTGGAGCGTGATGAGTCAAAACGCTGGTATAAATAGCATCAGCAAGGCGAATCATGAATAATGAAGGAGCCGCCCGTCCCACTGGAGTAAGAAAGCACAAGTCATAGGCCTAACATGATGTCAACAAACTCTAACACGGTCCTGTGTCTTATACAAAGCATCCACACTCTAAATGAATGCTTCAAACCCTTTCATCATCTGTGTGTCTATGGTCTGACTTTACAGTGTCACCTACAAAGACTGACTTTGCATGTGAGATTGTGTAGATGAATAGGCTTCTGTGATTTTACCGTCTTGTGTAATTAGCACATATGGCAAGCATTCGTAAAAAACACTTATATTTGCATGGTGTCGGTTTGCCTTGGTCATGCATGCGCTTGACGATAATTATTGTTTTCGTTCTATAAAAGCTTAGCTTGAGGCTTTAATGGTAGAAATTTTGTCCAAACCAAAAAGTTCCCACTTTTTAGATCTTAAAGCACACTTGCTTCAAGCATAATACATAAGCAAACATTTGTCTTTGTTAGGCTCATAAAAAAATATACTATATATATACCATTCAAAAGTTTAAAGGTAGGGTGGGCAATTTGTTTCATAAACACTTTTTTGTTATACTATGTACTTATATCGTATGTGGAAGTCACAGGACCAAAAAACATGTTTGTCTTTCGGGTCGAATGCAACGATATGATGTCCTACCTGCCTGTCATATGCATTTTCATACCGCCACATGTCATCAGACAGTTGTAGACAGTCAACGAGTGCCACAAAGAAACAGCAGCCGCTTCTTACAGATCCTCCTGAACCAAAACAACAAGCTTATGCTGTTCTCACACCATGTCATAACCGTAATTACGAGATAGCAACCCGTGACATACTACACGGAGCTGTTCACGTCTTCAGACTCGGATTTATGTGATTTTATCTATTAACACTAATACTATCAATGGTGAAATGAATCTGCAGCAGTCAGTGGTACAACTAGAGCTCTGTAAGTTGTTTACATTCATTATTATTGTAATGTTAAGTGCTTTGAGACATGAGGAAATTTAACATCATCTCGTGACGCTTTGCAGACGCTGTGCGTTCATGTGTTTTGAGGGAGGTGTGGTTTTGTAGACCGATCTGGAGGGAGGGTGGGATCTTATGCTTTTAAAACTAGCCTGCTATTGCTAGCCTGTTTGAAATTACCTACTCTACCTTTAAGGTCGGTGAGATTTTTTGATGTATTTTAAATTAGGCTGCATTTATAGAATCTATGTGTGTTTTAAAGTTTATCTGATGCTGTCTTTTAATTATTTTAAAACTTCTTATGTCCACCTGAGGGTTTTTTCGGACCCCTGTTTCCTAGCAACATGTCTAGATGTCCTGGATCACCGTGGGAGGCGAGTGCGAATCTGAGGGGTTGTTTCAGTTCGATGCTGAGTCTGACGTTACATAAGGGCCACTGCGCTTTAAAGAACCTACGTGATTTTATTGACTTTTTAGCCCTTGTTTTCAGGTTTTGGTTTTACATTTTTAACACTTTTGATCATAGCCCATCTCTTTGTTACCTCTCAGTTTGTAACAGATGAAATGGGATGCTTTTGTTTGATTCAACCTGACTCTAATCCTAGTTTTTTTTATTCCAGATCTTGCATATAAAGAGAACGATTTTGAGGTTCTTGATATAAGTTCCATGAGTGTCAATAGGATATCTGCCCAGGAGTTCTCCAGTTCAACCAAATGTGTCTTCTGATTTTTACAGTTTATTGGCTATGTTTCATTCTGGGGATATTTTTGGACCAATGCTAGATGTCTAAGCCATAGATCAGATGCCATACATGGCATCTATACTAAGGGCCAGGGGTCATTTAATGCTCACTTTTGACTGCAGAATCCTCCTGACCAGACCTTTGCCCCCCAGGTATGTGTGTTATTCAGCCAGAACCTCTAAATAACCTGTGCCTGTGATGTCTGAAGATGGAGGAGCACTGTGTGGTCCACTTTCACTGGAGTTCTGTCACTTTTAACTGCTCAGCTCTCGGGAAATGGCAGAAGTATAAAGTGAAGGACACATAAAACAGACTTCACCTCGAGGCTTTTATTGCACCTCTTTGAAGTTACTCTTCCTGAGACAGTGGGTTGACTCAAATATTATTCATTCCATCCCATGTACGATATTCTTTCTTTTTAACTGTTAAGTGTTTCTGGGCATGAGAGAATTTGAGTCAACATGCCATAACCCATATTAAGTGTGTGTTTGACCTATTTGCTCCACAGATCAAGTGGATTGACTAACATCTGCTGTTATATGACCTTGTTAGATCAATGTGCTTGAAGAACAGGAGAATATGAAATGTGATACAAAAAGAAGTTGAAGTACACTGAAATTTGGACCACATAACATTTATTTAAATGTTATTTCCGTTTAATTTGTCCAAGACCTCTTTGTAAATCTAGAATTCTAAATTTGATTGAAATGTTTTAGAATTTGAATAGATAAAAACAAATAAATATTGTGATATAAAATTAAAAAGGAATGTCTGTGTGTATATACATGTACATTATATTTGCAGATGGGCCAAATCATTATGGCCACCTGCTTAATATGCTGTTGGTCCTTGTGCTGCCAAAAAAGCATAGACCAGTTGAGGCATGGACTCTACAAGAACCCAGAAGGTGTCCTGTGGTATCAGGCACCAAGACATTTGGTTAAGTCCAGTAGGTTGTGAGGTGGAGCCACCGTGGAGCGAACTTATTGGTCCAGCATATCTCACAGATGCTCAATTTAGATTGAAATCAAGGGAATTTGGAGGCCAGGGCAACACCTTGAACTCTATCATGTTCCTCAAACCATTGGCAAGGTGCATTATCCTGCTGAAAGAGGCCACTTCCACCAGGGAACACCATTGTCAAGTCAAGTCATCTTCATTTATATAGAGCGTTTAACAATGTAGATTGTTTCAATGCAGCTTTACAGAGGTATAATTTAAGGTTGTTTTGGCTTTATAGAGGTTCTTAAAGTTATTTTCCAGCTAAAGTTAGTTTTGATTGATTCACTTCCGTTGAAATTATAATTTGTTATTAAATTAGGGGCCACAAAGACGACGCCGTTCTCCCTAAACAGACTTTAAACGCGAACCTGTGATAAACGCTGGTGGCGTTCATATGCGCATTAAGAATTGATTATGTGCGTTTGAATGTGCGCAGGTTTGTAATTCCCTACAAACCATGCCTAAACAAACTACTTGTCTTGCCTATAAATTTGATGCAGAATTGTTTTTAATTTGATCACTTCGGGTTAGGTACGCGATTGTATCTAGTCGGCATAAATGTTTAGTGAGGTGGCACATGTCAAATTTACGTCTACATGAATGGTTGGACCCAGGGTTTCCCAGCGGTGCTGCTCACTCCACCGACTTGTCGGGGCACACACGACCGATCAACTTGATGTAAAAGAAAACATGACTCATCAGTCATCATACCTTCCACTGCTCCAAGGTCTAGGACGCTCGCGTGCGCACTGTAGGCGCTTTCGACAGTGCAGCAAAGTGCGATTTGCTGTGTATTGTGACACATTCCTCCCATAACCATCATTAAAATCTTGCGTGACTTGTGCCAAAGTAGACCTTCTGTTGGCTCGGACCAGACGGGAAAGCCTTCGTTGCCGTCGAGCATTGATGGTTTGTTTCTCGGGCCACTGTTGGTAAATTCTCACCACTGCTGACTGGGTACAACCCATTATAAAAAAGTAGGCCTATATAAACTGACATTAACTGATTAGTCAATTTATAAAATATAGTCGTTGCCAGTTCTCACAGCGGAAACTACAAAGCTTGACCTTTGATAGACATGGGACAAATATGCAGACAGAAACTGACCGCTGTTGTAAACTGACCTTAGCCAATCAATCAATCAATCAATCAATCAATCAATACAATAGTCAAGCCACTCAATTTAGGCCTAGATATATATGTTAAAGACCCAGCAGGGTCTCAAACAGCATTGGGGAACTGAGAATCAGACTAAATTACTTAAAAACTAATATAATCAACTTTTTTCCCCTCTCTGATGAAAAAAGCACAGTCCAGCCTGCTCAGTCGTAAAACACAGCCACAATTCCACATGTCAGATGAGTGCAACTGTAAGACTTTGACTTCTGAGACATTCCCACCATAGTGTAAACAGGAAGTGGAATAAAAAGGCCACTCAGAGTTATTACTCAAGATAATAACAAGTTCAGAGTGTACTTGGCCAAGTCCTCAGTGTTACTACACAAGTCACTTTCACATTCGCTTTACTAGAATCCTGTGGGGTTTGAGGATATGCTCCTTTAAATAGCAGTTATTTAAATGTCTAATTCAAACGCTAACGCACATGCAAATGACCGTTACAGGTGTGGCTGCAGGGGATCGGACTGAGGAAGAAAGAAACATGTTTACACCTGGAAATGTGTTGAGGTGAGTTGAGCTCTTCCCTTTTTATTATTTGTGTAATATGCACTTTAAAACAACATTAATGAAAGTGGACAGATATAGAAAAACACGATTTATTTGGCCTGATTCATTTTATATGTTGAATGGAGATATCCTTTGCAGAAGTCTCTCGTGTGGTACATGTGTTTTGTTTTCCACTGTGTTGATGTGCAAACTTGGTTTATATTGTACACATATATAATCTCAGGTATTTCAAATAAATGAGATAAAATTAAATGAATGCTGAAAAAATAAATCAAATATAATTCTATATTTCATTTAATCTTTTCAGCATTAATACAACACATTCAGATAAATTACATAAAATGATATATGCAATGGTAACATTTTACAATACGGTAGTAGTTGTCTGTAATTAGTAGTAATTACATACAACTAGTTTATTTATGAATAAGTTAACTAAGTGAACAGTACTGTATTTTTATTACTAACATTAACAAAGATTAATAAATACTGTAGCAAATGCATTGCTCATTGCTAGTTCATGTTAGTTAATTAATATTAATGCATAAGCTAATGTTAACAAATGAGACCTTATTGAAAAGTGTTACCATATATATTGGTAAAGTGTTACCATATATATATATTTTTTTTTAGTTTATGAAAGTAATATGGCCTATATAGTATTCCAATATGCATAGATTAAATGCAGTAAAAAAAACACTACAATGATATATAAATACTTTAAATAAATAGCTGTTTCGTTTAAATTATAATGCTAATAAAATGTTTATTCATTTAGCATTACAAGGGCAGCGTGCTTAACTGTTATTAAAATAATGTCACAACAAAAAATTCTTAGCAGGAAATGGAGACTAAAAATAGACTAAAAAAATATTTTTTTTGACTATGGCCTGTGCATGTTCTCGATAACCTGCGTGAAATGTTTTCGGGCCTGCGGCATTACCATTGCTTTAGGGTTGCATGCTTTTTTATAACCAGGTTGGTGTTGTGAAGCGTCATGTTGGATACCAGAGGCAGTTTTCATTCCTGACCTCTGCTTTTTAAGGTTATTTCAGAGCTGGTAAAAACAGTCTTCTCCCTTTTTGTCTGAGTTCATTAGACAAGGGATGCAATTAGAGTCATTAATTGGAATGGGGGGCGTACTGAGAAAGAAATGAACACCTGGAGGCAAACGGGAGAGTGGGTGTGGGATATTCCAGATTGCAGGGGTGATTGGACAAAGCCGTGTGTGTGTGGATGTCTGCATCACTGATAGCTCTCAACATCCTTATGAAGCATTCAGAATCAGCTCTGTTTAACTGCATAAAACCGCTGGCAGACTTTCGTTTTTGTTTTGTACTCATTTGCCCTTACAGACTGTCTGTCTGTGGATTCTGTGTATGAGATGTGGATTCTGTGCATGAGATGTGTAATCTTCGGAATTATTGTTCAATATATTCAGGTCAGATCTCTAGGGGCAGAGGTTATTTCTCAGGATTTGTGCCAACTGTATCACTAGCCATTTATTTGAAGCTATTCATGTCTCTTAAGTGTCCTCAGCTGACCTTTCAGCCACGTCTGATGTTTGAGAATGGGAATAACTTCTTTTATAGCTCTCTGTGTGTGGGGGTCAGGTCATCTTAATAGAGATCAAATGTCCCCACAAGGATAGTAAAACCTGAACTCATTAGAGCTAAGGCATAGATGATTGTCGTGTCTGGCCTGGAGCATTTCCCTGATATAAAAAAAAAAAAAAATTAAATATAAAATAAAATAAAATACAGAAATGTTTTGGTATAGGCTTAAAATATTATTAATATCTCAATATAAACACAATAGAAGTCAATGTTCCCTCTGTGATTTAAAAATGAACGTGCGTTGGTAAATTCAGATCTCAAAATAATGCTGTGGTTGGACAAAATAAAATTATATATATACAATATACAATATATATATATATATATATATATATATATATATATCAAATAAAAAATAAAATAATGGATGGCATGGATGTAAAACATTATTAATAGCTCAATATATATAAAAAGAAAACAGACTTCAAAGGTAAGTTCCTGCCATGATGTAAAATTAAACATATGTGTTGGTAAATTCAGATCTCAGAATTATGGTGTGGTCAAAAACCGCCAATCTGGCTTTATTCATTGAAGAAACAAGCTGGTAAAAGTAGCCTATACATTTGCTCACTCAGCTACTGTGTGTGTGTGTGTGTGTGTGTGTGTGTGTGTGTGTGTGTGTGTGTGTGTGTGTGTGTGTGTGTGTGTGTGTGTGTGTGTGTGTGTGTGTGTGTGTGTGTGTGTGTGTGTGTGTGTGTGTGTGTGTGTGTGTGTGTGTGTGTGTGTGTGTGTGGCACTGGAGAACTCTGTGGGTGGTAAAGTGCAGGCTGTCCATTTAAGGGAAGGATTATTCTTTCTTTTTTTTTTTTCTCCTTTGGGACAGGACATCAGTCTGGTTGGAATTTTTACCTTCTGATGTTTTAATCCCCCCGTTTCTCTCCATCTTTCCCTTCTTATGCCCCTTTTCTGCTATCCTCATCAAAATGACGGTTAAGCATCTCTTCAACACTAAGAAGTTTTGATGAGATTTCAGCTGCCCTGTATTATGTGGGTTTTGGTGCCTGTGAGAGTTTTAATCTGTGTTTGTTATTATTACAGATGTTCATAACTCAATTTACAGCTCTCGCATACAGTATTTAATGAGAATGTATCTTGCGCTTGTGTAAAAGTGTACTATTCAGTATATATAGATGACCATTTAATTTTTTATTATTATAATATTTTTTGACTCATTTTAATTCTGCTTAAATCTTGTTTGCTTACTCATTTCAAATTCAGTTCAAATTTTGTATTTAATTTAAAAGGCATTCATAATTTAAATGTGTGCTTGAGTGAGTATTTCACACACATTTCATCCAGCTAGCTGATGTAACGAGACAAGCAGAACTATAAGAGAGGAATTAGAGACAGATCACATCCTTTCTGCCTGACCTGGAAAGAAGAGATTCACATTATGGAATGAAAGAGAGAGAGTGAGGACAGTTGAGAAAAAGGAAGTGAGAGAGATGCCAGGGGCGGAAGCTTCAGCATTGCCGCATAACTTTTGATTTGCATGCTCTATATCTCTGAGCACTTGTATATGTGTTTTGTGTTGTACGGGTATGAAACTAGAGCAGAGCTATTGTTCCAGTGACAATGAAGAAAGACGATGAGAAAGATGCTTGGAAAAATGTACAATCTTGGCTAGACTCTCAGATAGATTCTACTTAAAGGAATAGTTCACCCAAAAATGAAATCTTATCATTTACTCACCCTCATGTTGTTCCAAACCTGTATGAGTTTCTGTCTCCTGTTGAACACAAAAGAACGTCGGTAACCAAACAGTTGATGGTCCCCATTGACTTACATAGTATGGAAAAAGAAATAGTATGGAAAGTCAATGGGGACCATCAACTGTTTGGTTACTTCTATTCTTCAAAATGTTTTCTTTTGTGCTCAGCAGAAGAAAGAGTAAATTATAAAACAGTTTTATTTTCAGGTGAACTATCCATTTAAGTTACAAGTCCTCTATTTGAACACCAGGCTGATTTCAAAGAGAAATCGGATAAACCTGCAAGAGAAAAACATACAAAAGGATCTGTATTGCTAGGGGTTGTGGGTCTGTAAGTTTATGTATTACTACTAGCTATAATTAAAATATACACAGAAGTTTGCTAAATCGAATGAAAAAAATGTGTTCATTTTGTAAGGAGTCTTGACACATCTTTATTCTCTTCTTAAAACTTTAAATGTTCAGTGTTATAATTGGGTATAGACTTAGAGTTAACAATTAGAATAAGCTTTTTGTATAATTTAAGAAAAGTAGACCTCAGTGTGACGTTATCGCTTAGACAGCTCGGAAAACATTTGGCACTGATGCACTGTCCATAGCACTCTTCATGTTAATATAGAGTATCCTCTGCCTGACCCCCGGTGTCGCACTGAACTCTTGTCAGTGGAAGATCCAGTCTAGTCTCAATGACTTTTTATTATCACATCACATTGCAGCATTTATATTGTACTGCAGGTCCAGATATGTGGCTATTATTAAAATATTTATTCTGACCTCAGACCCTTATCTCTACTGTTACATTTCACCCGCGTTTTCAGTTTGGAGATATTTTGTGGCCAACAAGAAATGCCATTCTGAAGATCTTTACAGATTTACAGTGTTGATTCAGCATTAATGAAACACATGACTGAATTTACATATTCATACATTTACGTATTGATTCAGATTAGCATTATTCACAGGTTGGTCAGATTTTGGTCTAATATATTACTGTTAAAAAGTTTATGGTGAAAGGTTTATTTTAATATTTTTAAAAGAAGTCTCTTATGCTCACCAAGACTACATTTATTTGATCAGAAATATGGTAAACAGTAATATTCTGAAAAATGTGTATACTTCCAAATTACTGTTTTCTTTTGTAATATGTTTTAAAATGTAATCTATTCCTGTGATGACAAAGCTGAATTTTTTTTAACTGGATCATAAGACATGAAGTAGTGAACATTTATACACTTTATTTTTACACTCTAGGATAAGTCCATAAAACTACACCCAATATACTGTTAATATGAAATCATTTTTTCATATTGATTTCTCACAGGTGTTATACCTGTATTTTAAATTGCACATTGCATTGTGTTTAAGGGTTGAATGAAATGTCCGTAAACTTAACGGAAAAGCACTGGTAATTTTCTGCCAGGACATTATCCATTTTTCTACGGATATTTTTCTTACTGTGACAGAACCTCGAATTGTACGGAATATTCCGTATAAAATGCCAATAATCCATCATCAGCCAGTAAACTGTCAGTATGCAAAATACAAGACTCCTACATGACAGTGAGCATTTACACAACGTTTCCCTCTGATTAACAGACAATCAAAGTCAACCCGGCCCTGTTCCTTTCCCTCATATTCATTTTGATTAGATTTGCATATTTCAATTTTAGAACATAAATTGCTCCATGATGTTGTTTGGTCAAGTCCCACAAGCCCATCTTGGCATGTGTGTTCTCAGAATTAATTTTTTCTTAACCCCAGTTGGCCAGACCTCTCTTTTTCTGAATCACTTGAACGTTTGACTCGATTTGGAGCCTGGTCTTGTGTCCCAGGGGCTTTGATGTAAATTGGAGAGAATCTCAGCACTTGGAGACTCCGTCTGGGCATCCAGCCTAATGAGTGTGGCCCAGGTCACCAACGCACCTTTCTCCCTGCCCTTCTTCTCCATTATCCACCTCACTGTCTCTTCTCTCCCTGAATTTCATTTTTCATCCTCCACAGTTTTTCTGTTTTTCGTCTTCCTCATCTAAACACACATTCCATCCATCCCTTTGTTCATTGTCATACTCATCCCATTCATAATGCATCTCCCAGAGAAGCAAGACCTATGAAACCAGTGGTTTCCTGCCCTCAATAGACTTGGCCCACATTTTCAGCTTACTGTCAGATGTAATAATGTAGCAGTGTTCTTGCATTAGCTTGTCTGGTTAGAAGATGCCCATCAGCTTTACTGAGCTTAACTGAGGTTTGTGTAATTCATGAGGAACCACTCTGTGTATAAAGCTGCATCTAATATGCCGTTATATGAGGGAATTTAGTTTATGAATATTATTCTTGCATCTTCTCTAAAAAACCTTAACACAATCACAGAAATTTGTAGTTTGACACTGAATTTTTTCAAATTGTCTCTCCATTTTCCGTCTTGCTTTGCTGTTGCCAGATTTCGACAGAATTCTTGTATTCAGCAAGGATGAATTCATAGGCATCATTTACTGAAGGGCTGAATAGCGCTGAAATGTGTTTTTTTAATCAAGGGATCATGTCCTCATTACCAGAGGTGGGCACAAATATATCAAAAACTATTTTGTTACAATATACAAATACTGGCTCATGAAATGTAACAAAATAAAATACAAAATACTGATGTGAAAAATGTATTTAAATAAAATACAAGTAAGTAGTATTTTGAAAATACAAAAATACTCCCACAATAATCTTAAGTCTTTTTTTTTATTGCTGAAAGGTCAATAACACAGCAATAACACAAATATGAGAAATGTGTCAATTAAAAATGGCGAAGTAGCAAAATAAGTATGGGCATCTGCAACGCTATCTCACGACCAATTCGTACAAATTTGTACGAGTTATTAAAAGGTGGCTAAAAAGGTGGTGGTGGTGGGGGGGGGTTGAATTCATACGAATTTGGCAACTCGTAAAATATGAGTGAGGTCGTATGAATTGCTACGAATTACCCACCTTGTAAAATTCGTACAAATTGCCCTCTACAGGGCCTGAAATGGCTCCCTCTGAGGTAAATGGCATGTATAGCTAAGTTCACATCAATGGTGTGGTAGGCTGCCCTTAATATCAAAACGTGTTTGATGTAGGCTACGTAGCCATATTATCACCGTTACTCTACTCGTGCCTTAAGGCTTGAATAAGTGTAGAGAGACATTTCCTCACCACTGGCTAAGGGAGGGGAAACAGCCATAAATCTATATGTTATGTGCACTAACAGCTTTAATGAGGAACTTTATTGAAAGGTCGATAACAAAAATAGTAGCAATAACACAACTATGCTACAAAAGAGAAAACTAAACCATTGTCATTTGGGGTAGTTGTTTTTAAGTACAAACAACTTGGCAAAATCATTTATGGTGATTTTTCTTAAGTATTTAAGTATCTGAAATACTTTAAATACACTCCCTCAAAATATTTTGTTACAAACTACATTTCATTTTTTCCACACCTGCAAAATAAAAATTACAAAATATACTAAAGTAATTAAATACGTATTTAAAATACATTTAATTGAAATACTGCCCATGTCTGCTCGTTACAGTGATCAGTAGCGCGGATACAGTGTTCTGTTGCGGCTCGCGCACGCGCCGCAATGTCTTCACTCGGACGCGCGCTTCAATCCGTTGCGGATACTCTCTATTCGTTCCAGTGAAATTGCAAAACAAAATGCAAACAAACGTGTCCCTGCTTGATATACAACCACTGATAAACATTATCGGTTTTGATGAGGGAGAAAAAAACTATACGAGTGCGGATTAGAACCCAGAACCTCCGACACGCTTGGCAAAAATTCTGCCACTGGACCACCAAGTACATTGCATACCTTTATCAGGCTGATCTATTTATTTATTCACATGAAAATTCACTAACAACATAGGCAAGGCAAGGCAAGTTTATTTATATAGCACATTTCATACACAATGGTAATTCAAAGTGCTTTACATAGAAGAAATTAAAACAATCAAAAGAAATCCGAATAATTAAAACAGTTTAGAATAAAAGATAAAATACAGAAATAATCATAATCAACATATTAGATCACATTTTAGTCTGACATCATCACATCTTTGTATACATTTTTATTTATTTACATCAGTAAGCTATAGGACATCGTCTTTCAAAACATGATCTGCGCGAAAGAGGAAAAAAAAAAAAAAAAGAATGCATCATTGTACCCGGCACTTTTGAACTTCCGAATGCGTCTCTGTCCCCAGCACATTTCAAACCAAACTGACGCCCATGGATGAATTAAATCAAAAGTGACAGTAAAAATGCTGTTATTTTGAACATTCTATTCTTAAAAATATTCAGAAGCAAAATCACTGTTTTCACAAATCTGTTTCAACATTGATAATAATAATAATAAATGTTAATTAAACACTAAATCAGCATATTAGAATGATTTCTGAAGGATCATGTGACACTGAAGACTGGAGTAATGATGCTGAAAATTCAGCGTTACCATCACACGAATAAATAAAAATGTAAAATATATTCAAATTAAAAAAATAAAAATTATTTTCTTTTTTTGCAAAATTAGTGGAATATTTTTGGGATGAATTTATTGACTGAACAATATTTCATGTTTTTTGGGTAACACTTTACAATAAGTTTCATTAGTTAACATTAGTTAAAGCTGCAGTCGGCAAGTCTGGCAGATTAAGTGGACTTGGGCAAAATTTTGAATGTTTACAACTCTCATGCTCCTCCCCCACTATCAACGAATACCCTCCCACCGAGTTCGTGCTCGTCAGTGCGTGAGCACCATGAACCTTCCCAACAAGTGCTAACGTTAGCTATCCATACCAACACATTTGGGCAAACATACTTAGATTACTAACATAACACTAAGAAATAAAGTAACTGGTTGATAAAGCACAATTACCTGTCATGAAGAAATGTTGCAAGCTCTGCATCCAGCTTGAACCCAATTAAATCACGTAAATCTCTCCATCTTTCAAATGCCGATCTGATGTTGATCCTGGTTTTATTACGGGCACGGTCGCTTTCTTTCTTTACTTCTTTCTTTTCAGCAGGTGTTCTCTTTTCCTGTGTTGTTTTTACCTCCTAGCTCTTGAGGTTACCTGAGGAATTGGAATCTTTTCCGCCATCACTCTTCGTTACTGCGTGAACTTCAGGCGTGTGCATGTGATTGTAACGTGCGCGAGGGTGGCGTGTGCACGACCTGTGATTGACAGTCAGATCTCACACCCCCCTGCGCTGATTGGACACAATGAACCCGAAGCGGTGGATTTTTGCAAAACAAATAACATGCTCCAGGTGGAGTTAGAAGCTCGGGTTTTTTTCTAAAACCACTTTATTTATGTTGTTCTGTCGGATTATAGTGTCGATTTCACTGAATATGATCAAAAAAATGTTGCCGACGGCAGCTTTAATGTATTAAATAACATGAACTAACAATGAGCAATAGCCTATTTGTTACAGTATTTATTAATCTTTGTTAATGTAAGTAAATAAAAATACAGCTGTTCATTGTTAGTTACAGTGCATTAACTAGTGTTAACAAATACAACCTTTGATTTTTAATAATGTATTAGTAAATGTTGAAACTAATATGAACTAAGATTAATAAATGCTGTAGAAGAATTGTTCATTCTTAGTTCATGTCAACTGAGGTATAGTTAAGTAATGATAACTAATGATGAACCTTTCATTAAAGTGTTACCGTTTTTTGTTAATTTGTTTTTTTTTATGTATTTTTTTTATTATTATTATTCATTTTAAAAGGAGTCTCTTATGCTCGCCAAGGTAAAATTTCTTTTCTATTATAGCAGTTTTAAGTTGAATAATTGTATGTTTTTCCAGTGGTTAAATGGTCCTGTTTGGATTTTAAACCTAAAAAAATGGGTTTGTTTGTGCACAAAAAATATAAAAAAGACTATGGGTAATATAACAAGTCTTTATTCCTCTCTCTCTCTCTGTTCTTATATCATAAATAATTTTTCTTGATGTTCTGAGTGCCCCCTAACACAAACATCTGCTAGACTTTGTTAGCACACACAGAGATCATTTTTATCGGTTGATAAGTCACATCCTGGGACATCACGCTCTGTCTTTTATCAAAGAAAGAAGCGTCCGTTTACGTTTGTATATTTTTCACAGGTCACTTTAAGTAAGATAATTACAGGCCTATGTTAAGTAATATAATAGTGTCATACCCATAAATAAAGAGGGGAAAATGCCAAATGGCCAATTGTTCCTGTCATGTTTAATGTTCTCGGCAATGATAAACTCTTTTTAATAAGATGTTCCTGTTTTTAGGATTCATGCTGTGATTCAGACTCCCTTGTAGCCGCTCTGTGGCTGTGGTCGCAGGTGTTGTTGAGTGGATTTATTCATGTGTTTATCCAGGTGTCCTCTGTAGCCACGGGCTGACCGTGCCAACCTTGCTGCGGGCTGAGCAAGGGGATAGAGTTCATCTCACAAATGACGGCATACTCTACCTTTTTGTGCAGTGTGTTATTGTGTGTTACCTGTGTGTTGTAAAGAGGACACTGACAGGTTTAGAGGGTCTGTGAGAAGTTTAATTTAGAGACTTTGTATGCAGGTTCATTGAGTTTGTTGGCTTGTATTTGTGTTTGTGTGTGGTTTCTGAAGGAGTTTGGCCATGCTAAGGTGCTTACTAAAGTATACATGTCCTATATTTAAGTGTGACCTAACTTCCACGCTGTGGAGTCTGTTATAGATAAGAAAGCTGATAATGTCAGCAGATGTGTGGCTTACCGGAAAGATAGGCCTGTGAGTGAGGAACTAGATGTAGAATTAGATCCAGAAATGGACAGACAAATCTAATTTTTATGCAAACTATTGTGTTACATTGTGCTGCATGGACCATATGTTGGGACCAAAATGCAAATATATGTATATATATATATATTCATACATCCACCCAGAAAACAGTTATTTAAAAATGTTATACTTATAGGAGCTTATTTTCTTTCTGGTTGTGAATTCTGATTAAAGCCATCTGAAGGGAAGCCTCAGCTTACCTGTCTGTGAAACACAATGAGATTTGTTATTCGCATCGGGTGGTTCTTTGCCTCCATGTCATGCATTAATATTTGCTTATTTGCTGCACAACTGTACATCTGCATCACCATAGAGTTGCAGCTCAAATTAATAATCTATGCCAATCAGACGCATTACATCAGTGAAAGAGAAAAGGGGACAAAGAGGTGGGATGCTCTTCTCTCATTCCATCTTTCCCTTCACCGTTTTTCTCTTTAACTCTCTCAATCTCTCCCTGTCATCTTTAACTGATTCTTATTGTTGTTTCTCTATCCCCCTCAGCCACCTGCTCCCTGTTTCAGTCTCTTTTATCAGAGTTTGAGTCAGTGAAGATGAGAGAATTGCAGTCTTACCTGCTCTATTGTGTGTGACGTTCTTCTTATAGAAGCTTCTTTTCTTTCTGGTGGTGAATTCTGATTAAAACCACTGACGGGAAGCCTCAGCCTACCTGTCTGTGAGAACACAATGAGATTTGTTATCAGGTACAAGTCTTGCATTGGAAATTTAGAGAACATCCAGCACACTTTGGTAGTACATTCCATATTTAATGTCATTTAAAAAAAAGAAAAAAAAAAGACTTTGGGTCTCTGCAGTTTCTGCACTATATCTTGTAAAGGTTGTAGGTGATTTTTGGTTTCCACAACCTTTTTTTTTTTTTTTTTTTGCCCACTGAAAATTAGTGGACGGTTTTTGTAATGAATTTATTGACTCAATAACATATTGAATGTCTTTTGTTTATTTGGTTTTTTTTATGTCTTTTTTCAATTTAATTTTAAAAGGAGTCTCTTATGCTCACCAAGGCTTAATTTATTTGATAAAAAAGTAATATTGTGAAATATTATAATTTAAAACAACTGGTTTCAACTGAAATGTATTATGTAATTTATTCCTGTGATGCAAAGCTGAATTTTCAGCATCATTACTCCAGTCTTCAGTGTCACATGATCCTTCAGAAATCATATAAATATGCTGATTTGCTGCTCAAGAAACATTTCTTATTATTATTAATGTCGAAAACAGTTGTCCTGCTTAATATTTTTGTGATACACTTTGGTAAAAAAATAAAATGTTTTTTATTTCAGATTTTTTTTAATGAATAGTTTCATTTAAAAGTATTAATTTCTTTAAAAAAAATCTTTTATATTGAGTATAGCATATGTTGTTTCTTAATTGACCAAGAATAACTTTGTACTTGCAGGAAGTTATGATAACACTTACGAATGTGTATTTGAGAAGGTTTATTTTAGGTATTTGAAAATCTGACTGACAATGTGCTAGACACTGGAGAACAGAATACAGGTGGAGCATCTCACACCTCGACTCGTTATTCCGTGTACTTGTCTAAACACGTTCAGGGCGGCTTTATTCAATCATTCTAGAATGCTAGTCTGCCAGTCAGCAGTGACTTGATATTTAGCCAATGGGTTAGTAGAACTCTGCACATATAGATAGTCACTAGGGAAGAACTTGTGTTTGTGGGTAAATCATCACCAAACGTAAATCCTAGATACAAATGTCTTTGTGATTCCTTGGAGCCTGTTTGTTGTGTGAATGTCACCAACACCCCAAGGAGTGAAGGTGTGTCGGCTTATATCTGAGAAGTTGTTTAGTTGGTAATGAAAAGCAGTACGGGACATCATCTATTTCTCCACACCCTTCTTCGTGCACAAACATGTTCGGCTCTCACGGTCGGTGAAGTATTTAACCAGTTCTAAGATGCATTTCAGGAGAATGCACCTTAAAACCATTAGGTGGATGTCCCTTTAAAATCTCTTAAAATTTAAATATATTGCAATGCCCAGTCTATTCTCAAAAATGGGGACTGAAGGGCTCAAGCTTAAAAAAGGATGACGGTCTTCTGAAGCCATACAATAGCTTTGTGTAAGGAACAAACTGAGTCTGTTCCTCAATTTGGTTCTCAAGCCATTGACTCAATTCTCCAGTCGAGAGGGGAAGTGAAAAATGACTAAATCAGAACATTTCATAAAGGGATCATTCAGTCTGGTTTAGTGAACTGATTCAAATTTACAAAGAAAAGATCCGTTCCTAAAGAATGATTAGTTCACTAATCATAAATAAATAAATAAATTCCTTCTCTCATTAGCTAGTGCAGATATTAACACTTTCAGTGAATAGCAATTTTTGATCTAACTTCAGGCCAACCTCATCCTAAGTCTGACCCTGAGACACTTTACCAGAGTGACAACCAGCCTAATGCTTCTGTTTGTCACTGATTGCTTGTCTCTAAGCCTGTGACTGTATATGTATGCATATCTGCTTGTGATTGCATGTCTATAAATATGTAAGCATTTGTGTATATCTATATCTAAACTTGTTTGAAACCCAGACAGAGGCTATAAAACTTTTTGTACCCTTGTCCAGGCTGAGGATTTTCTGATCATTAGTGTCCTAATCTCCAACTCTCTCTGTATTGTGGCTAAACAGCATGAAGGGGTTAGTTCTGTGGAATGCACATGCATACATACTCCTATGGGTTCTATTCAGTAGGTTTATAGCACTAGTTACTCATTGACCACCGTTTACAGTGGGTTCTCTGAAATAATAATACTAGTTCTTTGTGCAGTGGCTGCTCTCAGCAACTTGCCGTGGGTTAAATCCCTGATCTCCACAACTAGGATCAGTGAGGAGTTTCCCACGCCCCCCTCTCCCACTGATATACTAGCCAGAGGCAAATATGACCCACAGCATTGCACAATATCTCTGTTTTCAGCCATAAATCCAGAGGAAAAACAAGCAATGTTCTCTCTATAGGCCTGTTGGTGTGATATGTAATGTGTTATGCACTTTGGTCAGGCTAGACACCATATTCAATTTTACACTAATGGGGTTGTGAGGGAGAAGTACAGTTTGTTTAATAGATTGCATTGTTGTGTATCTTGGTGTTGATAGTTCAATCAATGCAACATTGAAAACACTTACTTTCTAAAATCTGACAAACAGCATGGGTTGTAAATTAGACATGATATGGAAATACTTTATTGGCATAATGTGTTTTTTTTTTTTTACATACAATTTTCCCAAAGCATAAGTGCACACATATAAAACTTTAGCAGTAAAACTTTTTTATTACAACTTTTTAAACTATAATTTGTTTTAACTATAACCTTACTTAATTATGTGTTGCAATGAAAAAATATTTGAAACTTTTTAAATTTTATTTAAAAAATGTTTTTCTTACATAATACCACGTTTTTTTTCAGTGTTTTTCTTTAAAATTGTTTTTTATTTTATATTTTACTCACATAAAACCACAATATAATGCATGTATATAGTACATTTTAATATTTCTTTATTACTATACTACTATACTAAACTTTATATATATATATCTCAATTGTATTCCAAAATAAAATAAATAGTTTAAATAAAGTTTTTATTTTTTATTTTATTTTTACTTTATAGTAAAATAATTAAAATGTATCACACACATATTATGCGTGTTTGTGCTTGTGTGGGACTTGTGTACACAAGTATGCTATCTTAGGGTCTCACAGGCAAGCAATTTAAAAGGAAACAGGGTGTCTCAAAGCTTAGGGGCAAAGACCCAGGCTGCATGCTGGCAGATACTGTTGATCCAGAGGAGGTGAAATGAGAAAGAGAAAGAGAGAAAGAGGGGGAGGTGAGAAGGAGAGGGGGAGGAGAAGTAAATGGAGGAACGGGGAGGGTTGAGCAAATGGGTGAGAAAGAAAGCGAGAGAGAGAGTGCACACACACCCCTTTCTGTGCTCTCAGTGGACAGACTCATCCTCACATGGTTGGAGTGAGTGTGTTGTGGAGTTCTAATAGATGAGAAACACAGAGACACACAGGATTACGTCCAGTACTTGGAGGCAGCATTACCTGTATGAACTGAGCTAGGAGACATTCAAATTGCTGATGTAAGGATACTTTACTGAGTAACAAAAACGGACCTAGGATTTACCTGTGAGGTATGTCACACTAACAACTGTATTTCCATGCTGTTTACTGTCTTTCAGAGATGTCTTTGCAATTGGAAATTAGTGTCTGTCTGTTGGACTGTCTCTGGGTCCCATGTGCCTGTGCTCGAGTCGACGGCTGACAGTGATAAATGCCACACTGCTTGGTTAATAAGGTTTACTCGCCATAGAGGCTTTGAAATTCTGTCTTATGTGCCTTGGTTGGACAATCAATAAGCTGTGTGTTTAAGTGTATGTGGGGTTTGCTTTGAGAGGTCTCTAAAACAAATGGTTCTGTGGTTGTAAAACCCTTCATCCAGACAGAAATGTTTGGAAGCCAAGGAGGAGGATCCGTCAGTGTATATTCTCTCTCACACATGCTGCTTTTGTGTGTGCGTGTGAATTTTCTCACTGGACGGAGTATATCTCCCTAGTTTGCACTCTATTTTTGCTGTTCTGTCACAAATTGACTTTAGTATTAAAAAAAAAAAAAGCTTGAGTGACAGTATGCTTTAGTTCTGAATATATTGTACAGATCTGACAATATACTCAGAGATTTTGTGTGTTAGAGTCACTCTGAAATGTTTTACAGACTTGTCAAGTTCTGCCGAGTTACCTTATGGACAATATGCCTCCTTTAAAAGTTTTGCAGTAAATCACAAGATTAGCTCCAGGATAGTTCAGTGTGTGTTTCTGTATAGGAATGTGTGTGTGTGTGTGTGTGTGTGTGTGTGTGTGTGTGTGTGTGGTCTACTGTGGAATTTGATTCATTGTGATGAGATGACTGAAAAAGCAGCTGAGATTCTGAGAAAAAGATACAAGAGAAAACACTAAAGACAGCAAAGTGAAATAAAAACAAGAGAAAAGATCATAAATAGACACCTTAAATGTGTTTAAGAAATATATAGAGACCATCAGACCTGAAAGAAAGACCTAGAAGCATTGGACCACTAACATTTATACAGGGTGTTCTGGGCTTATGGGGTCACTGTTGCGGGGATCAGCTGTTTGCAGTCAGACAGAGATGGCACACGGGGTGCCAGATTCCTCGGTTGCCTGAGGTCTCCTAGTGGTCTAGTGTCTTTATGAATGAATTAACTTAGAGTGCGCTGTGGAGGAACTCAGACGGACCAAACAAAGACTCTTTCTTGCGTACTTCACTCTAGGTGCAAACATAGCAAACAATGAACCACACTCTTCCTACACCACCATATAACTGGCCTCCCCCTCAGAAACAGGCTGGACAGAGGCTACCTGAAGAGCTCATATCTGGACTTTATCATGTGCATCTGTCTTGCTTCTGTCATATGCTGTTTAATCTATGGATTATTAGACTCAATAAACTCACTTTAAAACGGGCTGCTATCACACAGTCAGATTGATTTCCAAGCGCAGCAGCTTTGTGGTTTATGTCAATAAGTAGCAGACAAGATTGTTCCTCAAATACTGAGCATATAAATCAAGACCCTGAAATGTAAAAACAGTACATTAACATGTAAAATACGGAAGATTCTTTGGGAATTGCAGACCTTGCGGTAGTTGCTGATTATTCAAGTGAAATGGGGCATGTGTGTTCAAGCATGAGTGTGTGTCAGAATGAATGTGTTTGTATTTTAAACACTTTAATAGTCTGATAATATACTATATTTGTATAGAAGTGTGTTTATGTGTATATATGAAGGCTAAATACGGCAATCGTGTTGTTTTGCTTTGCTCTGTAAGTGTGTTAAGTGGAACTAAGTAACAGAATGGCTTATCTGGCCCTCAGGGCATTTCTTCCTTTTTCTACCCCACTGGAGCAGAGGGCATCAGGGTGAAATGTGGGGGGTAGAGAAGCTGCATGTGTGTGGGGTGTGTGTATGGGGGGTGTGGGGGGGGTGGAGTATGGCTTAAATGGGTCACAGCACCACCACAGCATGTTTAAAGTATACATTAACGAAGCTAATGAAAGAGATGAGGAGATAAAGAGCGAAAGGCAAGGTTTTATGTTTGAACGAGAGTTATAAGCTACCCCTTAAAGGTTTGGGATCAGGAAGAGTGTATTGCCGTCACAGGAATTAATTACATGTTAAATATATTCAAATAGAAACCAGTTATTTAGACTGTAATAATATTTCACAATATTACTGTTTTTGTTGTATTTTTGATAAACTTTGACTAAGTTTTATTCTGTTACTATTTCTGTATTGGTCTTTTATTGGTATGATTGTTTTAGATAAACAAAATAGTGAAAGTTAAGAAAAGTTAAATAAATATGAATAGCAATAAATTCTTGTACAGACAATAAATGAACTTGTGAGTGGAGATCAGAGCAGTGGTTTAGCACCTGCATTTGAATGTTAGAACATTGTTTGAAGAGTTTTTCCAAGGTATTTATATCTAATGAATTTCTAAACTCAGATACTAAATAGTTTCATGCTGTTTTTTCAAGCAGCGATAAAACACACACACAGTCATTTATTTCACTGAAAGCTTATAAATACTTGTGAATACTTATGAATACTATGAAACCTTATGGATTATCTGACGTTGTGGCCTCTGTGAACCCATCAGGAACATTCTGTGTTGTATGAGGTATTATAATCCTCATGTTAGATGTGTATGTGCGAGACCTGACAGACATTCCCATTGTCTCCTGCTAATGTGTGTTTCTTAATGCAGCATGTCCTCCTTCAGCGTGTCCTCCTCTTTCAATATTAGCACTTGACAGTGGTTGTTAAAGCGTATACCCCCAGGAGGAGATGAGGAGGGGGTAGTGGGAAAAAAATGAATTAAAAACATACATTTGTGGCTTTGTTACAATTTTTGTTCGGTGTGTGTGTGCGTGCGCGCGTGTGTGTGTGTGCGCGGCTTTTGCTACTCGTGTGGGGTTGAAATTTTATATTAAAACATTTATGGTATTACCATCTTTCCTCTAAGGCCAAAGTGTCAGACCTTTCCCCTTTAACCTCTATTAAAGGCAGGAGAGTTTTTCCAAGTAGCTTACTGTACTTTTGTTTATAAGAACATGCCTACAGTAAGGGTGTGTGTGAGAATGTCTTTTTGACATTCAAATGTCATGTTCATTCGTAATGGATGCAATTCAACAGGCATCTTTTCAATTTTAAATCCTGTAGAACCAGAAAAATTACATTTCTAACATGAAGGCAGGAAGACACGCACACTGCACTGTTTCAGAAGTCTTACTGATTACTGCAAAGCTAAAACTCAAGTGGTGGTGCACATGTGGATATGAAGTATGTGTATTTAAACACTAGTAAGGTGATCTGTGTGTGAGAGGGGGCACAGAAAGTTAACAATAGACTGTTAACATCTAGATCAATCCATTATTAAACAATTTTAGCCTTACCAAGTAAAAGTAAAATCCACAACCGTATTACCATTTAAATGTACCTGTCACTACAAAAGCCTTGATCTGACACATTTCGGATCATTTTAATCTTTGAAGATCTTCAGACCACAAGCCTGTTGAGACTGGCCACACAGCTGCAGGCAAACCACCGATTACTTGCTCACTCACTTAACGACTTTAACGAGGCGATTGACAAGAATAATGTTGAAGAAAGAGTGATAGGGAGAGTAGCAAAGAGAGAGAGGGGGTTGTTAGGGATTAACCACGTGAACCTTTTCATTCTGCTAAATTTGTGTGAGTCTGAGTCTCAAAGAAAAGAGACACGCGGTCTTTAAAGGCATCGATCACTTACCCTGATGTTCTTTCTTTCTTCTGCAGAGCACAAATATATTTTGAAAAATGTTTTTGGACAAATAATGAAACTAAATGGGGTCCAAAACAACACAAACTTTAATGAACTTTATTGAATGGACGATTACAAGTGAGTTTAATTTTATATTTTTTCTAATACAATTTAAAAAAAAAAGATTTTTACTTATTGTTTTTAACTGTCTTGAATTGTTGTCTTAAATCATGTTGAAGCATTATTGATAAGTTTTTTATTTAATTCTTTAAAAACAAACATTTTTATTTTCTCACCCTGAGCTTTTGTATGGCTTCAGAAGACCACTTTTATGATACCTTTGTAGGTTTTTCTTTGTAGGTCTTAACTTTCACTGTATTAAAAAGAATACCTGGGATTATTTTCAAAAAGTCACATTTGTGTTCCATGTAAATGATAACAACATTTTTAGGGGAACTATCCCCATAATGCTACTTGATCCAACTTGTTCCTCTATCTGTTACTAACATCCTTTCAGTCGAAACACAAAAGAGACTCCTCTTCAGCACGGGTCATCAGGGGAGAAAAGATTGGCTCTCTCAATATCCTCTACTGACCTGGAAAAGATCTGATCTCGGGCTGAAAGGAGCGACTGCTGTTGCATGCTGGTCTATTTTACGCTCTAAATTAGCTTTTTTTAAGTAGAGTCTTAAGTGTCTTCATTCTTGCCTTGTGGCGTGCGGGTGCAGGTTTTGTTGAGCTCCTTCCGCTTCTTTGGCACAGAGGAGAGGTTGTGTGGATAAAAGGAGCCTCTTGCTTTCAACAAAAGCTTTTTCTGTGGTTCCTGCACAGTGCGGCATAAATGCACAGGCTGTGAAGCTTTAACATGTTTTTTACATACAGCAGGGTCAGAGGATTGCAGTAATATAAAGTCACACAAACTTAGTGCCTGAGGCACCATGGTCCTGTTTGAAAAACATTAGACTCTTTATAGTGAATGCACATTTTCCTTTAGTAAGCTTGCTGGTGAAATACCTGCAGGCAGGGTTACATTAAAAATATCACAGATGTAATCTCGGAATCCTGGCTTTTGTATTTATATTTAACTACACTAGAATTAGTAATAGTGTGTATATAATCGGTGGCATACAGTGCTATAGTTCTGATTTATCAGATGGGAATTGTTCTTTTTATTTTTAAAGTAGCCATATTCTGCTGTAGAATTGAATTTGTTTTCCCCCATGCGGTTCACTTATAATGTTAGTCAAGGTTGTTGACCAAAAGGCAAGTTGCATTAAGGCAATTTCTATAGCACATTTAAAAACAAAAAATGTTTGCTAAAGTGCTGTACATATTTTATTTTGTACAGCACTTTCACAAACATTTGTTTTTCGTCACTTGCAGGGTACCTCAAGGGTCTGTTCTGGGCCTTTTTTGTTTTCTTTACATGTTGCTTTGAGAGCATATGTTGCTTAATAACAGTGCATACCATTGTTATGTAAACAAAACTTAGCTGATGTATTATTTCTTTTTTTTTTATAAATACATTTTTATTTTCTCACCCTAAGCTTTTGTATGGATTCAGGGCACCACTTTTATGATACTTTTATAGGTTTTTGCATCTGTTGTTTAGAAACATAACATTGCATACTAGTTTTGTAACAATACCTTGCTCCTAAACTATTTCCTAAACTCCTAGCTCCTAAACTATCTAAACAATCTATCTCCTGTGAAAAAACAAGTCTTACAATCTCTGTTTGGATGCCTTTAAATCAGTTGATGAAAAGATGTTTCAGTTTATGCCATCTTGAATTTATACTGAATGGATGTTCGTAAATGTGGGCAGTCATATGTTAATGTTAATCTAAATTTTGTAAATTAGTTTCCACAAATGGTTTTGTTGACTGGGAAGGGAACTTTACGTTTTTAAACGTTACATACAGATGTCCTTTTGATGTATATAAAATGCTAATCATGAATTGCATGATTTTGGCAGAATGAGCAGCCTTCTCATTAGCAGTCTGGTAAAGTGTGTTCACTGCTGACGCACTTTGATGAGACACCTTCTGTGGGACATAACAGCCTGCTGAGGGGGAGAAAGAGAGAACTACAGTGTATATAGTTGGGAATGTGAGTGAGTGCTTTTTGGTCATGCATTGGTGGTGTGTGTGAGATGGAGGTGGTTTTTAAAAGGCAGGTTGGTCAGCAGTAACTCACTCACTAAATAGTGTCTGGCACTGATGTGGTAATGGGGTATTGATTTGTAGTGGATTGGCTGATGGCATATGTGTGCTTTAGAAACAGCTCTATTGTGTCAATCTGGTAAAAGGCTGAGTGTCACTAGCACACACACACACATGCACACAAAATACCATGATGAAGAGATAAGATTCATTGCCTTCCCACCGTAAAGAAATCATCCAGCACTGAGGTAAATCTGTTGCTTCACCCATAACCACAAACCAGCCTAGGTGGTTCATGGAGGGCATGGACACTTCTTGTAGTTCCACTTCTTGTAGGTCAAATAAGAGAATGGCACAATGTTGAAAAATAAACCATTGATTTTTGTTTTATTTGATCTATCTTTACAAATGTAACCTTTTCTTATTTGTATTGTGTTGCAGTGAACCAATATTTTATTTTATTATTATCTTTTCATTTTATCCCTCATTACAAAATCTTATTTATCCTAGTTGTTTTTTATTTTGTTGTGTCAGATCTCTCTTGACTTTATCCAGCATTAGCCTGAAACTAGCCTTAAAATTAAATAGATACATGAAACCTTCATTAATGAAAAATTGAATTTTCTGTAAAGCTATTCTTCTCAAGAGCTTTCTGTCTGTCTTTGCTTTTGTACCTTTTCTGTCTCTCTGTTGTTTGCATGTGACATTCCTGCCCTTTCAGGGCCCAAGTCTTTCAACTCCCTACCCTTTTTTTTTTCTCTTCTTTCGTTTCTTAAAGGAGCACATTGTTTGTGAGGTTCTGCTTGTTGACGCAGGTGCAAAAAAAGAAGCAAGAGAATAAGAGAGTCAAAGAATGAGAGAATGACAGAATCCCGGCACTCACGATTACCCCTCCTTCTCAAATGAAGTCTCTTAGGCCTTAAAAGATGGCTTGAGGCCTTATGAACACACTCATTTCCTCTCTCTCTAGACCTGTCAGGGCTTGTAGGTTGTTCTCATCAGCTGTAGAAGTTTCTGTCCATTGGTCTCAGGTGTGCTGAGGAAGGGCTGTAGCACCGGTGTGGCTTTCAGAGCCTCCTCCACCCCTCTTTTCCTTTCCATTGGGGCTTCCTGCCAGATGAGAAGAGCCGTGGGCTCCGAGCCAAAGCCTAATCCTACCTCTCATTCACTGTCAGCAGCAGGAACCCCAGAGCTATAGGTGCGTGTGCTCGTTCTGGATGTGTGAACTGTCAGCATTAGTGGCCATTCTCTCTACAACACTCAACATAAGCTGCCCATGTGTGCGTTGAGAGTTTGTTTAGCCTGAGCTTGCCACAGTGCTGTGGACCAGACATAAGAAAAACTGTGAACTTTACAAATCTTTTCACTCTGAAATATGACTTTAGTGTATTGGACTTGCGGTCAATGAATGGCTTGGCATGTTGTACTGTGGTGCTCAAACGGAAAACGTAGGTTTGAATCTGGCCCACAACATCCTTCTCTATTGTCTCTATAATAAAATGCATCAGAGACAAACTTTTTTTTGTCACTCAGACTCCATCTCAGATCCATTTAGTTGTTTGTTGTCCAAAAAGACCCATTTGGATGTGGTTTGAAATCTGATGAATAAAACTGCAATTTTTATACATGGCAATGAATCAATACAACTATAACTTTTATTTTATTTTATTCTTTTATTTATTTTATATATTTAATTTATAAAATATTTTTTTCAAAATGAACCTTATTTTTTATTATGTTGCAATGAACCTTTATTATTTTATAATAGTGATATTTGAATGTTTTAATTTAATCAAATTTTTTGTAACTTATTAACCTTATTTTTATCATGTCGCAATGAGAATTGCATTTATTTGAGAAATGCGCTTCAGTTTGAACGATCAGATCTCAGGTAGTTGTTGTTTTTTGGTCAATCAGGACATGGCGTGTATGTAACATCACACAAGTGTCTACAGCTGTTTCTGAATCCATTATTTTCACTCCCTCTTTCCTCAAATACTTATTGACTTGCACACCACATGGACGGAAATGCCTTCGATGTTTATGTTGCCTCATGAATACTTGCAGTGTAAAGATCAGATTATAGGTGAACAAATTTGAAATTGGGTGCAGTTTCAAACAAGTTTGTAAAGTTGTCTCTTTGTTATTTTAGCTTTGTATGAGTGAAGAGCAGCATCCAGACATATTCATCTGCATTCATCCTTTTGTCTCTTGCCCTCCCCATTTCTCCCTCTCTCTCTTTTCCCCCAGACTGGCACTCTTTGTTCAAGCGTGTCATTGGAAGTGTGTAAATCGTGAGCCCCTCAGCCAAACATTTTCCCCTCTGATCAGTGAGAGGACCCATCTGCAGTCCTCCTCCTCCTCCTCCTCTTCTCTTCCTGCATGTCATCACTCCATTTTCCCCAGACAGAGGACACAAATTAGCCCCATTTACACTCCATTTCCCCCAACTGCACTGCCTCTAACCTGATAATGACTGGTGCATCTAGATGAATTAGGATGCTGGCGATGAATTGCACGTGGGTGTGTAACATCAGGATAGACAAGGGTCTCTGCAATGATGATGAATCTGATGAACACACACCTGAAAAAAATAAAGCAATAAGCTATGAGAGGCCTTGCATTACAGTGATTTCACCACGGGTAAGAGGTGGTTGCTTGATGTGAAGTATAGAGGTAAAATCAATTTAACACATGGTCTCAAGGGCTTATTGCTTTGTATGAAATGGCATCAATAGCAAAATGATTAAAAAAACACATGTTCCCCTAATAGTTATATATATTTTTACGGTTTACCGTTACCAACACCATAGCAACTTAATTAATTAAAAAATAATATCGAATGTCTTGTCACAGGTGTGTGTTTATTTGGATATTACAATGCCTTTAAATGTGGCTCATCCAATCAGAATTTAGTAAATAAGTCATTATTTTCCCATATATATTTCCCTTAAATAATAGACTGTAACCGAATAGAATAGAATAGAATACAAATAAAATAAAAGAGATGTAAAATGGTTGTCATAAATCTCTGCATTTTTGCATCAAAACAACTACAGATTGAAATTGTGAAATGTTATAAAATAGGAGAATAGAATAATGAAATGTTTGTCTGGAATATCTCAAAGGTTTGCACATGACTTTTCAGACATTGAGAGAAAGTGTTTTTGGTCTCTTGGGAGTCTAGATGTGCCACAGCCAGGCACAGTTGGCTTTACTGGCGTAATTATGGAACAGCAGATTTCGTCTGCCCCTTCGAGAGGTTTAAATGGGTCGCATGAGAGCAGGAGACGAGATATGCTAAGCCCTGTTTTGGAGATGGGGAAGCCTTTGAGGAGCATACAGTATGGCCATTGCACTGCTTAGAGGGGTTCGTTTGAGACATGTTAGGCTCTCGGCAGGACTAGTCCTGATCCAACTTCATCCTCAGGTCAGCAGTCTTCTGAAAGAGAGAGATTTGAATGGTCCCCCCAAGGATTTTGAGAAAAAAATCAAACACATATCTATTATTACTTGAAGTCAACCTGTGGTTGTAGATTACTGTATGCATGGCATGATGGGATTAGAGTGTAACTTCAAGCTTTGTTTGATCCCTGGACCATTTTTTCATATAGACTTTGATGTCAAACATCAAAAAAACACATTCAATCTGTGACATTTTTGCACACCTCTCTGATGTGATAAAGAGTGCCATAAGTTCTAGTGTAAAATCACCCTTAATTTTGGCTTCTTAATTTATCAAACAGATTACCATGGGATGTCACCCTGGTGTATTATCAATCTCTCCTTTTTGTTCTTTCGTCATCACTCTATCATTAACACGTCTACAAAGGCTTAGATAACAAGGCATTCCAGGTCATGGTGCGTTATTGAACAAAAGAGAGGAAACTGGTCTGGTGGTCTCAGAGGAAGTAGCCACAATCCTTCTCCACTTTGACCGGTGGCAAACAGACTGCCAATAAAGTCACATTATAGATTAAAAGCTATGAACAAATTGGCCTTCTTATAGTATTTTTAGCACTACATGTACTCACTACAGGATGTTAAGTGAGAAAAATGAGTCACACTTTTAGTTTGGCCATATTTGTTCATGTGCTAATAAAAAAAGCAACTGAATGCGAACATCAATGATGATGATAACGCCACACCAGAAACCAAGACAGGCTATCTCGGGTTGGTGGGGGGTCAGACACACCGGTGGTCTGTGTTTAAAGCATCATCCACTCATTACCGGCTCATTGAGCTCTGCCGAACACAGGCACGGTCAGGAGCCCGGAGACATGAGGGAGGAGTCCTGTCACTTCATTTGGATTAATGGACAGTTAATATCTCCTGTCCATTTGAAGATCTTCAGAACTAGTCTTAAGGAAATGGTCTCCCATGCTGTCAGGCTGTGTATATGATAGGACTTTTGTCTCTCACTGGAGAAACATTTGTAGTTTGACATGAATGAATGAGCTATTGTAGTTTAAATATGAGGTGTGTGCATAAAATAAGAAAAAAATGGTTTATTTTGGCTGTGCTTTGTGACACTGTTATGGATAGGACAGAGGTGACAGGAAAGAATGAGGAGCGGAGGGGGGATGGGATCGGGAAATGACCCCTGATATAGGCCGGCCATAAGACATGTTTCAGAATTTAGTTATTTTTATCAGTGTAAACTTTTCCATTTTATTTAGATTTTAGATTTGTTATGTTTATGTTTGTTATGTTTATATTATATTACTCTACTGTATTTTTAAAAACAGTAAAATATTGATAATTATACATTTATATACTCTATTACCAGTAAACATATATTACCAGTATTTGTTAATCAACATTATTTTCCTGTTAATGAAATGGACCCTTGCGAGTATTTTAATGTTACAAAATAAACTAAACTGAGCTAAAATAAAATAAAATATCTCAACAATTTTGCTTGAAAGATTTGCTTGTGACTTTTTTTTACTGAGGCACTAACACAAGTACAGATACAAATGATTTCACATGACATAATTTCACTATTTATTTATTTTTACAAATTTGTGATATTTTAAAATCAAAAGGTCAAATTTTAGATTAGACTCCAATCCTCACTATGAACTAAGTATTAACTATGACTTTTGCCTCAATAAACTCATACTTACTGCTTATTAATAGTTAGTAAGGTAGTTATTAAGGCATTGGGTATAGGATTAAAGGATGTAGAATATGGTCTTGCAGAATAAGGCATTACTATGTGCTTTATAAGTACTAATAAACAACCAATATCCTAGTAATATGCATACTAATAAGCAACTACCGGTAGTTAATTGTGAGAAATGGACCGAAATTGTTACCAAAAAAATAATTTACAGTAAAATTTTAGATAAACATTATCAAAACATGTTCATATTTTTTTTCATGTCTATGTAATATACCCTGGTCAGTATTTTCATGTTCCCTTGATGTGAATCTTTCAAGCTGCTTGTTTTTCTACCTCCTTCCTTGGAAAAGATGATGTTAATCTTCCTATCCTGGTGTGCATAACGTTTTCTTGCAGTAACAAAAACATGTGAATACTTCAGTACCCGTGGTGATAAGCTTCTTATAAAGTCTCCTCTTTAAACTCACACTGTCGGTCTCTCTCTTGTTCTCTGTCACTCCCTCTTATTTTCCATTATTCCCAAGGGCGTTTCATTACAGCTTTCAAGTCCCTCTCATCTCAAGCTAAGTTGGTCATTCCTGGTCGGGAATCCATGGAAGAATGTGAGAAATGGGGAGATTCGCCTGTGGGCAGGGTGGGTTTCAGTGGGTTCAGGGCTTAGGGTATTGTTAAAAGGGACATGCACCAATTAGCAATGAATGTAGATGGACTAATAAAGGGATCTTAAATTAGTTTCACAGGCACAAGAAAAAGGTCAACACTGTTACAGTGGGAATGGATTTATAGAGCTGACACACTCGATGAGATTTCTACCATCAGCACTGTTTGGAAAATGACCTGCTGTGTTTTCACCTCAAGTTCAGTTCAGCACTTTTTTAGTAAAATATTTCTTAGGTGTGTTGACTAAGCAGAATTACACTTGTTATGAAGGGAAAAAAGAGCAGAGGGGAAGAGAGAGAATGTTTTTCCTATGTTTAAACAAGGTGGTTGATAAATAAAAGAGAAAGAATAAAAGAAGTGAGCCTATAGATCACACCAAACAAAAGGAAAAGAAAAAATATGTCAGCGCAGAGAGAGAGAACTTGAGGGAGGGAGCCATTATTATCTGATACCTGAGAAGTTTTGTGTGTGCGTGTGTGTGTGTGTGTGTGTGTGTGTGTGTGTGTGTGGTGTGGGGGGTTGGTTGGCTGTTGGAGGGAAGTGTGTATGGGTGGGGACTGTTAAAAGTGTCAAATATTTGGTGGCTGTTGTGGCAGGGAGTTCAACAAACAAGTTGTTTTCTTTTCAATTGCATGTCAGTCTGAAAAGACAGTGATTGTAAACAGAAACCAATTCATCATTATAAGTGATATTTTATACTATTTTGTTGTTGACTCTACTCATGATTCCATGACAATATTCACACAGAATCTGTGACAAAGTTTAGCTGAAACCATTCCAGATTTCTGCAGAATTCAAGTGTCCAATAATTAATCATAATTTTCTGATAATCACATACTGTTGTTATTGATAGAGTTAACTAGGACTGGGTGAAACAAAAAAAACATTACTTCAGTCTTCAGTGTCGCATGATCCTTCAGAATTCAATTTAATATGTTGATTTGGTGCTCAAGTAACATTTACTTGTATTATCAATGTAATAAAGATGTGCTGTTTAATATTTTTGTGATGAATAAAAGCTCAAAAGAACAACATAACAGCAATCAAAATTTTTGATCAATTTAATGTAAAAAAGTTTACTTTTTTTTAAAAATGAAAACCCAGTCTTTTTTTAGTATTATTATTATTGAATTTATACTCATAATATGCAAAATGGCTCACAGAGAGTTTAGTGTGCAGTTTTGAGTGCTAACTCAAGCGAAATTACTTTTGATCTGATTCTTTGAAGTGGATCATTCAAAAGAACAGATTCGTTAAAATGAATCAAACTTCCAAAAAAGCACGAAAAAAATGTGAATTTCTGTCCACAAATCTGCACGATCTTTAGGAAACGTGTCCAAATAACATGTCACAGCATTTTTCACAAATCTGTTTTATTTTTATATCATTAATACAAAAATACACTGTAAACATTTGATACTATGGCTCAGCACCATCTACGAGGTAATCTATCAGCAGAGACAGACAAAGACAGTGTGGGCAGTGATTCTTGTGTCTGTGTCTGTGTCTGCGCTCTCTCAATTATACTAACAAGAGTAGATTGTGCAGATGCAAAATTATAGATTCCATCTGACTGAACAATGGAGCATTTCTAATCCAGTCTCTCCTGTGCTCACTCTCTCTGTCTGGGTGTGCAGTTAAAAGCCCCGTAGTCTTCCTCAACTCAGTGCAGCAGTGCTGGGCTTTGGGGAGATTTTAAACCTTGCTCTTTGCCTCAGGCCTTAAAGACCAGCAGCAGAAACAAAAAGACTATGTATTGGACTAATGGGAGCAGGTTTAGGGAATGAGAATAATGCATTAGTGTTTTGCTTCCCCCTCACTTACAGCAGTCATCACTCATCGCTTTTCTTTGTCTAGAGAACATCTATCTTCTCTTCCATCATAAATGACTAATATGAGCATCCCAGTGCTTTTTTTATATTTATATTATAATATCTGATTGAGTTAAGTTTGCAGACTTTCAGAGTCTATTTGCGGGTGTAATTTTGCAGTATTCTTCTCAAGCAGGCCTGTCTGTGCTTTATAATGTGATAAATGGAGACATTTCAGATTATTATACTTCAGTAATGATATGTTCGCTCCACTTTTTAATTTAGTATTGAAGATTATTATTCGTTTCACACCCCCTATATCCGTTTGCTCAGTTTTGAGAGAGCTAAGTAAAGTGAAGTTACTGAGCGCTACAGAAAAAGAGCCACTCTTATCTCTATATTCCTTATGAAGAATTTTTTAAAGATTGAGAGTTTTTTGTGCTACCTGCAGGGATGTGTTAATGTGAACTAGCTGGAGGAAGCTAAAGAAAGCAAAGCTGTGATATCTTGCTTTTTAACACTCGACTCGTCCTGGTGATCTATTCCACAGCCGCTCTTTTTGCTCAAACAAAAGATTATCTGAGAGAGGGAACGGGATGTTCAGTAGAGTCAGTCCGTTTCATTATTCCATCACAATGCACACCCTCCTCACGGCCAAACATTGGCTTTATTCTGCAGATGGGACGGGGGGAGAAATCATTCATCAGAGAGGGGGGACGGGAAAGAAAGAAAGGATGACATAAAGAAATGTGACATATGAAAAGAGGAAAGACAAAATGTGGTGTTAAAGACAAAGTAGGAAAGAAAAAATACTAACAGGTTGATAGATAGATAGATAGATAGATAGATAGATAGATAGATAGACAGACAGACAGACAGACAGACAGACAGACAGACAGACAGACAGACAGACAGACAGACAAAAAAGAGAATAAGCAGTGTGGAAGCTGAGGTAAGGTGTGTGTGTGTGTGTGTGTGTGTGTGTGTGTGTGTGTGTGTGTGTGTGTGTGTGTGTGTGTGTGTGTGTGTGTGTGTGTGTGTGTGTGTGTGTGTGTGTGTGTGTGTGTGTGTGTGTGTGTGTGTGTGTGTGTGTGTTTTAATAACGGAGCTCAGGCTAGCACATCCTTCACAGTGAGGGAAGAGAAGTGGAGGAGGTGTCCTCCTAAGTGCCTGTGATTAAACATTCACAGTGAGACTATACAAGGCTCAGCAGGCTATTCCACCACCACACACCCTTCCTCCATCCTCTCCACCTGCTTCTAGCCTGCAGGAGATGTCCTGCTCCAAGATGACAAAAACACATTCACATACAACAAGAATATGTGTATATATATGAGCCTCATAACTCTGAGTTTTACATATAGCGATAAACATTTTGATTTTGTGTTAGCTTGGGGTCTGTTGTCGACATGCTGAGATTTATCACACATTATTATTGCTGAATCCGAGTATCATGTAGGTGAGAAGTAGGTGGGAAGGAGAGAGTAGGCAGAAGGTCACCCGGTTCATTCGCTGACTCACGTTTGCCGCTCTGCTCAGTGGGATCACGGTTTCTCTCATCGATTTTCGCTAACCTTTTTGTTATGACTGGAGTGACATTTTAACTGTAGATCCCCGCTGAGATATTCCATCTGGAGAATGTTTCTGAAGCAGAAGATTTGATATTTAATGCGATCGGATCAGATGGTAGCAGATCTGTGTTTGATTTGCACACATATGCTTATATACCGTCACAGCTCACATTAAAAAGGGAAACACAGTAGAAAGTCCCTTTAAGGCAAGTTGGCGGCCATCTTGAGCAGCTATTTCCAGTCATTTACATACAGCTTTTTTTCTTGAAAGACTGCAGTCTACAAAAAAAAGTTAGCTAATAGTGCATTCATGTAAGAAAGATTGTATTTATGAGTTGAATACCACCACAATGACCTAATTACAAGTCGGAAAAAAAGCACAGAGTTTCTGAGTTGGAGGCATGTCAGTGAAAAAATGGCGAACACAATGGATGCATCTATTGTTGATGGTAAATATGTTGTAAAGTATGAAATTACTATTTTAACAATAAAACTAGTTAAGTTGTTAGTATTGTACAATATCAATAGAGTATATAATCTATTTACAGCACCTTCATACATAATTAAAACATAAAAAGGATAAACACGCCTGATGCTTATTCTCTATTCAACATTTGATTGAAAAGTAATATATATATGTGTATATTTATTAGAAAAAAGTGCATCGCCATCTTGCTCTGACCAAAGTTACTTTTGCACCTGACCTAGTAATTACGAAATGGGAACTCAAAATATCTTGAGATGCTTTTTTCACATCCGAGTTTGGTCCTCTATTCCACCCCGCAGTAAACTTCACATTTGAATTGCTGATATAAAAGCCTAAATATCTTGTGGAGGATGAATCTAATGGTAGTTGTATGAAGGAGGGGACATGAACAGGAAGGAGGAGCAGAGATATAGAGGGGGAGGGGAGAGCTGCAAAAAAGTGAAATGCAGTGAAAAATGGGGTCAACTCTAGTTTATGTAGGTCTACAGCAAGGTTGAGTAGACTTACTGCAGTGCAGAGTTTTTCTATCACTTCTCTGATGTACACGAACAAACACATACACCAGACTGTCGTCCTGAGGATAGAGTGCGTCAGATGGGTCTCTATCTCTCACTTTATTGGCTTTAAGGTCTTGTTGACCCTTACTGTCGAAGCTGGACATGATACAGAGAAATACACAGGGACCTCAACAAACACATTCACACACACGCTTCTGTTACGCGCACTGTTTGTATCACAAACCCTCTGGCAGCGAGAAACAACACAGGCACACAAGAAGATATGACATTTTTACAGTAAAAACTAGATTTAAACTTGATGTGGTCTTTACCAATGTAAACTTGGCCAGCACAATATCTGTGATCTAAAGGGGGTTGCTATTTTCTGGACCAAGTCAAAAGAGCCCATCCTAAGTCTCAATGATATTTTGGTTTCTAGATATGGCTTGAGTACCTCCTATAAGTGTAAATTGATCCAATACGCAAATTTTACTCTTTATCTTTTCTTACTCTATTTCTATCCCCTGGATACTAGAGCAGTGACCGTGTCATTCTGAAGCTAATTCATAAAATGCAGTGTGTAGTCTGAACCTTCTCATATTGAATCTTCTAATATTTATACCTGCTGCAGTATGGAGATGAGACTTTCTCTTTGCTCTTCTCTCTGGATTAGTAGAAATTAGGTCAGATTGGCATTGAAGAACATATAACTGGGTTCAGCTTTAAGACTACTGCTGGGTAGCCTTGATAATTACTGTATTGTTGGCTTCTTAAGGAACTGAGACGAATCAGAAAATTCTACCTCTTGTGCAGCAGGGAAGTTGTGTGAATATTGTTGTATAAGTGTTGTGTGTGCTTTTGTGACCACACTTTCGAACAGGTGTGCTGTCATATTCTTATATGTGTCTTGAAATCCACCCAAACCCAAAAACCCCTGAACGTTTTTTTTGATGATCAGCAATCCAAACTATTCTTGTGTCTGAACTTAATCTTCCTCTTTTCCTTTGTTTAAAATGTGTGTTATATTTCTTTTTCAGGGAAAACTGCTGTAGGGCTGATAAGGACCATGAGGTCAATAAATAAGAGAATTGCCGTCTGGAAATGCTGATCCACTGTTTCTGCCTCAGGTACTGTTGATGATCTTATATATATATACACACATATATATATATGATGTCTTGTGCTAACACAATAGAATTGTGTTCTTTAGGCAGCTCAAAACCTATAAGCTGCCTTGCTGCCAATTGCAGCAATTAAGTTCAACAAAGTTTGCTATTAGCATGTAAATTGCATAAAAACACACACAAATATTGGGTAAAATGTTCCACTTTATTTACTTTCTGAAGTATAAGTTGTATAGAATAAAATAATTAAACATGTAGGTTTATAATTAACATTTCTTCCACCTAGCCCAGCGTCTTGAATTTAGTTTTTCCCAAAGCTTGTCACAATGGGAATTGGAGTGGGAACATAATGGGACTGGCTATAATTGCTTGTGCAAACTAGGTATCACAAGCAATTATGAGGCAGCATTATTAACTTACCTTCTGGGATGGCCTTCATGTTGGGAGTGTGTCTATGATGCCTTCAAATGCTGCTTCTATACGTTTTTGAACAGAATAAATATCTCTCATCATTATTCTCCTTCAATTATTTTTTACATACCAAAGTGATTTCATAAAACAATCCTTAAACGGTTCAAAATGGATTCTTATAACTAATTCCTTTTTCTTTCTTGGAACTAATTTATCTGAATTTTACCCTAATTGAACAATTTCAAGAGGTTATAACTGAGAAACACATAGTGTGAACTCACTAATGGAGGTCATTTTAAAATCCACTGATGTTCTCAACACAGGGGGTTGAGAGGTTTCACATCCCACTCCTTCTCTCACTCTCTTGTGTCTTTGTGTGCGTCAGAGATATTTCTGGTGTTAGACTCTGATCACATGCAATTCAGCTCTCACTTTTAGAGATGGTATTTAGAGACTGAATTTCTGTTCTGTAGGTAGTAGGTACATCCTTTTTCATTCTGTTGCTTTCTCTTTCTGCACTAAAACGTACCGCCTTACATAGGAGTTGGATCTAGGAGGTATGCTGCTTTAGAGCTGCAATGACTCTTTTATCGTCTCTAGATAGCATCTTAAGACGAATGTGATGTTTGCTGGTCAGTCAGGTTTTAGCTCTATCTTTGAAATATCACACAGGCATATACAGACATCTTGCGAGTGTTTGGTGGGTCTTAACTTATCCGCAGGTAGTGACATGTCCTATATCTAACCCATGTTGTTTCTTTCACAGACGTTAAACCATGGGAAATGTCGAGAGCCAAAATGGAGGCCACGCCTACTACAGTGAGGGGCAGGGCCACCTCTCACGAAAGCACATGACCCGATCACTTCGCATCTCTAACAAGCAGTCTCGGCGATCGCGTCATGCCTCAACCAGCAAGGCTGAACACCGCAACTCTGAGACCAGCACAAAATCTAGCAGCACCCCTTCTATCCCACAGTCCTTAACTGAAAATGGCCTGGAACCCTTCAATGAGACAGATGCTTTGGAGGGCTATGGGGGCACCATTTGGGTGGACCGGATGGCCATGAACTTGCGGCCGATGTCCTTCCACGACAACTTGGTGGATCCCACCACCACGCCTGGCTCCGAAGACGGAGTTGAGATGGACACAGTGGTGGCAGACGGTTGTGATGATGATGGACTTTTCACAGGTGAGGACACATACCTGCAGAGGACCAGAGATGGTCCTCGGGAAGGTGGCAGCTTCAAGAAGAAGCGCTCCAAATCTGCAGACATGTGGAGAGAGGATTCTATGGAGTTCTCCCTGTCGGATCTAAGCCAAGAGCATCTGACAAGCACAGAGGAGATTATGGGGACAAATGAGGATGAGGACAAAAGCTTTGCCAACTGTGGAGGACGGCGTCGCACCTCCAGCCCGCGGATTCTTGAGTCTCACTCAGGAGAGAGAGCCAACTCTTTAGATGAACTTTGCACGCAGAGGCTACCTCTTCGTGGCTCCCACCATCTCTATAATGGTCACAATCCTGAGAGGACAGATGGAGGTGAAAAGAACGGCGAGATCTTGTCTCCTGCGGAGGAGGAAGGGAACGGATATGGAGCGTACACTCTTCCTTGTCGTCGTTCTCACTGCCTGTCTGAAGGACTGTCCAATCATCAGGCTACCATCTGCTCACGTATGCAGGGACGCCGTGCGCAAACAACACATGTAAGTTATTCCTCCTTAAAATAAAGACTGTTATGAATCATGTGCACTTTGCATACTTCCAAACCTGCCAAACAGTGTCGTCCATTTATTTAGAACCTTGTTGCTAAAGTGCAACAACCTAGAACTGGACAAAGAGCTTATTGGATTCTTATAGGACATTTTTTATTTAACTTTTAGGTCTAGTAAAATGTGAAAGATAAAAACCCTCCATTATCTTTAAAATCATATTCAGATTTTGACTTTCATGTTTGTGTATATTTGATGTAATCTGAACTGTCTTTGCTTGTCAAAGAGCTTCCAATTATGAAAGGTCTCAGGGGATACTTCAAACACAACTTTCATATTCAAGCCTTTGGCAGCTACTTTGGACAACAGTGTTTTTGAAACATGATATTTCCCATAATCTACCTGTGAGGAACTGCAGTGTTTCTGTGTTGGCAAAGGAAAACTGCCCCTTCTCCTTAGAATGTCTTCTTCTTTCTGTTCCTCTTTCATGAACTGGTAAACAAGTTGAGAAGAAGTACAGATTACATTAGTCTCTTCCTTTGTGTCTGTCAAAAGAGGAAAGAAAGAAGAGCCGTTTAGCAGCTGAATAGATGAATTGTCAAAGTATTATTTGGGGTGAAATTCCGAGAAGGAATTCTTGTTTGAAGGATGTCCCATATGAAGTGATGTCACTGTAGAGGGAATGTCATCTTTTATCTGCATTAACCTGGTCTGTGTGTGTAGGATATCACAGCTTGTGAGGGCAGCGAGTATGGAGACAGTGGTATTGACGGTGGTGCCACTGAGGTTGAGCATTCCTCACGCCGTTGCAAGGCCATGTCTGCGTCCTTCTCCGTCTACTCCACTGCTAGCGGAAGCCTCTTCGCAGGAAGCGACAGTGGCAGTAGCAGCGGAGGTGGAGGAGACCGTGAACGTCAAGCTGGTGGAGATCAAGGCGTGTACGAGAACTTCCGTCACGAGCTGGACTTGAACTCCAGACAGACGCGGGAATGCCTCGAGGAAGCCAGTTCGGCTGCCAGCGATGAAAGGAGCAGTGGAACGCTAAGCTCCGTTTACCCCTCAGACATTCTACTTAGCACGGTGCAGGGCACTGTGCGGAAGGCCGGCATACTGGCTGTGAAGAACTTCTTAGTACACAAAAAGAATAAGAGGGTGGAGTCAGCAGCAAAAAGGAAGTGGAAGCAGTACTGGGTGTCACTCAAAGGTGAGATACAAGCCATGTTTAGAATAGCATATTGCTCTTAATATTTCTGCAGTATATTGTGTGTTTACTGTGCATTGTCCACCTGGATGGATGTCCTCCTACATTTGATCAAATGTACAGTATACAACAGAGCACACTTCACTGGGTATTCTGTCCCACAATACAAATCGTTCTACTTGATCTTTGTTTTTAAACTAGTTGACCCTGCTTCAATTATTAAATATCATGCACTTGCTATTTCACATTGGGCGTATTACACCAAACCCTAATACATTTATTTTTTTTAACTCTGAGCTTTTGATTTTTTGCTGTTTGATGTGTGTACCTTTGCCACGACTTTTCAATAACAATCTAATTTAATGCTCAGAGACATTTCTTTCAGCAGTTGCTATTGTAAAGAAACACAAAATAGTATACTAGACATTACTGGTCATCCTTTGTGTCAGAACCAAAATCATAATCAAGTTATCTAAAGAGTTTTCTACAAACCTTTTGCCATCTATTAAATCTAATGCATCTTGTCCCATACGCTTCAAATATAATTATCACCGACAACATTCTTTACACAGCTGCTCGTCTTCTTATGACAATTGTGGGGAGCAAATAATCACCCCAGTTCTGCTTCATGTAGATGAATCAAGATTCTGAAACTTGTATGACATTTCCAGTTACATATTTTCTGATCTTCCTTCTCAACTTATTCTCCCAGGATGCACTCTGTTTTTCTACGAAACGGATGGGCGTTCAGGGATTGACCACAACAGTATTCACAAACATGCAGTCTGGGTGGAGAACAGCATTGTCCAGGCTGTACCAGAACATCCCAAGAAAGACTTTGTGTTTTGTCTGAGCAACGCACTGGGAGACGCCTTTCTCTTCCAGGTAAGTCTGGAAAAATCTCAAATGACTAATTTTAATGTGATTCCAGTTACTTTAAAGCAACACTATGGAACATTTTTTTACCTTAAAATAATGTTTCTAAAATCTTATCAGTGGTTTATCAAGTCGTAACAGGGTGAAAGGCACTTCTGGATTCACTTTGCGGTCCTATATCTGCTATAACCAAACCATGCAAGTTTGCCAGATCGGGTCGCGTTTCGGAATGAGACATAAGAAAACTAAAAATTTCATTTGCTTTACGTCAAGCGTTACAATAGTCATTATTTAGTTTTTCTTCGTTTCTGATGTCGCAATACATCATCCTTTCATGAAATCATGTAACATACTCCACCTTGTCTGTGGACATCGTTCATTCTAATGCCGGTGCTGGATAAAGCGAGCATGCGTGCGAAGGTAGGCTAAATTATTTACGACAGCAGTAATGGACAATTCAGTTTCCAACCAGTAGGGCGACCGAAGAGGAAAAGTTCCATGGTGTTGCTTTAAAATCTTGAATTTTTCAGGGTAGCATTTGAAACCCTTGGCGAGGTTTCTGTCCATACATTTATGACGACCTGTATCCAGTTGATATTGAATTGTCTGACTTCAATATACATAGTCCAATGTTTCATACAAAACTTCTGAAGGATATTTCTAAATTTCTGTGGGTCTCAGTGGCATTTTATTCTGTGACAGGTGACAGCATCCTGCTTACCATGTGACATTCTTAAAGGTTAAGAAGTCAGGCTTGACAGTCAAATCTATGTGACTTTCATTTGGTTATTAATATATTTATTTTAGCGCTGAAAGTATCTCGTTGTTGCTATGGCGATAAAATGATGATGCCAATAGTAATGTAAAACCAATTTTTAGATATTGTTTTTCTCATTGTAGCCAAAATGCCAGTGGGCATCCTATAGTGAGGATGTAATGGTCTGATCTACTTCATTTTAGACATCAGGTCAAACAGAGCTGGAAAACTGGATAACCGCCATCCACTCAGCCTGCGCCGCGGTCATCGCCCGTCAGCACCACCGTGAGGACACAGTACGATTGCTGCGTTCTGAGATCAAGAAGCTTGAACAGAAGATTGACATGGATGAGAAAATGAAAAAGATGGGTGAAATGCAGCTCTCTGCCGTCACTGATGGGAAGAAGAGGAAGACTATCCTGGAGCAGGTATGCATAGGCCACATATGCAAATTTATAGGATTAGGTTTTAGTATTTGCCAATGGTTGGACAACGAGATTTTTTCAAACTCGTGCCATTGGTTGAGCCAGTTAATAAAAATGTTTAAACATTAAATAAAATGAAAGCTTCACCTTAAGACTCTTACCCTTGGTTTCACAGACAGGGTTAAGATTAAGCCAGGAGTAAAAATAGGCCTTGGTTAAAATAGGACATTTAAGTAGCTTTTATAACCATGCCTTAGAAAATACATTACTGGTTTGCATCTTGAGAAAAAACAATGGCACTGACATTTTTTAAGATATGGCAGTGCACGTTGCTTTCAGTTTAAATGGGTCAAACATGCATTTTAGTCTGGGACTGGGTTTAAAGGTAGAGTAAGCGATTTCTGAGAAACACTGTTGAAAGTGGATTGGACTGAGCACCAATGCACACTTGTTGCCAATCAGCAGTAAGGGGCTTGTCCACTCATGAGGAGGGAGTTGCCTGTGCTGCATAGCATGTTTGTGAATTTGGGGGTGAAGCTATCAATATAGAGGTGTGATCCTTTTGGGTTGGGGTGTGTTTGCTTTGGGGATTTCAAGTATCAACAGTGTTTCTCAGAAATTGCTTACTGCACCTTTAAGCCTTGTCTGTGAAACCGGGCAATAACCTATTCACACACTCTGCTGAAATTATGCTTTAATGCGGGTTTACTTTATTAACTAGCACACAAAGATTTGGTGTTTTTGTGATGCTACTGTATATGTGTGTGTATGTTTTATTTTTATTTTTATGTGGCTTCTAAACTAATCTCTGAATAGTAAGATTCTACTTACATAAAAGATGAGTGTGTAAATGTGTGTCTATTCACTTATTTGTGATGTACTTGTCTGTTGGTGTGGAGGTGGGCATACTCCTCCATGGTCTCTGAATAGACTCAGGTCATGCTGGCTTAGAGGAGGCCTGCTGACTAATGATTTATCACAGCATCCTCCTCCAGTAAACAAAACCCTATTAAAAACACTGCCCACACTCTAATAACCAGCAGCTTAAGGGCCCTCATCAGTGTGCGAATGCAGAAAATAGAAAGTGCAGAGCATACTAATAAAGTAAAAAAAAAACTCTTTCTTTTCTTTTGTTCAGATATTCCTCTGGGAGCAGAATTTGGAGCAGTTTCATATGGACATGTTCCGGTATCGCTGCTACCTGTCCAGCCTGCAGGGCGGCGAGCTTCCAAATCCAAAACGCCTACTTGCTGTTGCTTCCCGCCCCACCAAACTGTCCATGGGTCGTCTTGGCATTTTTTCAGTATCATCCTTTCATGCCCTGGTATGAAATACACACATATTTACAAACCTCCATGCTCAAAACACCAAAAACACACTTAGTATCAGTGCATAATTTTCTCTTTCTCTCTGTTTCGCACACGTCTTTTCTCATTCACACGTTAAGTTAACATCCTCTTAATTTTAATCCACTCCACAAGAGCCCAGTGAGCTCTGAGCTGCCTGCCAGCCTGTTCTTGGCCTAAGTCCTAACAGTAACTGCATAACAAAACATGCTGTCATCATCGTGTTTTTGTCATTCCTGTGGTTCAGCAGAGAACGTACAGAATGGTGTAACATGCAGCTGTATGACCGCCTCACCTCAGGCGTCACAGTGTGGTGTAGAAAAGCAACTCCCATTCTTTTGTGCAACTCATTGAGTTCCTTGTAAATTAAACCAAATTTGACAGAAAATCATTGACTTTTTAAATAATGAATAAATGATTAAATAAACCTTAAATGTCTTTATACAATTTCCTTTCTCGTTTCTTCTCTCTTATAAAGCAAGCCACAGGGTTTTGTCTTTAGACACTGTACTGCAGATGTCACCTAAAGGTTTTATGCTTATGGGAAATCCTCCATACAGCCTGATTACTGAGGAAATCCTTTATGGCTTCTGTGGCACTAACGTTTATTATCCCAGAAATGTCAGTGTGGTTTCGTGTCGGGGTGTGTGAACAGGACATCTCCACACCATGGGAGTTTATGTGTGTACTGCTTCTGCTTCTGAGTCATGGTGTCAGATTTTTTCCCATCACTAATCTTTGTTTGAAGCCTAAAGGCAAAGGGATGTTTTTTCCCCCTCTCTTTCCTGATATTTTCTCACAGTGTCACTGAGGCTGTTTAAAATCAATGAAGGCCTGTTCACACCAAGAATGATAATTATAAAAATAACTATATTAGCATCCACACCAACAGACATTAACATTCTGTTTATTACAAGCATGAAACTGCAGTTATGCTGTCTGCCACTCGAGCTCTGTTCAGTTGGGTGGATTCTGACTGGCTGTCAATGTTTTTAAAAAAATTCTAAGAGTGATTACACCAATATTGTCCTTTGTATAGTTTGTATTGTTTAGTATGTATAAACTGTATAGTTATTGTTCTTGGTGTGAACAACCATAAAGAGTTAAAATTTTGTGTGTTGTTTAAATGTTTGATACTAATTGTAGATCTCACTAATCATGGGATGGGTGAAACATTTAAAAGGACTAGTCCACAAAAAAAAAAAACTTATTTACACAAAAGGAGACATTTTGAACAATGTTTATGCTGCATTTTCCCATACATTCCCATAATTTGTTGGGTGATCTTCCCCTTTAAAGATTTACTCCATAGTAACAAATGCTAAATGTTTTAAAACTACCATCACATGTGCTTGATACTCTCTTAGATATTTATTTCCTTTCTGTATGTGTGTTTGTGTTTCACAGGTGGCAGCGAGGACGGATGGGGGAATTCGGAAACGTACCCAAGCCCTGTCTCGTTCCTCCAGTAAACGGAAGAGCCGTTTCTCCTCTCTATGGGGTCTGGACACTACCTCAAAAAAGAAAACCAAAGGCAGACCCAGCATTAACCAGGTTCACATCTGCTAGACATCTGCTACAGTCTGTTTATGGCACATTTTATATGTGCTCAATAGAACGAATCACTGTTTATTTATCATACAATTTGCGATTGTAAGTTTATTTGTGGTATAAGTACATTAAAATACCTTCAAGTCATCTCACACATTTGTGGTGGGACCCAACTGAAGGATCATGATCTTATCCGCCCTTGAAACATCCATAACAAGCTATTTCGCAGATAATACTCCAAATTCGTCTCAACTAGTTGTTTTGTCTCAACCTAAGGTGTTCGTAGACGGGGAAGAGCTGGTTAAGAGGAATCTCGAGCTCATGTTTGAGGACACTGGAAAGGCGACACTGGTGAGGACGACGCTAATAGTTCTCAGCATGCTTTACATAATTAAAACTCTCAAAGAGAATACTGTCAAAGGCAGAACGCATAAGAACCGATATGTTAATGATGTGTGGATCTCCCAATGGGAACTGGAAAGAGCTAAAGAGAGAGTTGAGTCACCCAAGCTGGGCTGCAGGCCCTCGGAGAGAAGAGGCGGGAGGCCCAGGCTCCTCTCCCACCCGGCACGTCCATTAACAGCCAGGAGAGGAGGCAGATGGCGGGTGTTTTGGGAGGGGAGTGCGTGTGTGTGAGTTGAATGAGTGACAGAATGTTGGAGTGTTTAATGTATTGTCTGCATGTGTCTGCCAGTTTGTGAGTGTGTTTAAGTCCCTCTGACCCATTTCCCGCTCTCCTTCACCATGTGTGGGCTTGCTGTCTCTCCATGATGTGGGACCACCATCCCAGCTACTCTGTGGGCAGATTGTTGAGGGGAAGGGGAGGGTGCTAGGCTGTCACCCGATAGTGTGGGATAAGCTATCTGAGCCAGGCAGCATGCCGTCACTGACAGCAGGCCAGACCCGCTGACAGACCCAAGAGCCCCCGAAAGACCCACAATGCACTTCCCAGCCAGTACACGTCAGCCCATCGATCACCCGCCAGACGTCTAACAGCGCCGTTGTCCTACAGAGACGCTGAGTATTGCACTGGGCTTGCCTTGCACATTGCTGTGCTTGGATGCCAAGTTAATTAGTATCAGATTAGATATCATCACATTGTCTGCTGCATCGATCCAGACAGCCCTGCTTAAATGTGATAAGCCCGATTTGTGCAAATTCAACCTGGAAACTGACACCTCAGTAAATCTGCATTCAGAGGTTTTGTGCTATTGTCTTGTGGTAATCACCGTTGTAATGCATTTTAGTATTCATCAACATGAAATTGATGCTGTTTACTTTCTTAATACACGTTTTTGGTGTTGTTGTGCATAAATTATCAGTAAAAATAAAAGAAAAAAATCTTAATCATTGCCGATTTTTCCTTTTGAGGTGACATCATTTAAGATGTGTAGGCTATTGGTTAATGTTATCCAATCAATCCAAGCAATTCCCGATGGATGAAATTAAGTTACATCTTTCATTTTAGGATTGGGCAATATATCAGCAGTCATATCGATATCGGTATCGGTCCGATAAGTAAAACAGGTCATGAAATAGTAAAAAATTAGATATAGTTCCAGCTGGTTGAAATCAAGTTCTGTCCTACTTTTTTCAGGAGTGCACAATATTTCTGCAGTCAGATCGCTATCAGTAAAGTAAAATAGGCCATAAAATATAGTATACTGTAATATAAAATGTATATCTACTGTCAGCTTGGTTATTATTTAAAAATAAAATGAATTGATGGTATTGGTAGTTTGCATAGTAGTATGTCCCTAAATTTCTTCGCTATGAAGTACATCACATTATATACGTTAAATGGGTTGTGAAAACCATTTCAAGTGGACATTTAAGCACATTCAAAAACAGTTTATTTATTTTTTGTTTTAGCAGAAGGACCAAGAGGGTTCGGTGAAAAGTCTCCCCCAACACAAGACGGACAGTGAAGTTTGGGTGCCCGACTACCTCACGCCATCCTGGGTCTCTTTACCTGACGATCGACCTGTGTTGGCTATCATACAACCGGGGGAGACGGCCATGGAGGCCCTGGAGACACTCTGCAGGGTAAATGTCATGTGTACTCCCAAACAAAACTTTTCAAATCAAATAGATTACCTTGAATCCTGTCAAACTGAAGTTCCCAGAGGCAGGTAACTGGATTCTGCATCCTTATCTCACCTATTTTAACCATGCTTTCTTCTAACATAATTCCTCTCATAGTTTCATGTTGAACAGCAATGACTCAACAGCGACATGTTTCAATGTCGCATCAGCCTACATTATTGTGACAAGATTAACATATATAGCCACACCCCCTTGAACGTTGCCTCAGAAATATTATATACGATTATTGAAAAAGTAGTTCACACATAATTGATTTTGCTGTCCTGCTTGTCATCTTTTGTCATGAGGTGTTAGCACATGTTAGCTATAGATATGTCAGCTGTGCCATTTGGTTCTTTCACAAACAAGATCACAGTTTCACCATACAGTCATCTTGCAGCCCATCTGCAACAATGAAGATGAAATGTAATCCCTAAAACACACTTCAGTATCATCAAAGCAGAGTAATCTTATGATTAATCCATGGCTAACATCTCATGTAACACATTTCCTGAAAACACAAAACTTGCCCAACCCTCCTTTGATGCCTGAGTTGTTGAGAAAGTGCTAGAACTTTCCATTTCCCAAGGCAAGCTGCTAAAGTGTCAGTGAATTATTTCTTCTTGCGGTTATCTTCCTGTTATCATTTTGCTGTAGTAGCTCTCTGCCTCTTTCCTTGTCTGTTCTCAGCCTCTGTCACCACAGAGTGTTCTAGAATGCTCTTATCCACACTTCTTGTAAATATGTCTTTAAGCATTTATGTAGATAACACACCACGTCTTATTCAAACTTGAATGCCAGTGAAGCAATCACACTACAGTTACTCTGTCCAGAATTTAAATGTATTGGTCATCTACATGTATCTCTCTAGATAGTCTGAAGCAGAGTAGCATGAAACATAAAGAAATATAAATAAATTATCCTGCGATTAAGTGACTGCACTAAATCCCAGAAATGGTTTTCTGTCAAGCCCTGAAATAAAATATTAACCAATTCACACTGGAGAACATAAAGTTAATGTCATGGACGATTTTTTAAAGCATTTTAAGATGGTCGTAAGTAACAGCACAGATGAAATGCTGACTTTTATTGCTGAATGTAAATAGTTTCTCGATATTTATTTAGACTTCCTCATTTGTTAATCTTTCTTTTTATACAGCTCTATGGAATACCTTATTCTAATTGGTCAGTTGCAGCATTCTATAATCAAATATATGTCATGTCATGCTATGTCTCGGCTTTTTTCTTCTTTCTTAATATATATATTTAAAAAAACAATATTTCATTATCCTTTTCACTTGTTTATGTTTTATTATATATTTATATGTTGTGATAATATAATAGAGTATATTATAATTTACTATATACAATATTTCCTGGTTCTCCTCAAACTTAAGACTTTGACTATGATAGCATGTTATGTACCAATAAACAGCTGCAAGTTCATGTCCTATCTGGTCCATTGGGACAAAGAAAAACATTTTTTGATGAGGTTATTGAGGTCAGTACTTTTATATGAAAGGCACAGGGGTCTGAACTAGGCTCATAACCTCGGATGTCTCTTGAGGGCTTGAGCCATGTTATCCATCCCCCATCTTTCCTGCTGAGTGATCATACAGACCACAATGAGCTGCCATTTAAGGGATCATTAATGCGCAATCCGTGCAGCCAGTGCTCTATAAACATAATGAATAATTTGCCAACTACTTAGTCTAACAAGTTTCATTTTTGCACAATTTTTATTTTTAGTGTAAAGACACAAATACTAATAAGAAAGTGATTACAACCATACAAACTTGTTTTGTTCACTTCACAGGCTCACAGACTGGATCTTTCCAAGCACTATATACGTTTGAAGTTCCTTGTCGACAATCAATTGCAATTGTATGTCCCCAAGCCTGAGGAGGACCTCTGTGACCTGGTGAGTCCAACGAAGGGAGCCTGTCAGCGGCCACAGCGTTTCCTGGACAGCTAAGAGCGCTTAGCGGTCACAGACTCAGCGTGGGGTGAATTTATTAGACTGTGACTGGCTCTGCAATGTGCCACAGATAGTATAAAGTTTTTAAGTTCTGACTGCGATGTAGGTTAAAGCGAGTCTAAACTCTCCGACAGCTTTGAGGCTGCTGCATATGTTATGAATTATGTAGAAGATGCATGTACTGCATAATGCACTCTGAATAGTTCTTCTATCCCCGTGTGTGTGTTTGTGGGGTCTGGGGAAAACCACCTCTGCAACGACTGTGCAACCTCAAAAGCTAATTTACTTTGCTCTTTTTTTTCATGGTTGCTCTTCTAAGATGACAGATAATCTTTGTGTTTTCCATGTCTCCTCCATCTTTTCACTTTCTCTCTGTAGAGACTTGACTTTCCCTTACTTTTATTCTCCCTGAAATGATCAAAGCCTCAGTTTTGTCTCAGGCTCTCTTGAGAATGGGCTGATTTTTATTTAGCCTGATGTATTCCATGATGTATATGAGCTCTTTCTGCTCTCATACTGTAAATGAACTGTACATCCTAAGAGTGCAATATGCATCTTTCTCTCTCTCTTCCTTTGTTCAGCTGTTCAAAGAAATTGAAATTTGTGCCAAGACAAACAAAGTCATCCAGTTTGACAGAGATGAGTCCTGTGCCATAGGCTATGGTAACAATTCTGTTTAGTTTATTTCTGTTTGTATTCCTGTTGTTTGTTGCTTTTTCAGTTATTTATTTCTCGTTCTATCTTCTCCAGGTTTCTCAGTGGCAGTAGTAGAGGAGGATGGAGGCCAGCAGCTTCATATCACTGATGTGAAAGCCGGAGGCCTGGCATTCGCCAAAGGTGTGTGATGGAACTCAACCGATAGCTGTTCTTCATTATAGCCAAGCCATATACAGTGTTGGGGAAGATACTTTGAAACTGAACCCACAGTCATTCTGCGATAGAATGAAAAGCATTGTGTGATTGCTAAAAATAAGAATTTACTTCAAAGAGATTAGAATCTAGTTTGGCAATGCATTTCTCTTTTGTTTATGGGATGCTTAATCATGAAAACAGTTCCTAGATTATCTTACTCCCTCTATTTGGCAGCTGTTCCAGGTCCAAATCAAAACCTTATGCCGTCCTCCCCACTGTAAATGCCTCACCTGCAGTAGTCTGTAAAACTGCTGAGAAATTAGCAGGGGAATATGGAGGAGTCTGAACTGAGATGACTGACCCAAATCTCCACTGGACTGGTGGAAAATCATTTAAAAAGCTTTCACATGAGCACAGGATTACTAAGAGGAGCAAATTAAAACCATTACACACTGCCAGTGATATCTGTGCCAAGCGAGTGCTCATTAAGAGCAACCTTCAGAACGGGTTCAGATACTCTCTGTTCCAGGAAGTCCAGTTATTGAGCATCAGAGTGTTTTAATTAGTGGTGCTTGGTAAGATAAGCATCGCTATTATTATTGCTTATACTGAGGGTCAGGGATTTGTGCTAAACCCCCACGAATTAAACCTGTGTGACTGAATGTGACTGAATGCACAGTATACAACCTGCATTAACTTTCCCTGCTGCAAAAACCCATTTAAACCAGCCTAATACTGGTCTTAGCTTGTTTAAGATTATCATCCATCCTGACCCATTTGGTTTTCAGATGGTTTAGCTGTCTGGTCTTTGACCGTGACTAACTGAAAATTGCCTAGAACCTGAGCTTAGACTAGCAAGCTGGGTATAAGGCTGGTTTTGTTTCAGTATCGTTAGTAATTCTACCTTGAAGGCCTTGCAAAAGTGGCAGTGTACAAGAAAATGCTTGTCTGGGTGAATAGTAAGGCAGATGGATGCAAATCCAAGTGGACAGTGTCTAGTGTGGGAAGCAATTCCCCCTTTTTTTGGAAAAATATGCCCCAACAACGCATTGGCTCATCAGGACCATGTGCTGTCCAAACTGAATGGAGTGTGTGTGCGTGCATGAAATACGTACAGACAAATTTGCTGGGGGTAATGCTCAAATTCAGGACAGTTTGGACGCACAGCACCGGGGGCGCTTGTTGATGACATCACCCCAACATTCAACATCACTCTATTTCCTGGGGCAGAGCTGAGCCATCCAATGAAAAACCTTTATTACAGCTGACATTTTGCTTCATGTAAAACTGGGTCACACTTCAGGCAGTGTGTGCATGCATGCATGTGTGTAAATACATACAGCATTCATAAAAGCTCAGAAACAGGGGGAAATCCAGCTCCAACAAGAGTTGGGAGGCTGGGCATGGACGTCAATAATCAATTTAAGTGGCAATCCTGCCTAAACAGTGTTAACTGAGCTATTTGAGGCTAATTAAGCAGCTGATGTATTGGTAATTGATAATTAAGGAAGGGGGAGGAGCAGACACCCCCCCCCCCCCCCTTGTTCTCGTCCTGTTTTGTACAACATACACAGCAAATTTACTTGAATAATAAGGATGTAATCATTCTCTAACATGGTTATATGAATAATTAACTTTTTGCATTAATAATTAACCTCTGACAGTTTTTCACCTCTGTAAGAAAACAAGGACTTTAAATGTTTTAAGAGGAATTCATGAATATTGTTGGCTTCTTCTGTGTTTGAGTGATGTAACAAAAAATGTTTAGGGGTTACAAACTTGATTTAATTTTTGTGAAACGTGTGTGCTCAGGTCTGCGAGCAGGTGATGAGATTCTGAAATTGAACAGTAAGCCGGCGAGTGCTTTGGAGCTGGCAGACATGCAGGCTGCTTTTTCTCTGCCCTCTCTCACCCTGACTGTCAGCACGCTGCCCACTACTGATCCACACCAGCTGTGCCAGCTGCCTCCCCGCCAATCGGACGGGGCGCAGGACCTCTGTACTGACATCTTTTCCCAGAGTCAGGGTAAACCTCTTCACCACTGTCTTATTTTTTTCATATTTTCCATATTTTCTTGCCATCATCAATTTAATTTGGTACCGATAGTAGATGAGGCATTACTCCACCTTTTAAGTCATTCTGAAATCATGAAAATCAGCACTAGAATTTGACCGTACATCAACATATAGTATTACTAAAGATACGTTACCATTTAAAAGTTTGTGGTCAGTAAGATTAAAGACAACATTTATTTAATTAAAATACAGTTAAACACTGTGAACTATTGTTTAAAATTTAAAATAACTTTTCTATTTTAATACATTTTAAATTTATTCCTGTAATTTATTCCTGTGATGGCAAAACTGAATTTTTAGTATTTCAGTCTTCAGTATTATTTTAGTATCATTGATATACAGTTTTTGTTACTATTTTGAATTTGAATTATATATTATATATATATATATATTGAATTAAATATTTAAATATGTCTATATAGTTTTTAAGTGTTAGTTGTTTTACTTCAACTTAATTAAACAGAAATTAGATGTTGCTTTGGCAACTAGTTGGAATAAAATAATTTTCAGCTAATTTCAAGTAATGAAAATGTTTTTATGGTTTTAGTTAACAATAATAACCCAGTGTCACAGGATCCTCCAGAAATCATTCTAATGTGCTGATTTGGTGCTCAAGAAAGGTTTCTTATTTTCAAAGTTGGAAACATGCTGCTTAATAGTTTTGTGGAAACCTTGATATGTTTTTTTGGGTTCTTTGATGAATAGAAAGTTTTTTTAAAAAAACAGCATTTATTGGATATCTTTTATAATTTTGTAAGTGTCTTTACTATCACTTTTAATCAGTTTAATGTATCCTTGCTGGATTTTTTTTTAATTCTTTAAAAAAAAAATACTTTCCTGCAGTTTAGCTCCAGTCCTAATCATCACACCTGTACAAGCTAATCAAGGTCTTCAGGATTGCTGGAAAGCTACAGGCAGATGAGTCTGATCAGGATTGAAAAGTGAAACTGCAGTAAAGTGGATTTCGAGGACCAGAGTTGCCCATCCCAGGTCTTGTTGCTCACCCAGTCCCTGTCTGTGTTCATTGCTCCCTCTAGAGGATATCCTAGATGAAGGTCTTGGCCTGGTTCTGCACAGCCCTGATGACACGGTGGAGGACAGGGTAAACCTAATGGCTGAGAGCCCCGCCGAGAGCCTGGAGGATGAAGTAGACTCAGCACACAAGGTTAGAGACCACCTGCCATGAAGATTCGTCAAAAAATCTCTTCTCAAACCTATTTTCTGATATGATGGGTGTCATCTGGGGGCAGAGGCTGACTGAAATCAGATGGCTGGTTAAGAGCTTTGTGTCATGTGATCTAAGTGACCTTTGATTTTAGAGACTGCAGCAGATGGGAAGACAGGTTGTCTTGCCCTGCGGATCTTCACACGTACACACACTCAACCTCTCACACTGAGTATTAGTGATGACATAGTCCACTTGATTGAGGTCAAGATCAGAGATGACGGTGTAACCACTTACACAAGGAAGGATAAAACTTGTCAACACATACTCGTACTCAAAGATCCAAAAGTCTGTGACCACTAATGAATGTGACCCTTTTCACAGATTGTAAAGCTGCATTTCTGCAGGGTTTGTTCACCAGGGTTTTCAGAAATTGGGAAGTCATGGAAACACTATTTCAGATAGTTTTTTTCTTTTGTTTTTTCTTTTGCTATATGGGAATACAAAATATATGTATAGGTTTATGTTGCAATTTCTGTTCACCACTATAGAAGTTTACACAACTATGACGATTTATGCTTCTGAGAACCTCGGAAATGTGAAAAGGGTTCATTGATCATTTTTGTGGTTTTATATGACATAATCACAAATAATTTTATCAGCAGAGAACACACACTTTATAACATTTACACTGAGAGAAACATTGCAGTGTGAAGTGGAAGCTGCAAAGTCTGTCTCAGGATTGATTAGTCTCTCTCATGACGGTGCAAACTTTCTTCTTTTCACTTCTGTGTTTGCTCTGTAGGTGTGATTGTTTTTCTATGGTAACCGACCTGATGTCTGACCTCCTTTTCTCTCTCTCTCTCTCTCTCTCTCTCTCTCTCTCTCTCTCTCTCTCTCTCTCTCTCTCTCTCTCTCTCTCTCTCTCTTTCTGTCTTGCTCTCTGTGTCCTTGTCTGTCACACCAACACTGCCAGCCGGCCACAGTCTCTCTGGCCTGTTCTCCAGCACACCATCTGTTGCAGGAACACATTTAGCCCTAATAATTCACCCACAGCAACACCACATTCTGTCAGAGCGTGTGTTTGTCTTGTCCCGTTCCCCTCTGTCCCACCCAAGTGTCGTGTTGTTGAGTTAGTTAGTAGGATATGAGTTCTGTGCTGGTAACTGCCGTTTTGACACATGAAGTCACATGACCACACCACATGACACCACACGACTGTCATGAATGCTCTTTTAGGACACTGTCAAACCGAGATAGGAGAGTCTAATTCTGGTTTACTGCTTCTCGGTCAGTTGTGTTAATGGTTCTCACATGCACATGTGATGCTAACGGAACGCTGTACTAAAATCCTGACAGTTTCCTGCAATACTTCTTCAGCAATAACTCTAATACTAAATGTACAAAATGAAAAGCACAGTATGATCAGTGTTGTCCGATTCCTGGATGAATTGCTTTTATGACCCCGTTCTTTAAAGTCAATCAAAAAACACAATGCAAACAGTGAATCAATAAGAGTAGCTTTTTTTGGGAATCAGGCTACACTTTTTTAAACCGATACCATGCAACTAGTATTGTCAGATTCCTGAACAAAATTCCACGCCCCTTACATAACGAGGACATGCCGATGTCATTAATTCAAATTCCAAATAAACCTACTAAACGACTTGTTAAAAACGTAAAAATGCAGAATGTTTTCTATGATGGGTAGGTTTAGGGGCAAGAAAATGTCATTTACGCCTATGGAATATCCTGATAATGATAGGTGTGTGTGTTCCTTAAACCAACAAAAAGGATCAAAGGAAATCAGAATTAGATCTCTATTCAGACATTCATTTTATCAAGTTTACACATTTTCTCTTGTCTTTTCAGTTCTTAAAAGCACAACTGAAAGCTTTCTCTTACACTGTACTGTCTATTGTTCTTTATTTGTATTTGGTTTTGACAAAAGACTGGCAGAGAGAAGCTGATTCAGCTGGGCATAATTTATGAGCTTCATATTCTCTCTCTTCCCATATTAATCACACGGCCGGTTATCGTTATTATCTCACGTCACTTATGTTTTCTTTTCTCGCTTTGAGACGAGGGTGAAAGAGAGGGGGACATCTCCTTTAATTAGCTCTGCATTCTAATTGCTTGATTATGCACATCGATTCGAATCGCTTAACGCTGATAAATTATGGAGAAACCCGCCGCAGGAAACAGACAACCTAAAAGACAAAGGACAGGAGGACTTCATTATTTTTCTATGCCCGATATTGACTGCATGTATCTCACAGAGGGTGGTTCAACATCCTACTAAACCCAAAAAAATTCTTCCCCTGCCAGTCTCTAGACTTATCTACAATGCAAGTTCAGCCAGCCGAGCAGTTCTGCCCTCGAGTTATCACTCTGGAGAGAAATACGAATGCATGTTCATGGATTTGAGCTGTTAAATGTCTAAATATTGACTTTTAACATCAGTGTGGCTTAGCTGTGTGTGTGTGTGTGTGAGAGAGAGAGAGAAGGAGAGGAGGTTTGCAGGATTCTTTTAATCGTGATTGGTTTGAGGATGCACATGATGTGGAGCTTTATGCTTGTTACAACCTGCATCCCATGAAATCTCCTGAGAAATTTATGGATTTGCATGTTTTGCCAGTCATAAATGCTCTGAGGTGCTGCAAAGCCGTTACACTTGTGTGTAAGGTGAGTTGTGAAAGAAAGAGAGAGAAATTGGTTAAGCGGAGGTGTTTCTTGACTTGGGCATGCAAACCAATGCTTTACTTTCATATTTGAGCCCATGAGCTTTAGTAGCGTGCATGGTAAACAAGTCTGAAATGTTTGCTTTTACATTTAAATGTTAGAATTAATATGCAGTGATGTTTAAATAACCATGGATATAATTCCACACACAGTTTTGAAAAGTGAAAGCTCCTTCAAGACATTGAACATTTAAATTGTGCGGTTGAGAAGTCTCTTTCTGAGTCTGAAAAGGGCATTTCTCTGCTTTCCAGAGAAGGAAACATTCCTCTTCCTGACTTCTATGAGTCTATGCATTGATAAGATGAGTTAACAAGCCAATAAAGGCTCCTGAAAAGTGTGTGACTGCCTGTGGGTCTGCTAACTTTCCCTGAAAGATAGACATTAGCTCTTCTAATAAAGCAAGCAGGAACTCGTGATGAAGCGCTGGCTGAATGGGTGGAGGTTTGATTGTCATTTAAAGCAACACTATGGAATTTTTTTTTTACCTTAAAATAATGTTTCCAAAATCTAATCAGTGGATTATCAAGTCGTAACAGGGTGAAAGGCACTTCTGGATTCGCTCTGCGGTCCTATATCTGCTATAACCACACCATGCAAGTTTTCCAGATCGGGTCGCGTTTCTGTAGTCCGAATGAGACATAAGAAAACTACAAATTTGACTTGCTTTACGTCAAGCGTTACAATAGTCATTATTTAGTTTTTCTTCGTTTCTGATGTCGCAATACATCATCCTTTTATGAAATCATGTTACATACTCCACCTTGTCTGTGGACATCGTTCATTCTAAAGCCGGTGCTGGATAAAGCGAGCATGCATGCGACGGTAGGCTAAATTATTTACAACAGCAGTAATGGACAATTTCGTTTCCAACCAGTAGGGCGACCGAAGAGGAAAAGTTCCATGGTGTTGCTTTAACAGTACCCATGGTTTCCAATTTAGGTTTTGTTGTTTTGTTGTACATTTTTCGAGCCATTTTCCTAAATATAGATGAACTAGGGAAACATTAGACCTCGTTGAGCTCCAGTTATGATTTAGAATTTTTCTTTTAATTAAATTTATATATGGAAAATATGTGTATTATATATGGTATAATTCAATGGCCGAAGTCAATTATTCTGCTAGTACTATTGTTACCATACCTCAAAACATTGATCAGATTAAATATTTCGAGACGGTTTTGTCCTTAAAACACTCGTGTGTAGGAATAATTTCTTACGCATCTAACCCCAAGCCTCCGTTGTCAATTCCAAAACGTCATTTTAGAGCTAGAAACAGAGACTTAAGCCATTAGAATGTGTCTCTCAGCAGTGTTCGGCTGCAGCGTCTCTACTAATAGAAAAACTTAGAATAGAAATTTATCTGCTCCAAGATCAGGGCAATTATTACCTCACTTGAAATAAATTAATGTAGCTTTTAAGTTGTTAAACCATTTTACACATAAAATCATCAAAGCAGCACTGACACCACATTTCAACACTGACAACAGTGTGTGTCCGTACTGTATGTATGTGCGTTTGATTGGGAGAGATAGAGGGAGAAAGACAGTATATGCTTTCCGTACATAATAAAACGTTATTTAGTGGCAAAAAACATGGAAACTATATTTGTTTAATATATTTATTTGCTTGGTCAGTGTCGTTGTGGGTTTCGGTTCTTTTGCTGTTGTAGGCTGTGAGGAGCTTTAAAATATTTAAAATCATTTGCCGAGGTGATATGGAACTGTAATGCGGTCTAGACCTGCCTGGAACTACTTCATTATTTGCGTTTCCCTGAAAATAATTGCACACCAGAACGTTCGTTACCCAATCAGATTCAAGCATTCAACAGCCCTGTAGTGTGTATATATATATATTTTATTTTTTATTTATTTATTTATAGTGTGTGTGTATTTAAAATGTTATATGCAAATAGTAGAGAATGACAGGAAACGTCTAAGGAAAAAGGGGAAGATTTTAGAGTAGAAGAACATGTTTCAAGCCAGTTTGAACCTGTATCACTTGCATGAACACCTGAGATCAACATATTCACTAACTGCTGCGCCACAGTTTTGGCAAACCCAATCTCTGCCTATGGTTGTTCTTTTCTATATTTTCACCATAAAGACAAACATTGTGCCACACCTGTCCTCTTTGTTCTCGGCATGTTGACGTTTCCACCTGAGAAAGCTGTGCTTTTCCCAGCTGTGTTATGATGTGATGCTTGTGTCCCAGTGTTCCCCTCCCCTTCTGTCATCTTCATCCTGTTGCCGACAAGATTATTATTATTTTCTCTCTCTCTCTCGTTCTCTCCCTCTCTCTGTGTGTTTACTGTACCACCACAGCTGTCAGATCCCCATTCCATCCATCCGGCTAGAAACCAGCACAGACAAGCCGAGACATAGGGAAAAATTCTAGGAAAGGAGGGAGGAGGCTGTGTTGGACAGGGAAACTATCGTGGCTTGTAGAGTTGGTAGTGGAGAAGACTCATTCGCTTTATCTATTTCTGGTCGGAGAAGCTCCGTTCTCGCTCTCATGGTTTGGCAGTGACACGTTTTGTACGCAAAGATAAGCTGGAGGTGTAGGCGCTTCCTGTGTGTTTATTACGGGTCGCCCTGCTGTGACTTCTGTGAACTTTGAGGGGCAGAATGTCTGTGCTGTGGAGAGACAGGAGCTCCAAACGTTCCTCAGAGTCCATCTATGACATGCTGCAATTGGTGAGCCTGAGTGTCTTTGCTTTTGTGTGTGTGATACTTACTCAGCATTGCATAACAGTTCATGGGCTCCATTTTCTAACACACTGTGTATTATGTTAGATTTAGCGGCTTAGTATGTTACGTGTAGATGCATAGGACAATTTGAGCATTTAAACTGGGATGTTCTGGGCTAAATACAACTTAAGATCTATTATACAGCCAATTACCTTATAAAATAATAGATTTGTAGCAGCACTAAAAACTGTCACAGTGTTTTGGTAGTATAGCTTGTACATGTTTTAGCATGGGGCGCAAGGGCGGGTGTGATTTTTACAAAGCCAGTCTTTGCAAAGTTATATCTAATCTTTCAAATCATGTCATGACTAGCTAAAAAGGAATTTCCAATTTCTCTCACTTGGTTTTTGTGTGAAAAGACATGAGGTAACTACCCATAAAGCACTGTTTACATGGAACAGATTCTAACCATAGGAATTGTATCTGTAGAGCATAAACAAATTCATCCACCTAAATCACTTTAAATCATTTTTACAGCTCATATAGCATGCTTTTGTATAAAAAAAAAATCATATGAGTGCTTTAGGAGAAATATATTCATTTCCGCAGTTTTAACTTGCACTGACATATCTTAAAATATGTCAGTGCCATTGTTTTGTCTCAAGATACACACCATTAATGTTTTTTTTAAGGCATGTTCATAAAAGCTAAATTTAATATTTATTTATCTTAAATAAATTCTGGCTTAATCTAAACCCTGCCTGTGAAACCAGGCCTAACATTTCTCCTTTAAACCTGCTGGAACGGCCCATAGACTTCCATTGGAAGCGCATTAAGGTGCGGTCACGTTTACAGTTGTTTGGCAAATTTCTGTGGGCAAAATCCAGTCCTTTAAATAGTAATCCACGCTACCAAGAATTTTGCAATACGGTGAAAAAAAGTTCCTCGCACAGATTTCCCAATGGGTTTGCAGCATTGACCACCAGAATTCAGCTTGGTTTAAAATAGTTTTTTGTAGATGAGCTGTGCTTCATGCATTACTACACTAATGACAATGGATCTTTTTGTGCTCATAGAATTTCATAGAAATTGCACTAGTATGATCGGACCTTTACATCTGTAGCATGTAACCAGAAAATATTCCGCCTAGAAAAGTAGTTACTCCCCAGAAAGATTAATTTAGATCATTTTACAGCTCACGTAGCCATTTGTTTTTTTACTAAATTCATGTTTAGGAAAAATTAGATTCACATTTCTTCTTTTACACCTGAATGCTTGCCCTAAAGACTTTAATTGTAGGTGCACTACTGTACATATTTTTTTTAATGTTGTTTTCACAGAACAAAGAAATAGTCCATTTTCTATGTTAATCGACAGCATACCACATATCTTGTGAATAAAGATTACGTTTTTTTTTTAATCCGGAAAAACGATAGAGCTCCTTACTCATATCTCCCTCAATCGCTCCACCTCTCTCCTGGCTGTCCAGGCTGGTTAAGGCATGCTGGGGTGTGCAGGCTTTTTGTCAGTCCGTCACTGTGTGTTTATCAGAGGAATTCATTCTGCTGGAAGCCCCATCTGTCCTCCGTTCCTCCTGTCTTTGTGAATCTGTTCCACCTCTTCCTGAACATCACCCTGAGCTCTTGAAGTAGTGCTGTCTTTAAACTCCATCCTGTGACTGACACACGAGATGTGACACTGGTTGAAGATCTTTTGGAATGAAATCTGTCTTTTGGACAGGTTTGTGTCGTTTAGGTGGATGTTAATAGTTTTCTTTCAGGTATTTGGAAGCTTGATGTATATTAATATCTATTGTGTAATGTTTCTTTGTGATAGCTCTGTAGTACAAGGGGAAGGAGTGAGTGCGTGAGTGTGTGCGTGTATGCGTGCTTTGAATGGTGGGAAGTTGAAATAATCTTGGCTAAGAGCAGTGTGTAGCCTACTCTTTGTTGACATATTCTTTGATGGAAAATCCAGCCACTGCCAGATTTCCCAAAGAGACGAACTGTTCAGTACTAAATTACAACAGAGTCCTTTCAGAGGTCTGACATAGAAGTGTCTGTGCAGTAAATAACTTTAAGAGGGTCTAATTACACTTTACCCAAGCATTCATAAGGCATAATGTGCCTTCTCTGGAGTAAAGCCAAAAACGGTGTCTGCTTAGAACTTCAAATGCTTCTTTCTGACTCTTAAATGCTCTGAATACTTGTGTGAGTGTGTTCCTGTTGCTGGTGAACATTTTAGAGTTTTTTTTTTGTATGATCAAGACTTTTTCAATTCAAAGAATTTGTTACTTGTGTCATTGTAGCATTTCTTGCATTGTGTTTATGTGGTTATATACATTTGTGCTATATTATAATTATACTATAATATTTGTAGCAATTGTATTTGTATATAATATTTGATGTATTTTATTTATTTCTATTTTTTCACTCTGAGGATAATCCTCATATACTTCTTTTACATTTTTAAACAGTATTTTTTAATTCTCTTATAATGAGTCTTTTAAAACAATGTTTTGCTATTGGCTTTCCCTAATTTAAATAGACAAGTTGCGGATGATGAAAGGAAATGTGAACAGCATTTATCAATACATGTGACTTTTTTTTAAAAATTTATTTTTATGCTATTTTGCTACTGACATTTTAGTTGTTTCTGGTGTTTAAATTGTAATCGTTTCCCTCCACAGAGTACGGAGCAGGTGACTGCTTTCTGCCGCAACCTCCATGATATGAATTCCACTGAGGGTCCCGTTTTCTGTTCCTCGTCTTCCTCCACATCTTCCTCCCCTTCATCATGTGTGCCCAGCCCCATCTCACCCATGCCTGTTCTCTTCGCCCCCCGCCAGCTGTCCGATGCTTATAAACTCCGTAAAGTCATCAGTGAGCTGGTGGACACTGAGAGGACCTATGTTAAGGTCAGTATCTTCTGCTGTGTTTTCAAAGCATGGTGTGTTTCTATTTTAAAATAGAAACAGTCCTGAATGTCCACACAGAATAAACATGAAAATCACTCCTGATTGGTAAAAGCTGCACTGAACCAAATCATGAAAAAGTCTGTCTCTTTATAGGACCTAAACATTTTGATAGAGCGCTACCTGAACCCCCTGCAGAAGCAGAGCTTCCTTTGTCAGGATGAGGTGAGATATTTCATTAGTGTTTTTTATTATTGATATTTTTTTTATTCTTTCTTTTATAATTGATCAATATTATCATCTTCTGAAAATGTTATATGCTTTAAGATTCTCTTATTCTCTTTACATTCCTAGCTGGATGTGCTTTTTGGAAACTTGGCGGAGATGGTTGAATTCCAAGTGGAGTTTCTGAAAACTCTGGAAGATGGAACCAGATTAGTTCCAGATTTAGACAAACTGGAGAGAGTGGATCAGTTCAAGGTGCAGTTATATTAGTCAGATTAGATGCTAGTCTGAGTAGATGCTAAATATGATTTGGCACCAAAACAAGCTCACTATCTACTTATTGAGCATTCTGTGATGAAACTTTCTTTGTTTTCTAATTCATTCTCTTGTATCTTCCAGAAAGTTCTGTTTTCTCTTGGCGGATCCTTCCTGTACTATGCGGACCGTTTTAAAATCTACAGTGCATTTTGTGCCAGCCACACAAAGGTCCCCAAGGTCCTTACCAAAGGTAACACCACTGCACTCTCAGAGACTGGTTTACTGGCATTAGCACATTTAGCACTGATTTAAAGGGCAAGAAAGCCTTTAGATCCTTGAGGTAACTTGTCATTTCAGTGTCATGTTCAATGACTGGAAGTGCTTGCACGCTTTCTAAGTTTGCCACTTTTCTTAGTTCTTTTTCCGAACCCCTATCCCCTGCCAAAGGCCAGTTTTCAGAATGTATTCAAAGCTAGAGGGTGTTTTTTACTCTCTCACACGAAAATGATGTACCCCAAAGCTTTTTTTTCTGAAGAAAGATGACCCCTTTTAAGGGTCTACTGTTAGAAATTGTCAATTCCCTAAGGCACCAAAACTTTGTGAATGTAGACGGTTCCTGTGGAAAAAGTGGCTCAAGTTTTAAAGACAATGACTTATATTTTTATGGTTAAATTAGTTTGAGTATAAAATGTGAGGCTAACATTCTGCCAGTTGAGAAAGCTAAGAATTGCTTGAATGTGTAGTTCTTGTCTTGAACACCATGGGCTGAGTATATTGACATAAGACCCCTGTCCAAATTAAAGTCTAGTTTGAGGATACCACTGATATGAAGGTCTTGTGCCATCCTATTATTTCTCCAATCTATTGTTGCAGCTAAAACAGACCCGGAGTTCAAGGCATTCCTGGCTGAGAGGAACCCCAGGCAGCAGCATTCCTCCACCCTGGAGTCCTACCTGATCAAACCCATTCAGAGAGTCCTAAAATACCCACTACTCCTGAGGGAGCTTCACTCTCTCACCGACCCAGACAGCGAGGAGCACTACCACTTGGATGGTAAATATGAATAATCATACTATACTAACTAATGTTAGGCCACGAATGGATCTATAGAGTAATATGATGCTGCTCCTATTCTGAGCAAGATGAGCAGGTTTTGAAAAAAACACATCACAAAAAACAAGATTTTTGAAATGTGCTTGCTCTTCCCAGTATCAATGCGTAGCGAGTGTAAACTATACTAGCTTCTATGTGTAAAATGTTAGCCAATCAATAGGGCTGCGCGGTTTAATTGAAATAATAAAACCATAACTTTCATTTGGGAAAGCAACATGCACCAACCATCTTCCCAAACTTGAAATGATAAGCACTTATAAACCGGCTGTTGTAAACAAAAGGGAAGCTTTGAGGGATCCCTATAAATATAAGTATTGTAATTTTACAGTTGTACTGTAAAATGAATTTTTCATAATTACTAGATTTTATTTATTACAGTGACATATTCACTATTTTAATATTTCTTATTCTTATGCGGTACTACTAAATAATAATAATTATTATTATTATTATTAATAGTCGTTCTGACTTATCAATTTTGCATTCCTATACCTTTTTTTTTAAATCACAAAATTTATCCCCCAAAATCTTGCAGCCCCTCCAATCAGAATGGAGGTAATTTGCATTCTTAAAGCTACAGTAACAAAAAAGCCAGTGTAATTCTAAATTGAAAATGGTCCTGAACCTTTACCAATGGTAAATCAAAATGCTAAATGTGGCTAAAGATATAATTGACTTGCAGTTTACTGAGTCTCTTTTCTTTTCGTAGTTGCTATGAAAGCCATGAACAAAGTGGCCAGTCACATAAATGAGATGCAGAAGATTCACGAGGAGTATGGAGCGGTGTTTGACCAACTCATCAGTGAGCAGAGCTCTGAGAAGAAAGAGGTACAATTCCACTAGAGTCTCCCTAAGAAAGCATCAACAATTCATTTAATGCCGCCACCAAATGTCATGATATGCACACTGATGTGAGCAGATTTGGCTTTACAGCTGTTTACTTGCATCCCAGGTTGCTGATTTGTCAATGGGTGACCTCTTGCTGCACGACACTGTGGTCTGGATCAACCCACCCTCTTCTCTCATGAAGGGGAAGAGAGACACAGAGCTGGCTGCGTTCGGTGAGTGCTCGTGAAGCGCTTTTTCCTGAAATAGAATACTGTTCTCTTATTCATTAGTCTGTTCCCTACAGTAATGGTTTCCTACATCAGTAAAGGCCAGCTGTGTCTTTGGGCACAATGGCATTAGAGGAACCACCTTGTCCTGTGGCTCTTAAGGCATTAAAGTTGCATTTATACGCATTCAGACTTTTTTTTTTTTCCTCTGGCTGAGACATTTTACAAGAAGAAACCCTTCAGATACTTTAAAAATGGGTCAGTTTGCCATTGAAGTTAGCAGTTTCACCGGGTCACATTTTTACTCTGACTATTCTGAAAAGAGCCCCAAGCTTCTCTATTTTGAATGTTTGAATGGTTTTGTGTGTCTTGTATTAATGTTTTATTAAATTTTTTTTCTCCTTCAGTTTTCAAAACGGCAGTTGTTTTTGTGTATAAAGACTGCTCCAAGCTCAAGAAAAAAATTGTAAGTGCTTTTTCCCTTTCTTCATTATTCATTAATGGAGATGTGAGCGAAGTTTAAGTGCTCGCAGACTAGCGCTTTTAAGAGGTGTAGTTTTTGTTTTATTGAAGGGCACGTTGTTGACTGTGAAACAGGGATGCCCTTATCTTGAACTTGATTAATTTCTGCTGTCTCTTCAGCTTATTTAAAATGGCTAACAAATCTCTGTGACCATGGACTCGGAGACCTTTCACTTGTTTGTGATATTAAACTATAATGTGGTTTGGAGAATATATCACTTCCCTAACTTCTAGTTTTCAGTGTGTCAGGTGGTTAACGGCATAGTGATGTTTTTTAAGTGTGCTCACATTTTTTTGGTGTTATTTTGTCTCAGGGTGGATCTCACAGAGCATCAGTCCTTGATGAGCGAGACCCGTTTCGTTTTAGACACATGATCTCTACAGACGCTCTCCAAGTTCGCAACCTCCCAAGTAAGTTTTGGTCTGCTAGTCTAATTCTTTTCCCACTGACCTATTGAGAATTGTGTGGTTTATTAGCTTCAAGCTGTAGATTCACTTGTACAGTGTGAGTAATGCATTTTACATCCCATGAACCCTGATGAGCTTAGTTAAGCTTTTGGCTCAGTGGAACTTTTATGGGCTCAGGCCAGAATGTTGCTATTCCCTATTGATGGTGGATGGCCAAAGGTCATCCTACAGGAACTTGGGGTCTGCACTCTTGTTCATTGTCCCAGGGTCCGTGTCTTCCATGAGGTTCATTAACCCTGTCCTGATCTCATGGGTTTTTAAATGTTTTTCATTGTACTACTACTGAAGAAGTTTTGATGGGCTTTCCCACAGTCCTTTTTACCAGCATACAGTAAACCTGATGTATCTTTCATCTCAGATTCAGAGGGATCTGCATTGTGTGAGGTTGTTCACATGAGGTCAGAATCTGAAGGTAGACCCGAGAGGACCTTCCACATCTGCTGCAGGTGAGATGAAGTCCAGGACGCCATGCACACCTAAGCCCTGAAAACTGACAGATAGACTCTAAAGCAAAGAAAAACTAAACGCACAAGGACTTTGATGCTTAAAGTTCATATAGAGATCGAAATTGAAAAAAGAAATTGAGCGGTTTAATATAAGTCTTAAGATTGCTTTATATGATGAACATTTTAATTTAGGCTTTTATTTATATATAGGCAATGACACACAAGGCAAATATGGTACATAGAAGCCCAAACATGCTTGTGTAACAAGAATAAACTGAATTCGTTCTTATTGAAGCAAAGTTTTGGGTTAGTGGATTTTCAAAGGAGAAACATTCATTAAAAATATCTTAATTTGTGTTTCAAAGATGAACTGAAGTCTTACAAGTTTGGAATTACATATGGGTGAGTAAATTATGAGGGTTTTTTTTTTGTTTTTGTTTTTTGTGAACTATCCCCTTAATACTGATCTCATGGCTCTAGTCCTTCAACTAAAAGGTATTTCTAAGAGAGTTTTTGTGTAATCTTTGTGGAAAACAGAACCTGGTTCAATACAAAAATAACTATATTTGCCCCAAAAAGCATTTGGACACTCTTAAAAATGTTTGAATATCATTGCATTGATTAGACAACAAAAAATATCCAACCAAGTGGCATCTGATAACAAATGTTGCTGGAGCTGTTTTGAGACATTTCATTAAAAAAAGTCTCATTTGTTTTTGTGAAATTTCTTATTTGAAAAGTGTACTATCTGTCTTTAAATAAAAATAATCGCTATTTGATAGTAATACAATGCAATAGTATTCATACATTTAAGTGTAGCTTAGATGGATAGTTTACCCAAAATTGAAAATGATGTCATCCTTTACTCACCCTCATGTTGTTCCAAACCTGTATGAGTTTGTCTTCTGCTGAACACAAAAGATGATATTTAGAAGAATGTTGGTAACCAAACAGTTGATGGAACCCATTGACTTCCATAGTATGGAATAATTTTTTCCATACTATGGAAGTCCATCCATAAGTGCGGTCCATCACCGTTCGGGTGAACTATTAATTATACTTTATTTTCATACTTTTGGGGCCACTGTAAATTGACAAACTGTATATTTCCATTCCTCAGTAAAATATCCGAATTTGTTGTTGTTGTTTGTTTAGCTCTCCAGAGAGTAAAAAAGACTTCCTAAAGACAGTTCATTCCATCCTGAGGGAAAAACAACGACGTCAGTTAATGAAGACCGAGAGTTTACCTCCAAATCAGCAGTATATTCCCTTTGGAGGGAAACGGCTTTGTGCGCTGAAGGGTTCACGACCCGCCATAAACAGAGCGGGTAGGTTTGGTATGTCTGACGCAAACTGAACATTGATTACTTTTCTCTGCAACACTTTCCTTCTCTCTGCTCTTCTTCCTATATCCCTGCTAACTCTCCCACAATATCACTCTGTCTTTCTCTCGCTAACAAGATTAAAGCCGCGTTTTTTGTCTCAGGCTTTAGGGGGAGCTGATTATTACATAACAAATTTAAATCCTAGTTTCCACCAGATGATATTGCCATTTTTCTTTCCTAATTTGAAAAAATGGTCTACTGAATAAAAAAACTAGTTGGCATTCACTCACTCTTTACTGTTTATCTGCAGTTTCAGACCCATCTCGAACCCTCGGCCGCCGGAAGCTGATCCGTAATCGTTTCACCATAGACACAGGTGTGGTTTTTGACGACGGCTCGTCCCAGGACCTGTCACCCATCACCCCGACAGAGTCCCCGCTGTCGTCTTCACTCCAGAAACCCCAGCAGCCCATCCAGGACACAGACCGCTGGGTGGAGGACCAGTTTGACCTGCAGCACTACGAAAACCAGAATGACGTGAAGGAGACGGACATCCTCAGCGATGATGACGAGTACTGCCAGTCCGTCCGGGGCCCTTCCTCTGATCCGAGCCTGGAGGAATCCTTCGAGGCCCTTTCGGTGGAAGGAGATGAAGTCAAGGATCCTAACGGACTCTCGGAGGACAAATCTCCAAAATCCCAAGCCCCCCCAAAGTTGACCCTCCTGAGAAAGCAGTGCGCAGTGGAGGGCGTCGCTTCCGAGAGGGACTGTGAGGTTATTTGGGTTCGCAGGGACGATTTTAAAAACAGCTGCAACAGTGACATCTTCTGAGCGGAGAGAGAATATGCGAACTGTGAACTTGTGCAAGAATAAGGCAGATACCTGCTGAGTCCAAGCCTTTCACAGACACGATGCACTGACAATCCTACTGAAAGCCAGAACTGAAAAACTTGCACCACAAAAACTTCTTGAGATGCTTCAAACCACTCCACCCTTAACGCAGGCTTCCTGCCATTTTAATCCAGACATCACAAGTAACATTCAAAGATGCCAACTGTGTACAGCCAATGTATTTATAGAGGCTTCATACTGACAGACAACAGGCAGCTACATGTTCTTTTAGTTGATCTTGTATTTTTGTTGTTTTGTATTAAACACAAGATCGTGGTCGATCTGTTCAGTTGTGCTTCATATCCTCTTTTTTCATATCCTCTTTTTTTTCAGGGATTTGTGATTCATCGCTTCATATAACCTCTCTAGTTCTTTGTATGGCTATACGCAGGTGATTTTGTAGAGCGTGGCAATATACCCTGGAAGTGTCACAACAGTTTCGACTAGCTGTTGAATGCCGTTCCTGTTACAAACCCAACAGTTCCTCGCTTGCTGTCTTTGTTCCCTTTTATTTATAGGTCACCAGCAACCCAGTATTAAAAATCACTGTTCACCGAACATGCAGAGAAATGTTCTTCTACTTGAATATTGAAGTAAGAACTGCAATAATACATTTTTTTTTGTTTTTGTTTTTTGGTTAAGAAATCAAACTACCCATAGTCCTCTATGGGCTTCGTGTGCTTGTAAATTCGACAGCCAAACATTTAGAAGGCATTGTAATTCGAAGCACCCCGACACAACTGTTAAATGTAGCAGATTTGTCCTGTTCATACTTGGTGAGAATGAGATTTTAAAGAGTTTGAGTCTTTTGGTATTTTGTACAATGATACAGATGAACAAGTTACACCCTGCACATGTATTTTAAACACATGAGATGCCCTTCCACGTGAAATGCAATCACTGCACCTTCATCCATGGGTCCCTTTTTAATGAAATTGACTATTTAAGACAAAAGTGTAAACTCCTTGCTTTTACCCTCTGCCTTTTTGAGACTGTGTATGTTCATACTGTGGAAATAATTATCCTAAAATAAATTTTCCTAATTTATATTTGCAGTTTTAGGCTATCCAAATATCTTTTTATGTGGTCAGTTTTAAATAAAGTTTGGTGTGGTTTTTAAACACAGTGGCTTGTCTTGTTAAATGAAAGAAAATGGAAAAAAAAGAAGAAAACTACTTGAGATGTTTAGCAGATTAAAATATAGCTACAACTGAAAAAGCTTCAGGTTTCAGCGTTGTACTGAAATATTACTTCCCTGTGAAAAGTTGACTCCCCTGCTTCTGATTGGTTAATTCAGTGGAGGCTGCTACCTGATTGGTCCCTATCTCTTATCCTTATTTTAAACTTCAAAGGGAGAAGACATATAACCAGAAGGTGGCAGTGAAGCCCTGCGAAATGTTTCCCCCCATGAATATACGTCAACGATAATGACTTTACCGAAAACAAAACAAAAGTCCTATATCTTTTCTGCATTTTTTTCACCCGCAGAAGGGGAACAGATGAGTCATTTTAATGGGAACTAAGCCAGGCCAGAATTTACACATCTCTCCTGAGGGTTATTTTTGTCCTTGAATTTTTTATGAAGCAACAGTGTGTTCGATCGAGACATCAGGTTCAAGCGAAACGTCATTAGTAGTTCTTGCTCTATGCATTAATATATCAAGAACAGTTTAAATCCTCAGTTGTTTGTTTTTTGGTGTGATGTTCTCAGTTTATTCACATTTTCTTAGTTCAGTGTCTAAAATGTAGGCTACTTTTCACATAGGCCAATTATTTATAGGGGCCCATTTTATATTACAGTTTTTACAATAGCTAGGAGGACACATTTCTCAAAACTTGGGTCATGTTTTTCTCTTCACATAATTCTCCTAACCAACTTTCCGCTTTGCACAGCAGTTCATTTCACGCTGTGATCACTGTGTTAAGAGTTTTGAAAAACAAAAACTGTAAGTGCCTTTATAAGTAACATTTAAATTAATCATCTGATACAATACATTTGTGTACATGTTCATGTTTTTATATTGTACTTACATTTAAAAAAATACCTGCATGTAGGCCTAATTACATCTGTAATTAATTTCTGTAATTACACTGTTGACCCATTAACCCACCCTCATTGTACCTAACAATTTTTATTATTTTATTATTCTTTGATGCATATTGTAAAAAAAAAAACCACCTTATATAAAGTGCGACCCATATTAGTTTGGTCTTTGGTTCAATCGCTCTTAAATCTAAAAAGGCGTTTTCTCAACTTTATAGACCTACAGATTTGATCATATTCATCTGGGCAGCAGTTTAAACATAAAATGCACGATAACGTTAGGAAATAATTTTCTGCTCTGCTGTAGAGAGAAACATTTTTTATTTAGAAAATGAAACACCAATTACAAGTGTTTACTGTAAATAAATCACTCCTATAACCAGTTCTCTACCATGAGATCCATGTGGAAAAATAAATAATATGTGCCATTTGCTAAATAGCACATCACATTTCTATTTCAGGTATAGCTGTCAGACCATAAGAGCCTGAGGGAAGAAGAATATGATCACAACAAGAAAAAAAGGGACAGTTGTTTCACATAATACATTTAGGAAATGTACACTGATAAACTAACAATCACATGGCCCTTCTAAGTCCAGCTCTGATTCCATGCAGTGTCTTGGAGAAATGGTATCCACTGTTAAGTGAGTATGATGAGTTTTAAATTATGTTTAGTTAGCTAAAATACTAAATGTGCTGGAATTGTACGGTTTTGACCAGCTACTTCCTGATCATTGAACTGCTTTATTATGGGTTGCAAAGTTATTGGTATAGTGACTGATCTATCACTAGGACCCATTTCTAAATACCACAACATCAGTCTATGTGGGCTAAACTGTTTATCATTTATCACTGCTTTGGCACAGAATGCATCTTTCAAACTACATGAATACATTTCTCACAGACACAAACACTCTATGTAACTATAGAGGCCAATTTGCAAGTTTACATACTCTTTTCATAATACAACATTGAATAAAACAGCAATTTGCTACATTTATACACTAATCCAGCATTGAAATATATTCTCAATCTAAAAAATGAAATACTATCAAAACTATTAGATGTAGCTGAACACCTACACAGGTGTTAGTCTTTCAATTTAGGAATAATCATTTATTAAGAATAATTTTGTACACTAATGTAAACACGGACTATTTAACATATACTGCAGTCGATTCTAAACAGCAGATAGCTGGCTGTCATTCTTGTTAGTGTGTTTTAGGTCGTTGTTTAATGAGTGACACTGTGTTTGTTGGATGACAATCTTTGCAAGTGTTATAGAAGAATAAGTTGATTTGAGACATGAAGTGTTTTGGTGCATTTTTTGAATGTGAAATGAACTGCTGTGCCAAGCTGAAAGATGGTTAAGAAAACTGTGTGAAGGGTTTTGGAAAAAATGACCTAAGTATTGAGAAATGTGTCCTGGTGATTGTAAAAAAAAAAACTGTAATGCATTTCTATTCTTTCCACGCACTTCTGCCTGCTGACTAGTCAATTATAATGAATAATAAATCATAAATCTGTCAATAAATGCAACCGTGCATTATTTGAAATGCTCCAGAATTGAAATTGAAATTCTACTTTACTTCTCTCCTACCTGCAACAACTGACCATAATATTAAGAAATCATGGATGAGTTGCTGAATCACACAGATGAAACATTCATCAGACTGAGGAAAGGAAGAATCCTCTGTGTTGATATAGTAGCTTTGATTCGTGCTTCTTTTGGCTTTCTCTGTGTAGCCGTGATCATAGGACTACCGAGCTGTAAACTGACTGTACGCTCTGGATCATGTGCAGAATATGAAGGACTATGGGCTAAATGTCCTTTTAGCCATAATGGCAGTTCATTAACATGCAAAGCCTATTTAGATCCAACCCTGTGGTCAGCTCTTTACTTTATAACTCTCTCTTTGGTTCTGGCTGCGGCTGCATGGGTCAGTTCACTCGTGAGCATTCAGTGCACCCGTCCCGACAGTGCCAGGTGTTGCCTGGTTAGAGCGGCCTGTTTGCACCTGCTCGCTTCACTCACTACTCTCATCCCTGTGTCCTGGACGGCACTCAGCATCTTCCATGCCGATCGGGGTCTGAGCTCCATTCAGTTCCACATGGGGGAGGCTCTGTTTGTAGACTGGCTGGCCTCGTGTTTGCTATGCACGGCTGGGCCGTTGCAGTGTTGTTCTGGCACCATCGGCAGGGCAGGAGAAGAAACCACCATCGGTGAGTCCTCCAGCCACAGTGACATCAGTTTGGACACACTGTTTAGCTCAGCCAGCCTAGACTCTCATGCAAATGCATGCATTAGTGAATTGTAAAAATGGATGAGTTGGTGACAGTAGTCTTTTTTTAAGGGATAGTTCACCCAAAAATGAAAATACTGTCATCATTTACTTACCCTTGTGTTGTTCCAAAACCTGTATGAGTTTCTTTCTTCTGTTGAACACAAAAGAAGATATTTTAAAGAATGTTGGTAACCAGACAGTTGACCGCACCGCACCCATTGAATTCCATAGTATTATTTTTTCCTATGGAAGTCAGTGCCATTAACTCTCTGGAGAACCAATATTCTTTTATTTTAATATCTTCTTTTGTGTTCAACAGAAGAAAGAAACTCATACAGGTTTGGAACAACTTGAGGGTGAGTAAGTGATGACAACATTTTCTTTTGTTTTGGGTGAATTATCCCTTTAATTCAGAGCCGGCGCCAGCCGAGCGCTGATGAGGGGGCGTCTGAAATACTGAGAGGGGGCGTTAACGCACGTCACCACTTTTTGCCAGGGTCTCCCCACCACTTTTTAAAACATCTTTGCGGCAGCAAAGCGCGCTAAAATGTTTTTTCTAGCGCTACAAATGTTTTTTTTTTTTTTAAATCAAGTGATCAAAGTGCTTGCTGCTTCGATCAGTGAAGCAGATACATTGTTGTCTTGTGGCTCGCACGCGCGCTTCAATCCGTTGCGGAGACTAACGTTTCGTTCTGGTAAAATCACAAAAAAATGTGCAAAACACCCTCACACACACACACACAGTCACACACGCACGTGACAAGCAATGACGCGTCACCATGGAAACATTAAAGTGACAGATTCTAAATAACTGTTTCCTTGGAAAACTCACGCAGTTAGAATATTTTAAACTTACGTGTGAAAGGGTAACTAAAATATTATTAATTTAGCTTAATATTCACAAAAATAAGAAAATGTGAAAATTTAATTGGCAAATGTGATTTTTAAATAGCATATTTTATCAGTAAAATCCTGTTTACATTCATGGTGATATGAGGGGGCGGGAGAGTCCCGTTGAGGGGGCGTCGCCCCCTCACGCCCCCCCATGGCGCCGGCCCTGCTTTAATTAAACATTGTCTTTATTTAATTCACTTATAAATAAGGAAAATAAAGACTGAAAGTATACTTTAATTTGTGCCACAAGCACACAACTTAAGACTTCGCATCATAATTAGGTTTAATTTCATGTTTAATTATTTTGTTTAATTTAGTCAAATAACATCTATCTACAGCTTCTTCCTTTGCATAGGGGCTTTTATAAGGTTTGCCCAACAGATGGCGTTGCTCCACCATTTGGCAAAAAGCAAGTCAGCCTTTGGTCCAATTAAATTTACCGAATCGGTTCGTTCCACTGAACAAGACCAAATTCAAGTCATTCAAGTGTTTCCAGATTACGTTTGATTTTTGAAGATTATCACAACGTTTTCACAATTATGCAGATTATGTCAAATGTTGTGATTACTGTTCCAACATTTTGGTTAGAAATAGGCTAACAATATTATTACTAACATAATAGTAAAAATTAACATGATTAACATCCATTTTTCACAGTACTGCTCCTGAACAAAGTCATCCTTTCAGTCGAGTGTTCTATATCGAATCGTTTCGACGAGTCAATCAAGAATCGGTTCAAAACATTTCGTGCGAACAAAACATCGTCACTAGTGTAATTCTGAGGACTCTCATACATATTTTTTTGAACATGAAGTGAATGATGAGGAGCAACTATTTAACTTCACATGACAGCATTCAGCTCACTTTACCTCAAACGGATTGTCTCAATGTGGCTATTTGGAGGGGCAAAGAATTTAAGACCCTGGAAAAAAGTCTGTGCGGACTTAAAAAAGAAGATACCGTGAAGAAAGCCAAAAACGCTGAGCAGGTTTTGCTTTAATCCTTCGTCTGGATCATGTGTCTGCCATTGGTACGCGCACTTTTCTATCCTCGCAGTGCGCGTGGGGTGTGCTACAAGTATTTGAAGCGATGAACGGAGGATATCAGCACAAAATCTTACCTGAAATGTCTTGAAGACTCTATTACATCGTGGATTTCCCGGGATGATAATATTTTCTTTTTGAGGCAATAACTGGCTTTTTCTAGGAGCTGTTTCCATTGCGCGCGATGGGAGGTGAATGGCTGATGAGCGCGCGCTACGATTCCCTGAATCTAGTTTTATGACATGAAGTTTTTTTATTTTTGCCAATTTTGATTACAAAGCCATGGATAAGCGCAAACGACTGTTATTTTTCCTTTTTTACTTGATGTCAAAGTTTTACCTTAGTGACCAGCAGGTCATACGAATCGGTAAGTGAGTGTCTATGTCACGTCCATTGTTGTTACTTTGTCACCTGCAGTACTTGTTAATTTATAAACTTTCGGTGTTCGGCACCGTGGGTCTTTTTTGTCACGTAACTGCTTAATCGACTTGTTAAAGTGTTTTGTTATCGCTTGTTTCAAAATATCTTCATTTTCTATTTATTTTTGTGACCTCTCTTAAAAGATTGTGTTGTTGTATCTGCATACAGAAATAGCCAACGTATTCATTGAAATTATCAACATTGTCAGCTACTATAATAATGTTTTGTTCCAGAACTCAAACGTTAAAACTTTCTACATATTGGGATGAAATTGACAATGATAGGTTTCTCAAAGTCCTTTGTTCTGATGGTTGACCTTTCCTGACATAATTATGAAGGGTCGATGACGGGCCATCTCGAAAGTATTATGTTTAATATTAAACCATCAGCATCATCATCATCACTAAAATGTGATTTGAGAGATTTGATCACTGGCTGCCCTCTATGTGTTATTGAGATAAAGCCTGCTGTAGTCACACAGAGAACAACGGTATGATGATTGCTGTCTGACTTTGGCATCACAGTAAATCCCCAAAGCAGTTTTAACAACCTACATTAATCCTCTTTCCTACCCAAGACTTGATTTGATGCTCCTCTCCAAAAGATGGGACTTCAGTTGAAACAGAAGGCTTGGCGTATTGCTTTTGTGAGATAGATTGTGAAACAGAGCTGGAAATACTATATAATATACATATATAGTTCTGGAAAAATTAAGAGACCACTGCAAAATTAACAGTTTCTCTGGATTTAACATTTATATGTGTATGTTTAAGTTAAAAAAAAAATATATATATATATGTATATATATATATATATATATATATATATATATATATATATATATATATATATATATATATATATATTAAACTACTGACAACATTTCTTCCAAATTGCAAGTAAAAACATTGTCTTTATGAAGGATGCATGACTCAAGCCATGTACAAGGTTATCCTGGTAGAACAAAAATAGCTCCCTTCTGCTCGGACAATATTCCCCAACTCGAAGGACACGTGGCAGTGCTCCTTGCCACACAGCCAGGCCAATACAAGTGTAGATGGAGGACCACCAGACCAAGACCTGGTCATGGCCAGCTCCACACCTGAACCCCACTGAAAACCTCTGGAATATGATCAAGAGAAAAATGGAAGGTCACAAGCCATCAAACAAAGCCAAGCTGCTTGAATATTTGTGCCAGGAGTGGCATAAAGTCACCAAACGGCAATGTCGTGCAAGACTGGTAGAGCATGCAAAGACACATGAAAGCTGTGATTGTAAATCAGGGTTTAAACCAAATATGAATTTCTTAAGCTAAGACAGTAGTATTGTGTTGTTTAAAAATGAATACACTTTGCATTATTCAAGGTCCGAAAACATGGCATCTTTTTTTGTGATTTAAACCACTTGCCATTTTCTGCAAATATATGCTGTTTTTTCTTAAAGTTTGGAAGAAATGTTGTCAGTGGTTAATAGAATAAAACAAAAAAGTAGATTTTACTCAAACACAAACTTATAAAAAGTATTATTTATTTATTAAATTAATGATTAATTTATTAAAGTTAATGTGAGGGGACTTGTTTAGAGCACACCATGTGTGGACCCTTATTATCTGAGTCATTTGTCAAAGTTGATCAGATATTGTAGGTTTACAGATGTTTTGTCGCCTTGGACACAGTGTTCTGTCTTTAAGATGGATGTGCACTGGAGCAATGAATCATATTATTAGACACACACACACTTACACATACACATGAATTTGATAGGACATTGTACATCAGGCTGGAGACACTGCCTCTATCTATTTGCTTTCAAAAATACAGGTGCATCCACTTGCCATCTGTCATCTGAATGTTATGATAATTTGGCATGTTACAAAGCGCACGCCACTGGAGACATGCAATAATGGTGGGATTAGTTTGAATAACAATGAGCCATAGTTGATATACTGACGTTCCTTGGCTTTTCACAAATGTTCATGTCAACATTGTATGACAGTGTACAGCTATAGTTTCTGTTTCACATATGATGAGCAAAGATTAAAAATAGATGTTGGATGATACATAAGGAAACTAGATTTTTAATATTTGCATTTTAAAACAACTCATTTTAATTTTCATTTGGCTCTATATTATTGTATCTCTCTATTCAGAGAATGTACATGTAAATGTATAAAAAAACATAGTATCTTATTTATTAAAAATAAGTTTGGTAATACTTTAAAGCCTTTGCATTATAAAGGTATTTATAATGTTTGTTATAATGCATTATAGCTTTTCATAAATAATTGTAACCAAAGGCATAATGCATTGTAATATCTGCAGATTCCTTGTAACATCTGAAATTTGTTGTTTGCCATGTGTTTTAATGCATTATACTTTCTAAAGGTGTAATAATGAATAGATACTTATTGTAGTGTATTATAACTGTGGTTCCCTTTCGTGGTCACTCCGAGTTACGTCGGATGACGACGAATGGGGTTTCGCTTACAACACCTATCGACTTCGAGTATACAAAAACGAGCCAATGGCAAAGAAATGCCATGGGTCAGCGGAATTTGCATGACGTAACTCCGCCCCACCTCGTGGGTATAAAAGGAGGACGCCGGCAACATGCAGTTATGTTTTCGCTTCGGAGCCAAGAGTATCTCTTCACTCCACAGCCATTTCTGACTTCGCTCTACGAGACGAGCCATTCTCTCCGGTGTTGGTGTGACGGCGATCTGCAGCGAGTTCACATTGCCTGCTGATCTGTGCAGTGATCTGCCAGTGAGTGTGTTTCACCCCGCTCGCTTCAACATTGCAGAGTTTTTTTTCTCCACTCACAAAAGAGCTCGCACGCGGCACGTCTTTTTAAAGATGGCTCGCCCGTGCATTTGTGGTTGCGGCAGATTGGTATCGGACTCTGATGGGCACGAGCGCTGTCTAGTGTGTTTGGGCTTTGATCATGCTTGTACAGCGCTCGTGGGTGATTCATGTTCTCTCTGTGGGAACATGATCATCACGTCATTTAGGTCGAGACTCGGTGAACTCGCAAGAGTGAGAGTCCACTCATCCACCCCCCAATTTTCGGCTGGTGGCCAGGGTGACCTGAGGGTGATGGTCTGGAACAAGGCGCCGACTCTGTGTCCGTGACCCCAGCCCCCCTCTTCAATGACGGTGCCCGCTAGCGATCAGGTGATTCCACGAGTCTATCTTCGGGTGGCCTGTGCGTTTTCATTTGAAAGGTACAGAGGATGGTGCTATGTCTGTAGCAGCATCACTAGGTGGGCTTTATTCTTCTGGAAGTGACGACTCGTCACAGCTGCCACCTTCTGGTGTGCTATGGCTGTGCCTGAGTCTGATACGGAGATGACGGCCATGCTTTCCTGGGATGATTGGTTTCTGGGTAAGGCCGCCGACCCGCGTCCACGACAAACCCCAATATCATTCTTCCCGGATGTGCATGATGAGATCTCGACGTCCTGAAAGACCCCCGTGTCTTCTCAGGACCGCTCGTTGGTCTCATCCGCCTTTCCCCCCCCAACAGGGCCGCTGCCCATGGGTACACTGGGGTCCCCCCGGTTGAACGCTCTGTTGCGATGCTACTGTGTCCTCAGAGTGCTTCCCGGCGCAATCCTAAGCACCCGTCCGAAGCCTGTAGTTCTTTTCGTCTACACTAATCTGTGGCGAAATCCTATAGTGCCACAGGACAGGCAGCCGCCTCACTGCATCCCATGACCGTTCTGTGGTCTACCTGACCCAGATGCTCATGGTTATGCATGAGGGCGGGACTGACTCGAGGCTCTTTAATGAGCTACCAAAAAGCGCGGCGCCACTGACCTTGCTCTCCGAGCGGCCAAGGTGGCCGTGCGCTCTCCGAGTCAGGTGATGTTTACCACTCTGGGGCTGACTGGTCTGATGTGCAGGATGTCGGCGGACTCGTCTGCTCGACACCCCCATATCCCAGGTCAGCCTCTTCGGCGGTGCGGTTGAGTACTTCTGCCCAACAGTTCTCAACCGCCCGGGAGCAGATCGAGGTTATTCTGCCGGCGGCCCCGCCGTCCGCTCAGGTCCCTCAGTCTGCCAACCGCCGAAGGCGCCCTCCCACGTTCACTCGGGCTGGCTTTGGAAGACCGTGGGGGGATGCCTCAGCCCTCTCCAGCCCCGCCCCCCGCTAAACGCCGGGTTAAGCGGCACTTTTGAGATGGGCTGCTCAGAGATGGGACTCAGTTCTTTCCAGGAGTTGGTAGCAGGGCCACTCCTTTCCCCGGTGGAGGGCTGGGGAAGAATCCTTATTCAGAAAGAACTGACTCTCTCGTCTCTGAGCATACAGAGTTTCGGACGACACGGTGCGCCGCCTCCGAGCCGCGCACCCCTCGTCCCCCTCTGTCTAAGAGCCGGATGACAGTGTGTGCCGTCCCTGGACCGTACCGCTCTCATCCCCCTCTGTCGCCAGACCCCTGGCAGAGCAGGCCCCCGCGGAACGCTGGTCCTTCCCTGGCCTCCTCTGTCAGGGTGCGGTTATGACCGTGCCCCCACTCTGGGCCGCTATGCCGTCCACCTCTGGCCTGGTCATCCCGCTTCGCTGCACCACCGAGGGGACGTTGGTGGTTCGTTGACTCCGCTGGCACAGTTCTTGGGAGCCTGCCTAGAGCTTCCCTGTCTGTTTCGCTGGGTCGCGCGAACCATCGGCTCGGCTATGCGATTCAGTTCGCACGGTCTCCTCCCCGCTACAGGGGAGTCCGCTCCACTCTGGTCGGTGGCAATGCCCCTATCATGAGAGCAGAGATTGCCACCCTGCTTGCGAAGGGTGCAATCGAGACTGTCCCTCCAGCCGAGATGAGGTCCGGCTTCCACAGCCCTTACTTCATTGCCCCCAAGAAGACCGGTGGGTTATGACCGATCCTGGACTTGCGCTTGTTGAACCGCTCCCTTCACAGGATGCCGTTCAAGATGCTCACCGCCAAACGCATTTTCGAATGTGTTCGGCCCCAGGATTGGTTTGCAGTGATCGACCTGAAGGACGCCTACTTTCATGTCTCCATTCTCCCTCGACACAGACCGTTCCTCCGGTTTGCTTTCGAGGGGCAGGCATACCAGTACGCGGTTCTCCCTTTCGGGCTAGCTCTGTCTCCTCGCGTCTTCTCGAAGGTCGTCGAGGCAGCCCTTGGTCCTCCATGGGAACACAGGGTTCGCATCCTGAACTATCTCGGTAACTGACTGTCCTAGCTCACTCTCGAGACCAGGTTTGCGAACACAGGGACCTTGTGCTCCGGAACCTAGCTCGTCTGGGCCTTCGGGTCAACTGGGAGAAGAGCAAACTTTGCCCCGTGCAGAGGATCTCTTTTCTCGGTATGGACATCGACTCGGTCGCCATGTACGCGCAGCTTTCGAGCGAACGCGCGCAGTCACTGCTGACTTGTCTGAGACAAATTCAGGGCAAAAGTGCGGTTCCACTGAAATATTTTCAGAGGCTCCTGGGGCATATGGCATCTGCGGATTGCTTCATATGAGACCGCTTCAGCTTTGGCTTCGCGACCGAGTCCCGAGGTGGGCATGGCAACAAGGCACGCTCCGAGTATCAGTTACTCCGACCTGCCGTCAGACCTTCACCCCGTGGTCGAACCTCAGTTTTCTCAGGGCAGGTGTCCCCCTGGAACGAGTTTCACGGCATGTTGTTGTCTCAACAGATGCCTCCACCACGGGCTGGGGCGCCATGTGCAATGGACATGCTGCCGCGGGCTCCTGGACAGGACCCCAGCGCCTATGGCATGTCAATTGCCTCAAGTTGCTGGCAGTACGACTTGCCCTGCACCGCTTTCGGGCGCTGCTCAAGGGTCAACACGTTCTAGTCCGATCAGACAATACCGCCACTGTAGCGTACATCAACCATCAAGGTGGTCTACGCTCCCGCCGTGTGTCGCAACTCGCTCGCCACCTCCTCTTATGGAGTCAGAAGCATCTGAGGTCCCTTCAAGCCATTTACATTCCCGGAGCCCTGAACTGTGCAGCCGACGAGCTCTCACGGCTTCAGCCCCTCCCCGGAGAATGGCGACTCCATCCCCAGTCGGTTCAGCTGATTTGGGACCAGTTCGGGGACACACAGATAGATCTGTTTGCCTCCCACGACTCGACCCATTGCGACCAGTATTATTCCCTGACCGAGGGCACGCTCGGCACGGATGCTCTTGCGCACAGCTGGACCTGGGGCCGCAAATATGCCTTTCCCCCAATGAGCCTTCTTGCGCAGGTCTTGCGCAAGGTCAAGGAGGACGAGGAGCAGGTCCTTCTGGTTGCGCCGAACTGGCCCACCCGGACTTGGTTCTCCGAACTGGTGCTCCTCGCAACAGCACCTCCTTGGCCAATTCCTCTGAAGAAGGACCTCCTTTATTAGGAACGGGGCACCCTATGGCACCCTCGTCCCGATCTTTGGAGCCTCCACGTGTGGCTCCGGGACGGGACGAGGCAGGTTTGAGTACCCTACCACCAGCGGTGGTGGCTACCATCACTTCCGCTAGAGCGTCGTCCACGAGACACGCCTACGCGTTGAAGTGGAACCTCTTCGTCAACTGGTGCTCTTCTAGCCGAGAAGACCCCCGGAGGTGTTCGGTCAGTCTCGTGCTTTCCTTCCTTCAAGATGGGTTGGAGCGAAGGCTGTCTCCCTCCACCCTCAAAGTTTATGTTGCCGCTATTGCCGCACACCATGACTTGGTGGAAGGTAAATCTTTAGGGAAGCACGACCTCTCGTTCCCTCTTGGGACCTCGCAGTGGTTCTAACTGCCCTGCAGAGTGCTCCCTTTGAGCCTCTGCAATCAGTGGAGCTTAAGTTCCTGTCAATGAAGACAGCGCTCCTGGTTGCATTGGCCTCTCTCAAGAGGTTCGGGGACCTGCAAGCATTCTCCGTTGACGAAGCGTGCCTGGAATTCGGGCCGGCTTACTCTCACGTGATCCTGAGACCCCGGCTTGGATATGTGCCCAAGGTTCCTACCACTCCCTTCCGGGACCAGGTTGTGAACCTGCAAGCGCTGCCCTTGGAGGAGGCAGACCCAGCCTTGGCACTGCTCTGTCCAGTACGCGCTCTCCGCGCCTATGTAGACAGGACGCAGTGTTTCAGGACCTCAGACCAGCTCTTTGTCTGTTATGGTGGGAAGCTGAAGGGAAAGGCTCTCTCCAAGCAGAGGTTGTCTCACTGGATAGTGGACACCATTGCTTTGGCATACCAGCAGCAAGGTCGACCGTGCCCCCTTGGTGTGACTGCCCACTCCACCCTGAGTGTGGCATCCTCTTGGGCTCTAGCGCATGGCACCTCGCTAACAGACATCTGCAGAGCTGCAGGCTGGGCGACACCTGATACATTCGCCAGATTCTACAATCTCCGAGTGGAGCCTGTGTCCTCTCATGTACTCGCTTCAACTAGCTAGTACTGGACCCGCTCAGGTGTCTTCACTTGCTCGCCATTCCACTCCTCAGACTAGATATGTGCGATATTCTCCTCAGGTGAGCTCCGCAAGCCCTGAGTTCCTCCAGCACCCCTGATGCTAGCACCATTGTCTATTGCCTGGGCGTCGGCTAGGTGCCTCCCGTGTGCATGGTCCCTCCCCGGAGCTACCCCCACACGTGTATTTCCACTGTAAGCCTCTCTGAGCATGTGTCTTTCCCTTGGCAAGCCACCTTGCCACCCCTGAGGTTGAAATATTCCACCTGCGGCTGGACACCTCAGTATTCTCCATATGTTTCCTTCGGGTCATATGTGTATTCCCAAATGCCCCCCCCCCCCTTTGGGTTGGTGTTATTGCATATTTCCTCTAACTATGGGATATGCTTCCCAGTGTACCTTGGTATTCCTGTGTTAAATATAAGTCCTTCGTCCTTACAAGTCTTACAAGGGCTCAGATTTACGCAGGGCACTGGAAGACAGCCGTGAAGGTGGCGTGATTAGACTGATAACCCCATTCGTCGTCATCCGACGTAACTCGGAGTGACCACGAAAGGGAACGTCTCGGTTACGTATGTAACCCTCTTTCCCTGAGTAGGGAACGGAGACGTTACGTCTTTCTGCCACTTCCGCTGTACCGCGGGGATCACCTGAGTTCAGTCTTGGCTCCTCAGCGAAGAAACATAACTGCATGTTGCCGGCGTCCTCCTTTTATACCCACGAGGTGGGGCGGAGTTACGTCATTCAAATTCCACAGACCCATGGCATTTCTTTGCCATTGGCTCGTTTTTGTATACTCGAAGTCGATAGGTGTTCTAAGCGAAACCCCATTCGTCGTCATCCGACGTAACGTCTCCGTTCCCTACTCAGGGTTACATACGTAACTGAGACCCTACAATTATTCATGAGACCATACAATGCATTATTACAATGCATAATTAATGCATTAAATCAGAGCACTCACCACGCTCTCCCAGCTAATTAGGTGCTAAGACTTGTGTCTGTAGTCAAAAATTCAAAAAAGGTCTTCTCTGTGCACTCTAGATTTGTTGTATTAACTTCAAGCAGGAGAGAAAGAACAATGTAAACAGTTTGTCTGCCTCCCTCAGTTCATAATTAATGCATTAAAATACATTTATAATGCATTATATTTAAATATTTTAAGTAAAGTGTTACCAAAATTTTAATAAATAAATGATTTTTCTATAAAAAAAATCAATGGCCTAATAAAAGCTGTTTTAATTTACAAGGAGTAGGTCCATCTCATGGCAGCTGCCATTTGTAGATGACCAGCTGAATACTACTTATACCCATATTTTATCAGACATTTTTGGTAATATATTTTCCATCATTAAAAATTTTTACGCCTCAAGAAATTATTTTCGATTATTTTTATTATTATTTAGTAAATAATCAATTATTATTAGATTTTTTAAAAATATAACTTTATTTAAAACAAATCTCCATATCAATGACCTAATAAAAGCTGTTTTAATTTATATGGAGCCGGTCCATTTCATGGCAGCTGCCATTTTGAGATCATCAGCTGAATACTGTTTGCTTTATCTAGGACGGTAACCATATACTATCAGGCATTTTCGGTCACCAAATAAATGAATCATGGCTTGAATTAATCATTGCATTTCTACAATGACACAATAACTGGGAACCTTTTGACATTGATGCAGCATCATGTAAATGCCACCTGTTTGATACAGCCATTTACATGTTTCTATCAGCATGAAGGAAAAAGCAAATTAAAAATTGGTTTTCTCATCTTCACGAAAAATAAATCATAAATGTGTCCTCAGATGCCATTTGTCATCCCATTGGGTTGCTAGCACAGATTTTGTGACCGCATGACAGCAATTTTGTTGGTTTTGGACAGAACTATTTAGCACACGTTCTTGTTTAAGATCTTTATAAATCTTATAATTACTGTCCAACCCTGTATGAATTACTATTTTTAAATTCTTGTGAATATTAAGCTGCATCAGCTCATTCCTGAGAGTGGTTTAAAATAATCTACGCTCTGTATGACAGTGTTGACTGAGGAAATGTGTGGTGCTGAAGGAAGTATTTCACAGGCCATGAATGGAAATTAATCCTTTTAGACGTGGCCTCAGATATATGTTCAGGACTGTGAAATGGCACTGCTCTTTGACGGTCAGCAGAATTTCCCTAAAAGTCTGTACAGATATGGTGAATTAAGCTGGTTTGCATGCCTCTGTGCATCTATTTGAACACTCTGCAAAGTATTTGTCAATTAATTTACAAAGTTGATTGCAAATATTTGCATCAAAAAATACTTACTGTTAATGAACCTCTTATATATTGAGCTTGAAATAACAGTGAATGAACTTGAGCGTTTAGGATGATCCCCATGAGAAAATCAAAGAGTTCGATCACATTGGCGGAGAGAGTGGCGAATAGCTAATGTCTCTCGCTCTTTTTCTGCTAGAGCATTGGTATGCATGCTGACTCCTTATCCCTTTGTGTTTTCTTGTGTTTGTCAGAAGGGATGTGTTTGAACAAGATTTCATGAATTTGAATGAGAGAAGGTTTTTTCTTTGATTATGAGGCCTGTGTGTTTGCAGAAATCATTGTGATGTCTTTATAAGGAGTGTGTGGAATACATCAAAGACTGACCGAAATGTTGAAAAGAAGGTCAGAGACAGAAAGACAAAGACGGTGTCCGAGATGATCTGAGTATTCAGCAGTGGCTTGTGTGCAGGTTTGTGCATGCTATGTGCTTGTACGTGTGCATGCTTGCATTGGTTGTTTCTCATTTGTGCATTAGAAGGTTTATACGCATTACGCATGATCTTTTTGATTACCGGTCATCAAGAACTGTGTTTACATTACATTTATTCATAGATGCTTTCTTCGATTTTTTTTATGTTGTTTATAGGTCTTTGTGGTGTTGTTTTTTTATATGCATTAAGACAAACCATGTGCAAATTCATAAGTCGACACCATTGCTGAATATTTTCTCTTTAAAACTGCAGTGAACCAAAGACAGTTTCAAAAACACAGTTAAAAATCGCTGGTGTTTCTGATGTCACAAACTACCTTGTAACCAATCAGATCAACGTGTGGGCGGGCTTTAGCATAACTATGACCGCTCTAAAGCAGTCTCAAGAGAAGACAGATTATCCCGATATATTCTTCTGTTGATATGAAAAATCAGGGAGATTTAGCCATATAGGGGGTGTATGATGTATATTATGATTTTATGATGAAATATGCCTTTCTCCACTGACGTTCTGTGTTATTCAAAGCATTTTTAAGGATACGGAGGCAGCGGTCTGACTCTGAGATGGCGAATGGGAACATAGTTTGTGTAACAGTATAGCAACACATTATTAGCTCTCAAGCAAAAGGCTAATCATATTAATTACCTTTATGTGTCCTTCATTCATTGTTATTCATATATTCATTGTTCCATTTATACTAAATGAAGCAGCAGTGTAGAGTTACATTCAAGCTATTTTAAGGCGTGAAGACATTTTTCACAGGAAAAACATTTTTCACATTCCCATTTTTAAGGGCTAAACTTTTTGAAATTACAAAAAAATAAAAATTTTCAGTCTTTCTGCTTAACAATTTCATGTTTAATTTAATGTTACTTGCCGTTTACACGCAAGTAAATCCATACAATTTACACACAAAAATTCCCAGTGTATTTTATGTTATTGATCATATTATGAACAGTTCTACCAGAAAGACTCGGGGAATAAAATTAAGTAACAAGCATTAATTTATTGGCAGCCCAGTAAGCAATTATTTGTAAAGTTCTTTGGCGTAGGCCCCGTCCATAGATCGTAATCCGAGGGTAGCGGATCAGCATCTCCTGCCTGAAGACAAAGGCAGGGGCGCAGCCGAGCCCCCGGGGAAGTATAGACGGGACCATCCTGGTGGTGGTGGGGAGGGTGGAGGTTGTTGTCGCGTCAGCATCTGCGAACTCAAACATGTGTAAGTACCGATCTTTTATACAATAAGAATAAGGGCGTGATTGGATAACTTGAAGGTAACGAGTGACGCAGTAATTGAGTCTTCCTGGCAGAACTTATGCTAAAGCTTTCATTTCTACCAGAAAGACTCGGGGAATAAAATTAAGTAACAAGCATTAATTTATTGGCAGCCCAGTAAGCAATTATTTGTAAAGTTCTTTGGCGTAGGCCCCGTCCATAGATCGTAATCCGAGGGTAGCGGATCAGCATCTCCTGCCTGAAGACAAAGGCAGGGGCGCAGCCGAGCCCCCAAAAGAAGGTGGATTGAAGATCCGTAGGGACGGGGCCATCCTTCCCCCAAAATTGATGAATGAAAGTATACCCACCCGTCGTGAATCCTGAGGTTCCTGAAATAAGAAAAGGGAGATACCATAATTAGCATGATGACGATAGTCATGTACCTATGTACCTAGCCAGACATACACGAGATTCGATAGACCACAGATACGCCACGATAGGCCAGACATAGACGGGTCTCGATAGACCAGATACGCCATGATGGCCAGACATAGACAGGTCTCAATAGAACATAGATACATGCATAGACAGGTCTCAGTAGACCACGGATACAGCCACGATAGGCCAGACGTAGACAGGTCTCGATAGACCACGGATGCAGCCACGATAGGCCAGACATAGACAGGTCTCGTTAGACCACACAAATATATAGCCACGATAGGCCAGACGTAGACAGGTCTCGATAGACACAGATATAGCCACGATAGGCCACACATAGACATGTCTCGATAGACCACAGATATAGCCACGATAGGCCACATATAGACAGGTCTCTATAGACCACAGATATAGCCATGATAGGCCACACGTAGACAGGTCTTGATAGACCACAGATATAGCCATGATAGGCCACACGTAGACAGGTCTTGATAGACCACACAAATATATAGCCACGATAGGCCAGACGTAGACAGGTCTCGATAGACCACAGATATAGCCACACATAGACAGGTCTCGATAGACCACAGATATAGCCACGATAGGCCACACATAGACAGGTCTCGATAGACACAGATATAGCCACGATAGGCCACACATAGACAGGTCTCGATAGACCACAGATATAGCCACGATAGGCCACATATAGACAGGTCTCTATAGACCACAGATATAGCCATGTTAGGCCACACGTAGACAGGTCTTGATAGACCACACAAATATATAGCCACGATAGGCCAGACGTAGACAGGTCTCGATAGACCACGGATGCAGCCACGATAGGCCAGACGTAGACAGGTCTCGTTAGACCACACAAATATATAGCCACGATAGGCCAGACGTAGACAGGTCTCGTTAGACCACACAAATATATAGCCATGATAGGCCACACGTAGACAGGTCTCGTTAGACCACACAAATATATAGCCACGATAGGCCAGACGTAGACAGGTCTCGATAGACCACGGATGCAGCCACGATAGGCCAGACGTAGACAGGTCTCGTTAGACCACACAAATATATAGCCACGATAGGCCAGACGTAGACAGGTCTCGATAGACCACAGATATAGCCACGATAGGCCACACATAGACAGGTCTCGATAGACACAGATATAGCCACGATAGGCCACACATAGACATGTCTCTATAGACCACAGATATAGCCATGATAGGCCACACGTAGACAGGTCTTGATAGACCACAGATATGGCCATGATAGGCCACACGTAGACAGGTCTCGATAGACCACAGATATAGCCATGATAGCCGGACATAGACAGGTCTTGATAGACCACAGATATAGCCACGATAGGCCACATATAGACAGGTCTTGATAGACCACAGATATAGCCACGATAGGCCACATATAGACAGGTCTCGATAGACCACAGATATAGCCATGATAGCCAGCCATAGACAGGTCTTGATAGACCACAGATATAGCCACGATAGGCCACACATAGGTCTCGATAGACCACAGATATAGCCATTATAGCCGGACATAGACAGGTCTTGATAGACCACAGATATAGCCACGATAGGCCACATATAGACAGGTCTCGATAGACCACAGATATAGCCACGGTAGGCCACATATAGACAGGTCTCTATAGACCACAGATATAGCCATGATAGGCCACACGTAGACAGGTCTTGATAGGCCACACGTAGACAGGTCTCGATAGACCACAGATATAGCCATGATAGCCGGACATAGACAGGTCTTGATAGACCACAGATATAGCCACGATAGGCCACATATAGACAGGTCTTGATAGACCACAGATATAGCCACGATAGGCCACATATAGACAGGTCTCGATAGACCACAGATATAGCCATGATAGCCAGACATAGACAGGTCTTGATAGACCACAGATATAGCCACGATAGGCCACACATAGGTCTCGATAGACCACAGATATAGCCATTATAGCCGGACATAGAGAGGTCTTGATAGACCGCAGATATAACCACAATAGGCCAGACATAGACATGTCTTGATAGACCACAGATATAGCCACGATAGGCCACACATAGACACATAGATGACTCATTGACATTTGTAGAATGCAAGGTGAGATTGACAAATTAATGAGAATGGAATAGCATGACACCACCACCAGTAGTTGCATTGGTATTTACCTGAACCGTTACTGGAGAGCTTGCTGAGCTTCGAGGATGAATTTTTTTTTTTTTTTTTTTTTTTTTTTTTTTTTTTTTTTTTTTTTTTCATCATCATTTCTTATATACGCAACTCAATGCAGAGGAAGACCACTGCCGAGGATCTTGATAGCTGCAGTAGAAATACCACTTTCAGCTGCTGTAATGGCAGGCCCAATCCTGAAGGAATGACCAGTATACTGGGACGGAGATGGACTGCAGCTTTGAGGACAGAATCTAGAGTCCTGACCAGGCTTTAGAGAGAGGTGCTCCATTAGTTAGGATAGACAGAGGGGAGATTTTAAGAAATGTAATCATAGATGAGAAGGGACAGAATGTATAACTAATTTTAGAAATTGTTAATGTGATACCAGAGCCTTGAGAGTTTAAGAAGAGAGTAAAGGAATTCGGTGAGAAACGATAATCAGAAAAAGACGATGGGAAAATCTCAGTTTAGCTCCTAAAGATAATTCCCCTGAATGCATGAGCCGTAAATGCTGTAAAAACACGTCTACAAACTGAACATGACAATAGAAAAGAGACCATTGTGGACAATAAAAAGGTAAAAAAAAATAAAATAAAAAAGGTAATAAAAGGGATGGAATGGACTTCGCTTTTATAACTTACTTAAGAGTGAAATGTTGCTGTTTAAGCATAACATCTGCAAAGTTACAACGCACAAAGTTCGAGCAAAGAAAGAATTAATTTAAGAAGTTACTTTTAAAGACTACAGGAATGCTGAGGAACTACCCAACATTCCTCCCGGGTTAGTGGCATCACAAACCCCAAATTTACATAAATCGTGCCCGCTGAACATGATTTATAGAATATCAAGGCAGAATATGCTAATCATTGGCTAGAAGATAACTACACATAAGCTACATAATCCATCAATTAACCATTCGGAATGTTCTCTACATGTTGATGCCTCGTGAGTTTCTCCATCTTTGTCTGACTCCGGTTTGAATCTGAAGCTAAAAGTTTTGAAATTTGTCTGAGAGAGGTAATTAAAGCTGCAAAAAAGCTGTTGAAACTCTACCCCTTGTGCCGGGAGCCGCAGCCTGACTGCATTCAAGAGACAGACATGCACTTTACTCCCCCTCGAATGACAATTTCAGCATACTATATGAAAATCTGTGGGGCGTTCCGAACCAACCTTTCGCACACGCCCTGGGGACACCGGAGACCCATCACGCATCAGTTTAGTAAATGTTGATGAGGAAGAACAACCAGCCATAATCAGAATGGGAAATAGAGGAAACTGAAAAGAAAAGCGAACGTTATAAGAAATAGTGTAGAAATACGATTTAAGTAGGGAGCCTTCTCTTCGAACCCGAGGGTTGATAGCCGCTATAGGATAATTTCTGTGAAGCACCGATGAATAAAACCTGAGCAGGCTTGGTAAATCGTCTTACCACTAAATCTTAATACGAAACTTACCTGAAGTAAGGTGAAGGCATAAGATAATACCTCAATCCCACTTGATATTCTGTTGTTGACTTTTGAGCGTAGAAACCATTTCTCAGCTGTGAAACATATACCTGACATTATTCTCGAGTAGCTTTTGTAGAAGAAAGTTTTATTCACGGCCGAGAGAGCGCTGGCCATGGCAACCGAGGGAGTCCCTTGAATAGAAAAATAAATGACATTTATATCGTACAGATGAGTAAATGTCACTCAAAACTCTTTGACCGATTTGTTCTGGTGATTGGTTTGGATGTTATGATCTAACATATAACTGTTAGTTCTACGGTGTAAATCATGTTTTGGCTAAGTTATGACCTTTACCCTGAGCATCCTTAGTCAACGTTCTCTGTACGTTTTGTACCAAATACCTATTACGTAAATATTTCTATAACACGTCAGTGGATTAAATTAGTTGCCATGAAATTTTGAGTATGCCGATTGTACCGCATTTCAATTATTATTACTTAAACTTAGGTATTAAGATATTTATGATAATATATATAAAATGTAAAACAGTTATAGAGAATTATCAGCACTTGTAAATATATCATTTATTTTCTTTTGTAATTATACTCCTGCTACATACCCATTAAGCCCTACATATATACACTTCGTAACCATATCTACTAGGCATAAGCAAACTTTCACTGACCAACTTGCTCCAGCTTCTTAAAGATATGGCCATATATATTTATATATATGTTAAAAAACGAGCTGAGATATACATCAAATAATATGCCCACTATTTTATTAAAGTCTGCGATCATCTAGGTGTAAGTAGAGATCCTCCACGAGTGGAAGAGATTGGAAAAAACAATCACCATAAATGTCGAAGCAATAACGAATTTAAGGAAGGGCTTAAAACCAGTTGAATGGGTCCCCCTTAAGATGGAAGGCACTCTCACAATGTTGAGTGAGCAGATGAGGAATGCTAGCTGAAAATATTGCATATAAAGCCAAATTAATATTTAAATTTGCTCCTAAGCTTGTTTTAAATTCTATTCAGCAAAGCAGTTAATAGTATGCATTTTGCAAACTAGTCATATGTGCGTGGAATGAACAACGCTGAAAATAATTTACCACTGCACTGTGGAAAATCAGTTACATAAATCTGCATAGGCTTTGGTATGACCATTCAGCAAGATATTCGGTCCTACTGTTAAAGCGTTACAGTATGTTGTGTTGCGCAGTGTTCGAACTACACCGTGCCCTTCGGGGAGCCCCCCCCCCTTTTTTTTTTTTTTTTTTTTTTTTTTTTTTTTGTGCACTTGCGCGTGCCGAGGATTGAAGCGCCTTTCAGACAGGACGCGAAATGTGTGGCGCTGCACTTTGAAACCCATTAATTTCAAGGACTTCCAAAGATGCATAACAGCTACAAGTGTATGCACTATGCAAGCACTATAAAGGATTCACCCTATTATACTTTATCGACACAAATTGAAGTCAAAGAGCAAACAGCCATCCCCAAATAGTCTACATAGGCTGCCTTAGACTTGAACCAGGTTAAACTCTTATTAATTAAGAATACCATAATTCATCCGTTCAATTAGGGCTGATTGTGTGTTCAAAACGAACACGAATTTAATTTGCGCGAGTAGATTACATACAAAGTCAATGCAAAGCAAATAGATTGGGCGACGCGTTTGCCGCGAACTTCTTTAACTCGAGCGAATGTTCAAGCGTCTACTAGACGCGATAGACGCGTATTTGACGCTCTGTTTGCGTTCGGTCTGAAGACCTATAACAACCCAGCCACGACATAATTGGGAATAATGCCTTACCTTAACACAGAATGGATTTCAAGGACTTTGCGTGTAGATCAATAGCATCCACGTTTATATTCGAATCTTTGAGTTAACTAGCCTACGTAAACATGATTGGAATTTGCATCGCAGCACCACCACACCTTGATGCTCATGACAAGAATAGCATGTATAGTTATCTTTTTTTATTTTATTTTTTATTAAGTGAATTAATTTTAAAATCGCCGTCAAGCATGCGTGAATGATATTTTTGCTATTTTAGACATACTCCACGATGATCACATTACACGAAACTGAAATTGCACGTCAAAATAAAACTGTCAATTTTTTGAGACCCCCCCAAAATTTCACGAATCACGTTTTCAGGGGAGCCCATGTCAGCTCCCCCATACTTTGCACCCTGTTGCAGTCTCTGAATCAGCAGTTTAAGACGAGCTGCCGCGTCACCACAGTCACCAATTGAACTTTGCCGCTGAGGAAGTTAGCACTAGCAGCTGAGTAGCCAAGTTAATATACTTACCTGAAAGAAGTTTAATTGTGATAAAGGGGACATGTTAACACTGGCTGCTGCAAGCGCCTGCCAAACTTGGAAACCAACGTAAAAGCCTTAAAAGTGGAACTTAAACTTGAAAAAACTTGAAGAGATCGTCTCTCGTTAGATTTACAGCCGCCATGCGCTGGTTTCCTACACACGTGTCTAGCACTCGCGCACCGCCAGAGTTGGTGAGATCAAATCAACAATATAACTTGTGATGACTACGAATGGAATCGAAACACGAGTGAGTGAAAGCGTCAGCATCTGCTTGTTGTCGCGTCGGCATCTGCTTGTTGTCGCGTCAGCATCTGCGAACTCAAACATGTGTAAGTACCGATCTTTTATACAATAAAAATAAGGGCGTGATTGGATAACTTGAAGGTAACGAGTGACGCAGTAATTGAGTCTTCCTGGCAGAACTTATGCTAAAGCTTTCATTTCTTTTTTTTTTTTTTTTCTCATTTGGATCTGCCTCCATCTTATCAATATGGTTAGATCCAAGTTCTTGTCGGGTCTCGTCTATGTTGGATGTGTTTCGCTACTCTTACATTGGTTTACCCTGTGGATTTATTAGAAAGACTGCCTAAATATCTTAATCTTTGTGTGTATTATACCAGCACAATCCGTTACACCCGCCATGTTAAGATCACGAGTCGTGTCATGTAATTTAGGCACTAAACAGGCACTAAACAAAACAAGCAAATCAAGTGGAAAAAATAAATATCCAAATTGGCTGTTTTTACTAGAATGATGAAACAATCCATGGCACACGAAATGCCTCTGTGATCATCCAAAACACAGTGTGACAGCTAGCGGTCACAGTGCAATGCAGCATGAGACCGAGATAAACAGACGAAAAGGATCAAAAAGAGATAAACAGTTTAGCAGTTAGTAAACACACTTCATGCATCCAGGCCACTAGGTGTCCAATACAACCGTGATTTTTAAATTGAACAAAAATGTACTAAGTGCACCTTTAACTTGAACTCCCCATGACTAATTATACTTGTCTGACTCAAATTTGAATAATTACATTGAGTGGAGGAAAGGGAAACTCATCAACATTAAATATTTATTTTAATCATACTACAGTACATTCTATAAATCAGCCCAGTTCAACCCTCTGCCTGAAATATTTGCTTTTATAAACTGCTGAATTTGGTTGTTTTTTGCCCAAAAAAACAATGCTGGATGAAAACACATCCATTCTGAGAATTCAGTTTGTTCTTACTGTATTGTTGTGCAGAGCGTTCTGTCAAAATATATGCAGCGTGGTTGAGGACAATGATATATAGTTAGAGCTGACAGATATGTAGCATTGAAAAGCCTCAACTGAACATATCCCGGAATGATCTAGGGGAAAATGAAAAACAGTTCGGCTGAACACACAAAGTTTGAAATCCTTCATGGCATTACAAGGTCAGATGCACTCAAAACAGTCACCAAACACTTATGCATGCACAGTCATCTGCTTATTGTGCATCAAAAGACTTGGGCTGCATCCAAATATGAATTTTGCACTACAATATAGTATGTGAAAAGAGTAGTATGTCCGAATTTACAGTATAAAACAGTAGGCTAAAATTACCCGGATGACCTACTACTTCCGACATGATTTTAAAGTGCACATCCAAAAGGAGAGGATTTGTAAATGGCAGCGAAGCAGCACAACTGATGCTGTAGGTCACATGACAATGACAACATAACAAATGTAGTGACGGGATTCATAATAAAAAACGTCTCGGTTACGTATGTAACCCTCGTTCCCTGAGTAGGGAACGGAGACGTTACGTCGGAATGACGACGAAATGGGGTTTCGCTTAGAACACCTATCGATTTCGAGTATACAAAAACGAGCCAATGGCAAAGAAATGCCATGGGTCTGCGGAATTTGCATGACGTACTCCGCCCCACCTCGTGGGTATAAAAGGAGGACGCCGGCAACATGCAGATATGTTTCTTCGCTGAGGAGCCAAGACTGAACTCAGGCGATCCCCGCGGTACAGCGGAAGTGGCAGGAAGACGTAACGTCTCCGTTCCCTACTCAGGGAACGAGGGTTACATACGTAACCGAGACGTTCCCTTTCGTGGTCACTCCGAGTTACGTCGGAATGACGACAAAATGGGGTTACCAGTCTAATCACGCCACCTTCACAGCTGTCTTCCAGTGCCCTGCGTAAATCTGAGCCCTCGAGATATTTAGGACGAAGGACTCCTATTTAGCACAGGAATATCAAGGTACAATGGGAAGCATATCCCAAGCTTTTAAGGGGAAATATGCAAATATCACCAACCCAGTGGGGGGGGGGGCATTTGAAAATACACATATGACCCGAAGGAAACATATGGAGAAACTCTGAGGTGTCCAGCCGCAGGTGGAATATTTCAACCTCAGGGGTAGCAAGGTGGCTTGCCGAGGGAAAGACACATGCTCAGAAAGGCTTACAGTGGAAATACACGTGTGGGGGTAGCTCATGGGAGGGACCATGCACACGGAGGCACCTAGCCGACGCCCAGGCAATAGACACTGGCGCTAGCATCAGGGGTGCTGGAGGAACTCAGGGCTTTCGGAGAAGCTCACCTGAGCAGAATATCGCACGTATCCAGTCCGTGGAGTGGAATGGCGAGCAAGCGAAGACACCTGAGCGGGTCCGGTACTAGCTAGTTGAGGCGAGTACATGAGTGGACACTGGCTCCACTCGGAGATATAGAATCTGGCGAATGTGTTCGGTGTCGCCCAGCCTGCAGCTCTGCAGATGTCTGCCAGCGAGGCGCCATGCGCTAGAGCCCAAGAGGATGCCACACTCCGGGTGGAGTGGGCAGTCACACCAAGGGGGCACGGTCGGCCTTGCTGTTGGTATGCCAAAGCAATGGTGTCCACTATCCAGTGAGACAACCTCTGCTTGGAGAGAGCCTTTCCCTTCAGCTTCCCACCATAACAGACAAAGAGCTGGTCTGAGGTCCTGAAACACTGCGTCCTGTCTACATAAGCGCGGAGAGCGCCTACTGGACAGAGCAGTGCCAAGGCTGGGTCCGCCTCCTCCGAGGGCAGCGCTTGCAGGTTCACCACCTGGTCCCGGAAGGGAGTGGTAGGAACCTTGGCCACATATCCAAGCCGGGGTCTCAGGATCACGTGAGAACCGGCCGGCCCGAATTCCAGGCACGCTTCATCAACGGAGAATGCGTGCAGGTCCCCGACCCTCTTGAGAGAGGCCAATGCAATCAGGAGCGCTGTCTTCATTGACAGGAACTTAAGCTCCACTGATTGCAAAGGCTCAAAGGGAGCACTCTGCAGGGCACTTAAGACCACTGAGAGGTCCCAAGAGGGAACGAGAGGAGAGCGAGGAGGATTCAGTCTCCTCGCCCCCCTCAGGAACCTGACGATCAGGTCGTGCTTCCCTATGGACTTACCTTCCACTAAGTCGTGGCGTGCGGCTATAGCGGCAACATAAACTTTGAGGGTGGAGGGAGACAGCCTTCGCTCCAACCCATCTTGAAGGAAGGAAAGCACGAAACTGATCGAACACCTCCGGGGGTCTTCTCGGCGAGAAGAGCACCAATTGACGAAGAGGTTCCACTGCAACGCGTAGGCGTGTCTCGTGGACGACGCTCTAGCGGAAGTGATGGTAGCCACCACCGCAGGTGGTAGGGTACTCAAACCTGTCTCGTCCCGTCGAGGAGCCACACGTGGAGGTTCCAGAGATCGGGACGAGGGTGCCACAGGGTGCCCCGTCCCTGAGAAAGGAGGTCCTTCCTCAGAGGAATTGGCCAAGGAGGTGCTGTCGCGAGGAGCACTAGTTCGGAGAACCAAGTCCGGGTGGGCCAGTACGGCGCAACCAGAAGGACTTGCTCCTCGTCCTCCCTGACCTTGCGCAAGAGCTGCGCAAGAAGGCTCACTGGGGGAAACGCATAGTTGCGGCCCCGCGGCCAGCTGTGCGCCAGTGCATCCGTGCCATGCGTGCCCTCGGTCAGAGAATAAAACTGGGCGCAATGGGATGAGTCGCGGGAGGCAAACAGATCTATCTGTGCGTCGCCAAACTGGTCCCAAATCAGCTGGACCGACTGGGGATGGAGTTGCCATTCTCCAGGGAGGGGCTGAAGCCGTGACAGCTCGTCGGCAGCACAGTTCAGGGCTCCGGGAATGTGAATAGCCTCAGGTCCTCAGGTGCTTCTGACTCCATAGGAGGAGGTGGCGGGCGAGTTGCGACATACGGCGGGAGCGTAGACCACCTTGATGGTTGATGTACGCTACTGTGGCGGTATTGTCTGATCGGACTAGTACGTGTTGACCCATGAGCAGCGCTCAGAAGTGGTGCAGAGCAAGGCGTACTGCCAGTAACTCGAGGCAATTGACATGCCATAGGCGCTGGGGTCCTGTCTAGGAGCCCGCGGCAGCATGACCATTGCACATGGCGCCCCAGCCCGTGGTGGAGGTATCTGTTGAAACAACAACATGCCTCGACACTCGTTCCAGGGGGACACCAGCCCTGAGAAAACTGAGGTTCAACCACGGGGTGAAGGTCTGACGGCAGCTCGAAGTCACTGGAACTCGTAGCTTGCCTTGTTGCCATGCCCACCTCGGGACTCGGTCGCGAAGCCAAAGCTGAAGCGGTCTCATATGAAGCAATCCCAGCGGCGTCACCGCGGCTGCAGATGCCATATGCCCCAGGAGCCTCTGAAAATGTTTCAGTGGAACCGCCTTCTTGCCCTGTATTTGTCTCAGACAAGTCAGCAGTGACTGCGCGCGCTCGCTCGTAAGCTGCTCGGACATGGCGACCGAGTCGATGTCCATACCGAGAAAAGAGATCCTCTGCACGGGGCAAAGTTTGCTCTTCTCCCAGTTGACCCGAAGGCCCAGACGGGCTAGGTGCCGGAGCACAAGATCCCTGTGTTCGCAAACCTGGTCTCAAGAGTGAGCTAGGATCAGTCAGTCGTCGAGATAGTTCAGGATGCGAACCCCGTGAACCCGAAGGGGAACAAGGGCTGCCTCGACGACCTTCGTGAAGACGCGAGGAGACAGGGCTAGCCCGAACGGGAGAACCGCGTACTGGTATGCCTGCCCCTCGAAAGCAAACCGAGGAACGGTCTGTGTCGAGGGAGAATGGAGACATGAAAGTAGGCGTCCTTCAGGTCGATCGCTGCAAACCAATCCTGGGGCCGCACACACTCGAAAATGCGTTTGGCGGTGAGCATTTTGAACGGCATCCTGTAAAGGGAGCGATTCAATACTCGCAGGTCCAGGATTGGTCGTAACCCACCGGTTTTCTTGGGGACAGTGAAGGGCTGTAGAAGCCGGACCTCATCTCGGCTGGAGGGACAGTCTCGATTGCACCCTTCGCCAGCAGAGTGGCAATCTCTGCTCGCATGATCGGGGCGTTGCCACCGACCAAAGTGGAGCGGACTCCCCTGTATCGGGGAGGAGACCGTGCGAACTGAATCGCATAGCCGAACCTGATGGTGCGGGCGACCCAGCGGGACAGTTGGGGAAGCTCTAGCCAGGCTCCCAGGAACTGAACCAGCGGGGTCATGCGGACCACAGGTGTCCCCCCGGAGGGGCAGCGAAGCGGAGTAACTGGCCCGGACGTGGACAGCATAGCGATCCAGTGTGGGGGCGCAGTTAACATCCGCGCCCTGACAGAGGAGGCCAGGGAAGGACCAGCGTTCCACGGGGGCCTGCTCTGGCAGGGGTCTGGCGACAGAGTGGGACAGGGACGAAGCGGTCCGTGGACGGCACGCCGTGTGAACCGACTCTGGGACAGAGGGGGACGAGGAGAGCACGGCTGGTGGGCGGCGCTCTGTGTCGTCCGAGAACTCTGTGTGCTCAGAGACGAGAGAGTCAGTTCTTTCTGAATAAGAATTCTTCCCCAGCCCTCCACCGGGAAAAGGAGTGGCCCTGCTACCAACTCCTGGAAAGAACTGAGTCCCATCTCTGAGCAGCCCATCTCAAAAGCGCTGCTTAACCCGGCGTCTAGCGGGGGGCGGGGCTGGAGAGGGCTGAGGCATCCGCCCACGGTCTTCCAAGCCAGCCCGGAAGAACGGGCGGGGTTGGAACCGTGGGAGGGTGCCTTCGGCGGTTGGCAGACTGAGGGACCTGAGCGGACGGCGGGCCGTCGGCAGAACAACCTCGATCTGCTCCCGGGCGGTTAAGAACTATTGGGCAGAAGAACTCAACCGCACCGCCGAAGAGGCCGACCTGGGACGTGGGGGTGAGCAGATGAATCTGCCGACCTCCAGCACATCAGACCGGTCAGCCCCAGAGTGGTAAACATCACCTGACTCGGAGAGCGCACGGCCACCTTGGCCGCTCGGAGAGCAAGGTCAGTGGCGCCGCGCTTTTTGGTAGCTCATTAAGAGCCTCGAGTCAGTCCCGCCCTCATGCATAACCATGAGCATCTGGGCCGGGTAGACCACAGAACGGTCATGGGATGCAGTGAGGCGGGTGCCTGTCCTGTGGCACTATAGGAATTCGCCACAGATTAGTGTAGACGAAAAGAACTACAGGCTTCGGACGGGTGCTTAGGATAGCGCCGGGAAGCACTCTGAGGACACAGTAGCATCGCAACAGAGCGCTTCAACCGGGGGGACCCCAGTGTACCCATGGGCAGCGGCCCCGTGAGGGGGGAAAGGCGGATGAGACCAACGAGCGGTCCTGAGAAGACACGGGGGTCTTTCAGGACATCGAGATCTCATCATGCACGTCCGGGAGGAAAGATATTGGGGTTTGCCGTGGACGCGGGTCGGCGCCCTTACCCAAAACCAATCGTCCCAGGAAAGCATGGCCGTCATCTCCGGATCAGACTCAGGCACAGCATAACACACCAGAAGGTGGCAGCTGTGACGAGTCGTCACTTCCAAGAGAACCAAGCCCACCTTATGATGTTACAACAGACATAGCATCTTCCTCTGTAGCTTCAACCGAAACTCGCGGGCCACCCGAAGGTCGACTCGCGGGAATCGGAGGTTCACTAGCGGGCACCGTCACACAGGAGGGAGCTGGGGTCGCGGACAGATAGTCGGCGCCTTGATCCAGACTATAACCCTCAGGTCACCCTGGCCACCAGCCGAAGTAGCACCCCTCGTTCTTTTTTTTTTTTTTTGGGGGGGGGGGGCGCTAGATCGGGGTGTGGATGAGGGGACTCTCACTCTTGCGAGTTCATTGAGTCTCGACCTAAATGACGCGATGATCATGTTCCCAGAGAGAACATGAATCACCCACGAGCGCTGTACAAGCATGATAAAAGCCCTACACACTAGACAGCGCTCGTGCCCATCAGAGTCCGATACCAATCTGCCGCCACTTTTTTTTTTTTTTAAAGCACGGGCGAGCCGTCTTTAAAAAGACGTGCCGCGTGCGAGCTCTTTTGTGAGAGGAGAAAAAAACTCCGCGATGTCGAAGCAAGCAGGGAGAACACACTCACTGGCAGATCACTGCACAGATCAGCAGGCAATGTGAACTCGCTGCAGATCGCCATCACACCAACACCGGAGAATGGCTCGTCTCGTAGAGTGAAGTCATAAATGGCTGTGGAGTGAAGAGATACTCTTGGCTCCGAAGCGAAAACATATCTGCATGTTGCCGGCGTCCTCCTTTTATACCCACGAGGTGGGGCGGAGTACGTCATGCAAATTCCGCAGACCCATGGCATTTCTTTGCCATTGGCTCGTTTTTGTATACTCGAAGTCGATAGGTGATCTAAGCGAAACCCCATTTCGTCGTCATTCCGACGTAACTCGGAGTGACCACGAAAGGGAACTTAGTGTCTCAAGGTAGTGTCTCACTACCTTGTATGTGTTACTCTTTTGTTAATTTGCAATAAAAAATAAATAAAAAAATGGTCACAAAGTACGTAAAAAAGTATGTATTCAGATAGTGTTTTAGATGCAGCCTTTACATCACTTTCAGTGACATTTTCTTTTATTGTCTCAAGTGTTGAATAATAGTTCATTGAGCTCAATATTTGAAGGGAAAAAATGAAGGCATTTAAAGACCAGCATAGTATTATATTATATGACTATAATTGCACACATGCTTCATCAGAGTATATATTGCAGCTATTAGCTAAAACTCTCCACTATTATGAATGAAAAGTCCTACTGTTTCCTTTATCAACCAGTTCCTGAGGAAAATGAGAATGAATACAAGTGCAAAAATAAGAAAGAGGCACAAAGGGTTTGTGAGCTAAAAGGCAAAAAGACAATACATCCAGGAACACAGTCTGGGAATGGCGACACTACCAATAATTCAGCTAATTTACATACATTTAAATGTAAAAACTGCCTAACCTCTGCAGCATTTTTGTTCATGTGCAGAATTTTAATGAAAAAAAAAAAAAAAAAACTGAAGCAAATATTTCCACTCAAGGGTTCTTTGACAGTCAAATTAGGCCTTTAAAAGTTTATTTTAGTCTGTCTGTACTTTTATAGATTTGGTATATCTTTGATATTTATTAAAATAAATACAATTATTAAAACATTAAACATACAAAATATAAATATTCAAATCATTTAACAATACAGTACTCTAGTTAGTAAATTAGGTGATTAGTGATGTAGGTTGATGAAATAGAATAATTTCCAAATATTATTTTACACATATATCTAATATTAATATTATTCATTTTTCACGGTATAAATTGGGTCTTTATGTATTAACGTATAAAGCTGCCTTTTTAAGCTAGCATGCACAGATAAATAATTTAAAATTAATATGACAAAATTCCATAAAAAATAAGAACTGTCCATTTTGATTTTTGACTTTAAATTTAAGGTCCCTATTTTGGGATCAGTGGTAAAAGATTGAAAACATGATCTATAGCAGAAACTACTACTTTTAGTCCATACTTTTTGCCAACCACTGGAGTTTGTGTTGCCTGCTAAAACCTTACCAATTGCTTACCAATGCTTACTGTCTATTGATCAAAGCTAGAGAGAAAGCACATTCTGGGAGGTAGGACATGTTCTACATTAAAGTACCATGAACTGCATTAATGAATTGTCCACCGTGAGAATATTTTGAGGAGGATGTGCTGTATACTGTCTGGCAGACCATAGATTAAACTAGGGCAGTGATAAAATATCGACGAGAGTGCTGGCCTGATCCTGCTGTGACATATGGCACTGTGGGTCTGCAGCTGAGTACTATTGGATAAAAGAGCTAATAGTCGGTAACGAAATTTCACGATCGATTATTCGGGTCTGTATGGAGAAGCTTTGTCAGTAACCACTTTAAAGTAGTGGGGGAAAAACACACATTCGAAAAATGTTAGAAATGAACCCTTACGAAAAAGAAGTTTATTGAAGTATGCTATTAGTATACTTCTTTTAAACTAAAAAAATATACTTAGAAGTGCACTTAAGTACACTTGATTTATACAGACAGAAAAAGTATATTAGGCCAATACTTGTACTCAGTCTTTTGATCGAGATATACTTAAAAGTATAATGAACTATTCTAAGTATACTTGGCTTGTAGTTTTGATTGAGTAGCCTATAGTCTTATAAACTTACAGTGTTTGAAAATATTGATTTATAAAGAAAACAGATATGTCCTAACTCTGATTATCTGAATGTTTGTGTTGGCTAGTCCACTGATAGTGTACTTAAGAATTTTCTTAAAATCTACTTTACTCTTTGCCGACCTTTGACTGAATTTTCCGGCTATCTGTTTTCACCGTTATATGGTAGGTGGCGCTATTACTTCTTATCTTCTAGTACAGAATCTGATCAAAACACAGGTGAAGAAGCAGATTGAAGATTGCTTACATATTGTGAAACATCATGATCATCAAACATTAAACAGCAAATAAACTGCTTTGTGGGTGTGAATGAATTCACTCTTATCAAAAATCTATCTAACATAAATCTGTTATGTTCTGAATCCCATCTGGTTAAAAAAAAGCGATTTTCTCAGCTTTTTGTTTAAAAGGTTGCTTTTTTTAATGAAACTTATCCCAGATTCAAGCGTTAATAAAAAAGGATGCATAAAGCTAAAATAAAATGTTTTTTTTAAATGGAAAGAGTTAAAGTAGTTATATTTCAAGTATAAAAAATTCATACCTAAATAGGAACATAGTTGTATACTTAAAGTACAATAATAATATAGAAATATTAAACTATAAGTATGATGTTATGTTCACTTAAAGAAAACTTACAAGTATACTTGCCGTAAAAACTAAACAAGTATTTGACTAGTAAACTCTCAGTTTACCTATAAGTTCACTTGTAATATAGTTGCAGTACAAATGAGAAATGTAGTTATAAACGTCTCGGTTACGTATGGTAACCCTCGTTCCCTGAGTAGGGAACGGAGACGTCTCGTCGGAGGAGTTTCCAACGAATTGGGATCACGCTAGGGAGACCAATTGCCTTCGAGTGAACTAAAACGAGCCAATAAACATTAGCATGCAAGATTTGCATTCCGCGGCCCGCCTACCAGTCCGAGTATAAAAGCGGAAGCAAGCGCATACACAAACGTTTTTCGCTGAGGAGCCGAACGGTGTCCAGTCCTCCGCGAAGGTACAGCAAGCATGGCGACGGGACGAGACGTCTCCGTTCCCTACTCAGGGAACGAGGGTTACCATATGTAACCGAGACGTTCCCTTTCGTTCGGGAACTCCTACGTCTCGTCAGAGGAGTTTCCAACGAATTGGGATCCCTAACAAAACGCCATGGTGCTGACCCCTTCCAGCGCCCAGCTTAGCTCCCGGCATAGTTTCTTACTTATATGAGGGGAGCTAGCTAGGAAGAATCACACTGCTGTTCCGCAAGACCCGCTCAGTGGATTGGATAACACTGGGAAAGCGTGCCCACCCCGTAGGAGGGAACGCTGCGGAAGCCCCCCCTGCCCGAAGGGAGGCACTGGAATACACGTATGTACTAACCCGTAGGGTAGTAAAACATACGGCAGTCCTTGAGGTAGTCCCAGCCCGGGGGGTGGGAGAGTACTCAGCAAGGACGACAGAACGGGTCTGTCGAGGGGAAGACACGGAGCTAACCCGGAGGGTAGCTGGAACGTGGAAGAAATGGGTCTCCGAAGGGACCACTGTTAAGGCCACCTAGTCTAATAACAACTCCTACGAGAGGTAAAAGACCTGGCGCCGGGCGATCCGCCTCGCCTGGTGCCGGAGGGATGATGGAGGAACTCACGAGGTTAGCCGTTTGTTGAGGAACCAACGGAGCAAAAAGACGCACGGATCTGGCCCATGGGGCGGGAATGGCGTAGCAAGCCGACACAATCTAATTCGTCGCGCTACTGGCCGTAGCGAGTACACGGGAGGAAACAGGTTCAACACGGAGGCTATAAAACCTAGCGAACGTGTTAGGTGTCGCCCAGCCCGCAGCTCTACAGATGTCTGTTAGCGAGGCGCCTTGAGCCAAAGCCCAGGAAGAGGCAACACTCCTAGAAGAGTGTGCCGTCAACCTGGGTGGGCAAGGCACGTCCTGGGATTCATAAGCCCGGACAATAGCATCCACTAACCAGTGGGCTAACCTCTGCTTGGAGACAGCCTTCCCCTTCTGCTGGCCTCCGTAACAAACAAAGAGCTGATCTGAGGTCCTGAAGCTTTGCGTTCTGTCCACATAAACCCGCAAGGAGCGGACGGGACAGAGAAAAGCTAGGGCTGGGTCGGCCTCCTCCAAGGGCAGCGCTTGCAGGTTCACTACCTGGTCCACGAAGGGAGTGGTAGGAACCTTGGGCACATATCCGAGCCGGGGTCTCAGGGTAACGTGAGAAAGGCCCGGACCGAACTCTAGGCACGATTCATCGACCGAAAAAGCCTGCAGATCCCCTACCCTCTTAAAAGAAGCCAAAGCCAACAGGAGAGCTGTCTTCATAGACAAGATATTCAATTCCACTGAAGGCAAGGGCTCAAAAAGGGGGACTCTGGAGTGCTCTGAGCACCAGAGATAAGGGTATGGGGTGCGAATTACGAGGAGGATTTAGTCTCCTAGCACCCTTAAGGAATCTGACGACCAGGTCGTGCTTCCCCAACGACTTACCTTCAACTGTGTCGTGATAAGCTGCTATAGCGGCAACATACACCTTGAGGGTGGAGGGAGACAGCCTTCGCTCCAACCCATCTTGCAGGAAGGAAAGCACGACTCTCATCGGGCAAGTTCAGGGGTCTTCCCGGCGGGAGGAACACCAATCGACGAACAGGTTCCACTTCAACGCATAGAGGCGCCTCGTGGAGGGGGCTCTAGCGGAAGTGATGGTGTCTACCACAGCCTGTGGTAGGCCACCTAGAACCTCCGCGTCCCGTCCAGGGACCAAACATGGAGTCTCCAGAGGTCTGGACGCGGGTGCCACAGGGTGCCCCGTCTCTGAGAAAGGAGGTCCTTCCTCAGAGGAATCGGCCAAGGAGGGGCTGTCGCGAGGAGCACGAGTTCCACGAACCAAGTCCGGTTGGGCCAATACGGCGCAAACGAGCAGGACCTGCTCCTCGTCCTCCCTGACCTTGCACAAAGTCTGTGCAAGAAGGCTCACTGGGGGAAACGCATACTTGCGAAGGCCCCGGGGCCAACTGTGTGCCAGTGCACCTGTGCCGAGAGATCCCTCGGTCAGAAAATAAAACCACTGGCAATGGGTCGTGTCCGAAGAGGCAAACAGATTTATCTGAGCGGCTCCGAAGACTCCCCAAATCAGTTGGACCACCTGGGGATGGAATCGCCATTCTCCCGGAAGAGGCGGCAGCCGTGAGAGCTCGTCGGCCACACGGTTGAGCACACCCGGGACGTGAATGGCCCGAAGCGACCTCAGATGCTTCTGACTCCATAGGAGGAGATGGCGGGCGAGTCGCAACATACGACGGGAGCGTAGACCACCTTGATGGTTGATGTACGCAACGGTCGCAGTGCTGTCCGTACGGACCAGTACATGTCTGTGCAGAAGCAGCCCCCTGAAGCGGCACAGAGCTAGACGTACTGCTTGCAACTCTAGGCAGTTGATGTGCCAATGCAGTTGAGGCCCCGTCCACAGACCTGAAACTGCATCCCCGTTGTACGTGGCCCCCCACCCGCTGGCAGAGGCATCTGTGAACACAACAGCATGCCTGGACACCTGGACTAGGGGAACTCCGGCCCGTAGAAACGCAGGGTCCGACCAGGGACTGAAGGTTTGGCGACAGTGCGGGGTAATGTTGACCCGGAACGTGCCGCTCTGCCACGCCCATCTCGGGACTCGATCGTGAAGCCAGCGCTGAAGCGGTCTCATATGAAGCAAGCCGAACGGCGTCACTGCGGCTGCGGCTGCCATATGCCCCAGGAGCCTCTGAAAGTGTTTCAGTGGAACCGCTGACCTGCCTTGAAAGGACTTAAGGCAGTTGAGCACTGACTGGACGCGCTCCTCTGAGAGGCGCGCAGTCTGACCGACCGAGTCCAACTCCATACCGAAATAAGAGATCCTCTGCGTGGGGCAGAGTTTGCTCTTGTCCCAGTTGACCTGAAGACCCAAACGGCTGAGGTGTTGGAGCACCAAGTCCCTGTGTTCGCACAACAGATCTCGCGAGTGAGCTATTATAAGTCAGTCGTCGAGATAGTTGAGGATGCGAACGCCATGTTCTCTCATGGGAACAATGGCCGCCTCCACGACTTTCGTGAAGACACGGGGCGACAGGGCCAGGCCGAAGGGTAGGACTTGTACTGAAATGCTCGACCCTCGAAAGCAAACCGAAGAAAGGGTCTGTGTCGAGGAAGAATCGAGACATGAAAGTACGCGTCCTTCAGGTCGATCGCTGCAAACCAATCCTGGGGACGGATGCATTCGAAGATGCGCTTCTGCGTGATCATTTTGAACGGGAGCTTGTGCAGGGCCCGTTTCAAGACTCGCAGGTCCAGGATCGGTCGTAACCCACCGCCTTTCTTGGGTACAATGAAGTAGGGGCTGTAAAACCCAGACTTCATCTCGGCTGGAGGGACCGGCTCGATCGCGTCCTTCGCCAGCAGGACGTCGATCTCTTTCCACAAGACAGGGGCATCGACGCTCCGCACACGAGTGAAGCGGATACCTCTGTACTTGGGAGGCCGGCGGGCAAACTGAATTGCATAGCCGAGCCGAATGGTGCGGATGAGCCAGCGAGACGGCCTCGGAAGCGCTAATCTGGGCTTCGAGAGACTGTACCAGCGAGCCCACCCGAACCACCGGCGCACCCGCGGAGGGGCAGCGAAGTGGAAGGCAGGGACCTGACTCCGGAGGCATTGCTGCGGCCGAGAGAGAGGTCTGGGTTTGCAGGGCAACACCTACCTTCTTCCACCGAGGGGCAGACGGCAGGGAAGGCCCGGAGGCGTTCGACTGCGGGCTGTCCCGAGGCGAAGGACGGAGGGGAAACGAGGAGCGAGGCATGGAAGCGTCGGGTCCAGGTTTCCGCACCTCCTTGCCCAGCGGGAGACAAGAGTGACGAGGCCGTGGCGGCGACACTGTCGTCTGAGCGCTGGGGTGAGGGGAATGAGAGCGGCGAGGCAACGTGGCGTCGCACACTGCCATTCTGACCCTCTTGGACGGAGGAGACTGATAGTGGCGAGGCAATGGAGCGTCGTCCTGGACTACCAGTCTCGCTCGGACGGAGGAAACTGGTCTTATTGACTGCCAGTCTCGACCGTGAGGGGAAACGAGGAACGAGGCCCGGGGGCATCGAATCCTGATTTCCCCTCACCCAGCGAGAGACGAGAGTGACGAGGCCGTGGCGGCGTCACTGCCATCTGAGCGCTGGGGCCCGTGAACTACTCAGAGGAAGTGGACTGCTCAAACTTTGGGTACCGCTGATTCTGAATAACCAGCGGCGGAACAGAAACGAATTCTCCACCCGGCCCTCCCCGGGGGAAGGAGTGGTGATGACACACACTCCCAAGAGCAGAACGTCACATACTCTGAGTAGCTCCTCTCAGGGTTGTTTCCCTTTCCTTTTGCTGGGGGAACACAACTCAGAGCGGGCTGGTTTTGAGGTGCTTCTGGACCACAGTGTGGACATCGTCTAACCGAGGGCCAGCGCTGTGACTTACCACGGTCAGTCACTAGGCACAGCTCAACCCCGAGTTAGAACTACGCACGTGCAGTGGTAGTGAGAGAGGAAAAACTTCTGCAGATTTAGGCATGTTTGGCTTGCCATATTGGCACCAAAATGCTTCCATACTGCCAAAATTCTTCACACACATCCCGGCACTTTAGAACAGCCCAGGAAAGTGTGGCTGTTAAGTCTGAATCTTCAGCATGAGAACACTGGGAACTCAGCATCAAATTCAGAGTATAACAGCCCTCTCTCCGATGTAGCGATCGACATCTGTCCTCCCTGGGGCCCCGAATGAAATGCCTGATCCCTCATGAGAAGGACCAGAGACCCATCCGAAAGTCTAGACGGCACACGGCACGCTGAGCGTCTCAAGCCTTTACGAGAAAGGGGAGACGAACAACGTGCCGACGTGGTCATGCACTCCTGAGAGAACATGAACCACCCACGAACGCAGTCTCAACACACTGATTAGGCATGTGAAACCGTGATCGTGGCCGTCAACCAGGCATGCAAGATAGTGAACGTGGCCATCGCTTTGATGACACACAGCACGCTGGGCGCTCAAGCCTACAGGCAGGCGAACAACGTGCTGACGTGGTCATGCTCTCACAAGAAAGCATAAACCACCCACGAACACAGTCTCAGCATGTTTGCGATGCGCTAGAGGAGTGAGTGGCTCGTGCTCACTGAACCCTCAGATCACCAATGTTATTTGCCAAAGTAGCCCTCCCCTGGTGCACCAGAAGAGAAACTAGATCGGGAAATAAGCAAAGGGACTCACCTCAGAGAGGCACACGAGTCTTGATCTTGACCGCGCATCTTGAGCGCCGAATGACGCGCGCTGGGTTGCCGTGACAACCCGCGCTGTCAGCCGGCGCTCGACGGCACACGGCACGCTGAGCGGCTCAAGCCTTTACGAGAAAGGGGAGACGAACAACGTGCCGACGTGGTCATGCACTCCTGAGAGAACATGGACCACCCACGAACGTAGTCTCACACACTGATTAGGCATGTGAAACAATGAACGTGGCCGTCAAATAAGGACAGGAAACGATCGCATCCAGAAAGACACGAGTGAAACGTCATCCTGAAAAGGACGCGATCTTCACTCGTGTTGCTCTTTCAGGAAGAAAGTACTCTCTATCGTGCTGAAGCACACAGGGACCCAACGCGGCAACACAGCGGGGAAACTGCAAGCCCGCTATGCGCACTCAACCGTTTACCAGCTGTGAAAACAGCTTTTGAATTAACAGCATATAGATGCAGCCGGTAGACAGGAAACCGCGCGGTTGCTGAAACGCCATCTCACCGATCTCAGAGAGATCCCCTCCCGAAACAGCAGACTCGTAGCTCGTAAGAAAAATACATTCTTAAAGCTCATTCACTCAGAGAGGACACAATCGGTCGGCTCCGAGGCTAAAAGCGTTTGTGTATGCGCTTGCTTCCGCTTTTATACCCGCACTGGTAGGCGGGCCGCGGAATGCAAATCTTGCATGCCAATGTTTATTGGCTCGTTTTAGTTCACTCGAAGGCGATTGGTCTCCCTAGCGTGATCCCAATTTGTTGGAAACTCCTCCGACGAGACGTAGGAGTTCCCGAACGAAAGGGAACTAGTTGTGTACTCAAAGTTTACTACTGTTACATTTAAAGTATACTTAAAAGTATACTTTCATACACTAAAAAGTGGGCCAATTTAATCCTAAGTAGTATTGAAACAGTACAATCACAAGTATACTTCTAGTACATTGATATTACTATACTTACTACATAAAGTATACTCAAAAATATACTCGTACTTTACTAAAGTATACTTGAAGAAACTTGAACTTGAAGTATACTTATTTTTCGTAAGGGGAGTGAGCTGCAGGAAACAGCACCACCCAAAGCATCACAAGCAGGAGAGAATTTTATTAAACCCCTCAAAGATGCTCATAAGCACTTTCAAGTCAGGTGTGTGTTTTGTTTTAATGTGTTTGAGAGGAGTTTTTCTCTAGCGCATAACTTACGTTTGACAGTAAGTATTCTTATCTGTAACTCTTTATTTTACAAATGCTAAATATCTGGACCTGTCTGACCTGTCTGCAGTGTGAAATGTGTTTTGTCTGGAAATTACAAATGCTGACGACCTACAGCCAATGAGAGAGCAAGATACAGGGCAAGGGAAAGTTCAGGGAAAGGAGTCATAGACCAGAACATCAGCAAGCATGGCTTCTGCAAGCAAACATTCTCTCCTTCATATTTTTCCCCCCTGGAAATCAGCGCACAGGAAACTAGGATCGCAGGCTTCTTGAAAAGACTTTTTTTCAAGACTTCAAAAGAAGTTTTGTGCGTGATCATTTTTATTTCCTTACTTTCTGTATCACTTCTCGTGGTGTTTGGTTTTTGTGACACGTACTGTAGTTTGTAGATCAGACATAGGCTGGGTCCAGCACTTGCATACTCTCTTGAGTGGGTACTTATTTTGAATAACTTTGTGAGAGCTTAAGAAAGCATGTTATAAAATGAATGTGTGTAGTATGAATGTAATTATGATAATGTCTCGCAATGTTTTCATTATCATGTGACCTACCAGAATCAGTTGAATCTCTTCACTGCCATTCATAAATCCTCTCCCGTGGCCTCATGCATAGTAAAGTGTCCATCACACTTCAGAATCTCACCGGAAGTAGTAGGTCATCTGGGTTTTTCTTATACTATGAATTTGTATTACTTTAGATCACATTTATATTACATTACATAATTTATTTTATAGTACATACTTCTTTTGTCACATACAATGTTTCACAGTTATATGCGATTTATGCTTGACCCTGAGTTGTAATGTGTGACCCCCTGTTGCCGATCCATCATGTAATGTGCACACAAAAGCGAATAAATGGTACCCCAGACAGACATGTAAGGGAAGAACAGCGATTTAACAACTTTGAAAATCGTGTAGTGCAGGGGTCGGCAACCTAAGGCACGCGTGCCAACAGTGGCACACAGAGGGTTAATCGCTGGCACGCAAGAGAGAGGTGTATGTATTTCATTCAGATAAAGTAGCATACCTCCCACCTGCATACAGAACTACAGTTTGATGTAATAAATCCTCGTAGTAACTTTATTAAGTTAGGACTTATAAATACTATTGAAGTGTGAGAATTAAACTGCCCAAGTCAATGAAAGTGAGCAGCTCTAACAAACCTTTAGCGTGACCACTGCGCACACAAGTGCCCGACTGACAGCTTACAGCTTATACTGTACATGCTCCACTGTAAATAGTTATTGCTATAAATTTCAACCAAGTATATAGAGTCCTTATTAAACATTAAAATAACTCTGGTGCATGTGGAAGCTCCAATCGGGAGGTAAATGGCCTTTGACAGAGAGAACACTTTTTCATATTCCAGATGAAACTGAACAAAATACATCTGCTTGTTGATATGTACATTTTACTCCTCCCAAAATGGGAAATAATTAACATGCAAGAGCGCTTTATAACGGCTCCCTGTTTGCAGATATGACAGCGCTGATACAACACTCATTGCCACAGATATGGCTGAGCATCTCTTCAGCAAGCCGACGTGCAAACTGCCACAAATGAAACTGAAAGTTCAGCTCACATCCTGACGCTCAACATACAGTTGTCTTCATTGAAAGTAGTGACACTAAATTATCTTACCAGTGCTGATGCTACTCTTGAAATGAGCTAATTATAAATAAAACGCAGCTCATAACTTGCTTTCATTGACGTGAATGTGAATTTGCATATAGCATGGGAATTAAAGATTTAATTTATATTAGATTTGCAGAGATCCATTTATGTTGTCAAGTGTAAGCTGAACACTTTTAACAAAATGGATAGTAAAGAAGTCAGTAAAAACAAATGAATGACCAGGTAAAATCTATTCGTCAAAGTTTAATTTAAGCCTAAAAAACAATGACAAATGTAAAACAAATTCATGACAAATATAAAAAAATACTATTTCTGTGTTAGCCATTATGAATATTTAAAATATGTTTATACATATTGGGGGGGGGGGGGGGGGGGGGGGGGCAGTATATGGGTAGTGGCACATTGATGAACTCAGAAACTTAAAAAATTACACTTTCTGACTAAAAGGTTGCCGACCCCTGGTGTTGTTACGGGACGTGGTGGAGGAAACACGAGGAAGACAATGATAAACAGGAGGACAGGAATTTATTCAAATTTACAAAACTCAGGGGTCAAAACACACGTCAAACTACAAACGAGAACGGACCAGGAATGGGGAGAAACAGAGGGCTTAAATAACACAGGGAGACAAAGGAACATAATTGGGGCACAGGTGACACAGAAGAAGATGATTAACTAAATACAGGTGAATCAACTGAGGGATGATGAGGAGCGGGAAAACTGAACAGGACTAAACCAAAATACTAAGAAAAGGGGGAAACAAGAGTCAAACTGTTACAGGTGTAGTGTGTTCATTGGTAATGAAGACTGAGTTTTTGCTTTTGTATTTCTTTAGTAAAATTCATTAAATTAGTGATTTGAATTGTCCTGCTTTCAAACTGTGTACAAACATTTTTTGTTTTATAGTGTAACGTTTATAAATTCAATTATAAATTATTTTTTGATTAATCATAAAAATATGCAAAGCTCTACTTCTAAGTACAAGCATATAGATCCAAATCTTATTATAACTTTCTTTTTAACTTATAATGTTTATTGCAAGGACAAAATGCAGTTAATGGCACAAACGTGATAGAAAAAGAAATTCATTAAAGTTGCGGTCTCCAAGGTGAGGCTTTGGACATTCCTTGAGGACCATTTTCCAATGAATAGAAATAAAGCATTAAGCATGCTCAAGTAATCATCAATGTGTCTACGCACAAATACACAAGTTTCTATATGCCACTCTGTCTGCTTTTTCATTCCACTCTAATGCTATGTCTTAAATAAACTGTAAATCTCATTGGTTCCAAATGGCTGACTCTTAACGTTCCAATTAAAAGAAATTTGAAGCTAGATTGATTTAGTGTTTCCAGGTAATAAAAGATCAATGAGGGATCAGAATTTTTAGTCAGTTGTTCAATAGTCAGAGTAAATAAACATAGCAAAAACGTAGATCCGATACTTCCCCAAAAACTAACCGAGACTTGTTTGCTGCCAGACTCATTGTTATCAACTCTCCTTCATGTTAGTGCATCTGCCTTGAAAAGCTTCGGGCTTCATTTTCATCTCCAGCCTTCCAATCGGACACAGTCTGACCATCTCCCTCTACAGGTCCTTCTAAAAAAAATTGCATATTGTGATAAAGTTCATTACTTTCCATAATGTAATGATTAAAATTAAACTTCCATATGTTTTAGATTTATTGCACACCAACTCAGGTGTTTTATTGTTTTAATACTGATGATTTTGGCATACAGCTCATGAAAACCCCAAATTCCTATCTCAAAAAAAAATTAGCATATCATGAAAAGGTTCTCTAAACGAGCTATTAACCTAATCATCTGAATTAACTAATTAACTCTAAACACCTGCAAAAGATTCCTGAGGCTTTTAAAAACTCACAGCCTGTTTCATTACTCAACACCACAATCATGGGTAAGACTGCCGACCAGTCTACTGTCCAGCAGGCCATCATTGACACCCTCAAGCAAGAGGGTAAGACACAGAAAGAAATTTCTGAACAAATAGGCTGTTCCCAGAGTGCTGTATCAAGGCACCTCAGTGGGAAGTCTGTGGGAAGGAAAAAGTGTGGCAAAAAACGCTGCACAACGAGAAGAGGTGGCCGGACCCTGAGGAAGATTGTGGAGAAGGACCGATTCCAGACCTTGGGGGACCTGCGGAAGCAGTGGACTGAGTCTGGAGAAGAAACATCCAGAGCCACCGTGCACAGGCGTGTGCAGGAAATGGGCTACAGGTGCCGCATTCCCCAGGTCCCCACTTTTGAACCATAAACAGCGGCAGAAGCGCCTGACCTGGGCTACAGAGAAGCAGAACTGGACTGTTGCTCGGTGGTTGCATGTCATTTGGAAATCAAGGTGCCAGAGTCTTGAGGAATACTGGGGAGAAGGGAATGCCAAAATGCCTGAAGTCCAGTGTCAAGTACCCACAGTCAGTGATGGTCTGGGGTGCCATGTCAGCTGCTGGTGTTGGTCCACTGTGTTTTATCAAGGGCAGGGTCAATGCAGCTAGCTATCAGGAGATTTTGGAGCACTTCATGCTTCCACCTGCTGAAATAGATTCTTGATTGGCATATTCAGTAAAAAAAAGTCTGATGTTTTGATCCTGATTATTTGCTGATTCGGGTGTGAACGATTTGTTTTGATTTCGATGATTGTGTGATTTGAATATGATCATTGAGAAGAAATGTTGATTAACCTCAGGCAATTGTGAGAATAAGCTTCATTGCCAGCAAGGGAAGTGATTTAAAAATGGCGTGTTAAAGGTCAAACGCAGTGTTGGCCAGTTAGTCCAAATTTCTTAAGCAGCTAAATCTGCATGATTTGCCATTTCAGATTTTCTAAATGTTATGGAATTGCTGAATGGCCTGGTGTAACCTGTTTAGCGAATTATATCACATACTTGGTATTGACATTTAGATGCATCATATCAGACTTGGAATTATTCAAGAGCAGAAGTAAAACAGCTATTGTACTCTGTTTTTTTTTTTATGAATTAAGATAAGGCATTCATGTCTCTCTCTTTTATGTTCTTAATAATAATCAAAAAGCAATATTGACAAGAAAAGCTCACTGCTTTTGTAACTTTAATAATCCTCTACAGATAGATATACTGAAAAACTCACACTCTTTGTTCCTTTGCCTCTAATTGATTTCTTTCTTCTTCATTTTATTGCAGACTGTTTACTGATGATGTTTATTTAATTGAAAAATACTCAAAGGCTGCATAACTTATTTTTGAAAAGTGTCCATCACTCAAGGGATGTTAATACAGAGCAGTCCACCAAGACTTCTGCCTGGATCCTCAGTTTACAATCCTAAATTGTCAACGTGTGTCAAGAGTCAATGTGGTTTTGATGGGAAAAAATGATCTAGAACACACTATGAACTGTGTCAGCTGTTTGAAAATACCATTGACTACCTGAGCCAAATTGTATATTCTTTACATGTGTCTTCGCATCGTTTTACCATTTCATATTCATATAGATTTTTTTTCACCAAAGGTGAACTCTTGGTTTAAAGGCTAATCTTGGCAAGATAATGTAAACAATAGTAAAGTTATATCTTTGATGAGTGTAAACAGACAGGACAAAAATATGATTTGTCAAAATAAATGTGTGCATTAGCCTGTTTTAGACAACTTGTGCTGGGATGTGTTTGGATGGGTCATTTTTGGGAAGGTTAATTTTGTCTAAATAGGCATCTAACAGATGGTTTTAAATATCTACCTATAATGACTACTTTCAGAGTGTTGGTAATGGATATGACAATGTTAATATGTTTGGTCTTGATGGAATAGATCTGCTATGTACTGCTGATGTTATTGCTGCTGCTGCTGCAGCGCAAGTACAGGACTTGCTACTGCTACATATGACATGCTGCTCTGAGCAAGTAAGACATGCTGCTGCTGTACAACATAGCGTACTTTAATTACCCGTAGCAGATCTATACAGGTGGAGCTGGGGAAGGTACAGGGTTTATGAAAGTGTGCTGCAACTGCTACTGTACATGCTGACCAAGTATTTGGTTGAGCTGCGAGCTCATTGGCTACTGATACAGCAGGAACCAATCAGCTGTGCCTTATAAATAATGATGTGATTGCAAGCAGATTGAGTTGAGGACTTTTTGGAGTTTAAGGACCTCTTTATAACTGGTTTAAAATTAGTATGGACCTGAAATGTATATATTTCCTAGAGGGAACTGGTTTTATTTATTTTTGTACGTTTAGCTAGACACTGGTTTTTAAGGAACTGTAACAAAAACTAGATTGTGTTTTTTTTTAGCAGGCCTATGCTTTAGAATGAACTTGAAATTGATTTATATTCAGCATTAGCTTGGCAATATTGTAACTGCTTTTGAATTAGTGTGGAACTGGAATCCATAACCTGGAGATTAATTTACATTTTATTTGTAAATTTAACTAGGCTCTGTTTTTAAATGTGTTTTAAAATAACTTTAAATAACTTCTGCTTTGGCTTGTATTTAGCACTAGTGCTTTGAGCAAGATTTTAATGGGATTTAATGCATTACCAGGGCATTCATTTTAATTGTATTCATACATTGTAATGATTTTTAAATGTATTTTACTTTTAAAGTACATATTTGGAAATATACAGTACAAGTGAGATTAATCAGTCTCCTTCCTTCCTTACTTGTTGCTTAGCACTCTTTATTTTGGTTAAAGGGGGAATCTTTGAGACGCGGGAGAATGAACCCGTCAGTATGGATGAACTCGCCTTTAAATTTGCTGTTACAAGTATCAACCGAAACAGAACCTTGATGCCAAACACCACGTTGACCTACGACATCCAGAGAGTTAACCTCTTTGACAGCTTTGAAGCCTCCCGAAGGGGTATGACTCTTTTTTTTGATTTTGATTTGAATTTATTTTACTATTTTATTGTTTGAAATTTGATAAGTAGAAATATATTAAATCAAATGTATCGTTAAAACATGTATTGTTTTTTTTTTTTATTGGTTTGTAGTTTAGATTTATTATATTATATTTATTATATTTTAATTCAATATATTATGTTCAAATAATTTTAAATTGCTGGAGACAGTTGAGAAGGTCAATACCTCTGATGAAGGACACGCCAAAATAACCATTTTAAGGGGCAAATGTGTCAAATTAGGTACTTTGTTAATTTTATGTATTTAATGTATCTAATACAACAAAAACATGGTATTTGTGCCTCTAATGCTTAAATATAGAAATTATACTTCAATCATTTTCATGAAAATTGCCATTATAAGCTAATTTAATGAAAACCCAGAACTTAAAAGGCCAGACTATTGCTTTTATTATGTACATGCTTTGTTCTGTTCTTTCCTCTTCTGTGTTTCTAATACACATTTTCTCATGTCACCTGTTTTTCTTTCCCTGTCTGTTCTCTCTCTCTATTTTTCTTCTCACAGTATGTGACCAGCTGGCCCTGGGGGTTGCGGCGGTCTTCGGCCCCTCTCACAGCTCCTCGGTCAGTGCCGTCCAATCCATTTGCAATGCTCTAGAGGTGCCACACATCCAGACACGCTGGAAACACCCATCTGTGGACAATAAAGACAATTTTTACATTAACCTCTACCCTGAGTACACCTCCATAAGCAGGGCTATCCTGGACATTGTCATTTTCTACAAATGGAAGTCTGTTACTGTGGTTTATGAAGACAGCACAGGTGAGTGACAGTTATGGTTTAGACAGAGGAGACAAAGGGATATTTGAAGGGCAGCTCAATGTGCTTTTTGAGGTTTTGTGATCTTCAATGGGATCTTACCAGCTTTGTGCTTTAAAATGGGACACTGCAGGCCACAACATTTATACTGAAATCCTATTGTCTGCTGGAAAGAGTGACTGATGTCCACATATATTTACATTCTATTATATTTTTAAAAAAAAAGGAAAAAAAAGAGAGAATTTAAACTGAATTCAACAGTAACCCCAGCATTGCTTATCACCATCATATGTTTTGAATGCTGGTTCCCAAGCACCGAATACTGGTATCCCCTTCAGGCCCCTTCTACTTACAATTTTTTTAATATAAGGAATTTTCTATTCTGTTAATGTTAGATTGAGTATTTTTATGTCAATTAACAGTTCTGTAACTGGTTCGGTATAAGCCAATTTAAAGGAGAGACACACAGACAAACCTCTGCAAAGTTTCAAAGATCTACACTGCTGCTGCTGCAGAGCAAGTACAGAGACTTGCTACTGCCAATACATTCACAGACATTGCTGTGAGCATGTAAGACATGCTGCTGCACATGTAACATACATGTATGAACCCCCGTAGCAGATCTATACAGGTGGAGCTGGGGAAGGTGGAGGGTTTCTGTAAGCGCGCTGCAGACTGCTAACAGCAACACTACCTGTATTTAAATGTGGAGCCACAGCTCATTGGCCGCTGATGCAACAGCAACCAATCAGCTGTGCTATGTACTGTAGATGACGATGCGATCGCTACCAAATTTAGTTAAGGACTTATCAGCCTGCACCATCTGGAGTTTCAAGCTAGAACTTGGTATTTATTGTCCCCAAAAAGAAAGAACCGATTCTGAACTGCCAGAATAAATAATAAAAAAAATTGTATAATGCCAGCCTATGGTCATCATTGGCTGCCTGCGAACACCGTCTACTTTGACCCGCCCTCAAACACTGTAGTTGTAGCTGAGGCCTGGAAGATTTTGGTTTGTGTTGTCGACATGTCAATGAGACTCTGTTTTCTGTGCTACAAAAGCAAATCCACTTTGCAAGCACTTTCAAAGGATGAGATTGATATGGTAAAACCAATGCCACAGTTATTGTTTGTATCAAGTGCCGAGGAAGCCTCCGGAGCTGAAATTCAGATATGGTAATAGCATTTGTTTCCGACACTCGCTGTAAGCGGTAGACCCATCACAACAGACTGAGCCATCTGACCAAGCAGAGCACAGTAGGCTCTTGGATTGGTTGGTTTAGAGAGACCAAATCCTTGATCGAACTGTTTCAGACACTCTGAGGAAAAAAAGTTGATCCTGCAATGCATGCAAACCTATTGTAGGAGACCTTCAAACTTAATTAGGGAGCTATAAAATAGCATAATGGGGGCACTTTAAATTCCTGCATTGAAATGCACAGTAATGAAACATTTCATATGTGGCATTGGCGTGTTAATGCATGGTTTCATTTGGGAAGTCTTCTTTTGTTTTTTCTAGGTCAGTTTGGTTTACTTCGCCCTTGCCCTTATCAGTTTAATTTCCTTTTGACAGTATTATTTCAATACCGTATTTCATTTTCTATATATTTTGACTTTTGTGTCCTTTTCTAAACTAAAATGGTTTTGAAAACAGTGAAATATTGACTGAATATTGATCTCCTCCCACGTTGTTGCTGATTACAGACATGTATTTCATAGGCCTTGGCTCATGTGTCAGCAGACTTATAGATTTTTAATTATTATTATTTCTCTCAAAGAGGTGATAAAATGTGTCGATTACTCACTCTGAAGATAACACTGAATAATCAAACAAAAACTGTAGATATAAAACACTTGAAATCAACATGACATTAAGGGTGACTGACTACATTTTTAATAAATTGTCAATATTGTGCATCATTTATCAAAAATGTATCATTTAAACTTTTTCATCAAAACGTAATAACTTTCTCTGCCTCTGAGATGACTTCTGTTTTGATGTAATCAAAGAAATGCAGATGGGGAAATACTAACCTATAAAAATATCATCACAGCACCAATATCACCACACAATCAAGTTACTCCTTACATTTTAATCCAACTAAATAGTTGCATATGCAACTGTAGCATAATGCGTAGTATGCAAATCATGCATAATGCTATAGTTCACCAACACACTTCAAGTGTTCCCCTGATGGCATCAAACTAATCTGGAGAGCAAATCAAATGCAGACAAACTAGAAAAACAACCACAAGTCAAAACAAATTGCCTTGCAAACACTTCTATTTCTACATCTTAAAATGAACATGCTGACACTGTAGCCAATGTCTTTGTAACAATTTGCTAGCACCAGATAGAAATTGTGTCAGATTGACCAGTTTCAAAATTATTAGTGTGTCTGATTCATAGCCAGTGACTTGGATTGAAATCATTAGGGGAGCTCAGGGAACAGATGCCAGCTCAAATTTACCCTAGTATTTACACATCACACCATCTCAGCTGTAGTGTGATTTGTCTTGGATTCCTGTGTGCCCATCCCATCTGTTTGAAAACACAAATTACACACAACTTTCTGTGTTTATGCCCTATATTTTGATGATTTATGATCTTATCATTGCTTGGAAGCACGTTATTATATGGCCAAGACGAAATCAAGGCAAATAACTTGCCTGGAACTAAAAGGGGTATCATACCTGGGGGTTTTTTCTGTTTTTTTTTAACTGAGCCTCAAAGCAATTTTGTTGCCCAAACCTGTTGTTATGACCGACATATTTTTTTATCCATGTCACTGAATTTAGTTGCACAGCCTTTATAAGAAATTCATGTCCCTAATATTAGTCTGCCACCACTTTTATTGACTTTCTTCCTAAGCCTGCATGGGATATATATTTTCTTCAAGATATTAAAAATGTAAGAGATGTGGGTTTTAATTTTGAATCCAATTTGAATCCCTTTAAGTTTCGATTACCATAAAGAGATAATTAATTAAAGCTATTTTAAAGACGTACCAAACACTGTGATGATCTAATAAAGCCATCATGAGATTATAGACTAAAATACAAACAATACCAGCGTCATCAGAAATTAGTCTAGTTGTTTAGACGGTCTTGTCAGATCTAACACCAGGAAACCAGTTTCAGCATTATGACCTAAAAGTGTGGTTTATAATGCCATAACATTTTGGGAGAGAGGGAATAGAAACATTATAGATGCTTATTATTTTAACCTTGACTCCCAGGAGCCCCTACATGTACTGGAGCCCAATATGTATCCGTTTCAGAGTCTCATCCAAGAGCACAGGGACCCCTGAACTTGAGAGATGAACCCCTGAATCTGAGCTTGTCTGGTTATTAAAGTAATATTCATGAAAAGGAAGTCTGTTTTTAACCATCTGTATTCATTCACTGTTGTCTGTTGTCACATTTTAATGCACAAGAATTACACTTAATTAAGTGATCTGCAAGATAGCCGCTTAATAGAATTTGCTCAGCTGTATCAGTGTTGTTATTGTTAACTAAAACTATTAACTGAAATACAGCTGAAAAAAAGAAATATATTTATATATACAAATTCGATGAAAATCTTAAATTTATTTAGAGAGATGCAATCATATGCAATTATATTCTAGTGAAATTAACATAGAGGATCCTTATTATCTAATAACACTGACTGAATCTGTCATTTTCTGCAGTGGCCCTTGCCTAATGCCTTTCCCAGGTCTGTTCAACCTTTAGATAACTTTTTGACTTGCTGTGGTTTAATGCATTACTTTTCGTTACTATATGAGTGTTTTGATTAAAGAGAAGCCCCAAATGCATCTGATTGTTATGTATCAACTGAATAAATGAGTCCCGATGTATGGTCCCTGTAAACATCTGCTATAACACTAGGAAAATCAAAAGTGTAATTACTGCAGCTCGTGATGAGTTTGTTTCTCTTCCATTGCTCCCCACCTTCGATCACCTTTTTTGTGTTCTGTTTTTTCAAGGATTAATGCGTATGCAGGAACTGATCAAAGCTCCGTCCAAAAACAACCTGAAGATCCGCATCCGCCAGCTGGCGTCGGGAGGAGGTGACAGTCGCCCCCTGCTGAAGGAGATGAAGAAAGAAAAAGAGTTTTACGTCATCTTCGACTGCTCCTACCAAGTAGCCGCCGAGCTTCTCAAACAGGTGCATCATTCTTTCAATAAATGCTCGTTCCGAACTTTCATTGAACTCAATGTTGCGCAGATTGAAATGGATTGAAAATGAGAGTCAAATGCTCTTGCATGCTGTGACCCAGCAGGTTCTCAGAGCTGTACTTTAAAGCGGACATGTATATTCAGTATGTTCCATGCTGCCTTTTTTTCTGAATACTACTGAAATCGTATTATTTCACACTCAACCCATCTTTGCTTTCTTTTCCTTCGGGATTCTTCCCAGAAAAACATACTTTTGTTGTGTTTCTCCCCCGCAGCTGATGTCGATGGGTATGATGACAGAGTATTATCATTTCTTCTTCACTACTTTGGTGAGTCTGAAAAGCTCCCTGCTTGCTATTAATAAGAGCTCTTTTCATTGCATTAGATGATGAGCAGGCGAAGTGATTTTCTGCTGTTTCTTATAATTGTTACTTGTCTAATTGTATGATAAAAACCCCACTGACATCTTGACTTTCCTTATACACCCTGGGTGAGATCAACTGTCTTATGTCAGGCTGTACAATATTCATTCTGATTTATGTTTGACTGTGTTCACTGAGTTCACTCATTGAGACATGAAACTGAAATGGTAGCGCAGTATCCTTAGCTTTTGTGCTAATGTTGAAAAAGGTTTTAAAAAATCAGAGTGAAAATGTTACCATTGTGTACCATATATGTGCAGATATGTTACCATTTAAAAGTTTAGTGTTATAAAGGTTGTTTTTTTTTTTTTTAAATACTTTTATTCATCAAAGACACATTAAATTGTTCACAAGTGACTTAACTTTTACATCATTACAAAAGATTTCTATTTCAAAATAAATGCTTTCCATTCATCAAAGAATCCTGACAAATGTATTAGTTTCCACAAAATATTAAGCAGCACAACTGTTTTCAACATTGACAATAATAATAAGAAATGTTTCTTGAGCACCAAATCAGCATATTCAATTTTTTTCTGAAGAATCATTGAAGACTGGAGTAATGATGCTGAAATTTCAGTTCTGCCATCATAGAAATAAATTACAATTAAAACTGAAAACAGTTACTTTAAATTGTAATAATATTACCTGTTTAATTCAGTAAATTCGACTTTCTGCTATTTAAATTCCAATTCTACTTCCTGTGGCTTGTGGCCAATTCAATCCAAATTCCAATTTATGAATTTAAAGCGAGACAATTCTTAAATTCTGAGTCTTGCACAACCATGATTTATGGACTCGTAACAAGAGCTTAAGGCTGCACCACAAACAAAATTGACCATTTCATCTCTTATGGCAAAGAAACACATGGCATGAAGAGGTTATATCTTGTGCAAAGTTTGCACAGCTCTTAAAGCTAATTCTGAACAAACTCTTGTTGTCTTGCAGGATCTGTTTGCTTTGGATCTTGAGCAATACCGCTACAGTGGAGTCAACATGACTGCCTTCCGACTTCTGAATCTAGATGATCCGTATGTGGCTTCCGTGATCCAGAAGTGGTCCATGGAGCGCCAGCTGGCACCGCCCAAACCTGAGAGTGGATTGATGAGCGGCATTATGACTGTGAGGATTGCTCTGCCGTCATGCTTAGTCCTGTTCTAGAGTACTAATACAGTTTACTTTTTTTTTACATTTCCAAATTCTGGGAGTCAGTTTAGTTATCGCAAAAATAAAAAAAGTCTTGTCTTGACTTCCATTATGAGTTCATACTCTGATCCGCTCCTACAAGATATTGTCCATAAACAGGACAATTGACCTATTGGTAAGCCCCTCCCCTCGAACGCAGATGAGCCAATGGCAGTTAAGTATCAGTTGCACGGGACCGGAGCTCGGACATCTTTAGGTTTCAGCGCCATAGAGAAACTTTGGAAGATCCGAAGCTCTTATCGGTTTGATGGTGTTTATGCTACAAAAATGGTCAAATGATGTGCCTGGAGTATTTGTAACACTGATTCCAGGTATCCTGAGAGGATGAGCAATGGAATTTATTTTATTCCATTTCTTAAACCCAAACAAGACAATGCAAAATGTCTGCTGCGTATTAATCCAATGATGTGGGCGCAGGAACCTGGTTCCTTAAGGATTCAACCCCAATCCCAATGAAAACGAAAACATTCATTTTAAGTTACAATTAAAGTTAGTGAGTCCATGCTAACGTACAAACCTAAATAGCTAACTGTTCTTACGTCATATACAGAGTGGTCTACAATTCAGTGCCTCTCCATATTAAACTGGTTAAATGTAATTTCATTTAATCTTACCCTGCGGTACATGAACAGTGTCGATCCTGGATGTTGTCGTCTGCGATCATGACGACCGTAACATGAGGCTTCTCCCGCTTGCACTGTGATATGAAAGCTTTAGCATAAGTTCTGCCAGGAAGACTCAGTCAGCACGTCACGTATTACCTCACTTCTAACCAATCAGGTGCTAACACTCACAGTGTAAAATATTGGTACTTACATTTGTCTGAGTTCGCAGATACTGACACTGCCAATTACCTCCATCCTCCCCAACCACCCTCAAGATGGTACCTTCCCCTTCATCCTCCCCACCACCATCAGGATGGTCCCTTCCTTTACCTCCAGAGGGTCGGCTGCGCACCTGCCTTCATCTTCAGGCAGGACATGCAGATTCCGCTACTCTCGCATTACTCGCTAAAGATGGGGCCTACGCCAAAGAACTTCGAATTTATGCTTGCCGAGCTGTTAATAAATACACGCTTGTTATTCAATTTATCTCCCGAGTCTTTCTGGTAGAACTGTAAACCCTCGCTTCCAAATTAATCTTGTTACCCACCATATTTATTTTAACATTTTTATATCCCTCCATGGCATATTTAAGTCCCACATGAATGCAACTCGATGAGAGGTGGTCCTTCTGTGTCCAAATTTGATCAAAAACATCTTGGGACAAGGACAAGGTTTTCACTCTTACAGCTGTCATTGAATGACAGTTAGCGACTGGGGCTTACAGATCAATTCGGAGTCAAACCTCTTAGTAAATACAGTTGTTGATCCCAAACACTGACTGTGTGAACGCACAGTAAAATGAGCCAATCGCACTGCTCAAAATCCTCATTTACATATAGACCAGAACTAAAACCAATCCCTAACTTCTTATAAGCACATCCTCGAAGAAATCGTACAGCACCTTAAAACATCAACCTGCGCCCTTGACGCACTTCCCACATCTTTCTTCAAAACTGTGTTACACAGCCTAAAAGCAGATCTCCTAGAAGTGGTAAATGCCTCACTTCTCTCTGGGACTTTTCCAAACTCCCTGAAAACTGCAGTTGTCAAGCCCCTCCTGAAAAAGAGCAATCTGGATAAGACCATATTAAACAACTATAGACCGATCTCAAATCTTCCTTTCATAGGCAAGATCATTGAAAAAGCTGTCTTCAATCAGCTGAACAAATTCTTAAGCTCGAATGGATACTTTGACTACTTTCAATCTGGTTTCCGACCCCATCACAGCACAGAGACAGCGCTCATAAAGATAATAAACGATATTCGCTTAAATACTGACACAAGCAAATTATCAGTTCTAGTACTACTCGACCTCAGTGCTGCATTTGACACTGTCGATCACAACATACTTCTTGACAGGCTGGAAAACTGGGTCGGGCTTTCTGGGATAGTCCTAAAATGGTTCAGGTCATACTTAGAAGGGAGAGGTTATTATGTGACTATAGGAGAGCATAAGTCTGAGTGGACATCTATGACATGCGGAGTCCCTCAAGGCTCAATTCTTGCGCCACTCTTATTCAACCTGTACATGCTCCCGATGAGCCAAATAATGAGAAATAACCAAATCTCTTACCACAGCTATGCAGACGACACACAGCTCTACTTAGCCCTATCGCCTAACGATTACAGCCCCATTGACTCCCTTTGCCAATGCATTGATGAAGTAAACAATTGGATGTGCCAAAAATTTCTTCAGTTAAACAAAGACAAAACTGAAGTCATTGCGTTTGGAAACAAAGATGAAGTTCTCAAGGTGAACGCTTACCTTGAGTCTAGGGGTCAAACAACTAGAAATCAAGTCAGGAATCTGGGTGTGTCTCTAGAGTCAGACCTTAGTTTCAGTAGTCATGTCAAAGCAATAACTAAATCAGCATACTATCATCTGAAAAATATTGCAAGAATTAGATGCTTTGTTTCCAGTCAAGACTTAGAGAAACTTGTGCATGCTTTCATCACCAGCAGGGTGGATTATTGTAATGGTCTCCTCACTGGCCTTCCTAAAAAGACCATTAGACAGTTGCAGCTCATACAGAACGCTGCTGCCAGGATTCTGAGCAGAACCAGAAAATATGAACACATCACACCAGTCCTCAGGTCTTTACACTGGCTGCCAGTTACATATAGAATTGATTTTAAAGTCTTATTACTGGTATATAAATCATTCAATGGCCTAGGACCTCAATACATTGCAGATATGCTCACTGAATATAAACCCAACAGATCACTCAGATCACTAGGATCACATCAGCTAGAAATACCAAGGGTTCACTCTAAGCATGGTGAGTGTGCTTTTAGCTACTATGCCAGCCGTAGCTGGAACCAGCTTCCAGAAGAGATCAGATGTGCTCCTACAGTAGTCACATTCAAATCCAGACTCAAAACACATCTGTTTACCTATGCATTTACTGAATGAGCACTGTGCCACTGCTCGTCCGACTGTTTGTACTGTATTTTATTTAATGTTTTAATTATTCTGATCTTATTTGATTATTTCTGTATTTTATCTTTTATTCTAAACGGTTTTAATTTTTCTGATTTCTTTTGTTTTAATTTCTTCTATGTAAAGCACTTTGAATTACCATTGTGTATGAAATGTGCTATATAAATAAACTTGCCTTGCCTTCACAGTTAGAATAACTAGGATTAAGTCGTACCGCTGTTGACTAATCTACTCTACCTGTCCTCCAGAAGGCAGTGTATACTGCTAGCACACTCAGCCTCATTAGACATGCATGAAGAGCTTAAAGCAGAAAGCATCCAGAGATTTATTCAAATCTATTTTTACCATCCAGGTCACATTTTAGCACTGAATAATACCCAGAGAAACATAAGGTGTGTGCGGCAGAGGACAAGGGAGGAGCTCTTTTCCTGTGATCAGATGAAAAGGAAATTAAACTTAAATGCCATTACGTAACAGTCAATATTGTATGAATGGTAAACAAAAACACTTTTTTGCATGTATATTAATGCATTCATGTGAAGTTTGATTATATTTAGAGCATGTTTTGTGGGTAAATTCTTCCCTCCTTCCGCAGACCGAGGCTGCACTCATGTATGACGCAGTGTTCATGGTTGCTGTCGCATCTCAGCGGGCCACACAGATGACAGTGAGCTCCCTACAGTGCCACAGACACAAACCCTGGAGGTATGGCCCACGCTTCATGAACTTATTTAAAGAGGTGAGAATATTGTCCTTTATGTAAAAAAAATATGAATTTAACGCAATTAACGCAACATCCATTTTTTCTGTCATTCTTTGGCTTGTATCACATTATCACGCTCTTATTCATGCAAATGCTTTTAAACCATTCAAGCGCAACAAATCAAAAGAAAGCGTGCTGCCTGTGAATGTCCTCTTTATGTGACACACAAAGACGCGTGCCAATGTCGTGCGTGCCACAATCGAGTTCCCTTTCATGCTTAAACAATAGCACAGTTAACACAGCCAAACTGTCCTTTGTGTCGAGTATCCTCATAAGAGCAGCCTTGAATTAGTTAAATTAAGTCTTAAATGAACGTAAAGAGTTGTGAGAGAATGAGACGCGTGTGTGATCAGCGTCATGTGCAGCAATGGCAGGTTTTAAAGTGACAGCAGCCACTAATTCTGTCTGTCCATAACGTTAATCAAAGAACAAAGGGAAAAGAAAAAAAATCACTCACTGCTCTTGAATTGTGACGATCTGCGGCTGGAGTGCCCGCTTGAGCCTCTGGGGGGCCCTCCTTCCTAGTTTGTTTTCATTATGTTTTACCTTGGACTGATTATGGTTGATTTTACGCACCTGTGTTTTATTATCTTGTTTAGCGCACCTGTCTTAAGCCTGAGTGGCCCTTTGTACCATTGCTCAGTATTGTATGTGTCTGACTGCATTACCTAGCCTTGTTCCAGTTTCAGTTTCCTTGTATTCTAGTGTTTCGGTTCCCTGATTATCTGCCTGTTCCCGGTTTCCCGTTTGCCTTATCCCTGCACGGATTTGATGTTCGTTTGGACTGCTTACCTGGTTTTGACCCCTGCCTGTTTCCTTGTACCTGTCTCTGGATTCTCCTCATAATAAAGCCTGCGTTTGGATCACCACTGTCCTTGTTCCATGTGCAGTTTCGTGACAGAATACTGAGCCACTACTGATCCAGCGGCTGAGAGGAAAGGACCTCGATATGGATCCCACAGTGCAGATCGTAAGCCTCCGTCAAGGAGAACGTCCACTCAAGGTTTTTGTGACAGATTTTTTGAAAATCTCTCTCGTCAGTCCTACTTGGATGATTTCTGTTTAATGATGTTCTTTCGGGGAGGACTGTCTGAACCGCTCGGCTCTGCTATACCGTTTACGAGTTCAAGCTGGACTCTTACCCAATATATTGACCTGGCCCTTTCCATGAGCGGTTCGCTTTTTACTGTGGATTTTTTGGAACTTTTGCTTCACAAAGGACCCGACGATTCGCCACTTTACAAGGGACCCACTGAATCCACGCATCAATTGTCTCCCGGTGAACCAGCGCTTCACACGTGCTCCGCCGAGTTTGCGCTACATGAAAGCCCAGTTGAACCAGCGCTTCGTAAAAGGTCCGCCGTATCCACGCAACATGTGAATCCCGACGTTTTAACACTTCACGTAAGCTCCGTTATATTCCTGCGTCAAGAGTTTTCTACTGAGCGCGTGCCAGCCGAGTCAAGTGAGTCAAGCGCCGCCGAGTCAAGTGAGTCAATCACCGCCGAGTCAAGTGCGTCCAGTGCCGCCGAGTCAAGTGCGTCCAGTGCTGAATCTAGCAAAGTGAGTGATTCAGACCAAGTGATTGAATCAAGCCCAGTGACTCGCAGTCGCAGGAGGAGGAGGACTCGTTCGGCTCGCCAGGCTCCGGTGAGTGTATCCAGGTGCCTCGCCCTGCCGGCCCCGCCTCTGCGCCTCGCCCTGCCGGCCCCGCCTCTGCGCCTCGCCTTACCTGCGCCTCTCAAGCTTCGGGAGCCTTTTCCAGTGGCGGTTTCCAGCCCGGAGGCTTTGGCTTTAAATTTCCCCAATAACTTTTTTGGGGGGGGGGCAGTAGGTAGCCTAAGAGGGCCATGGAGGTGGCATCTACGTGGACCTTTGCACTACCACCTACACCTCAGAGTATCATGGAGATGGCGCCTACATGGACCTTGGTTCTGCTATCTCCACCTGAGCTTTCCATGTCACTGGTCCTGTCCAGCCCTGTGCTCCTTAAGTCTTGGTCCCCGGTTGAGTGTGCTCTGCCCTGGTCCTGTGTTGTGTGTGCTCCGTCCTGTTCTCCTGTCGCTTGTGCTCCAGCCTGTCTTCCTGCCATGTATGCTCTGCCCTGGCTACTTGAAGAGCGTGCCTCCCCGTAGTCTCGTGCCTTGCTCTGGTCTCCAGGCCTCCTGCCTCTCCACGGGCCTGGCCCTCCACCCCATCCCCCGTCGACCTCCCTCCGGAGCTCTTAGGAGCGTCTGGAAGCCGCTCCTTAGAGGGGGGGTTATGTGACGATCTGCGGCTGGAGTGCCCGCTTGAGCCTCTGGGGGGCCCTCCTTCCTAGTTTGTTTTCATTATGTTTTACCCTGAACTAATTATGGTTGATTTTACGCACCTGTGTTTTATTATCTTGTTTAGCGCACCGGTCTTAAGCCTGAGTGGCCCTTTGTACCATTGCTCAGTATTGTATGTGTCTGACTGCATTACCTAGCCTTGTTCCAGTGTCAGTTTCCTTGTATTCTAGTGTTTCGGTTCCCTGAATATCTGCCTGTTCCCGGTTTCCCGTTTGCCTTATCCCTGCACGGATTTGATGTTTGTTTGGACTGCTTACCTGGTTTTGACCCCTGCCTGTTTCCTTGTACCTGTCTCTGGATTCTCCTCATAATGAAGCCTGCGTTTGGATCACCACTGTCCTTGTTCCATGTGCAGTTTCGTGACATGACTAAAGGACTTTTGTAACTTCAATAAGGATTCATATTTTCTACCTGTTAGATGAGGAAGGGCAACTGTAAATATGAAATTTATTATGGGTTTATGCGAGGAGTGTTTTAAGTTCACTTAAAAAAAGTTGTTATATTTTTTGAAGCCTAACAAATAAAAAAAAAATTGCTAGCTGTCAATAACACTGTAATGTTGAATGGCTATAATTAATGTTTAAAATGGGGGGAGGGAATAATTTTCATCGAGACATCAGTAGCTGTATTAATATCAGTGATACTGGCCTTCATTCATAAAAAGATGCCATTAAACAAGTATTTAAAATATACTGTCTTGATGTTGTTTCAACAACATAAAATAGAAAAAGAAAGAGGGAAAAGGAGATGGCATGTCAATTGATGCGACAGCAACTAAATAAGTGGATGGTGAAAGGCAACAGGTAGGATTTAAAGTGTGACGTCCAGGCATGTAGGCTACTGGCCATCGGGACACCCGGTGATCCGACATCTTTTTTTTTTGCCTTAATTGGCCATAAAACTTGTACATCGGCGGCCCATTCGGTTTGTTTTATTTTGCTCAATTGGCGGCGCTGGGTTAGTGCCGGTGTAATGCATTGGTCAAAAGAAGTCTGCGTTAGTTTTTTTTCTGACACACCAGCCCATGAAACACGTAGATCAGCGGCCATTGGTTCTTTTCTTGATTGACTCTGGGCTGGGTCAATCACATCTTTAAACACCTCCACCTTTGGGCTTTGAGTTAGCGTGCAGTGTCAGTGTGTATCTCAAAATAGTCTGAGAGATGGAGAAGAAATGCAAGGAATGTTATAATTTTATAATAAAAAAAATCAGTGCATTTGTTTTATAATATCAGGGAATTTAGTTTGTTGCTTTAAATTTTAGTTCCCTTTCGTTGTCACTCCGAATTCCGTCGGATGACGACGAATGGGGTTTCGCTTAGAAAGCCTATCGACTTCGAGTATACAAAATGAGCCAATGGCAAAGAAATGCCATGGGTCTGCGGAATTTGCATAGCGTATCTCCGCCTTACCTCGTGGGTATAAAAGGAGGATGCCGGCAACATGCAGATATGTTTTCGCTTCGGAGCCAAGAGTATCTCTTCACTCCACAAGCCATTTCTGACTTCGCGCTACGAGACGAGCCACTCTCTCCGGTGTTGGTGTGACGCCGATCTGCAGCGAGTTCACATTGCCTGCTGATCTGTGCAGTGATCTGCCAGTGAGTGTGTTTCTCCCTGCTCGCTTCAACATCGAGTTTTTTCTCCTCTCACAAAAGAGCTCGCACGCGGCACGTCTTTTTAAAGACGGTTCGCCCGTGCATTTCTGGTGGCGGTCGACTCATTTCATATTTTGATGGGTACATTCTCTGCTCTGCGTGTTTGGGTTTTGCTCACGCTAGAGCAGTGTTTGTGGATGACACGTTCTCCCCGCGGGAACGTGACCATCGCGTCATTACGGTCGAGACTCAATGATCTCGTTAGAGAGAGAGTCCCCTCATCCACACCCCGATCTAACACTCTCCACGTAAGGTGCTACTTTGGCTGGTGGCCAGGGTGACCAGAGGGTGAGAGCGTGGAACAAACCGCCGACTGTTTGTCCGTGGACCACGCCCCCCTCTTCAGTGACGCAACCCGCGAGTGTTCAGGGGATTCCCCGGGTCTATATTCGGATGCCCCGCGGGTTTCCAGAATCGCTCCAGAATCGGATCTGTTGTCCATCGCAGCATCACAGGGCGGGCTAGAATCTCCAGGAAGTGAAGATTCGACAGTGCTGCCACTTTCGGGTGTGCATATGGCATTTGTCGAGTCAGATCCTGAGATGACGGTCATGCTTTCCCGGGCCGCTGCGAGCATTGGACTAGACCTTTCACCCTGTCCTGAGCGTTCACTGCTGGACGATTGGTTTTTGGGTGTGGCCGCTGACTCCTGTCAGCGTCCACTCCAATACCTTTCTTCCCGGATGTGCATCAGGAGATCCTCGAAATCCCCGAAGACCCCCATGTCTTCCAGCAATCCCTCGTTGATCTCCTCCGCCCTTCCTTCCCTCGATGGGGCCGCTGCCCATGGGTTCACTGGGGCCCCCCCGGTTGAACGCGCTGTTGCGATGCTAAATGTGTCCTCAGAGGGCTTCTTCTCGGCGCAATCCTAAGCACCTGTCCGAAGCCTGTTTGTTTTTCGTCTACACTTGTGGCAAAATCCTATAGCGCCATAGGACAGGCAGCCGCCTCACTGCATGCCATGGCCATTCTGCTGGTCTACCAGACCTAGATCCTCACGGTCGTGCACGAGGGCGGGACTGACCCAGGGCTCTTCAATGAGCTGAGCTGAGCTGCACCGTACCGCTCTCATCCCCCTCTGTCGCCAGCCCCCTGGCAGAGCAGGCCCCCGTGGAACACTGGTCCTTCCCTGGCCTCCTCTGTCAGGTTGCAGTTATGACCTTCGCTGCACCACTGAGGGGACGTCTGTGGTTCGCTTGACTCCGCTGGTACAGTTCTTGGGAGCCTGGCTAGAGCTTCCCAATCTGTTCCACTGGGTCGTGCGAACCATCAGCTCGGCTATGCGATTCAGTTCCCACGGTCTCCTCCCCGCTTCAGGGGAGTCCGCTCCACTATGGTCGGTGGCTACGCCCCTATCATGAGAGCGGAGATTGCTACCCTACTGGCGAAGGGTACAATCGAGACTGTCCCTCCAGCCGAAATGAGGTCTGGGTTTACAGCCCAATCTCATTGTCCCGGAGAAATCCGGTGGGTTACGGCCAATCCTGGACCGGCGCATCTGAACCGACCCCTTCACAGGCTGCCGTTCAAGATGCTCCTGCCCCAACGCATTTTCGATTGTGTGCGGCCACAGGATTGGTTTGCAGCAATCGACCTGAAGGACGCCTACTTTTATATCTCCGTTCTCCTTCGACTCAGACCGTACCTTCGGTTTGCTGTCAGGGGACGCGCATATGAGTACGCTGTTCTCCCATTCGGGCTAGCCCTGTCTCTTCGCGCCTTCTCAAAGGTTGTCGATGCAGCCCTTGTTCCTCCGTGGGAACACGGGGTTCGCATCCTGAACTTTCTCGGCGACTGGCTATCTTAGCTCACTCTCGAGACCAGGTTTGCGAACACAGGGACCCAGTGCTCCGGCACCTAGCTCGTCTGGGCCTTCGGGGTCAACTGGGAAGACAGTAACTTTCCCCCGTGCAGAGGATCTCTTTTCTCGGTATTGACTTGGTTGCTTTCTCCACTCAGCCACTGCTGACTTGCCTGAGACAATCAAGCGCAAGAGTGCGGTTCCACTGAAGTTTTTTCAGAGGCTCCTGGGCATATGGCGTCTGCTTCCGCTCCTCCGTGAGAGATGCGAGACCGGTGTGCTTCACAGGTGTTGCTCATTCGCGCCATTCTCTCACGTCCCTCGGCCGTCCTGTTCGCCACATAGCGCCATATTTATTCCCTTCCCGCTCAATTGGAAATCACTTAGTTAACAGGTACAGGTGACTGCATTCGACTAAACATGCCAGGAAAATGTAAATGACATTATAGGTCATGGAAATTCATCTTTTTAGTCAGTGAAAGTCAGGGAAAAGTCAGGGAATTTGACATTTGGTTTAGAGTGGGAACCCTGTATATGGCTATTACTATCATGGGATTAATATTATAACTAGTATTATGTATTGTAATGTAGACAGACACTGTAACTAAAAGAGGTTTGAATTTTCTTTGTTTAATTTTCACACTGAAAATGGGTTGGAGCTTTTAGTTTTGAACTCTCAAAGTGCACCAGATTGATTAATTTAACATTAAAAAGCACCAAATTTTCTTACGGGGCACCCCGAACCCCCCTAGAGGGACAGAGGGTCCACTCACTACAGCTTTACCAAAAATCCTGTGAGAAACACTGGTATTGCTATGCCAATGCAGCTTATAGCTTGTTTTTTTTTATTCATCACTGTGGAGTATAGTGCAATTGTATTAATAAATGACAATTTTGTACTTATTTCATCTATTGACTCTCACTCGTTCCTACTCACTCATTACATTACTTATTTATTGTTACAAAACTTGCGCTAAAATTGTTGCTGCATACCCCTCTGAGACTGGGCAGTTGCGCCCCTGGGTCACGGAATACTGTGAATACTGAATACAGTGAAAACTGCTTAATTGTGGAATATTTATCAGACAGTCTTTTTGTACTCTTTTAGACTTTAAACAACTTTTCCTTTAGATTTTTGACCCGTAGGTTACATAAAAATATATTTGTAAATGAAAAGCATGTTTTCAGGGCAGAGGTGCCTGAAAATGGATACTAGTACTTTTGCGTTTTGATCTTTTTTTAAGTCCCAGAGCACTGCTGGATGCTCTCACTGCCTTTGAACCGAGTGAGGGGTCATAACACTTCTCCTTCATGTTTGAGTGTGGGGTGTGTGTCCATCCACTCTGAGAACTCAAAAAGCGATGCTTTCATTTCCACTTACATAGTGACTCGGCAGTCAGAGTGTTCCTGGTTTTAGAAATGGAAAAGGCTTTTTGGCTGTTTTTAAAAATGAATAGTGCCACATTGCATTAGGGAAGGGGCGGCAATGCCCTGCAATGCTCAGCGGTACAGAGAGTGAATTTGTTTCCCTGTTTGAGTCTGCCGTGTCGGTTTGTACTAGAAACCCTCGGTACTCAGTTTGCACCTTATTCACAGAACGGCAATGCCAGGAAAAAAAAAAGTACTGGACTTAAAGCTGTTTTAATGTTTCATGTTTCATCAAATCACACTGGCTGTCATTCATTTCGTACATTTGGATTTGACATCTGGTTGGTTGACATGTCTATTGAGGGTTTTTGAAGAGATGTGTGGTTTCGGTGATGGAAATATGGTCTAATTCGGTGGCACAAGCTAACAATGCTTTCACATTTTTAAAGCTGAAGTGTGTAATTTCTGCACCATTAGTGTCACCAAATGAAATTGGAAACATAATGGCTGTTTTCAAACAGGCTTCTGGAACATATCCTTCGTCTTCCAGAAAAACAGGTAGCCCCACCCCCAAACTCATGCTATAGGTTGAAGTGTGTCAGTTCTGTCCTATAGAGTGCAACTGTTTCAGCAGCCTTGGTTACAGAAGTATTTATCCTATTAATTTTTCCCATAGGGATTTTTAAAGTCTTTGTTTAAGAGTTATAAGCCATAAACTAAACCAACTAGCTATGAAGTGAATCACAACATTATAAGCATTGATTTTAAGCAAAAACGTACAAAAAGACAAAAGTACAAGACTGTGTACTTAATGGTGTTATTGAGGGAAATTAAAAACAAATTATTTCAAAGTAAAAAATAAGAGAAGGATAAAAGTATTGATTTAAGGAAGATGATAATTTATAGAAACAATATTTTGTGTGTATTGTATAAACACATAAATGATTAAGTAGTTTGAGAGCGTAGGGAGACTGACTCTATTGCGTCTTTTGCACAGCGATTCTCTGATTGCTGGAGTTCTTTAATGGTTAATAAGTTATTGTTAAGAATCAATTCTCCTATGGCAGGCATGTCTATTCCTACTCCTCAAGGGCCACTGTAGTGCAGAGTTTAGCTCCAACCCCAATTAAACACACCTGAACCAGCGAATTAAGGTCTTACTAGAAACTTACAAGCAAGCAAGTGTGTTGAGGTAAGTTGGAAATATACTTTGCAGGACAGCGAACCACCAGGAGCAGGTTTGGACACCGCTGCCCTCAGGCATTTTTCTGCCATCTTTTGTTGATCAAAAAACAGGTAGCTCCACCCCAAAATCATGCCGTTTGCTGAGCCAGTGTTGCTCCACAGAGCTACAGTGTTTTACACTTTTGAGGGAAATGAACCTTTAAATGGCTTACTTATAGTCATTTCCACATGTTCAACTGGGAATGGAGAAAGTATTGAGCATCTGAAAAATGATGCACTTTGGCTTTAAGTGTGTGTAAGTGTCTAATTAGGCTCGTTTTAATTTGAGCAAATGTAGAGTTTTCTGTTCATGCCAATACCATGACGAACTGCTAATGAGTCCAGATGCTATATTTTAACGACCCATAAACTCTGTATCACAGCACCATTAAAGCCATAAAACACGGTTGTAAGAGGCCTCTCTACAGACACTGAGCTAGAAAAATTCAAAATGTTGTAGGATATAAAAACTCTGTGAACTGCGTATGTGCTGTAGGTGTTGAAATTCTTCACTTTAACAGCAGAAGCAGCCATGCTGGAAAGCTTTTAATAGATTTCCAGGACAAATAAAAACCCTCTTCATTTCAATTATTCTTTTTCTTGCTTGTCCTGTCCATTTAAGTCATTTTCACTCACTTAAGTACTGTAATGGGAATTTTGGTGCAACTAATCAACTGTGACAGAAGGCTGAACAGCTTTAAATGTAGTATTTGTTTATGTTGACCGTTTAGCAGGAGATGCTGAACAGTGCGGTTTTACTTATGAGCTGCATTTTATGAGGAAATAACTAACAGAAAGTATTATGTGCCATATAATTTTAAATTGTGTAGGTCCTGTACTGTAGCAAAAAAACAATAATAATTTTACATTTCATTTAAGGAGCTTTGATTATATTACACTATAGGACTTGGCAAAGCTATTCTGACGAAACGGCACTGCATACAATTACAGTATAAGACCCACAGCTCTAGTGACACATTTAAGGGATGTTTTCACAGTATTTATCCCTGCTTGGGGACAAATTGTAGGGTTGAAGTGAAAAATAAGTATCATTATGTTATTTTCGGCACCAAAAATGTTTGTGGTCCCATTAGGGTCACCACCCTCTGCTTCTCAAAACCAATAAGGAAAGTTAGTGTTGTCATTATTAAATTATGCAGTACATGTTAGAGATTTTTTGAGTTACACAGATTAAAGCAAGTTTATAAGATATTCATATTCCTGGTCTTATTGTGAACAATCAGTGCTTGTATTCCAAAGAAGAAGAAAAAAAGTGTATTCATCGTGTTTTTTTTTTTCTCTTATTATTATCAACAGAACAATTTGACTAAATCAATAACTAAATATTGTGAAAACCTTATTTCAGAATTTCTTAGTATTTGGTTTATTCCAAAGTGACACACTTGCTTATTTGGTTGTTTAGTGGCCTAGAAATAGTGCAGACTCTGATATATTTCTCATAAAGTTTGTTTCATTTCTTTGTTTTAAATGTCTCAAAATCCTAAACCTTGTTTTATTTTCAGGTTTGAAAATTACTTCAAATACCTACTGGCATTTTCTTTTTTTTTTCTTTTTTTTTTCTTATTATTGCAATGCAGATAATTTAGCCTTTATAAAAAAAATCCTGAAAGCCTGATTTGGTGGCCAAAATCTTTCTTTCTCACCCTAGAAAGTAGAGACATTTAAAGTGACTAGTCAGTCGACCACTGTTATAACACCCAGTTCAGTGAACATGACAGTAAAGGCACATTCACACCAAGGACCATAACGATAACGATAAAGTTATAGTTCCAAAATGTTTTCTAAATATAAAAGAATAGGCCACACCACAACTATAACAATAATGTTATAGTATAACAATAATATCATTGAATCACTTTCAGAATTAGAATGCAGTGCACCCCTTGTCTCCATTGGCTCTATTACAGTTCCCTGCAATGGTGGAAAAGGTTCACATCGAGGTCAGCATCAAGTCTCCAGGTGTCCTGCAGAATAGTAAGCTGTATCCCGCTGAACAAGTCTGGTGACATGTTGAAGGCGAGCCTCTAGTTATGAGATGTGCTCTGAGAAACAGCAACCTTGCTAATAGAAGTGTTTTTTCCTGATATCCCACCTACTTATCAAAGGGCTTGAGCAGGGCTATTACTCTTCCTTAGTTGCCTCAGCTGATTTAATTCTGGGATTGCTTGCTCTCATTTTTTTGCACAACAAAGCTAGGGGAAATGAAATGACGATACACTAGCTTGATGTTCTTGCTTTTTGGGAAAAAATGCAGTCAGGCCTGACCATGTGTAGTGTAAGGAAAAGCACTTGTCATTTATTCAGAAAATAGAAAATGTAACCTAAAGATTTGAACACAGCTTATGTGTTAATTAAATGTGTTAAAAATATATTTTTAAAATTAATCGAGAACTATGCCATTAAACTAAAAGTATGAGTCTGATCTTCCATTCGTTATGGTTGTTGTGGTGGCCTGTGATAAAATGTAACAGTAAATGAAAAAGCTCTGTAACACTTGCTAAAATCAATACAAAACATCCTCAAACTCGAACACATCTGAGATTATTAAAAATGGGTAATCTTGCCATAAGAAAGTTAGTATGAAAAATACTAATTTTTATTAACTTTAAACCTCTAAGATACACAAAATGTAAGTGTAAAATCTACACCTGCATGTTTTAAATCATCCACACTTTAATATTCTATTTTAGTATTGCAGATATATGCAATTCTGTTCAAAATATGTTTTAAATATTTTATTATAAATTATTACTTTTTAAATGAATACTTTAGTTCAGGGTGGATGCATTAAATTGATTAACAGTGACAGTAAAGTAATTTATAATATGTAAAACGATTTAAAGTAAATGCTGGTCTTTTAATGTAGAAAAACTTCAAATAATATATTTCAATGGTATAGTTTTTATTGTATTTTTGATAAATACATGGTGAGCTTTAAAATACTTATTTTAAAAACATTCAAAATAATCTTACAGACAGCAACCATTTGAATGGTAGTGTATGATTTGACTGATTATAAATAAAATAGTGACCATAAAGCTAAAAAAGACAAAGGAAGACACTGTTACTGTCATGATCTTGGTATGTTCTAGTCAACACGCTCGAGGAAGTACTTATTCAAAAGTCTTTAATAAGCAAACCAGAATGCAGGAGAGCACTGGACAATACACAGGAAAATGTCTCGGTTACGTATGGTAACCCACATTCCCTGAAAGAGGGAACGGAGACGTTCGAAATGGGATCCCTATTAACACGCCTTGTTGTTGGCCCTTCCAGTGCCCTGCATAAGTCTCACTTCTCTCCCTTTATCAGGGGCATAAGCTTATGCGGGGAGTCCAAGCCACTGATGTTCCGCAAGACCCACTCAGTGAGAACATTGGATAACACTGGGAAAGTGTGCCCTTCCCAGGGGAAGGAGAACGCTGCGGAAGCCACGACCTGCCCGGAGGGAGTTAACATGTGGAGAATACACACATGGACCAGCCAAGCAGGGTAGTGCAACATATGGAAGTCTCTGGGGTGGTTCCAGCCTAAACCTATGGGGGAAGCACATCGGCAGAGCGGGCTCTCCCAAGGGAAAGAAACTGGCTAGCCGACAGGGTAGCTACCTGGTGTCTAAAGAGCGTGGTAGGAACCTTGGTCACATATCTCAGGACAACTTGAGTCAGCCGGTCTGAATTGTAGGCACCATTCGTGGACCAAAAACAGCGGCCAGCGCCGTTTGAAGCACTGTCTTTAGTGACAGGATCTTTAGCTCTGCTGACTGCAGCGGTTAGAAGGGAGGTCTCTGCAGTGCGTTGAGCACCAGAGACAGGTCCCAAGAGGGTATAGAGGGGTACGAGGCGAATCTAGTCTCCTTGCCCCCCTCAGGAACCTGACGATCAGGTCATGCTTTAAGTCTATTTGTCTATTTGGACTTTGCATGTTCTCTCTGTGTCAGTGTTATGATGCCGGAAGGACGAAGCAGAGAGAGAATCCAAATGCAGCTAATTTAATAAAAATAACAGGAGAAACAAGGAACACTGAAGCAAGTACAACGACCGACAAACCACAACTGAAACACAGAGGTATAAAAAGACAGGCAAACAAGCTAAACAAGATAACAAGGGGGCGTGGCTAATCAGAAACACATGGGGAGACTACTCAACAAAACAGGGAACAGCTGAAACATGAAAGGACAGGGGAACACATGACAGACAAGAACAAGATACACAAACCCCACACCGTGACACCTGGCTCGGGAACTGACGACACACACACTGGCTCGGGAACTGGCTCGGGAACTGACGACACACACACTGGCTCGGGAACTGGCTCGGGAACTGACGACACGGGAACTGGCTCGGGAACTGGCTCGGGAACAGACAACTCACACACTGGCTCGGGAGCTGACAACACACACACTGGCTCGGACTCAGGAACAGACAACCCACACACTGGCTGGGGAGCAGACAACACACACACTGGCTCGGGAACTGGCTCGGGAACAGACAACTCACACACTGGCTCGGGAGCTGACAACACACACACTGGCTCGGGAACTGGCTCGGGAACAGACAACTCACACACTGGCTCGGGAACAGACAACTCACACACTGGCTCGGGAGCTGACAACACACACACTGGCTCGGGAGCAGACAACCCACACACTGGCTCGGGAGCAGACAACCCACACACTGGCTCGGGAGCAGACAACCCACACACTGGCTCGGGAGCAGACAACCCACACACTGGCTCGGGAGCAGACAACCCACACACTGGCTCGGGAGCAGACAACCCACACACTGGCTCGGGAGCAGACAACCCACAAACTGGCTCGGGAGCAGACAACCCACACACTGGCTCGGGAATTGGCTCGGGAACTGGCTCAGGAACAGACAACACACACACTGGCTCGGGAGCTGACAACACACACACTGGCTCGGGAACAGACAACTCACACCCTGGCTCGGGAACAGACACTAGAACAGTAACGGCCACAAGGACAGACATAAACACAGGAACAGACGCTGGCAGTGGCTCGGGAACAGACAACACACTCACTGGCTCGGGAACAGACAACACACTCACTGGCTCGGGAACAGACAACACACTCACTGGCTCGGGCTCAGGAACAGACTCTGGCTCAGGAACAGACTCTGGCTCGGAGGCGGCCATCTTGTCCGTAGACACTGACTCGGAGGCGGCCATCTTGTCCGTAGACACTGACTCGGCAGAGGTGACGTGAAGCGTCTCTGGCTGTGCAGGCGTGACGTGGACAGTCTCTGGCTGTGCAGACGGCTGTGCAGGCGTGACGTACTCGGGCTCAGGAACAGACTCTGGCTCGGAGGCGGCCATCTTGTCCGTAGACACTGGCTCGGAGGCGGCCATCTTGTCTGTAGACACTGGCTCGGAGGCGGCCATCTTGTCCATAGACACTGACTCGGCAGAGGTGACGTGAAGCGTCTCTGGCTGTGCAGGCGTGATGTGGACAGTCTCTGGCTGTGCAGACGGCTGTGCAGGCGTGACGTACTCGGGCTCAGGAACAGACTCTGGCTCGGAGGCGGCCATCTTGTCCGTAGACACTGGCTCGGAGGCGGCCATCTTGTCCCTAGACACTGGCTCGGCAGAGGTGACGTGAAGCATCTCTGGCTGTGCAGGCGTGACGTGAAGCATCTCTGGCTGTGCAGGCGTGACGTGGACAGTCTCTGGCTGTGCAGGCGTGACGTGGACAGTCTCTGGCTGTGCAGGCGTGACGTGGACAGTCTCTGGCTGTGCAGGCGTGACGTGGACAGTCTCTGGCTGTGCAGGCGTGACGTGGACAGTCTCTGGCTGTGCAGGCGTGACGTGGACAGTCTCTGGCTGTGCAGGCGTGACGTGGACAGTCTCTGGCTGTGCAGGCGTGACGTGGACAGTCTCTGGCTGTGCAGGCGTGACGTGGACAGTCTCTGGCTGTGCAGGCGTGACGTGGACAGTCTCTGGCTGTGCAGGCGTGACGTGGACAGTCTCTGGCTGTGCAGGCGTGACGTGGACAGTCTCTGGATCGGCCGGGACCAGCGGCGAGGACTCTGGACTGACAGTAAGTACAGGGAGGACTTCCAGGTATTGCGGGACGCGGGAAGTCCTCTTCCTCCGTCTCCGAGAGCGAGAGGGCGCTGGGCAGGACGGGACCAGCGGTGAGGGCTCTGTGCTGGACGGCGTCAGCGGCGAGGTCTCTGGGCTGGACGGCGTCAGCGGCGAGGGCTCTGGCTTTTGCTCGAAGACTGGCTCTGGCTGGACGTGGCTGACGTGAAGCTCCGGCTGGACGTGGCTGACGTGAAGCTCCGGCTGGACGTGGCTGACGTGAAGCTCCGGCTGGACGTGGCTGACGTGAAGCTCCGGCTGGACGTGGCTGAAGTGAAGCTCCGGCTGGACGTGGCTGACGTGAAGCTCCGGCTGGACGTGGCTGACGTGAAGCTCCGGCTGGACGTGGCTGACGTGAAGCTCCGGCTGGACGTGGCTGACGTGAAGCTCCGGCTGGACGTGGCTGACGTGAAGCTCCGGCTGGACGTGGCTGACGTGAAGCTCCGGCTGGACGTGGCTGACGTGAAGCTCCGGCTGGACGTGGCTGACGTGAAGCTCTGGCTGGACTGTCTCTGGCTCGATGCGGAGATCAGGTGATGACCTGGCGTACCACGGAAGGAAGCTCTCCAGACATCGGCCGAGTGCCTCTCTCCAGTTCAGACCCGAGAGATCGGGGAGCTCCCTCGGATCGACCTCCTTAGCCCCTAGCCGGTAACACAGCTTAACCGCCTCGTCACCGAGAGACCAGGAGGCAGCGAGAGGGGCAAACCCCCAGGTATACTGGAACAGATCGCAGCTATCCAGAGCCAAGGCCGCGATCTGACCGGCGAACTCCCGGCTCATGCTGGGAAGATCAGATGAGATCTGTGCTGCTGGATTCATATCGGCTCGGTCGTTCTGTCATGATGCTGGAAGGACGAAGCAGAGAGAGAATCCAAATGATAACAGGAGAATTTTTATCCTAAAAATAACAGGAGAAACAAGAAACACAGGAACACTGAAGCAAATACAAGGACCGACAAACCACAACTGAAACAGAGGTATAAAAAGACAGGCAAACAAGCTAAACAAGATAACAAGGGGGCGTGGCTAATCAGAAACACATGGGGAGACTAATCAACAAAACAGGGAACAGCTGAAACATGAAAGGACAGGGGAACACATGACAGACAAGAACAAGATACACAAACACAAAACACACACCGTGACAGTCAGCGTAAGTTTCCTCCGGGTGCTCCTGTTTTCCCCACAATCCCAAAACATGCAGTACAGAAGAATTGGAGTTGCTAAATTGTCCGTAGATATTGATTGTGTTAGTGTGAGTCCCAAGCCATGTAATGGGGGATTGAGGAAAGACTTGGCAACCTACCCTGGAAAAATCATTGCATATGGCGAGAGATGGCCCATATAATTAGCAAGAGTCGGATACAGCTGAAATGGTTAATGAATGAATGAATTACTAATGCTACATTTAAATGTTGCTGTTTTACTACACATCAGCGCAAGTGCTGCTTTTTTTACAGTAATGTACTGTTTTATTCATCACATGTTTCAAGTGTTTCTGTTCAGACTCTGCACAATAGTCCCTTCAACTAAAATTTAATTGACCAACAAAATGCTCTTGGGGTTTTTTGGGGTTTACTGACGCACAGTCCCTGAGGCTGCATAATATTCCATTACGGCTATGATTGAAAGACACAGCAGTAAAAACAATGTTGTGTATCATTCTCATTGTATACTGTTTTTGTGCCTCAGGCCCAGTGGGATGGTTTGACTGGACGGATAGTCCTTAACAAGACTGATGGTCTGCGGAAAGAGTTCAACTTAGACCTCATCAGCCTCAAGGAGGACGGCACGGCGAAGGTGAGTCAGCTCAGCTGGACCCTGAAGAGAGACTGCTGCTATCAGCAGAGTGAATGGAAACCTTGAGCCAAGTGTCTAAATGTATTTTGTGTATGGATTAAATTAAACTGAATATGTTGTTTTGAAAGCAGACATATTTATTACCCAGATCATTTGTTTTGACCTTGTTGCTCTCATGCTGATTACACAACTCTTCAATTCTTTCTAAAAGCGAGTGGCTGATGGTGCATCACGACCTACTAAATTATGGACAAAGGTTTGTTCCAGTCTTGGTTTCATTCCATGAGTTTGTGATTAAGACCTGTGGAGAGCTTGGATTTCCTTTCCTTCAGTAAACCAAGTGCCCTTTCATCGGCTTCCCTCTCCCTGCAGAAATCCCTTCACTTCCTTATCGAAAGAGATCGCTGCCAGTCACTTCAGCCAGAATGTCTTGCTGAGATGCATAATGTGTGCCAGTTTTAGTTATGACAGTCAAATCACCATCCTCAATATCCAGCACTGTAAAATGAGCACTTTTTTCCACAATGCTTCGCCCCTCAGTAAGTAACGCATCTCCATAAAAGCCTGCTCAGGCGTGCAGAAAAATGTGCATGAATCCACAGGCAGATATTTAGAGAGCAGCTCTAATCTACTTTCAAAGTTCATTTGAATAAGTTGCTCATTTCAGACTCAAATGAGCTGTGTGACAAGTGCCATACATAAACATAGACTAGATTAGGCTTGTGTTAATAAAGGGTTTGTCGAACAGAGAAAGGCAAGCCCTCCATCAAGCTGTTTAAATCTTTTACTGCTGGCATCCTGTTTTAAAGGAGTCATTTCATACTTTTCTCTTCTTATTAATTTTTTTAAGATCCTGTATAATGTTAATCAAATTGGTTTAATTTAGATTTTTAAGCCACTAATACTATCTCTCTGATTCATAGAATTAGATGGGCTGCTTTTATTAAACATTATTTATTAAATAATAAATTCTTGATGATTTTATTTCTTGAACGCTTTTATCTCATAAGATCAAGGATGATTTGATTCCTGTAACGTATTTTGGAGTCTAAATAAGAGCTATGCTGTCAGGTAACCGGGTAACCTTCTTTTGTATATCTGTCTGTTTGTCCATCTGTCCATCTGTCTATCTATCTATCTATCTATCTATCTATCTATCTATCTATCTATCTATCTATCTATCTATCTATCTATCTATCTATCATCTATCATCTATCATCTATCATCTATCATCTATCATCTATCATCTATCATCTATCATCTATCATCTATCATCTATCATCTATCATCTATCATCTATCTATCTATCTATCTATCTATCTATCTATCTATCTATCTATCTGTATTCATATCAAACTCAGGAGTAATACATGTAAATGAATCATAACCACAATATTATTTTAATTAGTTGTATACAATACTTTAACAAAATTGTCACTACAAACTAACAATACAAATATAAAACAAATAAATAAAAATAACAAGAACAATAATAACAATAACAGTTATATAAAATCTTTACATTTGATATAAATTGTAATGTTTTCCTTGGAGAAACTTTAAAAAAATCCATAAATGTACTTTCTGATTATTTATTGTCAAAATAGTTCCTTTTTAAAATACAACAATTTACCCTGATGACATTGTGTCATTTTTTATAGAAGCTGTGACTCCTCAAAAGTTTAAAGCACTCTGAGGCTCCGAAATCTTCACATCTTTACACATTTTCCATCTACTTTTCCTTCTTGTGTTAATATTGGAAAGAACTTGTAGCTGCTTCATTTACCTAGAGAAATACAGCAGTATAAACCTACTTGTCCTCATCTTGAAATTTACACGGAATATTCTAGAGCTCTATGCATAGATACATGTACAGTATGTATATTTGTTTATCAAGTATAGATTACTAAAGGCGCACACTTCTGATATAGTGCACAGAACTTTACAAGTCATTAGTAGCATTTATGGTGTAATATTGCATCCAAATCAACATGTCTGATAACCATCGACCTTTTCTCATACTTCTTTTTGACCCTTTCTCATACCTCCATCTTTATATGTTGTGTTTTTTTTATTTATGACAACATCAATTCAACATGGCTAGCAAAAGTGGAAAGTAATGCACTTACAGTAAGATGGTACATTTATGAGCTTATATTTTATGAGCTTTATTTTATTGGACAAATGTGTAACTCTAAAAATAAAATTGGGAATGATTATATAATTGTTTTGTTGTGTGTGTGTTTTAATAATTCATGTATACAATTCATTCATAATTTGTAGAGCATGCATTAAATAGGAAAGCATTTTACTGGATTTTATTGAGCAGGGAAGGAGTGTTTTACAGTCAAAGGGATTCAGTGAATTAGGACTAGATTCTTTAATTTTCTTTCATTAAGTTTTTTCCTTTCCTGACCTATTTAATGAGTCTGCAGTGATAAAGTGTTTCCTTCTTTCACTGTCATCTCATATGCTCAGAAACAGAGACTTGTGTGCTTTATGCCTTGTCATTTCTATTGTATTGTTAGATTGGAGTGTGGAACTCTTATACAGGCCTCAACCTGACTGAGGTAAAAGACAGTAAAAACATCACAGACTCTCTGGCTAACAGAACGCTTATCGTCACCACAATCCTGGTAAGAATCCAATCAGTTTTAAAACAAGTTATAATATTTTTAAAAATTCTATTCAGGGATCAACATTATTTTTATTTGGTCAGATTTGTATTTGCCTGTGAATAGTTTCACTGGCCCACCAAATGAAAAAAGAAATACTAATATATATTTTCCATTTATTTTATTGTTGTTTTTTTGACAGCCATTACAGCTACAAATTCACTCAAACAATCCAAAAATTAGACTGCACACTTTGCAAAATGACTAATTTTGAGCAGTTCATCTTAACTCAATCTCACCTGACCAGCATGTGAATATATCTTGTGAACAGGAAAACCCCTACGTTATGTTTAAGAAGTCTGACAAGGCACTATATGGGAACGATCGCTTTGAAGGCTACTGTCTAGATCTGCTAAAGGAGCTCTCCAACATCCTGGGATTCACCTATGAGGTCAAGCTGGTTTCTGATGGCAAATATGGAGCTCAGAATGACAAAGGCGAATGGAATGGCATGGTTCGGGAACTAATCGACCATGTGAGTGATCTCCCACAAAGGGTATTTTTATATCATATCATCCAAATACAGTCTTTGTAGATGATCTTCTGCCTTTCCACCCCATTATATTTCAGTTTATTTCACATTCTTTAGAGACTAAAACCAGACTGTCTTTGACAACTGATTAACCAAGATATTTCAGCTTGTAATGGATGTTTTTTGTAACTTGGCTCCTCTCAGGCAATTTAGCAGAGCTGAGAATTATGTTTATTTACAGCAAGTGTAAGTAGTCCAAAAGTTTTGATAGGAAGACTGCAATTAATATGCATATAAAACGTCAAGGTGCAGGTTTATTGAAAGTACTTTAATGAGAAATCAAATCAGTACGTTTTTCTTTTTCCTTGGAAAGGGGCATTTGTGCTTTCATCTGGCTATTTTATATCAATATTTTTTCTTAATACTTTGCCAACCCCCAGTGTCTTCATAACTCATTTATTTGTCAGCATGGTAGAAGTACAAAGTCTGACAATCTACAAAAGAGCCTTTTTGCACATCTTTAGTTTAAATAAACTTCATAAAACAACAGGAAGCTTCAAACAGCCAGTCATTTTTTAATCAAAGCCTTGTTGTGGGATCCATCTCCGCAGGAGTCACTTGTTTTTATCTTAGTGATTGAACTCTTATATTAACTGCGTCTATCTGCAATTTTTCCAGCAGTACAAGTTCGCATCGCCTTGTAAACCTCTTCTTGTCCCCTTAACCAGATAGCTGACCTGGCTGTGGCTCCGCTGACCATCACTTATGTCAGAGAGAAAGTTATCGACTTCTCCAAACCCTTCATGACCTTGGGCATCAGCATATTGTACCGAAAACCAAATGGCACCAATCCAGGGGTGTTCTCCTTCCTCAACCCCCTCACCCCGGATATCTGGATGTACGTGCTGCTGGCCTGTCTTGGAGTGAGCTGCGTGCTTTTTGTGATAGCCAGGTATGGATGAAGGTCTCGGTTTAACACAAACATCACTTCAGCATCTTGGAAATATAGCAAAACAAATGTGAAGATTGGGTTTCAGATCTAGGAACACTGACCCAATTGTTCAAAAATGTCTTTTATAGTTTGACATAACATGAGGAGACACATGATCAGGCTGTCATTTGAAGATAATTGCTGTTATCTGCAGCTTAAGGGAACATTGTACATCTCTCTTTGAAGCTATCAAGAAGTATTTTCACTCTCGACAGTCTGATTTAAAATGTAAGGCTGTTTTGCAGAGTGTGCCTACAGATATCACGTTTCTTTGTGGGAGTGCATTTAAAGCAGTGTATTTTTCTCATGTTGTATCATTGAGCTTGTGAGATGCCAGAATCAAAATGCTGATTTGATCTTGAAAATCAATAGGTAATAAACACAGCGCCCAGACTTTATTGTATTGCTGTCGGATTATAGATTAATGATGTAAAAATTTCAGTCATGTTTGTCCAGATCCACTTTTTCCCCAAATGCATAATGCACTTTCTCAGTCGGTAATGTTTTGTATGTTGTATGAGTGAGCATAAGGTTGCGTCTGTATTGAAACCCAGTTCATAATCTTTAGCCCCGGGCAATTGTCCACATCTACCTAAAAAGAATATACAAGAGAGCAATGCTGCCTCATCAGAGCCAGATGATTGATTGCTTCAATTAAAATGCAAATGGTCAATAAAAAATGCTGTCCAGTCAGACTCTGTTAATGGACATCTGGTGGGGTCTCAGTGTTAGTGTGGTTCATGTGCACTGGGTGACCCATTTGTTGTCTGCTGGAGGCCTTTTAAACTGTGATCTTGAAATTTGGCAACTTTGATAGCAGACATACAGCAGTTTATAGAGTGAGCGTCTACACACCGTGAGGCATGACTAATGAGTCTTGTGACATGTTCTGATCAGGCATCGATTCACCACGGGAGTTTTATAAATGACCCAATTTATGAGTGGTACAATGGTCATCAAATCTTATAATTGTAATAATTAATACATAAATTAATTATTTTATTTTATAATTAATCACACTCAATTTAAATATTAAATTGACAGCCCTATAAATAATATTTTCTGTGAATTCTCACAGAAATAAAAACAGCTATTTACCATTAAATATGGAAGCAGACAAAATCAATGAAAAAAATACTTCAGAATTGTATTGATCATTTTTATTATATTAATTATATTTCCAAAAATTAAGTTTATAATTTGAATAATATAATTTTATAATTAATCACACTGATTTTACATTAAATTGACAGACCTATAAATTATATTTTTTGTAAATATTTACATGAATTAAATTAAAATGTTCATAAAGAAGCACTGAAGTTTCTTTTCCTGCTCTCACTTCGTTTTGCTAACTGGACAGATTAGAACACTGAAAAGTTTTCCCATAGAATGAGATGTTTTTTAACGTCTCGGTTACGTATGGTAACCCTCGTTCCCTGAGGAGGGAACGGAGACGTCTCGTCGGAGGAGTTTCCAACGAATTGGGATCACGCTAGGGAGACCAATCGACTTCGAGTGAACTAAAACGAGCCAATGAACATTGGCATGCAAGATTTGCATTCCGCGGCCCGCCTACCAGTGCGGGTATAAAAGCGGAAGCAAGCGCATACACAAACGTTTTTCGCTGAGGAGCCGAACGGTGTCCAGTCCTCCGCGAAGGTACAGCAAGCATGGCGACGGGACGAGACATCTCCGTTCCCTCCTCAGGGAACGAGGGTTACCATACGTAAGCGAGATGTTCCCTTTCGTTCGGGAACTCCTACGTCTCGTCGGAGGAGTTTCCAACGAATTGGGATCCCTAACAAAACGCCATGGTGCTGACCCCTTCCAGCGCCCAGCTTAGCTCCCGGCATAGTTTCTTACTTATATGAGGGGAGCTAGCTAGGAAGAATCACACTGCTGTTCCGCAAGACCCGCTCAGTGGATTGGATAACACTGGGAAAGCGTGCCCACCCCGTTGGAGGGAATGCTGCGGAGACCCTGCCCGCCCGAAGGGAGGTACTGGAATACACGTATGTACTAACCCGTAGGGTAGTGAAACATACGGCAGTCCTTGAGGTAGTCCCAGCCCGAGGGGTGGGAGCGTACTCAGCAAGGACGACAGAACGGGTCTGTCGAGGGGAAGACACGGAGCTAACCCGGAGGGTAGCTGGAACGTAGAAGAAATGGGTCGCCGTAGGGACCACTGTTAAGGCCACCCAGTCTAATAACAACTCCTACGAGAGGTAATAGACCTGGCGCCGGGCGATCCGCCTCGCCTGGTGCCGGAGGGGTGATGGAGGAACTCACGAGGTTAACCGTTTGTTGGGGAACCAACGGAGCAAAAAGACGCACGTATCCGGCCTATGGGCGAGAATGGCGTAGCAAGCCGACACAACCTAATTCCTCGCGCTACTGGCCGTAGCGAGTACACGGGAGGAAACAGGTTCAACACGGAGGCTATAAAACCTAGCGAACATGTTAGGTGTCGCCCAGCCCGCAGCTCTACAGATGTCTGTTAGCGAGGCGCCTTGCGCCAAAGCTCAGGAGGAGGCAACACTCCTAGTAGAGTGTGCCGTCAACCTAGGTGGGCAAGGCATGTCCTGGGACTCATAAGCCTGGTCAATAGCATCCACTAACCAGTGGGCTAACCTCTGCTTGGAGACAGCCTTCCCCTTCTGCTGGCCTCTGCTGTAACAAACAAAGAGCTCCTGAGGTCCTGAAGCTTTGCGTTCTGTCCACATAAACCCGCAAAGAGCGGACGGGACAGAGAAAATCTAGGGCTGGGTCTGCCTCCTCCAAGGCCAGCGCTTGCAGGTTCACTACCTGGTCCACGAACGGAGTGGTAGGAACCTTGGGCACATATCCGAGCCGGGGTCTCAGAATAACATGAGAAAGGCCCGGACCGAACTCTAGGCACGATTCGTCGACCGAAAAAGCCTGCAGATCCCCTACCCTCTTAAAAAAAGCGAAAGCCAACAGGAGAGCTGTCTTCATAGACAGGATATTCAACTCCACCGAAGGCAATGGCTCAAAAGGGGGACTCTGGAGTGCTCTGAGCACCAGAGATAAGTCCCAAGAGGGTGCGGGATGCAAATTACGAGGAGGATTTAGTCTCCTGGCACCCTTAAGGAATCTGATGACCAGGTCGTGCTTCCCTAACGACTTACCTTCAACTGTGTCGTGATGAGCGGCTATTGCGGCAACATGCACTTTGAGGGTGGAGGGAGACAGCCTTCGCTCCAACCCATCTTGCAGGAAGGAAAGCACGACTCTGATCGGGCAAGTTCGGGGGTCTTCCCGGCGGGAGGAACACCAATCGACGAACAGGATCCACTTCAACGCATAGAGGCGCCTCGTAGAGGGGGCTCTAGCGGAAGTGATGGTGTCTACCACAGCCTGTGGTAGGCCACCTAGAACCTCCGCGTCCCGTCCAGGGACCAAACATGGAGTCTCCAGAGGTCTGGACGCGGGTGCCACAGGGTGCCCCGTCTCTGGGAAATGAGGTCCTTCCTCAGAGGAATTGGCCAAGGAGGGGCTGTCGTGAGGAGCACGAGTTCCGCAAACCAAGTCCGGTTGGGCCAATACGGTGCAACGAGCAGGACCTGCTCCTCGTCCTCCCTGACCTTGCACAAAGTCTGTGCAAGAAGGCTCACTGGGGGAAACCCATACTTGCGAAGGCCCTGGGGCCAGCTGTGTGCCAGTACACCTGTGCCGAGAGATCCTTCGGTCAGAGAATAAAACCACTGGCAATGGGTCGTGTCCGGAGAGGCAAACAGATCTACCTGAGCGGCTCCGAAGATTCCCCAAATCAGCTGGACCACCTGGGGATGGAGTCGCCATTCTCCTGGAAGAGGCGGCTGCCGTGAGAGCTCGTCGGCCACACGGTTGAGCACACCCGGGATGTGAATGGCCCGAAGCGACCTCGGATGCTTCTGACTCCATAGGAGGAGATGGACTCCCATAGAATGAGATGTTTATTAACCTTCGTTCCTAGCAGTTATTGATAGCCTGTTGGCAAGAAGAAAACATTTTTAGCTGTTCTTGCCAAACATGCACCCTCTCAAACACAGTATTAATACTCAGTCTTCTGTGTTGTAAAGTCTGTTTTCTTTGATTCTCGACAGGTTCACACCGTATGAATGGTATAACCCTCACCCCTGCAACCCCTCGTCTGAAGTGGTTCAGAACAACTTCACACTCTTGAATAGTTTATGGTTTGGTGTCGCAGCTCTAATGCGTCAAGGTATGTTAAACACAACACTGCAAAAGTTCTGCATTGTTTTAGCTGATAAAAAAAAACTGGAACAAGTGCCATTTATTTAGATAAAGAACAATGTCACAAGCACTGTGGTTGCTCTGCTACATCTGTTTGAGCTTGAGGGTAGTTGACTTTATACATTCACCAAAAATCACCTTGAGACCAGTTTGTTGAAATTAATAGGATTTTTTTTCTTTTTTTCAGAAAAGTGAAAGTGGTTGTGTGGTGTGTTTTGATTTTATTTTTATTTTTTTTTCAGAAAAGTGAAAGTGGTTGTGTGGTGTGTTTTGATTTTATTTTAATTTATTTATTTTTTCAGAAAAGTGAAAGTGGTTGTGTGGTGTGTTTGGATTTTATTTATTTATTTATTTTTCAGAAAAGTGAAAGTGGTTGTGTGGTGTGTTTTGATTTTATTTTATTTTTTTCCGTTTGAGATTTCATTCAATGACATTCATACAGTAGGGAATTGTAGTGGACTGAAGACGACAACACACCTCTGGAACAGTTATAAGTCACAACCAGTAATTGAATTGATTTTTGTTCTGACTTGCAAAATTTTAGCTTGGTTTCCTCTGGTGTAATAGATGCTAGTGAGAAGAGGTCTGTAGGTTCCGCTACAGAAGGCATGAAACAAAATGGATGACCTGTCAGGTGTGCAGAAAAGTGTAAAACGCCAAGAGCATCTTTAATGAGCACAGGAGAACCAGACAAATTTGCAGCATAGTCTGACCTTACGTTACAGAGAGATTTCTTCTGAAATATTAGATAAATCTTATTTACATCAGGGGGGCCATTCAGCCATGAAGATGGAAATTTACAATAAAGTAGAGTGCAGTTGGATTTTTGGGTATTCCATTATGGTTAAAGCAGGTCATATTTATACTATGTGAGAAAAATGCTAAAGTCAGCATGAAATGAAAATTGTCCATATATATTTTGTAAATGCATGTTATTAATCTTATTGTGAACAATTCATCCACATACATTTTTTGTTTGTTTTTTTCCCGATCACAATATCTTCAGAAAAATATCTCTCTGATGTATGCTGGACTTATTTAGGCCTCTTAAACCCAGCCTCTTTATTACAATTAACTGCAAACTCTCCGTTTTGAGTGCGAGACCTACATCTCTAAATTCAATCAACGACTGATGGATATAACCAAGTCTTTTTATTTCTATTAATAATAATGGGAATGTCTAAAAATGTCATTTGATAAATAACTAATGCTGATGTAGAATAGGGTGTTTACATAGAAAATAGACATAGTCTTAATCAGCAAATAACAGGTTCATTCTAATTCAATTCTGAGGGTTAGAGAGAGATAGTAGGAAATCGTCATATAAAACTAGATTTCCGGTAGATTTGTTGGCACAAAAAAAGCTTTGGCTATGATAAAAAAAAGTGATAATTATTTACGACATGACTCTTTAATATGATCAAAAAGCTTTTTTGAAACCCACACATAGTGTTAATTGGGCTGATTTAGTTGGTGTTCCTCTTGTGTGGATGTTTGTGTGTTGTGCATATGTGTTCACATTATTACCCACCGCAGCTAAACCTCCCACATGAGGTTACTGAAATAACCTTGCTTGTCATCTTTTTTATCTCATCAATTAAAACATGCAGGGTTTTACCAATTAGCCAACGGTAGATAAACAGTGAGAACATAAAATCACAAAAAGTATTTTTTGTCCTTATGTTGACAGAACAATATTTTAAGATATTTTTATTGTTTGGGTTTTCATGAGCTCTCCAGATGAATTATTCAATAAATAGATTGATATTCTTGTCTTTCGTTGTGATAATATCAGAGCTATGATTGACAGTTGTGTCCTCCCCATGCCATTTAAGAGTAAGATATAGGTCAGTAGTTAGCATTTAGCCATGCTAATTATCTGAGATTAGCAGCACAGCTTTTCCAAAGGAACAAAAACGGCTCATGGTGTCTGTCAATGAGCTGTTGCTCCCCAGGTGGCTAATGTAAATGTGTTTGGTATCTTTTAAAAGGATTTATTAGCATGAGCATTACTGAAAGGTCAAGATCATGCATTAGCCCTGCTAAAAAAAAAAAAAAACTTCAAACAACCCTTGAACAGTTTTTGTTGCTGGTTTTTAGCCAATTTAGCTAGCCAGACTAGCTGACTAGCCCAACTAAAACCGAAACAAAATAGCCTGACCATCTTAAACACACTAAATTTGATTAAATTGGGTTGTCTTTTCAGTTAGCTACACTAATGCAAATAGAACCATTTTGAAAATAATAAACACTATGTTTTTCATTTTCCTCCCTTTGAATTCAAAAGAAATATAGATCATAATACGTTATCCACTCTATACTCATGGCTGACTACTTTAAAGTACTACTTTTTTGCCGACTGCTTTGGTGGGTAATCACTGTTTTTAGATATATTGCTTGGATCAAAGGTAATCATTTAGCTGGCAATTTTAAAGTTGTGCTCTACATGACGAAAGACAAACAAATGCACAGTACACACTGTGAATTTGTGCTGTCGTTCTGACTTCCAGCTACCTCAACACTGGCCATCCATGCATGAAAAACAATCACTGCATCTTCAGTATCATACATCAGACTTCGACTCAGTGGTCTGTCTTTCTAATTACAAAATGAACATATATGGGAGGATAACTTCCTATTAACTGCTTAATATATCTTGATAGCACACCTAGTGGTGACTTTGCTTATAAGGACAGATTCATTCAAATAAATAGTATTCTGTTTTTCTTGGCTTTTTGCGTGTGAGATTGTTTGAGGATGTGTGTATGCTTGCTTGTGTATCAGGGTTGTTTTCTCAGAGGAGACAGTGCCTTAAATATCAGAATAAAAACTCTTTAACTGTACAAAAGTAATACAAAACAAATATTACGAAATAGTGTATGAAATGATGTGTAAACCACTTTTGTAATGTACTGTTCAACAGATAAAGATTCAGAGAGAGGCAGCATCTCTTTCACTCAAGCTTATTCACTTAAAAAAAACTGAGATGCATAAGCTCAGATCAATGAGGCCTAAGATCAATCAGTTACAAAAAGAAGTACAAAACCTGTCCTATTTAAAAGAAAATAAGTTGATTAAAAGATTTAATCCGATATTTGGCAATAACATAGCATAAAGAGATAATTAAAAGTGTTTTAACAGTTTTTGGGAAGTTGTTATACCATGTGTGAGAAAAGTCAGTAAGTTTTAGTCCAACAGGATAACATTAACAAGCATTTTTTGGGGGAAAGTAAGGGTTAAGAATGTTTTGTGAATCCGGCCACTGTTTTCACATTTCATGTTGTTGTTGTTGTTGTTGTTGCTGCCGTCTGTGTCAACAAAGATAATAATTTATAGTGAATGTAAGAATCGGTTTCTAGCAGAGTAACTACAGGAGTCAAATGTGTTCATCACATGTGAAAATTGTATCTAATGTTATTTCATTGAAAACCAACCAAACTGTTTTTGTTAAATGTCATTTACTTGTAAAGCTGTCTTTGTTTAAATGTCACTTGGTTATGAATTTTGTTATCTATTGCAATGACATTCTAAACATTTTCCAGCATGGCTTAAGTGTCCAAGTACTTTTGGGGCCCGTGTTTAGCTAAGCTTTTGTTTATTTCAGGATCTGAGCTGATGCCTAAAGCTCTGTCCACCAGAATCGTGGGAGGGATCTGGTGGTTCTTCACTTTAATTATCATATCTTCATACACGGCCAACCTGGCTGCTTTCCTCACAGTGGAGAGAATGGACTCCCCAATCGATTCAGCTGACGATTTAGCCAAGCAGACTAGAATTGAATACGGTGCAGTGAGAGATGGCTCCACAATGACTTTCTTTAAGGTAACATGTTCTCATCTTGCACGCAGGATCGATGTTCCTTAACTCACCGTTCACATAAAAGCTACTGAAATACAGAAGGAACAGCCAGCCACAATCCAAACGCTCAGCGAATTATCAATTTTACAAGAGGCTGCCTGCACAGAAGAAGCTGGAGCTTTTAGGAGTACGTTTATTGGATTTCTGCTAGGAAGTAAAAAAGAAGATCAATCCTGTGTGTCTGTCTCATGATAAGATACAAACTAATAAAACGGATTCAGAGTCACACACAGATGAGTTTTGAGTTGTGTTATCCAGAAAATTTCACATCCAATAAATGTCCCCTCTTTCTGAGAGGGGAATTCCATGAATAAATTGCACTAGATAATTGTGCTGCTTATTTGCACAGGATGTCTACATTGTTTTAGTGCCATTCACAAAATAAATTATGCTAATCAGGTAGCAATGCAAACACAGTGGAAAATTTGTGCTAAATGGAATTTCACACGTACATGAAATCAGATGTAGTAATTTATGCGTATTTGGCGAGCTGTCCGGGAGAGGACTCCGAGCTCGAAATGTTCTCAGAGTACTCCCCCCTTTACTGGGATAGAAACCAACCGAGAGTGAGGTGACGGGGTGGTGGAGGGATGCTGTGAAACTGTCATGGGACAGAGGTGAGGGAAGGCTATATTTATACCGGCTTCCTCTTGTGCTGTTTGGTTGATTACCTGAACGTGCTCCTCCCAAACTTTGTTACATAAAACTTAATTTGACGAAAATTCTGTTCTGTTGCATTCTCAACGATAACAGTTTTATGGTGTTTTGTCCAAATAAATGATTACATATTGTGAATGTATTTTCACTGTACTGTTCAAAAGGATGCATTTATTTGATTAAAAATGCAGTGAAAACAGTAATATTGTAAAATAATTGTTTTCTATTCTAAGAAAAAATTTATTTAAATTTTCAAATTTATTCCTGTGACGGCAAAGCTGAATTTTCAGCACTGTTACTCCAGTCTTCAGTGACACATGATCCTTCAGAAATCATTCTAATATGCTGATTTGGAGTTCAAGAAACATTTCTTATCAAAGATGAAAAAGTTGTGCTGGATAATATTTTTGTGGGAACTATTGGGACTATATGGAAGCTCCGATCGATCGGAGAACTTTGAGAAACATTAAACCATAGTAAATTGTACATCTTTATTTAGAGCAGATTGTCTCGATTCAAACTAGCCCACACACAACATAACATAGTGCATAGATCTTGAGAAAATACTCACGGAGTGACATTACCTGCTGCTTGGCTAAAGCTATAGACCTTGTGTGGTCCCGCTCCTTTTCAGCGCTGCGCTCGTTGTGTTTTATATTCCGGTTTGTATTTTAACAGAATGAAGGTAAGATTTTACGGATTTATGAACAAACCACTTCTTTTGCATGTTGGTTTTACTATTTTGTAAGTGACTGAGCATTACAGCGAAACTAATGTACGTATTTTAAAAACAAATCTTACAAGGAAACAAAATATAAAATAAAAAAGAATAGACTTTTTTAGTTCTCAATTAAATTTTTATTTTATTTTGATTGCTGTGAAATATAATAATTAAAAATGCCTTCAGGATGTAAGGAGTTAATAGTGGCAGTCATCAGAGAGCTTACATATTACTTAAAGCTTGAAAGATGATCGGGATCAGTATCGGCCAATCATGATGACAAGAAATCGGTAGTTGCTATTGGCTGCAAAAATCCTGATCGAAGCATCCCTAGAAACTATGATACAATATTTTAATTATTTTTTTAATTAATCTTTTTTAACATAAATGTCTGTTCTGATCAATTTAATGCATCCTATGTACTACACAATAAATACAAAATAAATATACTACATGTACATTTTGGCACCTCAGAGTAACGTACAATCTGAAAATGGATATTCATTTTGAAACTTGCAAAATATTATATTTAACAGTTAATAAATTATTAGTGTTTTTAAAAATGAACTTTACGTAAGCTTTGAATTACAGCAGATGTAAAAGTAAAAAATGAGCATGTACAATCAATTGAATGTAATAAATTAAATTAAATATAATAATATAATATCCAAGATAAATATTAAATTGCACTAAAATGCTATACATGCAGTATAAGACATCACAGAGTCCTTGCTAATGCCTCAAGCGTACACGTTCGCAAATCCGCCTGAATCCTACTGAACTCTATTTACCTCCACCAATCCAGCCATCTAAAATTCCAGTAATTTCAATAATCCAGTGAGCTATTTTATGAGTAGGATCCACACATATGCACCATTCATCATTTAGAGAGAGAGAGAGAAAGACAAACGATAAAGATAAAGCACAGAAGTGTGTACAGAGCCTGGTGAGGGCTTTATCCACCGAGATTGTAGAGTATGATTACATCCGCGTGTATCTGGAAAAATACAGACCTGTGGAGAACCAAGACAAATCGAATCAGCTGTGAGAGATTTAGCACACAGCTGGCCCATTTCCCCCTGCTGTCCTCTGACACACTCAGACACAACATTTTACAACTTGTCCCCTTTTGACTCGGCCTAATGAGAGATCAGGGCGAACTTATTAGACTTGAAAAGCCTATACCAGTAACTGATTAAAAGAACAAGATCCAAAGAAAAGAACTTTGTAGAATGAAAAGAAATATCCATCCAGGTGGCGTGACTCATGTCTTTAATGTGTCTTTAGTGCTTTTTGAAGGCTAAATCAACTTTTTGAAACTCTTTCAGAAATCAAAAATCTCAACGTATGAGAAGATGTGGGCGTTCATGAGCAGCAGGAGGAACACAGCCCTGGTGAAGAACAACAAGGAAGGGATTACAAGAGTCCTGACCACTGACTATGCCCTCCTCATGGAGTCCACCAGCATAGAGTACATCACACAGAGAAACTGCAACCTCACTCAGGTTGGAGGCCTGATCGACTCTAAGGGTTATGGAGTTGGCACGCCAATAGGTAATGGTGCCCCACATATCATCTGACAGGCTGTTGAGCCCTCTAACCATGACCTTACTAGCCTCAGGCAATAAACATGGCATCTTTTTCTATATGTACTGTATATATGATCTCCCCCACACTTTGAGAACCACTGCCTTAAAGTAAAGTGTAACCTTACTAAATTACATAACTTTAAAATGTAAATTAAAAAAAAAAAGATATATTGTGTTCATTCCTACTTAAAAATAGTTGGGGAAGTTTAGCTTCAAGTGCTGTTCTATTGCACTCGCGTAGGACTCTTCCCTAAACTCGAACAACTGTGGTTGTTTGCAGGCTCGCCCTACCGCGACAGGGTGACCATCGCCATCCTGCAGCTCCAGGAAGAGGGAAAGTTGCACATGATGAAGGAAAAATGGTGGCGAGGTAACGGATGCCCTGAGGAGGACAATAAAGAAGCCAGTGCCCTGGGTGTGGAGAACATCGGAGGCATCTTTATCGTGCTGGCCGCCGGTCTCGTGCTGTCCGTGTTTGTGGCCATCGGAGAGTTCATTTACAAGTCGCGCAAAAACAGCGATATTGAAGAGGTGAGTGGGAGCCTGGTGGAACGGCCCCGCAGGGTTCGAATCTTACAGGAGCTAATTACCTCACCGCTGTCACAGCCGAAATGAGCCATGTAAACACAAATGACACGCCTGCGGGATGTTTTTACAGCAGCCCACTGGTCAGGAACCTGTCGATGACTGAAAGCACATGATGTTTATCATGCTTGTTTTGCATGACATACATACAGTAGTGTTTTGCGAAAGTACCAAAGTGACAAAAACTTAACCAATAAATGTAAAATATCAATTTTATTTCCTGATCTGGATGACAAAGTACTGCTATTCAACACAGTTTGGCAATTCAGGCAGTGTGATGTGAAATGTCAAAATTAATGCATTCATGCACAACAGCCATTAAATATGTCTGTAATGCATTGACATTTTTTTTTATGTAAAGTATTAAATATCAAATTTTCAGATTTTAAAAAGAAGGCCATTAGACAACTACAGTCATTTTGATAATGTACTTAAGTTTGGGGGTATTTTTTTGTAAAGTAAATTATATTTAATCTAGTTTTATTTAAAATATATAACATATATTATAAATTAAATGTGTGTGTGTGTGTGTGTATATATATATATATATATATATATATTAATACATTGCTTTGTAAATATGAATTATTAAATTATATGTATATATTGATTATTTATTGCAGAATAAATTGCATTGACCTCAGTTTTATATGAAATATATAAAATACATATATTTCTATATAAAATATAAATTTAAAATGATGTATATTTATATTGATTATTTTATTCATTAATGCAGATTACATTACATTAACTTGATATACATTCTTCTATAATTAAAACAAAATAGATGATGAAATTAATCACAAAGCCCTAGTTTAACTTAAAGTATCACTTGAGTATGAAAGATTAGTATCATACTAATGACAACATTTTGGTACGAATCCAATGCTTATGTACATATGTTAGCTGAATGCATATTTTAGCATGATTTTTATTTTTGTGAATGCTGCCTATATTTTGTTATCATATTGATCATTTGCATGTTACTGATCTTGTCCTGCTTTTTGTCTTTCTGTTCTATTTTTTTTTTTTTTTTATCATTGATCTGCATGCACAAGGCCTTCTGTTTCTTTTACGGAGTCCAATCCCGGCAGCTGCAAAGAAGCGATTCCATCTCCTCCACTGGCACGTCCTTATCAACAGATTTAGAGAGCGGGCGGCTCCTCGGGGATGACATATGTTCTTCGCGTTAGCCACACACTCTCCTATCTGTAAGGGCTGTGCGTTATTTAAAGAAATATAAACTCCTTTCCCTCATTCGCCCATCTACTGGTTACTTCCAAACCATCTGCCCAAAACCTTGACCTCAATCCAGCACCGATGCGCCTCAGACATTCAGTACGGTTTTCAAAGAGATGAAGAACACTTTCATTTTTTGTTGCACACCCTGTCTGTGGACAGATAAGAAATTGAGTGCTCTCAACTTTTATATGCTGGCAGAAGCCATTCGAAGCTAAATTGTAAGTGTGAACGTTCTACATTTGATGTCCTAAATTCCCCCTCTCATTTTCCCTGCAATTCTCAAAAGATCGACCCACACAGTGAGGGTAATAATAATTATAATGAGGTTATGATAATCGTTTGTGATAGCCCACTGATTCTTGAGTACAGAGACAAAACAGGCTGCAATACAGAAAAAAGTTTGATTAATGGAATTATTTTCGATTAATCTGATCTGTAAAGTTCCAGTGTCCATACAAAATGTGTGCTTGCCATTTACTCAATATTGGTTAAGACTGTCAGATAGAAAAAAAATTGTGAAATATTTATAATTATTGACCAATCTAGCATTCACTTTAATAAATGAGACTGTTGAGAGATGGTTTCAGCTCCTTCTATTGAATTGCTACTACAGTCAAACAGATATTACTGTGTGAGCAAAATATAAATCATTATTTTGATGTTCTAAATGCAGTATTTATTTTTCTAGTTTTAGTTGCTGCTAATGGGACCTGAAAATGTCATCTGAGTTGGCATTTTATGGTCTTTATATTCAATATATTGTAGGCATGAACCAAAATTTCGCCAACCAAACATTTTCGAATGAAACAGCTATTTTAATTTTCGTAATATGGTTTCTTAAATATAAAATCTTTTAGTCTGTGCTGTTTTCTGTTGATGCATTCATTTGATCCTGACATTTGTAGGGCGCCTGCCATCAAATAATCGCAAAAATATTTGTGCTTTGTTTTAATATTAAGTAATGTCTTCAATAAACTCATTAGTTTGTTAAAAACAATAACTTTTTTGATAAATGTATGCACTGTATTACATTCATTCATATATATATATATATATATATATATATATATATATATATATATATATATATATATATATATATATATATATAATGATATATATATATATAATGCATTTATATTATAATTATTGTTGTTGTTAAAGATAGTATTAATGTATTAAATATTCTTCATATTTAAAAATAAATAATAATCAGAATATAATTATAACATCAATGCATTTATTATATTTTATAATTATATTAAAAACTGTTATTTTAAATATGTCTGTTTTTCATCTATGTAAAATATTGACTCATATTGCTTTAAAACCCCTTGACTGTCACGTTACCATTATATTTTTAAAACAATAATATCTTAGTAAAATCCTAAAGTAATATTGACAAACTATATATCATTTGAAAGCTTACAATCTCTAGTTTTTAAAATAAATTACAGAGGAGCAGTAATTTATCAATTTGCAACAAGAATATTTCATATTCATTAGGCATGTTAAGGCCTTTAATTTGAAATAGCAATAAACATGAAAAATCATACTACTTCTGAATAGGATGTCTACTTCATAAATTGTATGAAAATTATGGAAATACATGGTTCAGATCACTCAAAACATATATGAAAATGGAGGCGCCCTTATATGGTCAGTAAGGAAGCTTGGCTGTCCATCTAGTGAAAAAGTTTGGTACTGCCCAAATAAAATCTTACTGAAAGATAATTTTTTGAGATATCAACCTAAAATTTGGAACTCAACTTCTTAATATTTTTGGCTTTTATTTTCTTGCAATTTTAGAGTTCTTGCAGTTTTACATTGTTCATTTTCATAAACTCAAACTTGCATAACTTTTTTTCTGTTTCACTTTCATAATTCATTTTTACAATAATCTGGCAAATGTCTTCTTTAAAACAATACCAACCATAGGTCTATATTCCAAAGCTTTCTTGAATTACAACCATTTAGGTTTGGATAGTGATTTTCATGTCTATGCGAAAAAGTGGGGGGAACAGTTAAAGGACAGGTGGTTTTAGGGTAGTAAGTGTAATGTCATAATTTTGATTATAAAATAATATTGATAATGCAAAAAGTACATACAGAAACTAACAACTGGTAAAGTTGTAGTATATGTTTTGTGCTATCTCCACTCATTCACTTCTTTTTTATATAAACACCTGACACTGAGCATACAATCATGAAACAGCGATATCAGTCTCTGGAATGTTATTAACTTTAGCTCTATTTAGAAGAGAAAAGACATCGAGAGGAGAGTCTTCATAATGACTTGATTAAATATTGATGCACTCAAAAAGAAAGAACAATTAAAAAGAGTTTAAGTCTACGATTACCGTGTCTGAAATTAGCCCACAGGATATCCGTAATCAGCCGCGAGCTAAATCCCCACTTTATCTGCCTCCCACATCCCAGCGGCATTTCTAGAGCTGTGGCCTTCATGCCTCATGACAGACAAGACCAGGACGTGCAGAATCGCTCCGAATCTGCATTATCACAATAGAAAACGGGCTACACAACCAAGTCATTCCTATTGTGTGTCTTTGCAAGTCAATCTCGTGAGAGTTTCATAGCATGAAAGTAACCATGTTGTCCCGATCCTATTCCCCACATCATTTCCAGTTGTTTTCACACTGTCCTAAAGGCCCTGATATACTTATAATATAAAGAACGGATTGGTGTGACGTCATTTCGAACAAAATCAGGCCAAAATGAATTCGTTACTGGAGTTTGAAACCGCTTGCCTAGTGAACTTTCCGGAAAAGTTAACTCCAGCTGGTAAACACCTTCATACTACCATTAGTGCAAGATAGTTGTGTGCTGAGGCTCCACCTTTTTTGACATGGAAATCTTCCCCCGGGGCTGAATCCGAAATCGCCCCCCATACCCTCAAATATGGCATTATTTGAAGGGACAACCATTTTTAGTGGTGTCGGAAACCATAGTGGATGTAATTGAGTGCACTCATTCTATCCAACATTGCACCACAATAAAGAGTGTACAGCTGTCCGAATTTGCTCACTCGTTTTTATTCACTCCTTCAAGTGAACCGTATTATTGGACTAACATAAGGAATAGTGATTGAGGATTTAGGGGGTGATTTAGGATTCTGCCCAGTTCATTTCTTCTGTTCAGTCAATCAAGGTCAAATGCGAGGTAAAACATGAACACACCGAAGATTGTAGGTCTCATAGTAAGAGACACACACACTGAAAGCTGCTAGTTTTAAAGAAATATATTGTATAAAGTGCTATATAAATAAACCTGACGTGACTGGAGTGCCGAGTTGCATAGCTCCTGCAAACATTACGCTATTATCTCATGCTTTCTTAACGGCTGTTTTCTTTCATTTTTGTTGTGTTATGGTCGCAGCGCATATTTACATATTTACATCTCAGCAGTGTGGCCGTCGTCGGATGTTTGCTAACCGTATACTGCTGAAAAGGCATTTCGAACTTCTTTTTACCCCTAAGTGAGGAACATAAAAGAACTTTGATGTGAGTATATCAGGGCCTGAAAATAGAATCATAAACAATAGATGAAAACAGATGTTTGCAGTGAAATTGACACTAAATGCATCAAATCTAGTTGAATAGCTGAAGTGGACACTGTTAGATTGTGTGTTTGTGTGTGTATGTAAGTGTGCCTGTGTGTACGCATGTGTGTGTAGAGACTCACGCAAGCCCTCGTGTTCTTTTTTGACAGTGTGTCTCTTTCAGTGCTGTGATGGAAGACCTGGGCATATCCCTCAGGTCCCACAAGGCCGTGAGGAAGAGAGGCAGACACAGAGGAAGAGCAGGCCTGTCTGGAGTCTTATGTAACCCCAAACGCATCTCGAGGAAAGAGACAGTGGCCTAGATCCACCTCTGCTTTTGACGTACCTGCCCGTGAAATGAATCTCTGAGGCTGTTTGATTTTTTCATTGAAATTTGTTTATGTGCTTTTTAATTATGAATTTGCAAGTTTTTTATACGAGTATTATGTGGATTGTGTTCGTTTTGTGTCAGCTACACAGATCTTGGTAATAGCTTGAGATGAAAATGAAAGGAATCATTTTGAGATATTTATTAACGTACGAGCACATTGCATAAAACGGTAGCATTTTCTTGTGCTGTCCTTCATTTAATAAATAAAAGCGTACATTTTGCACAAACTTGAGGACTTTTATCTTCCAGTGGTTCTTTTTTCAGTGACGCAGGTTCTATTAATTGCAACGTTATGTAACAATATGCTTCTGATGCGTGACAGTTCCAAAGGGAATTTAAGGCATGAATGTTTCTCCATTACTTTGTTCCCATTTTGACCCTAACTATTCAGACGTTCTGCCTGCTACACACAAACCGCCAGCCTCAAGGGACTGACCGAAGTATTCTCCCTCAAACTGAGGCACAATCAAGGCGAGTTCAAAGGTCAGCCTCTGCTTCAAAAAGCTACCTGCTCCATGACCCAGACAAATTACTCTGTGAAGATTAAACGCCTTTTCTTAAAAAAAAAATACATCAGACGTGTCTTAATACATATCAGAAAATGCGCTGAAAGATAAGACGCTCTGAGATGTAGGCGATCTTCTTGATTAGATTTTTGCGCTACGGATGAATTTGCTCGAAACAAAGTGTGCCAGAAAGTGTGTGTGTGTTTGTGTGTGTGTATATACACACACACACACAATATTATATGCATGGACATCTGGATATGCTGGTGTCCCTTTCAAACCTATGTAAATCAGGTTATACGTATGTAGGTCAGCCATGGCCGGACCAGAAAGACAATGCAATTTCTTGCTCAGTTTTGGCCTAGGGGAAATATAGACATGAAAGATGTTTTGCGGTGTTTGTGAGTCTGGACATGTGAGGGGAAGCTTGTCGGCTATTGGCAAACGTATAGAAATTGTAGAGCTTCAGAGAGACAGAGGGCCATTCACACTTAAGAAAAAAGGACTGCTCTGAGCTGTTTGGGCCTGGCAGTGGCTTTCAAAGGCCTCAGACTTCTGTGAACACATGCGATGGCCTTTGAAAACGACTTACATAGAGTCCTTGCTTTAAAAACAAGAGCTTATTTTTATTTAAATTATATTATTAACACAACAATTTCAGTGAAAATACATCTATTTATCTATCTGATGATTTACCTGTCTGTCTATATATCTATCTATCTATCTGTCTATCTATCTATCTATCATCTATCTGTCAGCACTGAACCCTGGAGTAATGACTTCTGAAAGTTCAGCTTTGCTATCACGGAAATAAATTCTATTATTTTTTCTTAATATTAAAATAGAACAGTTATTTTAAATTGTAAATTTGTTTCACAATATTCCTTTTACAGTATTTTTGATCAAATAAATGCAGCCTTGGTGAGACTCAAAATCATTAAGAAATCTACTGATCCTAATTGATTAAAGTCAGCATGAAATGAAAATTCATTCTAAATGACTGTTATAGATCTTATTGTGAACACTAATCCGAGCATTTATTTATTTATTTTTTAAATGTGGAGCCCGCACTGTTGAATCAAAACGCCTGGTGACGTATGCAGGACTTCTCCAATCATTTATTCTGCTGAAATCCCGTCACTGCACGTTCACATTCATCTGCCTCCACGTTAAAGTTAATAAATACAAAAGTAATTCATTTGAATAAATTATACAATTGATTTTAATGACTGCATTGTATGTTAATGTTATGTAAATGTTTTCCACCCCCCAAAAATCGCATGGTTGTGTTGCATGAGGGGAATCACCTTAACCTCATGAATAATTAGTTTGCTAGATTTAGATCAAGCATCATCAGTACAGCGTAACAACATCTCAGTGATAGCTAAAGGTCAGATTGATGTCCTCTGATAACAGATGCGATCAGTTTTAATAAACAAACCTTGCAGATCTGATCCGAGTGCTAGAAGTGCCTCTGTGATGATTAATAGGAGTATCACATGAGAACAGAGACTGTCACTTTCACACTAATGACAAATCAGTCTTGTGCTTTATGTTTTATGTTAATGGATGCCATTTATGACAACACTAGTGCTTTTAAGCTATTTTTTTTTCTTTGTTTCTGTCATGTGAAGCCTCCATTTGGAATCGTATAATCTGACAAACGGACTAAATTAATTTTTATAGCTTCATATCAAAGCAAACACACTGAAAGTGTTCTTTTTTTCAAACTAGGTTGAGAGAGAGAAAGACATCAGCAATGTTTAAACTCTGTATGCTGGCTCAACTCTTGTCAAAGCCAGACAATGGGGCACATTCACTAAATCGTTTAACATTTGGCCTGTTACAATGCACTTGACCACTTGTCTGCTTACATTAGTGTGCGTATAACTTTTGATCACCTGATGCACACTTACAACATATTGTTGTAAAAAATGCACATTCTTTATTTACACATTCTGATTTTCAATACTCCTTAAAATAAACTTTAAAATGTGTGTTCAGTCGCTATGTAACAAACACAATGTATTTGTGTGCATACCTCTAATTAAGTGATAGAAATCAGTTGCAAATGTTTTAGAAAATACACAAACGGTTTTCTGCTGCTCCAATAACTTTTCCAAAGTTATATGTAATATCTAATTAATTTAACTTACTCTGGAAGGTTTTCCTAGACATGCCGTGAAATCAGGGGACATAGATTCTTGAACAAAATCAATGATTGGATACGCCTAGCCTCAAATACTGCTCCGAAACAGTATTAGAAATAGTGTGGGTTTAGGCTGCGTCCGAACGCCTTCAGAGGACACACTACAAGCTAGGAAGGCATCCAGACACTTCCCGGATCCAATGTTAGCTTCACTTCCCATCTCCTGAGATACCTTCATCTGATCGATTTCTTCAAGGCATGCAGCATAGATGTATCCTTCACTGCCTTTGATATCCCACAATCCTCTGCATGGCATTCCATGACAGTTGAGCTAAAAAAAAAAAAAATATGGCATATGAAAGTTGCAGTTGGTGGTTAGTTTGTGTGTAAATGTACATCTTTGACCAACTTTTTCCACTTTTGATGTTACTTCTAGCAAGAAATTACTATTATAGTATTCTTTTAGTTACTAAAGCGCTCTCTGTTTTGTTGTAGACCATTAAACTGCTACGCTGCCTCAGAATACGCCTGCAAAGTCGGAACAAGTGAGGAACAAGTCAGCTGACAGATGCAGCCTTAGTGTGCATGAAATGGCCTGTAAATGACTGATTTATTCTTTAATTCATTCATTCAGTGTGTGAACTATTTAAATCAAGAAAAAAAATGTATAGATAGTTTCAAAATAGATTTTTAGAAAGCCTGCATTTTGTTAACAGTTGACCAATAGTTTGTAAAGCCTAGATTGTTAGATGGAGAAAAAAAAATGTTTCAGAGATAAGAGTAACTTGTTCAATTTTTATATGATTATGACAACATTTTTTTCAGTAACATGCACTGATCATATACAAGACCAGTATAAGCTCAATTTAGATTTTTCATGTTGAAGTTATTCAGACTAAACCAACATAAAACAACTTCTACTACTACTACTGCATAAACCAAAAAAAAAAAAAAAATCATATGGTCTTTGCATCAGAGTACCTCAATCGCAGATTATCCCAATGATTCAGACAGGAATTACAGTAACCTGCTGTCCGACATTACGCCAGATGCATGCATTATGCTATTGGGTTGTTTTATCTCAGCATGAGATGTCCATTCAAACCTTTATAATAATACACTGTCCCTTACCTAGTGCTCAGCACACACATCTAGCTGTGATAAAGCCATCCTGTCCTTGTGGGTGTGACAAAGACTGTGAATGAGTGCTGCAGGTGCAGGGTTTCTAACGCGCATTAAGCCATGGGAGATGACATGCAAAAGTCCAAGACAAGTCCTCTATTAGAACTAATGATTGCCCTCTAATGCCAAATAACAGTCACTTTTGTGTGAGAGGCAAGCCTATACACTGATTAGACAGCAGTGTTAATACTGAGGTCTTTGTATTATGACATCAACCACTAGATTCACACTGTATTGAGGCAGTTACTTAAAATCAAGTTAATGTCTTTCTTGTAATCAGGTGAATTGAACTGGAACGGTTTTAAAGAGATAGTTCACCAGAAATGTAATCTTTGAATGCCTTCAATAGAAAATCGGAATAGAAAAGGATTGAACAGTTCTGATTCTGCAGTTCTATTTTATCTAAATGCAATCCAATAATTGGCCAAACATTGTGTAAATATTATTTCATTCATTAATATTTATTAAATACTAGCCTCCTGACAAAATGTGTATCTTTAACTACACGTATGAACAACCAGTTTGTATAACTACTTATCTACCTGTGTTTGATTCAGAACGACTTTCTATGGGGAATCAGACCTCACTGGTTGGGCTGTTTGTTTTTGATTTAGATTTTTTTTTTTTTTTTTTTTTTGAACTTCACCAACTTCAACCATCATTCAAGAGTCATTCGCTATAAGCAACACTGCACAGCCGGTTTTGTGCTGTAATGTTAAGTCAGTGACCGTGTTCCTGTATTTTTGTATGGTGTTCCTTCATGCGTTTTGTTGTTGTTGTTTTTGTATCTTTTGTTTGTCTGTCTGCACCACAGGGATTTAGTGACCATAGGCTCAAGCTCCAAAACTGAGAAAATAGCACCATATTAGGCAACGTTTCTTACAACTTTGTCATTATTTGTTAAAAAATAATCTCAGCTCAGGTCCCGTTTGTGCATTTGCATATTCAATCATGGTCACGTCAGGTTTCCTTTACGAAAAAGTTGCCGTTCAAAACGAAAAACTTAGTTGTAGTTAGTTGCTAATCTAGTTGTGTAGTCTGCAGGCTACTCAAAGTTTACTGTTACTCTTAAAGCATACTTAAAAAAAAATACTTTTATACACTAAAAAGTAGTATTGAAAGAGTACACTTACAAGTACATTGATATTAGTATACTTGCTAAGTACTTACATTAAGTCTGCCTGAACTTTATACTTATAGGCAACTTAATAAAATTAACCTGAAGTTTCCTTTGGTCTTTTTTAGCTTGATAGCCCCTCGTTGCAGTCTGCTTTCATTTTATAGTAAAAAGCAGCTTGGATATTTTGTTCACCATCTTCTCTTGTTTCATGGAATGTCAGACGTGTTTAGAACAGTGAAGTAGCCTAAATAATGACTCATCATTTTCTTTTTGAACTTTAGTTTCTTCAACTATGTCCAATATTTTTATATGCATTGTGGCATTTATTGTGGAACGTTTTAATACTACCTTTTTGATTTAGCTTCTTTTTGTTGATATTTTGCAGAAACAGATCTCATCAAGACACCCAAGGTCAAGAGACAAAAGTCAGACGTTCTGTGGGTGCTGTTATCGAACCTTTTTAGATATTCAGCATCCTGGTAAATTATTCCCTCAGACTTGACCATGGTGTTTCAAAAGATCAAGATCTCCGTACAGAAACTATAGACTGTAAAAAAAAAAATGGAAATGCTTATTTGAAAACACAGCAAACTATTAGTGACACACATACCTAGTATCATCGTATCTCTGCGCTGTGGAGTACATCAGTGATTAAGAGCTTTTATTCAAATCCACACAGATGGCATAATATTAATGTGCTGCTGAATGTGATGATGTTTACTGCCAGCTTAAGGTTTTTTTTTTTTCTTTCTTTCTTTTTAGTATTTTTGATTAATTCTGGGATTCAGTTCTGGGATTCAGTTCCCTGTCCCTAATCTGGTAACCTCGTAACTCTTAATCAAAACCTCCAAGCCGTTTTGTGTGTGTGTGTGTGTGTGTGTGTGTGTGTGTGTGTGTGTGTGTGTGTGTGTGTGTGTGTGTGTGTGTGTGTGTGTGTGTGTGTGTGTGTGTGTGTGTGTGTGTGTGTGTGTGTGTGTGTGTGTGTGTGTGTGTGTGTGTGTGTGTGTGTGTGTGTGTGTGTGTGTGTGTGTTCTATATTGTAATCTTGAATGAATGAGGTCACAGATTATGTGCATGTGACATTCTTCCTGTCACCGCTGATCTTACCTGAAAGTCCTCTCGGAACAGTGAGGAAGGATGCAACAGTGTCCTTCTCTGAAGACCTCTTCTTTCTTTGATGTCTTATCATAAGCTTCATGACCACAACCCTGGCGCAAGCATCAGTTGTCTTTTTGAAACTGACAACAGCAAGGAATATTGCCCATCACAATTTACTCGCCTTCATATCTGTCAAAACCTGTATAACTTTTTCTTCTGACGATTACAAAAGACGATTTTCCCATACAATGACTGTACAATTCCCTGTCCCCTTTCATTGAAAAGAACAGCCTGGACGTTCTGCTAAACATCTTCTTTTGTGTTCCACAGCGTCAAACAAAGCCAAATGGGCTATGATTCTTTTTATTTATTATTATTTTGGAGGATGAACTGTCCCTTTAAGATAAGATTTAATTCCACATGTATAGTGGCCTCAGAGGGATTTGTGTTTGTATGTTGAATGAATATATTTACAGATCCAGCTCACTTATTTCACTTTTATTCTTTAATTATTAGGATGTTTAACCATTATGTTGCTTTTCTGACTATAATGTAACAATTAATATGATGTTTATTGCACAATGAACGCTGTGTTTGAATAATGAGAAACTAAGTTGTGTTGCTTTTCTCACTATAATGTGACAATTAATATGCTTTTGCACACTGAATAGCCTGCTGTGTTTGAATAGTGAAAAATGAATCCGTTTTCTGATGGTCCTTTCCTTTGTCATATGAAGATCAATTATATCCGATGGCTGTCTGGGTGCAGAAAGTGATGATCATGGCAGATTAACCCAAGGGAACAGAAACACGAACATACTGTTCTGTGGCTGACAGTCCGTAAGAATATCCATAAAAGTGACTGAAATGATGAAAAATGCAGCCTGACGTTTTCCCGCGCCCATTCTTAGTTCTGCGAGAACACACATTGTTTTATGAAATCATTTCACAAATGTATCTTCAAGCTGTCCTTGTTTAGACTGAAGCGTGTTTACATATTACAGACGCAACTACAGGTGCTGTAATTATGATAGTTTATCAAGCATGAAGGGATGCAAATATGAAACTTTGTCTGGTTGGCTTCTGCCATCTGTTGGTACAAATGTAAAACTGCAATTAATGAAAACCGTCATGTAGCCTACTCGAGGATTCCCAAACTTTCCTTTCAGCCAAACCCATTTAACCTAAAATATTTACTTGAAGTGTCTGTACATTTGTAAAGTTAATATGTTGATAATTTAACTGCAAATTTGCGTGATCACGGTTCTCTGATGTCAGTTAATGGTCATATGACATGCAGGTAAACAATAAAATATTTGATGTACTTTTATATTAATGTTTATTCATGTACAATATTTAATTCAACATTTTAGTCACTGTTTTGTTTTTATTTCGAAAATTATTGACATTTTTATGATTTAATAATTATTATGTTAGTAGCCTATTTATATGCAATTATAGTATTTATTATTTTGAATTAGTTTTATGACGTTTTGTGCTGTTCTTTTGTTCTAATTTATTATTTATTACTTTTATTATGGTTGTTATATTTGTATTTAGCTTACATGTGTTTTTTTTGTAATTTTAGTATTTCAACTTATTTTATTTCAGTAGTTTCAACATTTCAAATTTTTGTTTGTCGTTTATGTACATTTTTAATTTAATATATATATATATATATAATGTTTTTATTGTTAACTAAAACTTATAAAAATATTACAAATCATTTTTTAATTAAAATATAGGTAATATTTGTGTATATATATATATATATATATATATATATATATATATATATATATATATATATATTAGCTTTATTTCAATTACAAAATGATTTGTAATATTTTTATAATAGTTTAAGTTAACAATAAAAACACTGGATTAAATTATTAAATTTTTAGTTTTTATTAAGTCCCAACCCCCAGTTTGGGAAACCCTGATGTACAGTAGCTCATCCTTTAAATACTGTGAAGTATTTAAAAAAAAAAATTAAACAAACTTATCAGAAGGAAACCAAGTCTATTTCAAATATACACATTTTCATAATTTATTAAGCTTTCAGTTTGTTAAGAGAGAATAATTTGGTCCCAAGCAAGATGTTAGAGCACAATAATCAAAATAGAATCACATTCAATTTAAAAGGAAAAATGATCAGATAACTGTTTTGTTTTTGCTTACAAATGACTGTTGGACTTTTGGAACTGATGGAAAAAAGTTAAATTACATAAAATCAGCATTAGTGAAACTACAGTGAGATCAATTCTGAACACCTGAGAGTTTGATCCCAGATTCACTAGTCTCTTTTCTAAAGTTTCCAGACTTAAATGAGTGGTACAGCAAAAACAGACTACAGCACAATAATAGTCCAATAGCATTTTGTCCCCTGAGAAGAAGAAAAGGTTTTATTGAGCTGCGAGAGGAGGTTTGTTGTGTTGTGAGTCCAAAAACGATCCAGGCTGATTGATTCTATGAGGATGTTCAGGGACATGTGTAAGGTGAAGGAATACTTCATTGAACACTGACCAATACAAACTGAATGCTAATGCTTAAAGAGTTTGAGTAATAAAAAAAGGTTTATATATATATAGTGAGGAAAATAAGTATTTGAACACCCTGCTATTTTGCAAGTTCTCCCACTTAGAAATCATGCGGGGTCTGAAATTGTCATCGTAGGTGCATGTCCACTGTGAGAGACATAATCTAAAAACAATATCCAGAAATCACAATATATGATTTTTAACTATTTATTTATATGATACAGCTGCAAATAAGTATTTGAACACCTGTCTATCAGCTAGAATTCTGACCCTCAAAGACCTGTTAGTCTGCCTTTAAAAGGTCCACCTCCACTCCATTTATTATCCTAAATTAGATGCACCTGTTTGAGGTCGTTAGCTGCATAAAGACACCTGTCCACCCCATACGATCAGTAAGAATCCAATAACTAACATGGCCAAGACCAAAGAGCTGCCCAAAGACACTAGAGACAAAATTGTACACCTCCACAAGGCTGGAAAGGGCTACGGGGAGATTTCCAAGCAGCTTGGTGAAAAAAGGTCCACTGTTGGAGCAATCATTAGAAAATGGAAGAAGCTAAACATGACTGTCAATATCCCTCGGACTGGGGCTCCATGCAAGATCTCACCTCGTGGGGTCTCAATGATCTTAAGAAAGGTGAGAAATCAGCCCAGAACTACACAGGAGGAGCTGGTCAATGACCTGAAAAGAGCTGGGACCACCGTTTCCAAGGGTACTGTTGGTAATACACAAAGACGTCATGGTTTGAAATCATGCATGGCACGGAAGGTTCCCCTGCTTAAACCAGCACATGTCAAGTCCCGTCTTAAGTTTGCCAATGACCATTTGGATGATCCAGAGGAGTCATGGGAGAAAGTCATGTGGTCAGATGAGACCAAAATAGAACTTTTTGGTCATAATTCCACTCACCATGTTTGGAGGAAGAATGAGGAATACTATCCCAAGAACACCATCCCTACTGTGAAGCATGGGGGTGGTAGCATCATGCTTTGGGGGTGTTTTTCTGCACATGGGACAGGGAGACTGCATTGTATTAAGGAGAGGATGACCGGGGCCATGTATTGCGAGATTTTGGGGAACAACCTCTTTCCTCAGTTAGAGCATTGAAGATGGGTCGAGGCTTCCAACATGGCAATGACCCGAAGCACACAGCCAGGATAACCAGGGAGTGGCTCTGTAAGAAGCATATCAAGGTTCTGGCGTGGCCTAGCCAGTCTACAGACCTACACCCAATAGAGAATCTTTGGAGGGAGCTCAAACTCTGTGTTTCTCAGCGACAGCCCAGAAACCTGACTGATATAGAGAAGATCTGTGTGGAGGAGTGGGCCAAAATCTACAGGAAAACTACAGGAAACGTTCAACCTCTGTAATTGCAAACAAAGGCTACTGTACCAAATATTAACATTGATTTTCTCAGGTGTTCAAATACTTATTTGCAGCTGTATCATACAAATAAATAGTTAAAAAAATCAATGATTTCTGGATTTTTTTTTTTTGATTATGTCTCTCACAGTGGACATGCACCTACGATGACAATTTCAGACCCCTCCATAATTTCTAAGTGGGAGAACTTGCAAAATAGCAGGGTGTTCAAATACTTATTTTCCTCACTGTATATATATATGTGTATATACTATATACATCCACACAAGACGTAGGTACGACCTACAATCAGACGAGGACAGTAGTGATGTCACGTTTGTTAAATGCATCTTCAGTGTGCCAGCTCAAGATGTAAAATTCCTTCGGTGATTTTCTGTGGTCCTTCCTTCAACCAACACATCTAGTTTTGCAATTTGTTTGTTTCATGCTTGCTGCTGAGAAGATCTGTTCTGAGTTTCACCATTGAACGACACTCAACTTTTCTCAAAAGCCGAGGCGTCAGGTGGACAGGTACGAGACTGAGCTTCTACGACCCCCAGAGGTAACAGGTTCTGTGAGCTTGATTGTGCTACGGTGTTTTCCACTGAGGAATGAACTGCTGGTTTGGCTCCAGAGCAACAGGTGTGCGTGGAAAGGTCTGAAGCCTGGGCCGGGTGTGAGTCTGGGGAGGAGCACAGGAAAGCAGACAGAGGGCAGTCCGGAGAGGAATATTTGGCCAGCACCTGTAGCTGCTCAGGTTTGAGGGAGGCTTCAGCACAGACCCTCTCGTACAGGCCTGAGTAACTCTGCCAGGTCTTCAACTTCATCTGATTCAGCTTTATCCTTTCTACTGTCAGCTTCTCTCGCTCGCTCCTCTGCAGAGAACAAAAAAAGATTTATGCATTTGAATTGCATATACAATTTCACTGAATTGCACAATTTTAACATGAACAAATCTTTTTTTAATATTGTGATGCATATTTGTCAGTCATATACATAAATTAAACGGGTTACCTCATAACCTATTTGCATCTATTTGATCTTAATTAAATAGTCATATATTCAAAAAACATCTATTCAAATATGTCTTAGAATCAGCATAAAGACATTGTGAAATCAATTACATTTATTCAGTTAAAATAAAGCTGTGGCACAAGATATATTCAGGTAGGTAAAATTTATGAAATTGAAACAAATTGGATTTATTGATGATCTATTTATATACCTGGTTATTCATTCAGTTCAGTTTATAACATTCAGTTTATTAGTACTGTAAGCCTGTTTATTGGTCCAATGAGGGTTTCCAATAATACAGGTGAAGGTCTCTGCGTGTTACTGGCTTTTCTCGAGGCAAAGTATGTTGGTTAAATTCAATACATTTTGTCTTATATATTTACTCGTTATTTCATCTGACTCCATAAATGAAAAGGGTTTTAATGATATCTGGGTATCATTAAAAGTGAGCGTATGTTTAATTATTCTTTTGAAACTCTTTAATTATGTTTTACCCGTTCAGATTAGGAAACTATGCCGCTTAGAGGTCCTCGCATCTTCTGCGGGTCTCACGATCACAATCTCGTCAGTTTCGTCACTAAACAGAGGTTTTTGACTAATATCTCAGACGGTCGGATTCACCCAAAACACAATCAGAGATACTTTTCGTTTAGTCCCCTTGAATTGCATACACTTGAACTTAATTCAATAGTTATACTTTAGTAGAGGTTTTGGCCCTATTATAGGTATGAGTTATAGGTATCCCTCATAATAGTTTAGACTGGCCAAGCCCGTGATTTCTCACGTACACTTATCTAAAGCTACTTTAAATTAAGACAGAGGTCAAATAGACGTACCCAAATTTAGGTTGGTCAAGTAGCACGTTCGCTACCCTAAACGGAATGCCCCGTCTCTACAAAACAAGTACACTTGAACTAGTGACAAAATATTAGCCGTCGCCAATCTGACGCAGTCTTGCGGGAGCATACGAATCCGATAATCTCCTTGGGAGAACAAACTCAGAGTCAATCAGAGTAAAATCAAACGTTTACAATTTAATGTCAGGTAAATGTATCATTAAAATTTCATAATAAATTCAAAGATAATCAATGCAAAACATCAATTACTCTAGAACAAAGAGGAAAAAGTTTACCCGACAAGAAATGCGTGAGGCTGAGAGTCTCGCAACTCTCAGCCTCACGAACCGATCTCAAATACAGAAAAGGCCCCGAGCTCTCGCTGCGTTTCATTATATACCCAGACCTCATTTCAAATCTAAGCCTCATCCACAGTGGAAATTTACCTGTAAGTCACCATTTGCTAGCAGTGGAAAATTAGCATTCAGTCAAATGGTCAGAAGGTCTTTACTCAAAGACACACCCTCCGGTGTGGAAGATATTTCTAAACTTCCTAAGAACTTTATTATCTTTTGGTTTACTTCTTTGGGAATGAGACATTTGTACCAGTCGCACCGAGACATTTCAAATAATACCAAACATGTATGATAATCATTCCCATTAAACCATTTAGATTCTTGTGTGAGTTTGGGAGATCTCTGCCAGGATGAAGAATGGGGGAGAGAAATGTAGATTAGGATGAGGGAGGTGAGACCTTCTCTCAATAGTGCATGAGGGGGAGTTCAAATGTTAATTTCCTTTGTTTTCTCAGAGAGTGGTCCTCTCTTAAAGTCCTTCTAGTTTTTCCAGTCTTATAGTACTAATACAAATATTTTACCTGTTTCATTTATGTATGACTGACAAATACGCATCACATTAAGTTCATTAGTCCGTTCATGTTAAAACTGTGTAATCCTAATGGTTGGAAATTTTATATGCAATTTAAATACATAAATCTTAAAATTAGACATAAATATTTTTAGGTGTATCTGTATAATCTCACAAAAACCTGTCCAGGTCATATTTCACCCAAAATAATAAATAATAAATCAATAACAAATCAGGAAAATATATATTTCAATTATATTTCAGCACCTTTCCCCCCTAAATTATCATTACCATAAATAATAAATAAAATACTATTTAACATATTTATACATTATCATTGTATTGTTTTATTTTATTTTGTATTTTTAAAGGTGCTCTAAGCGATGTCGGGTGACGTCACTTCTTGTTGACGTTTAAAGTATTGTCAAATAAAACGGGGGCTAGCTCGACCCTCCCTCCCCCTCATCATCCACGCACTAACCCCCCAAACCCCACCCCCAAATCCTTCTTGTCGGTTCTTGGCTGGAACAGTTTATGTTTTGTGGTGCGGGTTAGCCCAGTTTGTTTTTGTTGCCGTTTTTGGAGCCTGGGGTGTCTGCAGAGACCGCATCTTTTTACAGTGTGTGCAGGGGACAGGCAGCCAGCGGATAGTGAGGAGATGTTTGCTGTATGTGACAAAAATGTTTTGGCCTAAAAAACGCGTGACATCGCTTAGAGCACCTTTAACTAATGAAACCCACGATTTAAAAAAATATTTAATCTTATAAAATCATGTTTTTTTTGCATTTAAATCTTTAAAATAGTTGTATTTGTATTTTTACAAATTGTATTTTCTTTAATAACAATAAAATCTAATTTTTCTTCTTTGATTTTGGGGTGAAATGTTATCACATCCTTTGTGAAATTCACTGAAATAGCAGCTGTAGATCAAAACTTTCATCCTGAATGAGGTATTTGAGGTGCTTGTGTATAGTTATGACTTTTGAGCCTTTAGGGCTTACTTCAGATACCCACCAGTTTCTCGATTTCACACTCCAGGTTGTGTATGCAGTCAAGTTTCCGCTTGCGGCAGCGACGGGCTGCAATCCGGTTTTTGCTCCGTCTGCGGATGTCATGCACAACATCGAGCTGCTCCCGTGTCAAGCACTGCTGCTTCAGCATCTGCTGGAAGTCGTTCCTGCTCAGAGACACGATCTGACCCACAGAGAGCGGCAGCGCCATCTGGAGCGAAAGAACAGAAATGCTTCACTACTGTAGTCAACATGTCTATCATCAACTAAACAAATATGTCAGATTCCTCCTGCTTAGTCATGGCACCAGGTCTGTGTATACTTTGGTTAAAGATTAATGGGTTAATGCTTTCATTAAGGACGTTTTTGGACTTTTGACTTCACTGCGAGTCTGACTAGTCATTATCAGGTGTGCAAAGTAGGTACATTCCAGCCTGCTCAAAGGGCACTGAGCAGGGCAAAGTCCAACATGCAATGACAAATAGAATTACCACAGGTGCCAGCTTTTTGCTTACTATGGAAGCTTGTTTCGGACACAGAATAAAAAAAAGGGTAATTGCGACTTTTTATCTCACAATTCTGACTTTTTTCCTCAGAATTGTGTGATATTAATTTGAAATTGTGAGATAAAAAGTCACAATTACCTTTTAAAATGTTTTATTCTGTGGCGGAAAAAAGCTTCCATAGCTTACTGCTCCACCACCAACTGTTTTTTGTATTTTAATTTTATTCGCTCGGCCAATATTTTTTCTAAATTTGAATTAATAGCAGGTATGCTGAACAATGGCACCCTTTGGAGGGTCTCTAAAGAAAATCACCCAACAATGCTATTAACGAGTGAAGTAACTAATGACATATGGCTGGCTAATTATTCAACTTAACAAAATAATAATAACAGCAACTCATACTTAAGTAAGAAATGCAAAAAATAAAATAGATTTGCAACCATTTTGATTCTAAAACAACTTTGGATAAATATAATGACATTAATAATAATTATTATTATTTTAATATTATATTTATATTAATGTAATTCATTTAATTGTATTAATTCATTCAGTATATCAATATGAATCATTATTATCATCATTATTATTAAAATGCTGTTAATAACAACAACAAAATATTATTATTACTATTCATTTAAAAATATATTTGTATTTTCATAAAATTTTCATAATCTTCATCATATCCGTTTTAATAAAGCAATATATCAATCTCTATTCATGTTCCATCAACAAAGTACGTCTGACTTTTTTTTAAATTGTTTTGACCATTTTATTATCCGTCAGGACTATAAGAAGTTTGATCACTTAATGTAATACACACCTCTCCTCAACAAACTGCACCATTTGAGATAAGGGTTTGTTCAGATCAATGAAGCACCTCTAATAAATACAACCAGTCTTCACCTCACACACTCGTTCACTGCTGTAAGACTCACTGTCCCCCTCTGTGTCAAAACTATCAGAGTCCTCCTCTGACTGGTTGGAGGGTAAGTACGGACTGCCCTGGGACGTGGATCCCCCCTCTCCATCGTGTAGTTGAGCACCCACTGCGCCAAAGCTCTGCATAAATGGACACTCTAATGGTCTGGAATCCAGGTACCAGCTTTTCAGACAATTTGAGGGTTTCTCCACCAAGCCCAGGCCAGAGGGAGACGGCTGACAAGAATCCGTCCAGAATGTAAGCTGCTTGGCCACCTCGATTTCCTCTGTGCTCCTCTGTTCATTGCTTTGGTCATCTCTGAGCTCCATGTATGTTCTCTCAGCATCATCTATTCCTGAGCGAGGGGACATTCCCCGTTTAGACAAGTCTCCCGAGTCACAAATGGAATGTGCCGACTCGTTGAAGGTTGGAAAGGATGGCTGGCCTGTGCAAGGACCAGGATTCAGAGGATAAAATTCAGGAAGAAGAGAATCATCTTCATCTGTTTTATTGCATGAAAATATCTCCTTGCAGTCTCCATTGCTTGAGCAAGGAAGGTAGTTTAAAGGACAGTCGTCATCTGTCTTGTCAAGGGACATGGGTGTCGAGTCGCAGGCATCCAGACAGGATCGCTCCTTCCCGCAAGCTATTTGAAACTTCCGGTATTTCGGGCACAGGAAGGAGTAATCTGTGTCTTTCCCACTGTAACAGCTTTTTGCAACATCCTCAATGGCCACCGACTGAGGGAAAGATGGCTCTTTGGCTTTAAGCTGAGGCTGTGAGGGTTGAAGTAATGATTTATCTTCATCAATAGCGTCGTCCTTATTAATCGAGCTCAATTCAGCCCCTCGTGATTTGCAGCATTTGGTTTTACAGCACTTCTTCGGGACTTTTGATGTGCTTCTGCTGCTGTCAAAGAACTTGGGGAGAAGGAAGTCAAAGCAGGCTTTGTCCAAGTTCTTGAAACCAAGAACTGAAGCAGAGTTACGGATTTCCAGCACGTTCTCTTTGGTAAAGATGAGTTTTGAGGTGTAGGCAAAATTCAGCAAGGGTTCAAACCCCTCTGAGGTAACCTTAAGATGGAAAAAAAACAATAGATTTTAAATCAAATGCATGAAAATCTGCCTTTTCTGTGCATCACATTTCATATAAACACTGAAGAATTAAATATTTCTGCCACAATGTTGAGCAAAATATCTCATGAACTTCCTCCTTGAACAATTCAGATCTAAATTATGTTGTTACCTCATCAGGAAGGTTGATGACAACCCCTTCAGGTGTATGACTGGACACATGAGCGCTGAAGTAATCACTGCAGGACGCCAGAACTGCCCGGTGGGCCCGGAAACTCTGGGTCTCCGCCACAATAGTCACATCACACAGAAGATCTTTCTTCCTCTGCTCATTCAGACATTGCAGAACGTAGGAACTGTGCACAGATGACTGGAAGGTGAAAAACAACTTTGAGCTTTCCTTCGACATGTTGAGTCAATCTGTATGGTAAAAACATAAAGAATAGATTTACATGTGCTCAATTCAAGGAAACTGTCACGAGTATACTAAAATGATTTGCAACATGACAAATAGACTGAGATAACTCATTCATTTGGCATATAAATCAGGGATCCCACAGTTGGACCAATGAAATTCAATTTCCTATTATTGGATAAAGATTTTTCAAAATCATTTTATGGATGTTGCATATATATATACAGTCGTGCTCAGAATTAATGGTACCCCTGGTAAATATGATGAAAAATGGCTGTAAAAAATAATTCTGCATCATTTATCCTTTTGATATTTCATTCAAAAAATTGGCAAAAATCGAACCTTTCATTGAAGTAAAATAATTGAAAGTGGGGGGGAAATCACTTTATGAAATAAATGTTTTTCTCCAAAACAAGTTGGCCACAATTATTGGTACCCCTAGAATTGTTTACCAGTAAAATATCTCTGAAGTGTATTCCCATTCATATTTACCTTTTTTTTTTTGCACACCAGGGTGACTAGGAACATGAAATTGTCCAGCCATGACTTTCTTGTTTTACAGGAGTTTAAATATGAGGAAACACGAAGGCCAAATTCCCTTAATCATCCATTACAATGAATAAAACCAAAGAATATAGTTCTGATGTGCATCAAACGATTGTTGAGCATCACAAAATAGAAAGTGGCTGTAAGAAAATAGCTAAAGCATTGAAAATCCCCATTTTGACCATCAGGGCAATAAATAAGCACTTCCAATCAACTAAAGATGTTACAAATCTGCCAGGAAGTGGACGTGTGTCTATATTGTCTTAATGCATGGTGAGGATGAAAGTTTGAGTGGCCAAAGATTCTTCAAAGATCACAGATGGAGAATTGCAGAGATTAGTTGAGTCTTGGGTTCAGAAAGCCTATTAAAAAAAAATTTGAACAACCCCTACATCACCACATGTTGTTTGGGAGGTTTTAAGGAAAAATCCTCCTTGCTCATCCAAAAACAAACCCCAGCAAATTCAGTTGTCAGACATGACTGGACCTTCAAACAGCACAGGGTTCTGTGGTCAGATGAAACTAAAACATAGCTTTTTGGCAGCAAACATGCAAGATGAGTTTGGTGCACACAAGGATAAAAAGTACCCCATGTGTACAATTTAATATACCATCTTTAATGTTGTGGTCATATTTTTCTGCTGGAGGTCCTGGACTTCTTGTTCAGATACATGCATGGCATCGTGGATTCTATCAAATACCAACAGATAAAAAATCTAAACCTGACAGCCTCTGCTAAAAATCTTATAATGGGCCGTGGTTGGATCTTCCATCAGAACAACGATCCAAAACAAACATCAAAATCAACACAAAAATGTGTTAAGTAGCACAAAATGAAGCTTCTGCCATGACCGTCCCAGACCTGATGAGTGGAGTGAACTGAAGAGAAGAAGCACCAACATGGATCTGGGAATCTGAAGGATCTGGAGAGATTCTGTAAGAATGGTCTCTGATCTCTTGTCTGTGTTCTCCAAACTCATCAGGCATTATAGGAGAAAACTCAGAGCTGTTATCTTGGCAAAAGGAGATTGCAAAAAGTATTTAATAAAAGGGTACCAATAATTGTGGCCAACGTGTTTTGGAGATAAACATTTATTTCATAATGTGATTTCCCCCCCACTTTCTATTCTTTTACTTCAATGAAAGTTTAGATTTTTGCCAATATTTTGAATGGAAGATCAAAAGGATAAATGATGCAAATTTAGTTTTTACAGCCATTTTTCATCATATTTACCAGGGGTACCATTAATTCTGAGCACGACTGTATATATATACACGTCCTTCTCAAAAAATTAGCATATTGTGATAAATTTTCATAATGTAATTATAAAAATTAAACTTTCATATATTTTAGATTCATTGCACACCAACTGAAATATTTCAGGTCTTTTATTGTTTTAATTCTGATGATTTTGGCATACACCTCATGAAAACCCAAAATTTCCATCTAAAAAAATTAGCATATTTCATCCGACCAATAAAAGAAGTGTTTTTAATACAAAAAAAAGTCAACCTTCAAATAATTATGTTCAGTTATGCACTCAATACTTGGTCGGGAATCCTTTTGCAGAAATGACTGCTTCAATGCGGCGTGGCATGGAGGCAATCAGCCGGTGGCACTGCTGAGGTGTTATGGAGGCCCAGGATGCTTCGATAGTGGCCTTAAGCTCATCCAGAGTGTTGGGTCTTGCGTCTCTCAACTTTCTCTTCACAATATCGCACAGATTCTCTATGGGGTTCAGGTCAGGAGAGTTGGCAGGCCAATTGAGCACAGTAATACCATGGTCAGTAAACCATTTACCAGTGGTTTTGGCACTGTGAGCAGGTGCCAGGTCGTGCTGAAAAATGAAATTGTCATCTCCATAAAGCTTTTCAGCAGGTGGAAGCATGAAGTGCTCCAAAATCTCCTGATAGCTAGCTGCATTGACCCTGCCCTTGATAAAACACAGTGGACCAACACCAGCAGCTGACATGGCACCCCAGACCATCACTGACTGTGGGTACTTGACACTGGACTTCAGGCATTTTGGCATTTCCTTCTCCCCAGTCTTCCTCCAGACTCTGGCACCTTGATTTCCGAATGACATGCAAAATGAGCAACAGTCCAGTGCTGCTTCTCTGTAGCCCAGGTCAGGCGCTTCTGCCGCTGTTTCTGGTTCAAAAGTGGCTTGACCTGGGGAATGCAGCACCTGTAGCCCATTTCCTGCACACGCCTGTGCACGGTGGCTCTGGATGTTTCTACTCCAGACTCAGTCCACTGCTTCCGCAGGTCCCCCAAGGTCTGGAATCGGTCCTTCTCCACAATCTTCCTCAGGGTCCGGTCACCTCTTCTCGTTGTGCAGCGTTTTTTGCCACACTTTTTCCTTCCCACAGACTTCCCACTGAGGTGCCTTGATACAGCACTCTGGGAACAGCCTATTTGTTCAGAAATGTCTTTCTGTGTCTTACCCTCTTGCTTGAGGGTGTCAATGATGGCCTTCTGGACAGCAGTCAGGTCGGCAGTCTTACCCATGATTGCGGTTTTGAGTAATGAAACAGGCTGGGAGTTTTTAAAAGCCTCAGGAATCTTTTGCAGGTGTTTAGTGTTAATTAGTTGATTCAGATGATTAGGTTAATAGCTCGTTTAGAGAAACTTTTCATGATATGCTAATTTTTTGAGATAGGAATTTGGGGTTTTCATGAGCTGTATGCCAAAATCATCAGTATTAAAACAATAAAAGACCTGAAATATTTCAGTTGGTGTGCAATGAATCTAAAATATATGAAAGTTTAATTTTTATCATTACATTATGGAAAATAATGAACTTTATCACAATATGCTAATTTTTTGAGAAGGACCTGTATATTCACTATAGAGAAGATTTTCATGTTGTGAACACACAAACACCTTATAGTGTGCAACAGTTACCCATCCACCTTTTTTAGCGAATTTGGTTCAAATTTTTGTTAAAGGGTTATAAGCCACGATCCAAAAACAACCAGCTATGAGTTGAATCACAACATTACAAATCTTTATTTGAAGAAGAAAAAAAGCTATTTGAAAATTATATAGAAAGACAAAGGTACAAGGCTATGTACTTTATTGAGTAAAATAACTATCCCATGACAATTGATCTATTGATCTAAACTGTGTATTCAGAATCAGTATATTTTAGGTTTATTTCAAAATATGCATATATACACAAATATTTAAGTAGTTTGAGAGCATAGGAAGTGGGTGGGCGCTAGAGTATTTGCTTTTTCCGTATACCTGATTGGTGGAGATATTTTGCTGAATCATGGTAATGTAGTTTTTCAACCAGAATTCCACTGTTGCACACGATTATTTAAAAATAAGTTGAAATAATGTGGACTGTTGGCTTCAACATATAGGCTATGCCATTGCCATTGGTTAACAACCTCATAGCTCACATAGGTCTAAGTCAGCTAAAGGTTATAAATTAAAAATAAAATGAACGGGGTTTACTTCTAGAATTCAGAGTAGCACTAACGAGTTCCAGTTTGTGGCGCTTCGTTTCGTGAAGGTGAGAATTGGTATCACAGCCGACCTTATTCAGAACAACAGCGCTCATGCACGCGTATAGGCTACTTCTTAAAAAAAGGCTTACACTCGGTCAACAACAAAATGCCTCGAGAATAAATTATTTTTGAAACACTCTATGTACGTGACGTTACCCACGAGAACTCTTTATCTCAACGGTGTAGCCTACTACTGATAATAATCTGACCTAGTCGAGTCATGACTTAGTGTGTGTATGCATGCGCGCGCGTTTGTGGCGCAAGAGTGTGCGCGCTCTGCTGACTCATTCGGTTTTGCTGATAAAGGATGAGCAAGCATTTTCCCCGTCTGTCCCTTTCCAATAAACTCCTCGACTTTATAAAGACTTTAGGGACCAATTGCCTCATACAGTTCATCTGAAGTATTCCATGTCGTTAAACGAAAACATCTTAACTCGTTTCCCTAATGTGTCGAGTAAAAATAACAGACGCGCATTTTATGTAATAAATACCGAACATTACAAGTGTGCTACAAAACCTTGGTGAGCAGCCTACATAGACAGCATAAGCTATCTCAGGTGCTTTACATGTTTGAATGGAACAATCGAAGCGTGGATATGCCCAAGTATGCTGTCTAGGTAGGAAGCTTATTATGTTTCGAGACAGCCTAACGTTACGTCCGACAAAAAAAATACATCTGTATACATGAATATTATCGCTTCCACGATCGTGATCATTGAAAAACTTCCACCGATGTGGCGTGAAACAGAAGAAGAGCTGAATTAAGTTATTTCATAAGTATTAACATTTAAATGAGATATTTTAAACTTTTAATTATAAAGTTTAACGATCTCCATTTTACATGACTTTCTGTCTCAGTTTCGACATACATAAACTAATAAAACCACTCGCTTTCATATACTCACCTGTCATATCACCGGAGAGTGAGAGTAAAAGGTGAATTTGACACTACATACTATCGGTTTGCTTAAAGAGATCACTAGTAACTATGAAAACAAGGCGGTGCTTGTGTTCCACTCTGGTGTCATGTGACTTCAGCCCAAAATTGTTTTTGTCCCGCCTTCTCAAACACAGTCCCCTTTCATTGGCCCTCTGTCCTGTCAATCATTTACGTCACGACTTCCTTAAAAAGAAATCGCCATCAGACCTCCTTGGTTTTCGCCACCCACGCACATACATATAGCCTATATAAAACCTTCTCAGTCCCGAGTTGGGAAACTTTACAAACAATCTTTGTCAAAAAGAGAATACGGCAACTTAAATAGCAAAATGCAATACGCTAATTATTCAATGTCTGGTATATTGAGCATTCGGACCTAAGCATATGAGATCTGATATTCTGCTTTATTTTCACTAATGTTGCTAGGCACAACACATTATGTACTGCATGTAAAAAAAACAACAAAAAAAACTGACATGTTTGTTAGATAAAAATAATACTAATTAATTAATTATACTTAAAATCACAAATTTCAAAAACATGTATTTAACTATTTCCTGGAGCAGCTTATGTTATGGTTAGTTCAACAGTAATTATATAAACATGTTATGGGGTGTGTAAACAAGGTCTAAATGAATCAATGCTAGTGTACTAGACATCAGATTTTCAAAATTGCTGTATGAAAAAATAACAAAATGGCATTTTTTACATAAATGGTCTATCATCAGTCAGACAAAGAAAATAAAACCGGCACTACAAAAGTCTATAGTAGACTAACTAAAATACCATTGAATCTTGAGGAAGAAAACGTTTCATGCTGCTAAACTGGTTTGTGGACATATATTTCACTGGTATTTCATCTGTAAGGGGGTGGGAGGTGTCAGCCATTGATATTTTTGAAGGGTTTCACAATCCTAAAATGAGCAGATCACATTTCGAAACTCAACTTCCCTATTGCTGAGTGACAACACAATGTGTAGTCATACGTCTATTATCACCTTGATTCAACTCAAATATCTATACAGAAATGTAAATCCTCAATTCCTTTTTTATGCAACTGACAGACAGTAAACAGTAAAAACTTTTACTCAGAGTAACATTTACTCTTTTTCAGCAGAGCAGTTTACATGGTAAAACACTGATAAAATTTCAACTGTACAATAAAGGCGAGTGAATCCACAAACACTCCCTTAAATCACACAAAGAAGTAGTATATATTCAGAATACAAATTCAGAAATATATGAGTGAGGTGATCCCTCACCTCACCTTTGGGCCACAAGACCATCTGCTCTGAAAAGGACCCATATTAGCTTAAAATATTATATATACATTGATTAAGTCTCAGTCTAAGCACACTGATTCAAGATCAGTTTTCCGCTTCAGTACATAACCACTGAAGGAACGCTGAGATGTTTATAAGCTGTAGTACAGACCCAGAGAGAGATCTTTCGCATTGATGTCAAAGGTCACGAGGAGCCCTGCCTCTTTTGACTGACGACTCGGAGCGTCTCGAGCTGCTGCGCTCGCTCGCTGTGGGCGGTTATCAGGTTCCGGTTCTCTTCCGTAAGTATCCTGTATTCCTCCTCCAGTTCCGCAAACTCCATCGAAGCCTTTTCGTCCTCTAGTAGCTCAGCCCTGAGCTCTTTCCTGAGAATGACACACACATATGATAACATTTTATACATGATCATTCATTATATAACTTTTTTAATGACTGTAATGATATGAAAGGTGTGTGCCAAAATAACACATTATCTGGCTTGGGTGTCACACACATGACTACAGGTGGCTGTTCCATGCCCGAAACTATTTTATAGGAAGTGAACCTGTTGGCACCATAGTTTTTGGTAGCTGGGTTGAAACAATCTCAATCGGGGGAAAAAACTAAACATTTCTATTATAGACAGAACTGCAGAAGTCTAGAGGACTTGTCTGTGCTTTGTAATGTTTCTCTAGCTCACAATGACACTGAGTCAGCGGGTGATCCATTCTGCTTTGCCCTTTGGACCAAGTTAATCGTTTGAGCAGGGTTGTAGTGTGGTGACAGGCACATTTAATATGTATGTTTAAAATGTGGTGAAAAAAAGGGTTGAAAGTGTCTATAACCACACAAGGATCATGAATCAGATACAAACTGTATTTATACCATTAGGGAACATCAGCGAATGGTTATGAGTAAAACATCTGCAGAAAATGTACAGAATTGATAAACAGTATATTCCTGAACAGCTGAGTTTGGCACTTTATCTGAACTGTGCATCTGAAAAATCATCATGTGTTTTCCTCCTTAAGAACAAAAAAGCAAATGAGAAAGAGAACAAACACTGGACATTTTCAGTGGCATTTAGATGTCAAGAATTTTTGTGTGTGTTTCCCTCCATAAAAAATCCTGCTTTTTTATCCCGGGTTAATATATAAATATATATATATATAATTAACACTTGATTAGGTACACCTTGCTAGTACTGGGTTGGACCCCCTTTTGCCTTCAGAACTCTCTTAATTCTTCATGCCATAGATTCAACAAGGTTCTGGAAACATTCCTCAGAGATTTTGGTCCATATTGACATGAAAGCATCACGTAGTTGCTGCAGATTTGTTGGCTGCACATCCATGGTGATTTTCCTGTTCCACCTCATCCTTAAGGTGCTCTATTGGACTGAGGTCTGGTGACTGTGGAGGTCATTTGAGTATAGTGAACTCATTGCCATGCTCAAGAAACCAGTTTGAGATGACCTCAAGTGAGAAAATCTCGGTTGCAACCCGTGGTTATTTGAGTTACTGTTGCCTTTCTATCAGTTTGAACAAGTCTGGCCATTTTCCTCTGGCATCCACAAGGCATTTTCCCACAGAACTACCACTCACAGGATATTTTCTCTTTTTCTAACCATTCTCTGTAAACCCTAGAGATGGTTGAGCGTGAAAATCACAATAGATCAGCAGTTTCTGAAATACTCAGACCAGCCCGTTTGGCATCAAAGGCCATGCCACGTTCAAAGTCACTTAAATCACCTTTCTTCCCTATTCTGATGCTCAGTTTTAACTTCAGAAGATCGTCTTGACCATGTCTACATGCCTAAATGCGATGAGTTGCTGCCAGAGGCATCACTAGGCCCATTTCGAGGGCTTCATCCCTCCTGAATGTCCACTCAGCCCCCCTGAAAAATTTGCGATTAACTCTGTAATCTGTACGAATTTATGATTGCCTCAGTCCCCTTTAAAACTCCCATGAACAAGTTGTCAGGCTTCGGTTCCTCCTCCTCTTTTAGTCTGCCTTATTTTCAATGTTATCTCCATGTATGAAAATGAAATTTGGGAAAAATTATTTTAAGTGATTGTACTGCACAACTGTAGAGTTAAAAAAGATAAAGTGTTTAAAATATTACGTTTAAAAAATATGTTTTTACCTTTTTCACCCCTGATGAGTTTGCATCTCTGCATTTAAACTGCTTATAAGAGTAAATGACAAAGACAGAGAAACATCATGTGAGTTATTTCATTCAACTAAATATTGACCCAGCAGGTGATCGTGACACATTTATTAGCCTTAGTAAAGCCATTTGTGGTTTTTGATGTCACTTTGAATTATAAAAGTGGAAAATTGATTCATGTGCTGTTATATTTTTTTAATAAATAGAAAGCAAAAAAAGGAATGATTTAATAAGATAGATTAAACATATTGCCAGTCTAGACAATTACAGTAATCATGCAAGGTTTGTCTAAATGAATATTAGTTGGTAAATTATTTGAAATTAAATCATTATTCAAGGATTGACTTGATAGGTTTGCATGACCCAACCTACTGTTTTGTTTAGTCCTACCCTACACACACACACACACACACACACACACACACACACACACACACACACACACACACACACACACACACACACACACACACACAGATATAACTAGATATTCACAGTTATGTTTACAAAACGTATACTACTATAGGTGGTTTTGAAAAAAAAAGTGTGGTTTGCAAGCTTAAAATGTGGAGTATATTCAACATGTTAGGCTTTACAGTGCACTTTCATTTTCATCAAAGTGTGGTTTTGCTACCTGAATGTTAAAAAAAAAAAAGCCCTGTATATCACAATACCGTATGTCAACTCTTGTCATGATCACACAGGCACAGAGCATGACTATTAAGGAAACTCCAGACAAATGCAGCTTTGATCAATGATCTGTCCGTTTATACTTACAAAGATGTGTGTGTGTGTGTGTATGTATAGGCTACATACTGTATCCGAATATAATTATGGATTGTAGAAACAAAATAGCACATTAATAGGGTGGTTAATAGCTCTGAATCTCAGTAACATCATGAATACATGTATTGAGCTTGTGTTTTAAGTTATTTTTAAAGCTTACTTTCTGTCTTCCAGCCAGGCGATTTCATGTTTGACCTGGTTGAACTCATTGGCCATCTTGCAGTGGTCTTTGTACACTTCTATGGACTCCTTTAGAGACCGGCACGGCAGCACCGGCTGTTAGGTAGGAACATGAAGGCATTATTACATGTAAATAAAACTGTAAGCGTTTTATTTTTACTAATACTTCAGAAGAAAACACAATTGCTCTTTTTAAAGAGTGAATTAACAAATACAGTATACTTTTGCTACACGAGTGACTGGGGATAAATTGAGGAACTTTGTTATATTTGGATTGTCTGCTACATCCTGGAATATACACAATATCGTCAGTCTGACAAGAAGGTTTCCATCAGCCGATGAAACACAATATGTGGAAACATTAGTGAGACGCTTGAGTTTTTTTTTTATTCCTTCTATGTCAGGAACTTCTTCTTTCGCAATGACGCACGGCACAGTCCTACAGAATATCATCCACACGACAAAGCGCTTCAACTTCTCCCAGTTTTTCCCCTTAAGTGTGTGTGGGTGTATCTGTGTGTTTGCATATACCCAGTGTTTTTTTCAGACATGGACAATTTCAGGTTTCAGATGGGGAATCTTCCTTAACCAGTCTTTGTCACATTGAGTGGCACTGATATTCTAAACACCACGCGGCATTGATATTCCATAATCATATAATAGCCTAGGCTATATCATAACAATTTATATGACAAACCAAATTTGAATGAAAACACAATAATTTCATGAAAAAAAATATGTATAGATTGATAGATAGCGCCTACAGATTTATTCTACACACTACTCAGTGCAGTTCATGCCTCATAATGTGAGCTCTCAAAGAAAGCTTTCTTTCACAGAGAGAAAAAAACCTGTCTGAGTATTTCATATTAGAGACAAATAAATTTTTGTATGAATAATGTACTAGTTATGAGGAAATGTCAAACCCAACCCTTTATGTCAGCAGGAAACAGCATTCTCATCCCATACTTCTGTAATGTAGCATATATTTGAGTAAAAAAAAAAAAATAATAAAAAAAAATATATATATTTACACACATACATACGTACACATATATATGTGTATATATATATATATAATATATATATATATATATATATATATATATATATATATATATATATATATATATATATATATATATATATATATATATATATATATATAGTGGACAAAAGTTGTAGGCCTGCCCCGAACATTTTGTCCATTGAATTGATTGGACTGTGAAAAGTTGGAGGACATCACCCGAAAAAGAAAAGCAAGTTATCACATTATGGAATCAAGCATTTATTTTTAATACATAGATTGTCCAAAATAAGACCAAAAATGGTATATTAAAAACTATGTGTCACATGGCCCTTTAGTGGCACAATTATTTTTATTTGTTAATAATTAAAATAATTTGTATTATTATTACATGGTTACCTTTAAAATCCTTTAGAAATGTAAATAAGTTCAATTGATTTCCTGTTTACTGTAGTGAGAACTTTAAAAGTAACCAATGCCATCTTGTGGTCTTGCAGAAGCATTGCTAAAATATTCCCTCTGAGAAAGCTTGATCCATGAAATTAACCGAATAATAAGTTGTGTAACAATATGTGAAAATAAAAAGGATAATGTTCTCAACCAAGGAATAGACATCAATGAACGCTTTTAAAAGGATAGTTCACTCAAAAATGTTAATTCTGTCATATGTCATATTCCAAACCTGTATGAATTTCTTGCCTCTGTTGAACACAAAATATTTTGAAGAGTATGGGTAAAACTAGACAGTTTGTGGTTCCCATTGACTTCCATAGTAGGCAAAAATATACTATGGAAGTCAATGGTTTCCTACAACTGTTTGGTTACCGACATTCTTCAACATATTTTCTTTTGTGTTCATCAGAGGAAAGAAATTTATACAGGTTTGGAACAACATGAGGGCAAGTAAATGATGACATAATTTTAATTTTGGGGTGAACTATCCCTTTTAGGCAGTATATTATTTCCATGTTGTTTATAATATTGTCTGGGTGGATATGACACTATTTATCTCTGATTTCGCTTCTTTCCTAATGAAGCTTACATGCAGGAACATTTCACTGCACCCTGCCTCACAAACCCACCACTTACTTACTTACACACACACACACACACACACACACACACACACACACACACACACACACACACACACACACACACACACACACACACACACACACACACACACACACACACACACACACACACTATAGCATTAATATAAGTATTTTCTACTCCAAAAGTCACACCATATGACCCCAAACCATTATTATCATATACAGTACACTTTTAGTTGTAAGATATAGAGTCAGATACATAATATCTGCAGCCATCAAAGGCTTATTTTTTATTCCAAGCATACAGCTAAATAGATTATTAATAACTTTACCTGCAGGCGTTGCTCAAGGTCAGGGAATGATGGAAGGGGATCCTCTGCATCTTTCAACTCTGAGAGGAAAAGAAAGCCAGATGAACATGTCTGGTATGAGAATGCTAATGTTTGAGAGCTTTACTCTTAGTGGTGACATCAGCTAATCATACCACAGTTCACATGACACCACCGCATGTCCAGTTAGCTGTTTACACTGATCTAGGTCCAGTTTCCTTAAAGTAAACATTCACATGGTTATTCGCCTAGAAACTGGTTCCGGATCAGTGCGAAAAGCCAAATTCGAACACCACCTGTTCGACCATGGAGTCTAAATCCTAAACGGACAGATTGAAAGTAACTATCTCCCAGGTTCGTCGCAATGACCGGTCTGTAACGAGCACTCTGACAGACAGCTTGTCTGTAGGCCTACTGATTCCCGCCATGCCAGCAATGAGTTACAGTATGTCCAAGCATGAAGCCTCTGATGCAGCCAGCTAAAAACAGGCCTGTTTACAGTCATGCATCAGCCAAACGGCCAATTAAAAGATATATATGCATTGAAATTTGCAAGGGTATTATTATCTGAAACATGATATGCACATTATTCCTGCTGAATGTGGCCAGGTGGGGATGAACATGACAGTTTCATGTAATTTTGGCTGATTGAATGCATATTGTTTTGAATTTTTTATTTAGTTTTTATTTCACTGAAAAAAAAAAAAAAATATATATATATATATATATATATATTTATTTATTTATTTATAATCAATAAGTTATGACAACATATGTTTTTACATTGCTTTAAATCATCAAAATAAGTTAAGCAATTTTCAACTTTTCTATACAAAATTCGACTCATTTTTTTAAGTTGGCTTAATGTAATTTAAGTTACAATGACAAACATCCAAGTTGATTTTCATTAAAAATAAAAGAAGGCAGCAACTTAGTCTTCAATTTAATTATATAGTAATTTAGTATATAGGCTGGTTTGTGTGTGTGTGTGTGTGTGTGTGCGTGCGTGCGTGCGTGCGTGCGTGTGTGCGTGTGTGTGTGTGTGTGTGTGCGTGTGTGCGTGCGTGCGTGCGTGCGTGCGTGCGTGTGTGTGTGTGTGTGTGTGTGTGTGTGTGTGTGTGTGTGTGTGTGTTATATTATTATTAGTTTAGGTTATTGTTTGTCATGAAAATATTTTACCTTCAGTTTTTCGTTATCATTATTTTATATATCTAATTATTATTTATTATTTTGCTATTATTTTAAGTTTCCTTTTTAGTTACGCTTTGGAATCATGAAAATTCATTTTAGCTTCTGTTTTTCCCAGTTATAGAAATATTACAGAAATAATTTCATTTTATTGTTTCATTAACGACTGCTGTTAATTACACAAAAGATTTGTCTACATGCTTCAAAACAAGTTTGTAGGGAATTATGGGAAAGACAGATAAATATAGTGTGTTTATGTGCTGGGTTCTATTTGTGTTCCACTTTTGGGAAAGATAGAAAAGAAAAGGAGGCAGGGCAAAGTAGCGGCGAAGCGTGAAGCATTAAATGCTTTTAAATTTAGGCCAGTGTTCTAAAAGCAAATGAGTGAATCATGCAGCAATGAGGTATTAAAACAGAAACCTGATGCTGCAATGCCCAGGCAGCAGCTGCCATCCAAGCATTTGCCTGAATAGCTGTAAAACACTTTGACAGCACTGTTGACTTTGTGGCTAGGTAGATATTTTGTTTTTAAGATGCCAGAGATCAACTAAAATAGAGGGCCACCTGTTTCTTTGTAAAGGATGGCAAAAGTTGAATTGATCCCACATAAGAGGCTTTAGGTGGGTTTTACTTGTTGCCATTTTGGTAGAAGTCACGCATCGCACGGACCGAGCAGAGCAAGGGGGCGCAACTCTATTTTAGTCTCTCATTCACAGTGTCTTTGTCAAACACATGATGTAAACATCTAAAACAATCATATTCATATTCTGATTAGAAGCCTTGCCTGAGGTTTCGTTGAGGCTGAAAGCGATTTGTACTTCAGGTTTGTCTGCAGAGACTCGTCGAGTTGAGGTGATCATTTATTCCTAGAAAAAGAGCAGATTTGGATTAAACAAGGGTGGATGTAAATCTCAGAAGTATGAGATCAGCAGCCTTTCAGGGGGTCATGAAAAGGTTTCATCATGTGCCCAAAGTTGCATCAGGGATTAAACAATTGAAGATAAATCCTCTTCCAGCCAGCAAATGAGATCATACTTCTGAATAGGTTGCACAGTGTTTCTTATGAAATCATATTTGTGTATGTTTATAGTAATACAATATTTATGCATACTTTAATGTGCTAGTGCTATGATTTATGGCTGAACATTAAGGAAGACACAAGTCCAATGTTAATTTCATGAAAGTGTGAAAGAGGCTACAAGCATAACTTGTTGGCTACTGTAATATGAGACAATAAAACCCCTTACCTGACAACAGAAACGTATTTACAGGAAACTCTCTAATAAAAATCTTAAAAGAGTCGCTCAGCAAAAGACACAGAGCTGAAGACACTCCATTGAGAAGCCTTTAGATCTTCTTGACTGTTCATATGTAAAAAGTCACATTAAATCAGTCATAATCCTCGTAGTGTAAACTGAGAAGCAAGAAGCAGCAGGTTCACCAAACACAGCCAAAGAAAAGACAGATCTTCAGCAGAGTGGCACTGTGATTCTGTGTGTGTGCTAGACGGACACTAATTAAATGGCTCAGATGGCATGACTTTACACTAGAACAATGTCCACCTCTCCAGTCAGCTTTGAGTGACCCACACATTGACAAGAACAATGCAAATGTTTGATTTTCATTGTAATTGTGTCATTTGAAGATGGTCAGGGTTTGTGTTTGTGGTTTGTGATTTTTGTGTTTTTGAGCATCGATAGGTTGTTTTTTGCTTTTTACTTCGTTTTTTTATTGCAAAACTATACTCATCTGTGCAATCATTCAGTTGTGTACATCAAATTGTTTAAAACAACAGTCACACAGAGAGAACATATAAAACAAATAAAGATATTTATCTAAATAAGTTAAAAAACAAAATTATTTAATCAAAAATAAAACACATTTAAAATAAATAAAAAAATAAAAAAAATAATAAGGCTCAGGAAACTATTTAGAAATGTCTTATATCTTTTGATTATTAATTATTCAAAGTGATTATTCAAAGTATACACACATATATATACATATATATATATATATATATATATATATATATATATATATATATATATATATATATATATATATATATATATATATATATATATATATATATATATATAGGCTATATATGTATATATAAATATAGGCCTATATATATATATATATATCACTTTTAATGATTTAAATATTTTATTACAATTATTTTACCATTAAAAAAATGTAAAAGTACATTTAAAAAAAATATGTTAAAAACATCAAATTGTATATTTAGACCTATTTCAGAATATTAGACTATAGGCTATATAAGACAATGTTAAACAAATGTATTCATTTGTCATAGTCATTTGTTTCTGTTCTTATTTTATGAGTGTTTACCACCTATTTACTTATTATATTGCTGACTGTATATACTTGACTGTTTAAGGAATAGTTCACCCACAAATGAACATACATTTCTTTATTCTACTGAGCACACAAGAAGATACTTAAAAAAATGGCCTCATTGACATCAACTGTTTGGTTACTGACATTTTTAAAAAATATATTATTTTGTGTGCAGCAGAAGAAAGAAATTCATACAGGTTGAAACAACTTGAGGGTGAGTAAATTATGACACAATTTTTTATTTTTGGGTGAATCCATTTAAAGCTAAATAGTACATCACTAGCCTAGCTAGCTATCTAATAGAAATATAGGAATAATATCTAATAGAGAAGCTATCAAACAAGATGTATGCATTTTGTTTGTCTTTTGTGGCATGTATGAATATAACATTATAGGATACATAATATGGTAAATGTGGTATTTTAATACATAAATAAAAAGCTTTGCCAATTTCTAGAAATTATCAGTCATTTTGATCGCAAAATTATTTATGTTTAATGAATATTAAATACCTTGCTTTTTTCAGATTGTCTTCTGGGTGGGCACCATAGACTGTAAAAAAATTACACTTAATCGGCGCTCCACTATCTCGCCTATCTGGATCGGTAATCCGTGTGTCTGCTCTCTGCTGCTGCGCCTGTTCTTTCTTAGCTGCATGCTTCCAGTACGCTGCAGCCTTACCCTGCATCAGTCTAATATCCACCTTATCTGGTCAAAATGGCTCTTCACGTCCCCAAAGCCCCGGGCTTTGCCCAGATGTTAAAGGATGGTGCAAAGGTAGGGCTGCTGAAACCGTATTTTGCTCGTATTGTGTTGTTTTTAAGAGCACACGCAGTGACTTCCCATAGATGTTTCTAGAACACGGGCCTCATGCCGTCCAACTACCGGTGAAACTACCACACGCTTGAGACTTCAACTGAATATTAACGTTTTGTACAAGGTTGTCAATGACATTAGATATTCATGAATTATCGAAGGTTAGATAGTGAATGGGTTCCGTCAGAAAGTAAATGATGAATGAAGTTAGCATGTTAGCTGAAAACATGTGCCACTGACAGACACTCCTCGCACTTTCATCACTCATCCAAATGACTTGCAATCATACAGAAAAGGAACATGCTTTTGTTAAACGTCAGAATTCCAACACTGTTTATTTTAAATCTACATTTTTATTTCGCTTCTATAAAAATGCCGTATTGTGTTCCTCATTTCTCTGCGCATTCGTTTGTTGATATGCTGATCAGATCATTTAACTTAGTTATTGTATTTAGCACAATAACTTGTTTTTAAAGATTCAGCGTTTGCAATTAATTAGCTTTTGTAAAGATTTAGATTTTAAATATTTAGTGTTTAAGATTAATTATTTTTTTATTTTAGATTTTCACACCTATAATTCTGACAAATTAATTTTTTGATGAGCATCAATATATTCAATAGATATCAAAAATACTATTATTTTTGATCCATCCATTTTGTTGTCTTTAAATTATATAAGTGTGTGTGTGTGTGTATATATATATATATATATACACACACACACACACACACACACACACACATATATCTTTAGAAATCATAAACTTCATTATAAAATGACTGCATAATGAAAGCAATATTGGCCCCCATTTTTTATTATGCTATACATTGACAATATCAACTTGAATGGCTGATCTCTCACTGCCTATTTAATTTTGTATTTACGTTTTTAATCATTTTAAAAAAGGAAATCAGGATGCGTGACACTTAATTTTGTATTTTAAAAACCCCACATGTTTTATTTTTTCAAAATATGAAAGGACTTTTGTCTTGTTTGTTCTTCACAATCAGCACTATTCGGGTCTTGAAGAGGCTGTTTACAGGAACATCCAGGCATGCAAGGAACTGGCACAGACCACAAGAACTGCATATGGACCCAATGGTGAGGCTAATTTGTTGGTTTAATGTGATGTCTTTGACATTTTTTTTTATGTGAAACTACTGGATCCTGACTGAACTGTGCATGTTCATTTAATTCTGTACAGGCATGAACAAAATGGTCATCAACCACTTGGAGAAACTCTTTGTCACAAATGATGCTGCCACTATTCTGAGAGAGCTGGAGGTAAATATTAGTAATTGTGATAAAATCATTAATTGAAGGTGCAGTAAGTGATTTCTGAGAAACGCTGTTGAAAGTGGATCGGACCGAGAGCATTCTGCATCTGCTGTCTCAATATATGAGGACATCAACACATGACCTTCATTTTCAGAGATGTTTTGAGTCACTTCACGAGCACTTCACCCTTTCATTTGAGAAAAACTTTCATCAAATTCACACTGAAACTAAAACTGAAAGATCTTCATGACAAACCGACAAAATAAAAGTTTGTTTTAGCTTCAAGAAATTATGATAGAAATATATAATTACTCTATACTAAAATGTACTTCTAAAAGTAATAATAGACCTAACCGGGAAGGCCTGAAAACAGACACAGAGGTTGCTTTGTTTTTGCACCATACGTGAGTAACATCAGTTTGTATGTTTCACAGAGCAGAGATATGCTGTTTAATGTTAGCTATAGTAACAGGACAGTTGTCCAGAGCTGCAGTGCTGCTTGCGACTAACAACAAACTCTTGCTCGAATAAACTCTTGTGTAAAGTTAATTTTCAGTTTTTCCTTGTCGTTCGTTTTATCATATTTACTTTTTCGTGAAGCATTATTTTGTTTTGCTGTACCTATGATAGAGACATTCACTCTTGCATTGCATGTTTTGCATTTTGGGGGCGGAGCAATGAAGAGAGGGTTTGTTTTGGTTTATTTCAAATGTCAGTAATGTTTCTCAGAAATCACTTACTGCACCTTTAATGCTTATAATTTGGAAGAATATCTCCATATTTATTGGTGTCTATTTTACCCTCCTTGAAGGTTCAGCACCCAGCAGCCAAAATGATCGTGATGGCATCCCACATGCAAGAGCAGGAAGTAGGTGATGGCACAAACTTTGTGTTGGTGTTTGCTGGTGCTCTGCTGGAGCTTGCAGAGGAGCTGCTGAGGATGGGCCTGTCCGTTTCAGAGGTCAGTAAACAACAGCTCTAATGCAGTATTTCACTGTGCACTAATTTTCATTAATCAGAATAAATCCAATCTGATTTGAGATTCAGAAAGTTCCGTTTATAAGAAGCCTAAACGTTGCAATCCGGTCTGCATTAAATTAATAAAAAAAAAAAAATACACAGTTGAAAATCAGTGGGATAATCCCTCCAGAGATGCTGTGGGCATAATTGTTCTTTTTGACATGATGGTATGTTTTTAAAGCAAATATTTAGCAAAATGAACTGGTCATTGGATGAGACTGAATTAGCCATGAGACCTAATAAACATGCACATGTTCATATGACCTAAAACATACGTAATCATACACGTCACGGTGCTACACATGTTCAAGTTATTTTTGATAGAGAAAATAGTCCGATTTTAACGTTTACAAAATTTTGTCCTGTTGATTGGATCATTTCAGGTGTACACCACCCCCTTCCATCCAATCAAACTTTTTTTTGGATCCATCTCAATCAGATCAACTTGGGTGTTTACATGAAAGCTTTTCAGTTCAATTGAGCCATCAATCCTATAATAAAATGATTATTTGGATGCATGGTAAATGTAGCTACTGTCAGGATGGTGGTTTTCATCATCTTCTAAACTATTTTAAAATTATTTAAAAAATACTTTAATTTGTGTATTTTGATAGTTATATTATAGTTTTGGTTAATTACCAAAGTTTGGTTCTCTCGATACTTTTTTTTTTTACTTATGTAATTGAATGGTTGAATGATTATTTCATAATGAGTTGACCTTGTAAGTTAAGGCCAAGTTGTGAACTAATATATCATTTATTTACATTATAGATAGTTTATTTGCCTGAGCTGATGATTGTTGATTATTGATCCCAGGTGATAGAGGGCTATGAGATGGCATGTAAGAAAGCTTTGGAAATTCTGCCCGATTGCGTCTGCTCGTCTGCTAAGAACCTGCACGATCTGGATGAAGCCACGGCCATGATCCGCTCAGCTGTCATGAGCAAACAGTACGGCAACGAGGACTTCCTGGCCAACCTCATTGCACAGGCTTGTGGTAAGGCATGAATTCTTTGGGGTACTCTGGGAAAGTTAATTTCAAAAGTGAATTCTGTGATATAATTTTAGGGGTTGTTTTAATTTTATTATTTATTTCACAGTCTCTATATTCCCAGAGTCTGGCAATTTCAATGTTGATAATGTAAGAGTGTGCAAGATTTTGGTAAGTATAAAGTTTAATAAATAAAACTTAGGCTATTGCTTTAAACTAAATGATTCCTAGAGTGCCTGTGAGTTAGTTACATTGTTTTTTTTTTTTTGTAGGGCTGTGGACTGAACTCTTCTACTATGCTTCATGGGATGGTATTTAAGAAAGAGACTGAAGGAGACCTCACATCAGTGAAAGATGCAAAGATAGCAGTGTTCTCCTGTCCGTTTGACTGCATGACTACTGAAACCAAGGTAGAAAAAAGCTAATTGAATTAGATGAAATGTCTATACTGTCTACCTTGTGTCTCTATGACTGGACAGTATTTTCTTTGTGTGATGTTCAAAAAAGAGCAATAAATCACATTCTCCTTTTTTATTTATTGCTGTTCGGGCTTTCTTCCTTCAGTATTTCTTTCTGATGTTTCATAGGGCACAGTACTTATAAAGAACGCGGAGGAACTCATGAATTTCAGTAAAGGAGAGGAGGACCTGATGGAGCTCCAGGTGAAGACTATTGCTGATTCAGGGGCCAATGTGATTGTGACAGGGGGCAAAATTGCTGATATGGCCCTTCATTACGCCAACAAGTACAAGCTCATGGTGGTCAGGTGAGAGAGAGGAAGATCCCTTCCTTTTTTGTGCAGCTTGATTCAGCATTTTGGCTTTTTAAATGAGAATTTAGCTATATGTCTGATATTTATGAACACTGTTCGTTCTTCACCAAGGCTGAATTCAAAATGGGACCTCAGAAGACTATGCAAAACTGTCGGAGCCACTGCGTTGCCCAGATTGGTGAGTTAATCTTGATTTTCCAGGCTGAATTAGAGCTCTACTTCAAGTGCCACTTTGTGTAAAGCAGTGAGTTGGTGATAAGCCAGTTCACATCATTGTTTGCTCTGTGTCAGTGTCTCTGTTGTTAATTTTTCCTCTGGACACACAGACTCCGCCGACTCCAGAAGAGATGGGACGCTGTGACAGTGTTTACCTGTCCGAGGTTGGAGATACGCAGGTTGTGGTTTTCAAACATGGTAAGAAAAGACTGGATTAATGATGCTGAAAATTCTGCTTTACCATATCAAGAATAAATTACATTTGAACATATATTAAAATGGAGAACAGTTATTTAAAAAAAAAAAATGTATTTCTGATCAAATAAATGCAGCCTTGGTGATCATTGGGGTGAAATTAGTCACTCACTGAGTCTTTGTGACTTGTTTTCTTGACATTCTGTAGCTCGATTGGCAAATTTTGCTTTGTAAATGTTGTTTGGTCTGGCAGTGACGTAACCAGACAGCTCATGCCATCTCACTCCTATTTCTAGATAAAGATGATGGTGCCATCTCTACTTTAGTAATTCGTGGGTCAACAGACAACCTGATGGATGACATTGAGCGTGCCATTGATGATGGTGTTAACACCTTTAAAGTCCTTGTCAGGGTGAGCTAGTTTAAAAATCCACCTCTAATCCATTCCATTTCTAACTACATCATGACAAAATGTGACTGTAACAGAACTATGTCCCCTCAGGATGCGCGTCTTTGTCCAGGTGCCGGTGCCACTGAAATTGAGCTTGCGAAACAACTCACCTCCTATGGAGAAGTAAGTAAATCAATCTAATTTCCTTTTGCTGTTGGCACACCTTAAACACTGTAAGTAATTTTATAATGTCCTCTAAAGTCTTGTCCAGGCCTGGAGCAGTACGCCATCAAGAAGTTTGCAGAGGCGTTTGAAGCAGTGCCCCGTTCTCTGGCTGAAAACTCTGGCGTGAAGGGCAATGAGCTGATCTCCAAACTCTACGCCACACACCATGAGGGCAACAAGAATTATGGCTTTGATATTGAGGTGAGAGGCCCGCAGAAAACGGTTGCTTTGTAAGGGCTACAAGTATAAACAGCAATGGGAGAAGAGAAGCTATTTATAATTTAGAGGTAGCAATCCTGAAATAAACTGAAGGTCCCTAAATCATGCTTTTTAAATAATAAATGTCAAAGTCTTGAATTCAGGTTTTATACAATTTAAGGCTACAAAAAGTCTTAAATATTTTAAATCATTTTAAGAGGCCTTAAATTTGGGGACAGAAAAATGCTAATCACCTTATGGTTTAATTCGAATATTAAACTTCAAAAGGCGATGATTGAATTGAGCGCTTAGTCAGTCATTTTAAAGTAAAAATGCGCTGCTGTTATGCATTTTACATGCTGGTAGTTTCACAGTGGTTCGCAATTAATGAATGCCACAAATTTATGCAAGGCTATTTCTTATGATATACTGTTGATGTATTATGGCAATGTTTGGCAACCTGCAAACTCGTCACATTTCTAAAAATGCATCTAAAATTAAACCATTTAGCATTTTGAACTGCTTTTCAAAAAAAATGGTTTAAAGGCTAAAATGCACTTTTTTTTTTTTACTTGAATTGTTATCATAGACGTTGCTCTATCCTGCACATACGATAATAATTTTATTTGTGCATGTCTTAAGCCTTCAGTTAGATTATTAAAAACTCTGCTGAGACCCTATTAATGTGTTATTGATTTCTATGTGCTTTTTAAACCATTTAGGGAGAGGGGCCTGCGGTGAAGAACATGATGGAGGCCGGTATCCTCGACCCATACCTGGTGAAGCACTGGGGCATCAAGTTGGCCACAAACGCTGCCATCACCATCCTCCGTGTGGATCAGGTTAGTGCTTCACTTTACAACTATTTGCATATCATTCAATTTCTTATTCCATCCTTATTTATCAATTCAGGTGCTTTGTTAGCCTGTTTTTTTTTTCTGGATTATAATGTGATGTGTGTATGCCAGATCATTATGGCAAAGCCAGCAGGGGGACCCAGAGCCCCCAAACAGCAAGGACACTGGGACAAGGACGATTGGGAAGACGAACCAGAAAAATTTGATACACATCATTGATAAGAAATCAAAATAATAGCAAAGGTGCACAAACAAAAGTCACTGTTTGGAGTGCTTAACCACTGGAGTGAACCGGGTTGCATGAGCACTGTGTGGAAATTCACTTTGAATTTGTTGTTGAAATAAGTTTAGCCTGACTGCAGTCTTTACATCACAGATAACAGTTATGCTGTTTTAATTTGTATTAACACATTGATAAATATTAATTTAGATGGTTTTTATCCTAGAAGTTTTTAATTGGATAATTTCATCCTGAAAACCAAGAAATAATGATTGGATGTATAATGGTTGTTTCATAACTATCAGTTTAAGATCTAGTTTTGCACTTCACAAGCATCACTAACTTCAGTCTTTGTGACACTTTGAATGTCATCTGGGGATTTTGGTACAGTTTACTTGCATGCCGCATGCACTAAAAACACTTTTTCCTCAGGATTTTCCCTGCTAATTTGCATTGTGCTCAATTGCCTGTCTTTACTCTTGTCTTTTAAGTGTCTGATTATGTCTGCTTCTCCTCCACAGATTATAATGGCCAAGCCAGCTGGTGGACCCAAAGCTCCACAAGGAAAGAAGGACTGGGATGAGGATGACTGATGTCACTAGCCTGTGTGTCTCTCTGTCTTAGCTTTTCAAGTGTTATGTATTTAATATCTTGCACCATTCTTTTTGTATTTTTTTTTTTTTTTTAGGAGAAGCCATCTACATTAACAATGAGTGGCTCTGAGCTGTTTTTCCTGTCCCAATAAAGGCACTTGAGCTGTCAGCATTCTTGTCATTTCTTTTAAATAATTCTTGGTGTATAACAAAATGCAGCGTAATTGCAACAGTTTGATATTCTTGAAAATTACAGGTATTGTATTCTTCCAGTTAAATCAGCACTATGATTCTATATAGTAATGTGAGTCATTGCTCTATATTTGTGCAGATTGGATTATAATTGTGCTGGGTTGATTCAATCCTTTCCACAAAAAATATATAGGCCTGGTGGTTTCTCAGACAGGGTTTAGATTAAGCCTTAGTTCAATTAGGATATTTAAGTAACTTTTATAAATGTTTTTAAAAAAAAAAAAACATTGCTTTGCATCTTGAGACGAAACAATGGCACTGACATGTTTTAAGATAGGTTAGTACAAGTTACTTTTAGTTAAATCAGATCAACCATGCATTTTAGTCTGGGAATAGGCATAAACCTTGACTATGATATACAGTGAGGAAAACAAGTATTTGAACACCCTGCTATTTTGCAAGTTCTCCCACTTAGAAATCATGGAGGGGTCTGAAATTGTCATCGTAGGTGCATGTCCACTGTGAGAGACAATCTAAAAAAAAATAATCCAGAAATCACAATGTATGATTTTTTAACTTTATTTGTATGATACAGCTGCAAATAAGTATTTGAACACCTGAGAAAATCAATGTTAATATTTGGTACAGTAGCCTTTGTTTGCAATTACAGAGGTTGAACGTTTTCCTGTAGATTTTGGCCCACTCCTCCACACAGATCTTCTCTATATCAGTCAGGTTTCTGGGCTGTCGCTGAGAAACACAGAGTTTGAGCTGCCTCCAAAGATTCTCTATTGGGTGTAGGTCTGGAGACTGGCTAGGCCACGCCAGAACCTTGATATGCTTCTTACAGAGCCATTCCTTGGTTATCCTGGCTGTGTGCTTCGGGTCATTGTCATGTTGGAAGCCTCGACCCATCTTCAATGCTCTATCTGAGGGAAGGAGGGTTTTCCCCAAAATCTCACAATACATGGCCCCGGTCATCCTGTCCTTAATACAATGCAGTCTCCCTGTCCCATGTGCAGAAAAATACCCCCAAAGCATGATGCTACCACCCCCATGCTTCACAGTAGGGATGGTGTTCTTGGGATAGTATTCCTCATTCTTCCTCCAAACATGGTGAGTGGAATTATGACCAAAAAGTTCTATTTTGGTGTCATCTGACCACATGACTTTCTCCCATGACTCCTCTGGATCATCCAAATGGTCATTGGCAAACTTAAGACGGGACTTGACATGTGCTGGTTTAAGCAGGGGAACCTTCCGTGCCATGCATGATTTCAAACCATAACGTCTTTGTGTATTACCAACAGTAACCTTGGAAACGGTGGTCCCAGCTCTTTTCAGGTCATTGACCAGCTCCTCCTGTGTAGTTCTGGGCTGATTTCTCACCTTTCTTAAGATCATTGAGACCCCACGAGGTGAGATCTTGCATGGAGCCCCAGTCCGAGGGATATTGACAGTCATGTTTAGCTTCTTCCATTTTATAATGATTGCTCCAACAGTGGACCTTTTTTCACCAAGCTGCTTGGAAATCTCCCCGTAGCCCTTTCCAGCCTTGTGGAGGGGTACAATTTTGTCTCTAGTGTCTTTGGGCAGCTCTTTGGTCTTGGCCATGTTAGTTATTGGATTCTTACTGATCGTATGGGGTGGACAGGTGTCTTTATGCAGCTAACGACCTCAAACAGGTGAATCTAATTTAGGATAATAAATGGAGTGGAGGTGGACATTTTAAAGGCAGACTAACAGGTCTTTGAGGGTAAGAATTCTAGCTGATAGACAGGTGTTCAAATACTTATTTGCAGCTGTATCATATAAATAAATAGTTAAAAATCATACATTGTGATTTCTGGATTTTTTTTTTATTAGATTATGTCTCTCACAGTGGACATGCACCTACGATGACAATTTCAGACCCCGCATGATTTCTAAGTGGGAGAACTTGCAAAATAGCAGGGTGTTCAAATACTTATTTTCCTCACTGTATATGTGTTTGTTAGCAATGAATGCATAAAGTCGATATGCAATAAACAAATCGATTATACATCACATCACACCCTCCAGCTAAAAATGGTTACAGTTAATGTTTTGCTTTAGTTATGACAAATGTTCTGAATATTTCTGTAATTAATTACATGTAATGTGTGATAGACTAACTGGGACTAGTTGCTGCACTTACATATTGTTGCCCTATTGTTGGTTACTTCTGTTCTAGTTATTTGTAAGGCGCTTTGTCTGCTAAATTATTAAAAGTAAATATTAATATAATAACAAATTATTCACTTATATTGTAACTAACAAATAATAATTATTACATAATTAAATGATTTTTTTGTGTGTGTGTGGAAACAATAACCGTGGCAGTTATGGTATCTGGTCATTTGTCATTATCTGCCCTTCCAGGGTGCGCGCGTTCATCGGGAGCGCTCTTGCAGGAAATAGTGGACGCGCGCTCCCGACGTGCGGTACTAATCATGGCTGCTCTCAGTAAGTCCATACCGCATAGCTGCTATGAGATAGGACACACATGGAGTACCTCATGTACGAATTCCACCCTCCAGGTGACAGCCGGTGCTCTGGAGGTCTCATTCAAGATATACGCTCCTCTGTATCTGGTGAGTGGATTTGCGCGGATCTAAACGTTAATTCACCCTGGCAAGGGCGCAGTTATTAGCCTGGTAGCTAACCTCAAGTTACATCAGAGTCCTGCAGGACGACGCGCGGGCCATGGCCCGTAACAGTTGCTAAATTATTTAGAAATAAAAACAAAAAGTCTGTCTCAACCCGTCGTATTTTACATTTACTAGCATTCAAATTGTCCAGGAAAGGTCGTTAGACTGATGACATGCTCAGATGCGCTGAGAGAGAGAGAGAGAGAGAGAGAGAGAGAGAGAGAGAGAGAGAGAGAGAGAGAGAGAGAGAGAGAGAGAGAGAGAGAGAGAGAGAGAGAGAGAGAGAGAGAGAGAGAGAGAGAGAGAGAGAGAGAGAGAGAGAGAGAGAGAGAGAGAGAGAGAGAGAGAGAGAGAGAGAGAGAGAGAGAGAGAGAGAGAGAGAGAGAGAGAGAGAGAGAGAGAGAGAGAGAGAGAGAATGATACTGATCACACTGTCAAATGCTCATTTTCGGAACTTTGTGCAAAACTTAGGCACTTTCGTTTTCTATGTTCATTGTCTTATTGTTTAATGTTCTCGTTTCCGCATTACAGTCTTCTTTGAATTATGTTGTGAATTGAAATGATGCTTGACATTACTTAATTTGATGATAAACTGCCTGGTTTGTCTGATAGATTTGCACAATCATTCTCATTAAACTGAAACTGCAGATTTAAGATGAACTATTACTGTTTACCAAAGCAATGTTTAGGTTCAGATGTTTTATTTGGCCAGGATGTTCACTGGCTCATTAGAACTTAACGTTACCAATCAGATTCGTGAATCGTTTTTGGTGCTTTGGATCTTTTCAATGAATCGGTTGAATCTTTCTTGCGAAATTTTGACACTTGTTTCTGATTGATTAATTCAGTGGGTAGGCTTCTACCTATTAGTCCCTATCTCTAACCCTCACACCTTATCCTAATCCTAGCCGTCATAGGGAGAAGCAGGGGAGTCATAATCTCATGGGGCGACAGAATTTGATGTCACACCTGCTTGAACGATTTGTTGACGAATTTCCCCTCATTAAATAAACTGGTAATTAGCAACCATTGGTGCTCTGGGCCTAATAATGCTGTTCACTGATAAATAATTTATTATAAATATGGCAATACTCCATTAAAAAAAGTTTTGATTGCATGGCGACTTTAAGGGTTGTTGGCTAAATGCCAGATTACATTAGTATATTTATTCATCAGGGAATGTTATCTTGTATTTACGTGCCTGCGATGACTCCGCCTAACTGGCTATCAATCTTTATAGATCTGACAGAGGGATCATCATTGTGGTGTCAACTTTGGATGTGTCATTTGCTTCTATTGCAAAACTGCAGTTCATAGTGGTGCAACCCCTGACCTGTAGGGTTGCAGCAGTGCAGTGCTGGCATTTGATTCAGTTTCGCAAAAACTATGGCTCAGTCAGTCTATCATTAGACAGTAGGTCAGTGGTATTTGGATGACCAACCACGGTGTCAGCATCTACAGAAACCAATGTGTTTGTGTAACGCCACTACAAATGTTGCAATGTTATATTGAAACTGTATTTTATTGTGCCACACAAGCTCTCAGTGCATTCTTTTTCCTTTAAAGTTGACATTAAACCGAAGTTGCCAGCTTCTCAAACTAGAAAAAATATTGGACGGGACTTGATTTTGTCCATGGGGAATTGATTGGATGGTTGGATCATTAGCCGCATTTCCATTGTCGAGCCAGGGCTTTAGACGGGCCGTGCCGGGTTAGTTATAGTCCTGGGAAGGCCCTGGGTGGGGTGAAGGTGCCTGGCGATGGAGGGCGCCCATGACTGCTTGAGATCGAGCAGGTTGCTGCAGTTATGCCTCATGTGCTTCTTTATTTTGATCAAAGATTACGAGGCCACATGAATTTAATAAAATTATGTGAACGGATATATAATTTATAATAAATACTGCAATAGGCCATAAAAAAATAAGCATTGTCCATTTTAATTTCAAGGTGACTTTAAAAGCTCAGAGTAAAATCAGAAATGGATTATATATTTGTATAACAGGAAATATCCTCAACATTCAGTAGATTTTTTATTTTCTGTGTTCCAGATTGCAGCCATTTTAAGGAGGAGGAAAAAAGATTATTACAAGAAAAGGCTGCTTCCTGAGATCCTGCAATCCACGTCTTTCCTGACCGCAAATGGAGGCCTCTACATTGCGTTCTTCTGCATTCTCCGGTAATCTAAACAGAATTCTGCTAACAAGCAATACTTGGAAATGTATGCTGTCCCACGTGTACTTTTGCTGCAACAAGAGCTGTAAAGCAACCTTTGAATCCATGTCATTATCAGCTGTTCAGAGTCTTCACAAATATTCGTCTAAATGAGATTAAGACCATTGATACATCAAATAAATTATGAACTAAGATAAACTTATGGATTTATGACCGTTATTCTGCATGACCGGTCCACTTAATGGAATCAAGTGCACTTAATTTGTGAATACATTTAAATTCCTTCTAAATGAGACAAATATTCAGCAGCGATATTATCCTCGGTTGAAAACACTTCAGTTAGCTCTGTTGTGTAGTTAATGAATATAAATGACCTACTGTCCTTTCCATTGTTTCCTTTCTTTTTCTTCTGTTATTTAGGAAGCTGTTGGGACGTTTCTACTCCTGGTCGGCCGGCTTCGGGGCGGCACTGCCGGCCTCATACATTGCCATACTAATTGAGCGGAAAAGCAGGTTAGCCCTGGCTTTTTCTTTTCATGCTGATCAGATTACTTTTGTCCTTTATTTTATTCAAATTTCATGCAAAGTTTAAACCACATTTACATAATCTGTATATGTAAATGTTCTCTAATGGAAAAGATTATATGCTCGTAGCCTCGTTCACACAATGGATGATATATATATAATAACTATGTTTGTGTCCACACCAATTGAGCTCTTTAATTCTTTCTTCGCCATTGACAGAATTTTTCGTCATTTATGAGACAATGCTTCCCTGCCAGGGAGCGCTGTAACGCAACTTCTGAAAGAGTAGAGAAGCTCCGGATCAAAACACAGGCAAAAAAAGAGCAGAAACAAGTGATTAAAGCAAAAGAAAAGTGATTTTCTCAGCTTTTTGTTCAAAATGTTGCTTTTTTTAATGAAACTTACCCACATTCAATTGTTGATGAAATGCATGAAGCTAGAATAAAATATTTATTTCGTGTAAAAGCAAAGGCTCTCTTCTTTGTTTTGATATATTGCATGTTCAGATATTTATACAACAAAATATTCTGGGGGCCATGAAAGTTTTGTGGAAAAACTTGAAAATGCTGGCAACTTTTTTTCAAAAACGCTGGTGGGCAAAGATTTAAAGTCAGGTAAATTCTGATTGGATGTCAGAGTTTTTATCATTTATCAGCTGGAATTTTTTTCTGAAAGTGATTCCAACAATATTGTTCTGCTGTGTCATTGTTTTAGTTGTGGTGTGGACGTCTCTGTTCTCATATAATTAGAACAATTATTAAAACTATGATTCTTTATTGATTATTAAAACTTAATTGTTATCGTCCTTGGTGTGACTGGACCTTAACATCACTAAAACCTGATTACGCATATATAAAGAAATCGGATCCTATGTAATTCGTCTGTCGTCTTATGCAGGAGAGGACTTCTTACAATTTACATGGCAAACCTGGTAAGTTGATTCAGCACCGCTTCTTTTCAGTTCCACTGTGTTAAGTTTTCTTGACAGTTTTTTCATACTTGCTTGACCATTTCCTGGCAGTTGTCAACACTGCATCTCTTATCTGTCACTTATGTTACTGTTTCTGGAATGCTGTGATTAAAAACGGTCTGTTTCAAGGAACCCTCTACTAATTTTGATCTAATGTGCTCTGTCATTTCCAGGCAACGGAGACGATTTTTCGAATGTGTGTCACGAGGGGTCTCGTTAAGCCTATGAAACATGGAGAGGTACATTACAGTTTACACTACTGTTAATACGATTTTTTTTTAAATAAAGAAATTAATACATTTATTCAGCATGGATGCATTTAATTGCTTAAAAGCGACAGAAATGTTTTTAACTTGATCATAAGGTTTTTTTTGTCTATCTCATATTTTCCAATTGTCTCCTCCCAGGTTCTTCTCTTCTGCTTGACTGCATCTCTCTACATGTTTTTCTTCAGGTATATTGGTCAGCTTATTGGTTCTCAGTCCTGGTCCTGGAAGGTATCTTTTTTTATTTAACACATCTTCTCATTAGTAGAGGCTCCAAGACTTGCTGAGGTCCTCCAGGACCAGCATTAAAGGGATAGTTTATTAAATTATTATTATTAATTTACTCTCCCTTAGGTTGTTCCAAACCTGTATAAATTCCTTCTTCTGCAGAACACAGAAGATATTTTGAAGAATTTGGGTAACCAAAGAGTTGATGGTCCCCGTCGACTTAAATAGTATGGAAGAAAACTACTATGGATGTCAATGGGGCCCGTCAACTGTCTGGCAACCAACATTTTTCAAAATATCATCTTTTGTGTTCTGCTGAAGAAAGAAACGTATACAGGTTTGGAACAACTCGAGGGAGACTGAATGATTTTTGGTGAACTATCCCTTTAAGATGGACAAACAAACTCTGCAGAACACAATAAATCCTAGTTGTTCGATTACAAACGTTGACCCTTCCCATTTCTGGTTTTATCTTCAGATGCAAAGATGGGCTGAATGGCTTTGCTTTCTCTGCCTTAAAGTAAGTTTATTTATATTTTATATGACTTCTGTACTACTTAATTTCCCAAGAATTTTCAGTTAATCCTAAGGCCCCCTAGGAAACACCCTGTTCAGAGTATGAAGCCATGTCAGGCTGCTAAAGGAGATTATGTGTCTGGCTGTGGCAGATTTATAGTTGGGAAGGAGGAGATCCCGACACACTCTTGCCTGGCTGAGCACACGTACACACAGGGTTCAGAGAGAGACGTCGTGCAGCCACCGGATGAGGGACCAGAGCACACGCCTGCCTCCAGGGGGAGCTGCATCACCGCATTTACACGCAAACTCCTAGACTCTATGTGAGTGGGAGATATATACCTAGAAAACATATATTTCAAACTTGCATTCAAGACTCTGGTATTTTTTACAGAAAACTTAATTTAATTCTATCCAATACCACCAAAAATATGATATAATCAAACATCAAAACTTAGTTAAGACAATTTTTTTTTATTAGACCGTTACTTAAAGACTCTGTAATTCATGGAAAAATTAAGAGAAGAAATTATATATATATATATATATATATATATATATATATATATATATATATATATATATATATATATATATAAAAAAATATGTGTATATATATAAATGTAATTTTATTCCTGTTATGGACAAAGCTGAGTTTTCAGCATCATTACTCCAGACTTCAGTGTCACATGATCCTTCAGAAATCATTCTAATATGCTGATTTAATTCTCAAGAATAATTTCTTATTATTATTAAAAAAACCTGTTGTGCTGCTTAATATTTTTGTGGAACCTATGAGGCATTATTTTATATAATTGACTGGAAAGTTCAAAAGAAAAGCATTTATTTGTAAGAAATCTCTTACATTATAACATTATACATGTATTTACGAATTTATGAATAGAAATATTAATTTCTTTCTTTTTTTTTAAATGACCGCAAATAAAAATGTACTACCTCATTCAGTGCTGTTTGATACATTAATAGTGGGTAAAAAAGAGGTTTTACTTGCATTTGCCACTTTATTGAACAACCTGGAATAAAAATGAACTCAGTCAGCTTCATTGTCATGTGTGAATGTTCCCCTGCTTCATAACGTATTGTGCATTTGCATTCATTGTGCGTGTGTTGTCCCCTTTAGATGCAAACATGGACCCAGGCATAGATGTTGCAAACACTATCAGGACAACTGCATCTCCTACTGTGTTAAAGTAAGAGTCTGAGACCACCTAACCTGCTGTCTTTCAAACCATTCATCTGTTTGTTCTGAGCATATGTGTTTGAATGGGAGAGAGACCGAATGCATAAACGTACATTCATCTGGGTGAAAGGCTCTGTTGATATAGCAGTGCCCTTTGCTCACTAACTGACAGCTGATGTAAAGTTGCTGGATGTTTGTGGAGAGCAGCTTCTGAGATGCTTGCTTTGTGTTTTTAAAGGGTTTCATCCGAATGTTCAGCGTGGGTTACCTTATTCAGTGCTGTTTGAAGGTTCCATCAGCATTCAGACAGGCCTTCACCAAACCCTCTCGTCTGCTCTGGCTGCTCTACAACAAAGAGAACTTCCAGCTAGGAGCTTTCCTGGGATCTTTTGTCAGTATATACAAGGTACTTCATCTCCACTAAGATCCAGTGCTTGTTTTTCCCTTTGAGACAGCAAGATTCTCTGCAACTTGTTGGGAGTTTTGTTTCCTTCACCTTTCTCAGTAATGTGTTTTTCAGATGTGATATCTCTCTCTTCATCTCACTTCCATTTTATGAAAGGGCACAAGCTGTTTACTGAGATGGATGCGGAACCTGGACGACGAGCTCCACGCTCTCATAGCAGGTAAATGTTGTTTTGAACCCCTTTTCTTTTGCACAGCCATTAGAGATTCTCGGCTAACCTTTTTCTCCATCTTTTCAGGTTTTCTTGCCGGCACATCAATGTTCTTCTACAAGAGCACCACTATCTCCATGTACCTCTTCTCTAAACTAGTGGAGGTAAGAATTATCTTGTGTTTTAGTGGTTTCAAATGAGTAGGGCTTCTCAATGATGTGTCTGGTTCAATGTTTGCTTTTGGCTTGTCAAGAGTTCTTTTGAAATCCTCTACCTCCCTAGCTCCACCTGCCTAGATCTGCTACGGGATTTTATCTATGTCTATTTATGCAGCAGCAGCTTGTCTTGCATGCTCAAAGCACTGTGTCTGTGTATCTATTAGAAGTAGCAAGTCCATACTTGCTCTGCAGAAGCAGATTTAATCAACATCATCAGCCAAATACATTAACTTGACTGACATGTGTTTGTGTGTATATATATATATATATATATATATATATATATATATATATATATAAAATAAAATGAATTTAGAAGTGTTTTATATATATATATATATATATATATACAGCGGGTGAAATAAGTATTGAACACGTCACCATTTTTCGCAGTAAATATATTTCCAAAGGAGCTATTGACATGAAACTTTCACCAGATGTTGGTAACAACCCAAGTAATCCATACATACAAAGAAACCAAAACAAAGAAGTTCAGAAGTGAAGTTATGTGTAATAATGTGAAATGACACAGGAAAAAAGTATTGAACACGCTTACTGATATTTATTCAATACTTTGTACAAAAGCCTTTGTTGGTAATGACAGCTTCAAGACGCCTCCTGTATGGAGAAACTAGTCGCATGCATTGCTCTGGTGTGATTTTGGCCCATTCTTCCACACAAATAGTCTTCAAATCTTGAAGGTTCCGTGGGCCTCTTCTAAGAATCTTGATCTTCAGTTCTTTCCATAGATTTTCAATGGGATTTAAGTCAGGTGATTGGCTGGGCCATTCTAGCAGCTTTATTTTCTTTCTTTGAAACCAGTTGAGAGTTTCAAAGTGTGTTTGTCTTGCTGAAATGTCCACCCTCGTTTCATCTTCATCATCCTGGTAGATGGCAGCAGATTTCTGTCAAGAATGTCTCTGTAAATTTGCCCATTCATCCTTCCTTCAATTATGTGAAGTTTGCCAGTACCATTTGGTGAAAAGCAGCCCCACACCATGATGTTCCCACCTCCAAACTTCACTGTTGGTATGGTGTTATTAGGGTGATGTGCAGTGCCATTTCTCCTCCAAACATGGTGTGTATTATGGCATCCAAACAGTTCAATTTTGCTCTCATCTGACCACACTATATTTTCCCAGTATTTCACTGGCTTCTCCAAATGTTGTGCAGCAAACTTTAAACGAGCTTCAACATGCTTTTTCTTCAGCAATGGAGTCTTGCGTGATGAGCGTGCATACAGGCCATGGCGGTGGAGTGCATTACTTATGATTTTCTTTGAGACAACAGTACCTGCTAATTGCAGGTCTTTTTGAAGCTCTCCACAAGTGGTCATTGGCTCTTGAACAACTCTTCTGATTATTCTTTTCACTCCTCTGTCAGAAATATTGCGAGGAGCACCTGGTCGAAACAAATTTATGGTGAAATGATTGTCTTTCCACTTCCGTATTATGGCCCCAACAGTGCTCACTGGAACATTCAGGAGCTTAGAAATGCGCCTATAACCAATGCCATCATTGTGTTTTGCAACAATTAGGTTGCGAAGGTCTTGAGACAGCTCTTTGCTTTTACCCATCATGGGATGTGTCTTGTGTGACACCTTGGCAATGAGTCCTTTTTGTAGGCCATCAGTTGAGATTGAACCAGCTGATATTAATTTGTACTGACAAGGGTCTGGATTGCTTTTTAGTTTCTGATAGTTTTCAGCTGTCGTCTTGGCTTTCCATGCCTTTTTGCACCTCCCTTTCTTCATGTGTTCAATACTTTTTCCCTGTGTCATTTCACATTATTACACATAACTTTATTTCTGAACTTCTTTGTTTTGGTTTCTTTGTATGTATGGGTTGCTTGGGTTGTTACCAACATCTAGTGAAAATTTCATGTCAATAGCTCCTTTGGAAATATATTTACTGAGAAAAATTGTGACGTGTTCAATACTTATTTCACCCGCTGTATATATTTATAACCAAGTATCATCCTTTTTTTGTCAACAAATTACCATAAAAACTTTGTATATTAAATATGATTAATACAAAAACTATGAAAAAACATATCATATTTTATATAATTTATATAAAAGTTCAATAGATATTTTTGGATTTCAAAAATAATTTATATACCATTTATAATATAAAATATTTATTTTTTATTTAATCATTAAAATTATATTTTTTTTATTTAAAATATAAGTTAGTATATATGTGTACACATTGTTAATAATCTGTTCACTGTATTTTTAGACGTTGTATTTCAAAGGGATCGAGGCAGGCAGGTTTCCTTACTTCCCTGAAGCTGACACCATAATCTATGCCATCTCCACTGCCATCTGTTTTCAAGCGGTGAGTTTAAAATGTTCTTTAAAATCTACATAAAAGGACCTTCTGGATATCCAAGGACAGTTTTACACCAAGGGAAAATACAATCTACATTAAAATGCAGAAGCTGTTTGTGCCCGTGTGACTTATTGATGACTCCGTCATGAACTGAATGAGAATCACGCCAAGTGCAGTTTCAATTAAAGAAAGGCAAAAATAGCTTTGCCAGGTTTTAAATTACAAAGCAATAAATTCAAGACAATTTCAAAAACCTACTGTAAACATGCCCATAGTTCATGTGATTTATTTTGAAACGATTTTGTTTGATTATGTCCTGGACGGATCTGATCAGGCGGTCATGGAAGTGCAAAATCTGAGACCATCATACTGGAAATTTCTACTGCGGTTGACAAAGGGCAGGTGAGTATTAATGGAAAATCTGATTGATTATTGATAGTACGAATTGTTGAACACAAAGTTATGATTTCTTTGTCCAGGTTTGCTCTGATGAACAGAAAAGTGCTTGATGTTTTCGGGACCGATGCTTCCAGAAACTTTGGTGACTACACGCCTAAACTTGACCCCAGATACGTGCTATGTCCCATCGACATGGACGTGCAGTTAGGCTGACAGACCCGTGGACACCTGTGAGATGTCTTCACATAGACCAACAATGACACAAAGGCACGGAAAGCTCTTGCACACAATCTCTCTATCTTACATTCTCTCTGCCTGGCACTCATTAAATGTGAAGTGAAAGTGTGAAGGCAGTTATACGTTTACGTTAATGTGGATCTGAAACATTTTGCAATGTAATTACCGCAGGCAAGATGTGACGTCTCTGTACGTACATTATAAGCATTTGAAGATGATTTGAGGTTTATAGGATAATGGTTGCTTATTGGATTCTCAAGGGCAGAATGACAGACCAGGAATGTGTTCACATTAACTCAGCAATTCCTGAACTGTTTGGGATTTGACCTGCAACCTCTGTTATAGTCTGTAGCATTAACTAATCGGCTTTGAGAATATGAAATGTTCTTAATTTTTTTTGTTTAGTTATGAAAATTCAGACAGTTGTTTATAGCACAACGTCGGCCATCTTAAAAGGTGATGCTGGATTATTTTTGGTCATTGTAATTTCAAATCCTACCAAATTAACTGTCTACCATAGTCAGGATATGCGGGTTCAGCCATGTAAAAAGATCTTGCTCGTGTGCCCTTAATTTTTGTACAGATAAATTGAGACCTTCTGGTAAGTAGAGGCTTTTATGGAATGTTATTAGCACAGAACTACACATTTACTACCCACCTTTTAATATTTGCAAAAATTCTTTTAGGATTGATCAGAAGATTAAAACTCCTCTTAATGGACTTTCACCTTCATTTTCAGTTGCAAATCATTTTTAATTAACTAATAAAATAGTGTAGAATCTGACAATATAATTGCAGTATTGCTGTGTATTTCAAATGTAATTTATGTAAAAAGAAAGCCTTATGTCTTTGATGTTTGTATGAAAGCAAAAGCTTTATATTAAAAAAAATTCAGATGAAATAAGGTCTAGTGTTTTATTTCTCTCTCTCTCTCTCTCTCTTTCTCTCTCTCTCTCTCTCTCTCTCTCTCTCTCTCTCTCTTGTGGAAATGGTGATACCTTTTCCAGGATTCTTTGATGAAAGTTCAAAGTTCAAAAAACTGTCACTTTTGATCAATTTAACGCATCCCTGATGAATAAAAGTATTAATCCCACTCTTTTTTTCTAATCTTACCACAAATGCCACAGTTCGAATGGTATCATTGTTTCCGCAAAAAATTTAAGGAAAAAGAACTGTTTTCAACATTGATGATAAATGTTTCTTGAGCATCAACTCAGCATATTTGAATGATTTCTGAAGGATCATGTGACACTGAAGACTGGAGTAATGACGCTGAAAATTCAGCTTTGCATCACAGGAATAAATTACAGTTTTATGTCAAATATGTCAAACTGTTTGTCAAACAGTCAATTACAAATATGTAATAACTTTTAAATTGTAATATTATTTCACAGTATGACTGACTAATAAATAAATATATAAATCTGACTAAAAATCACTTTTTCTTTTTACAAAAAATGATCATGCTGTCTCTCTTAAATATTGATTTGGATTGGTTTGATAGTTTAACAGATGCTATTTAGATGAGTTCAAACGTCCACTGGAGGGCGATGTTATCCTCTGTTTAAATCGCAGAGCATCCAATATTTGAATCCATGAGTGCACTCATTAATTTAAAAACATTTGCAAGACTACTATATGCGTTTATTTGTTAACAGAGATGATAATAGTAGTATCTTTATTTCTAGTAGTAGACCAACTTAACTTTTTGTTTATTTGCATCCAAAATATACTTCTTTTTTTTTTAAATATATATTTTCATTGTATCTTAAATTATGGCCCTAGAAGACAGAATTCAGTAATTGTCCATCGAGGGGAGGCTCTGAATCTTCTTAGTGTTGCACTTTGTATTCAGTTCACATGATCCTCCTGACGGAGCACAAATTGTCTCTGAAATGGTTACAAATTGCTTTGTTTTGTCCTCTCACTTTCACATTGTCTTTGACAAGCATTTGTGTCCATGTTTCTCGACTTTCTGTCCAGTCTCTGGCCCTCTGAGCGGCCCAGTGTGAGAGTCGTGCTAGTCCTGAGAGAGGATCTGTTCATGCCTGTTCATGAACAATGATTCATTTGAACTGGCGGATAAGTGAAAACTCAGAATGCTCAAAAAAGACATTTGACCTCTACATTTATATATTTGCCAGACTATACTGCAGCTCACTGATAAAATGTGCACCCTGAATGCACTGTACGTTTTGGAATCAAACCAGTGACCTTGACATTGCTGATGTCATGCTTATAAGTTGAGCTACTGTATGTAAATGAAATGGCATTCTTCTTTCTTGATAAATGAATAACATTTTCATCTCCGTTCTGTTGATGGAAAAGGGATGGAAAATGTGAGATGCTGTTAAGACTATCCTTGCCGCATCTCCGAGGAGAAATATTATTTTGATCTCCGATTTCTGGTGATGATTCTTATTTCTTGACCAGAGAAAGAGCTGAAGGACAGATATCCATGCTGTGGTCTCAAAACCGTGCAAACGCAAACTTCTAGAGCAAATCTACGCATTAATGGGCGACGCAAATGGGAGAGTCGTCTTTAATTGTGCCAGTATTTTTGCAGTGACCTTCAGCACAGATGTAGCAAACTTTCTCTTGATTCACGTCCTTCATGCTGAGATTTCCCACCGGGCCCTTTAAAAATAACTGGTTGATCTAGAAGTTTCGGTGAGCACTTTTCAGGTGCTGGCCAATCAATCACTTTCAGCTGTCTCCATGGCAACTGAATTTCATCAAACAGTCTGAAGGATGAGAGTGTGAATGTGTGCGACCAGATTGTGCATTTATTGAAAATCTTCTCTATACTGTACATGCAGCAGCTGAGCATTCCTCAAAATGTACAAAAGCTGCAACGTTTCTACAAGGTTACTAGGAGGGCTGCAAACTCTCTTTGTCTCATATCCAGTGCTGTCTCTCTTCTTCACACTTGTCTGGGACCTGATCCAGATGAATCGAACCCAGGTGCAATGTCAAGCTGTCATGTTTGTTAGAAACCGGCGAGAGGTGTGTGTGTGTGTGTGTGTGGTTAGCCTCAGATGCACACCTAATCATGGCATGTCCTTTCTTGCCTCTGCCTCCAGGTTGTCAGGATCCATGGCAGAATGAGGCCACACAAATGCTCTGATCAAAGTGATGCGGTTATGTCTGCTTGCTGTTGCACTGATGTCAGAGAAGTCGTTTTGTGTCGTCGCTACACTTTGGATTGATTTGGCTTGAGAATATTTTAGCAGCTATAACCATCGCAGAAGAGCGTATTGAGTGGGCTGGCTGACCTGCAGGGGCTTTAATATATGGACCGGCAGACAAAATCTATAATAAAATCTAATCTACTTAAGCTTATATTAACACATTTATTAAATGAGACCCGGGATGTTAATGAGTCTGGCAGGTATCGAGTGAGGAATACTCCAGGCAGACTGCTGAGAAGATTAATACTACTCACCACATTCATTAACTCATAATCCCCTCCTCATTGAAAGTCTGTTTTGTAAAAAGTAATAGGGCATTTTGCATGGCAGCTCATTTGATTTTAAAATCATGCAGAGGAAAGCCAATGTTATTAGAAGTATGGAGATTATTATGTACAGTGCCCTCCATAAGTATTGAGACATTAAAGGGTTAGTTCACCCGAAAATGAGAATTGTGTCATTAATTACTCACCCTCATGTTGTTCCAAACCCATAAGGATTTCATTTCGGAATACAGGAGAATAGAAGATATCGAATTTTTCCTCCAATATGAATCCATCCATATAAATGGAGCGGTTTAGTCCAAATTTTCTGAAAAGGCATGATCGCTTTATTTGATGAACAGATTGAATTTAGGCTTTTATTCACATATAAACATTGATCAGTGAACATAAACAGAAGCTCAACCGAACATGCTTGATGTGGGAGAACAAACCTCATTGGTTCTTGCTGAAGCTCAAATGTGCTGCGTAACACAAGAATGAACCTAATTGGTTCTCGCATGTCAAGTGAACATGCTTGAGCTTCTGTTTATCACAACTGATGTGTGAGTTGATGAATGTTTACATGTGAAAAAAAGTCTAAATTGAATCTGTTCATCATATAAAGCTATCATGTCTCTTCAGAAAATGTGGACTAAACCGCTCAATTCAAATGGATTAGTTTTACGATCTCTTTATTTACTTTTTGAAACATCAAAGTGTCAATCGAGGGACAGAAAGATCTCAGATTTCATCAAAAAGATCTTCGATTCATTGTGTTCCGAAGATGAACAAAAGTCTTATGGGTTTGGAACGACATGAGGGTGAGAAAATGATGACAGAATTTTCATTTTTGGGTGAACTAACCCTTTAAAGATAAAATTGCTCCGTTTGCTCAGGAGTCTCTAAATATGATCAACGCATGAATATGAGTCAAAAGTACACAATATGGATTATTTCATTATTAGCTGTTTCAACACATACATGTTTTACCAACTGACAATTATAGCCCTTTTAGAGGACTTATCTAATTTTAGTTCAATTTTTATATTATTATTTCATTTTATATTATATTATTTTCATTTTAGTATTGGGTATTGCAACCCAATATTGCAAATGTACAAGTTAGAAGCTAGAATTTAGTTGCGAATCCCTTGCACACAATCACAGCAGTGAGTCTTTGACCCGTAGACATCACCAGACTCTTGGTTTCATCCTTTGAAATGCTTTTCCAAGCCTATAATGCAGCCATTTGCTTGTTTTGGGGGGAGTTTCTGCCTTCAGTCTCCTCTTCAGCTGGTGAAATGCATGTCTGGTAGGATTTAAATCTGGAGATATAAGACCTTCCATTTCTTTCCGCTGTTAAACTCCTTGATTGAGTTGGCAGTGTGTTTCGGGTCATTGTCCTGTTGCATTATTAAAGAGCTTCCCAATGAGTCTGGTGGCATTTTATTAAACATTGGTAGCCAAGATGGTTTTGTACACTTCTGAATTCATTCTGCTGCCGCCATCATTTATTAAGTCATCAATAAAAATGAGTGAACCCGTTCCAGAGGCAGCCATGACACTACCACCGATGAGGCTTCAGATAATTTGCAGTTCCTTTTTTTTTCTCCACACTTTTGCTTTCCCATCACTTTGATGAAAGTTCGCCTATGTCTCATCTGTCCATAAAACTGTTCCAGAACTCTACAGGCTCATCTCTGTGCTCTCTTGCAAACTCCAATCTGGCCTTTCTATGTTTGGTGCTGATCAGAGGTTTGCATCTTGCTGTGTAGCCTCTGTAATTGTTCGAAGTCTCCTGTGAACAGTAGATTGTGAGACCATTTCAGCTTTCTGGAGATTGGTGATTTTACTGACACTTATTTTAGAGTTCTTTTTCACAGCTTTTATGATTTGTCTGTCATCAGCTGCTGTTGTTTTTCTCAGCCGACCTGTGGTGCGTTTCCCAAAGCCAATATGACCATGGTTGCAAGTTTCGTCTTTATCAATCCGTTGAGTTCAATGGAACAGGCAACCAAAGTTGGCTAACAATGCTTTTGGGACACACACCCCTGGTTGATGTCGGTTGCTGAAGTTGCCAGTAGTTTCTTTCTTTTTCAGAACATTCCAAACTGTTGATTTGGCTATGCCCATTGTGTGTCCTGTGGGCTATCTCTAATTGAGTTCCTCTTTTCTTTTAGCATCCAAATCAGCTCCCTCGTCTTCATTCTGGCTTATGTGTTTTGTCCCCAAACGCAAGACTCAGAATGCAGAAGCAATGGATATAACTGATACTACTTATTCCCTGCTTTTAATGTGAACAATTAATGCAACAGGACACAGCTGATCACTCAGGGGCAGTTTACATGACACCGTTTTCAACTAAAAACGTTAAAATTTGTATGCGTTTTGGCCGTTTTATTTGCATGCAATGAAGGTTTGGGTGCCTGAAAATGCAAAGTTTTGAAAACAGGTTTCAAAGTGCAAGTTTTTGAAAAAGGTCTCCGTGTAAACAACAAAAACACGAATCTCTGAAGATGATGACATCACGCACATCCGTATTATGTGTTCAATCTATGGTGTTTCATTGCCATCTAATTGCCTGGCATCAGAATACAGCCTTTTTAGTGTTCTTTGCGGATCGTTTTGACTGATGTCATCTATACGCGGAAAACTCAATGGAAAAAGTTCTCTGTTTTAAGCAAAACTCATGCTCAAATTAGATAGATCAATGAAACTCTAAGGGTACATTTACACGACAACGATATGCTTAAAACTGAGAAGTTTTTCCTTAAGCATAAAACATAACATGTCCACCCTGTTGTGTCAAATTAAACTGGACATGAAAATGTTTTTTATATATCTATTCAAATTCTTCTTAAATGATAATATTCTGTTAGCATGTCTTTCCTAGCTATTAATGGCCTTTATTAGCTTAAGACGTCCACTCTGTTACACTGCATTGTAAATAAGTAATAACAGGGTGGACAAGTTCCATAGAATGTGATTGTGAACTTTAAAATATTTGGTCAGGATTATTAGGTTATACTATATACTATTGTGTGTTTTTAAGATAGACAGACATTATCTCCTTTTGACAAGACTAAAAAATGTTTTCAACAAACCTGCTAATTTCAATAATAACCAAACTGTAGGAATATCCCATTTAGGCCAGAAACTATCATTATGTGTTATTCAAATGTGCATGTCAACAAATCTGCTTTAAGTCACCAGAGAGAGAGAGAGAGAGAGAGTGCAGTTAAATAACACTTTTAGTTTTAGTTTCTCTTATGAGATTAGAAACTGACAACTTTTTCCTTCAGTGAGAAAAATATTGTGAATGAATCAAAAGCCGAGCGCTTTCAATCGCTGCCCACCTCATCACTACTAAATATTCGAACCGCCCTCCACAGCTCATTCATCATGAAGACATCCAAATTCATTCTTTCTCTCTTTTAATTAAACTCTCTTCCTATTAGAGATTTCTGGAGGGCAAGGCCCAAGAGTGCCAAACAGAACAGGACACATTATGTCCTCTCTCATTCACTTGTGCTCTGTCTAATTACAGGAAAGAGCTGATTACTACACCTCTGCTCTACGGCCTATTTGCAGAATCCACTGCAATGCAAACCAAGCGGACAGTTCTTGTTCTCATAATGGTTTGGATGCAGAGTAGACAAGTTAGGACATTTTAGCTGTATTCTGATCCCTCTGCGACCTAAACAGAGTTAAACATTGAACATTACTGCTGTGTGGTCCTCATAAACCTGCAACATAACCATAAAATCTGGGACAAAATGTCACCCCTTTTAACTTTGTCTGGTGCCATAGAGTGGATGGAGAGGCCAAGGCAGACATAAATGAGCTTACTGGAGCCAGTGAGTCACTAGACCAGCCAATATAGGACATTATCTCCGGCCATGACACTGTCCTTGTGTTTTATGGGGAAAAACAGGTCTTTTCTTGGTCACTTGGGTCTGATTGTAGTCTCGCTGTCTCTGTTCAACAATTGTTTATCATACAAACGTTATCCCAAAAATATCAAACATTACAGTTTTTTACAAAATTTGTGGACATGGCTTAATTTTTTGTCAAAGCATTAAAATTATTAAATATTAGTGCTGTCAAATCAATCAGTCACGATTATAACACTGCCTGGAGGTTCATTGGTCTGTTCAGATAGCAGAGACAAACAATTCTTGAATTAATAAAATAAAATGAAATATTATTTATTTTATATTTAATAGTGCTGTCAAATTGATTTATCGCATCTTAGATAAAGTCTGTAAAGATGTATATGTATGAATTATGTTTACGTATACAGGTATACATATATCTTGTTATACATATATATTGTTATATAAGTATACATATTGTTTATATTAACATACTTTTATGTTAGATGCGATTAATCGATTTGACAGCACTATTAATCTAAAATAATAATAAATAAACTATAATAATAAAAATCATTGAAATAAGCAACTCAATATAAAATATGTGATTTTATTAATTTACCCATTGTTTGTATCTGCTGCGATGAATGGCGATTCATTGATTTGTGAGCACAATGCAATATAAATTAAATAACAATAAAATGATTGAAATAAGCTAATCAATATAAAAAAACATTTTATTTTATTCATTTAAGAATTATTTTTCTGCTATCTGAACAGACCAGTGTTATTTTAGTATTTTTTTTAAGTACAATAGTATTAATCAATAGTAGTATTAATTAATATTTTGAATGGGCTTTTATTTTTATATTTTCAAAAATGCGTGACTTTAGTGCAAAAAAAAAAGAGAAGCTATTCGTTCAATTAAAATATTTGTTCAACAACATTCTTGATTCATTCAGAAACACAGAGAGACAAATCTGGAGAGACTCTCAAGTCTGGTTACTTGTAACATTTGGTTAAAATGACAATTAGCCACTTGATTTTATGTTTATGATATTCATACATTTAAGTTTCTGGTAACAGTAAAAAAAAAGCTTTTAGTTTTAGTATCTCTTTTAACTGCCAACTTTGTCAAAATAAATAGAATATAAAATATTCAGTGTTCATAAGGCAACATTTTAATTTTCAAAAATCTAAGTTTTTAATATTATTTAAATTTATCATATTCCAGGTAATTTCACCTAAATAAAATTATTTTTTTGAATGATTTTTAGTTTTAGTAATCAAACAACACTGTCATGAGGTCTATATAGTTATATTCTTTCAGGTTGCATTTTATAAAACAATTTGAACCAAGATATATAATTCCCCCCCTTGATATTCTAACCTTACTCTAAATGCAGAGCAGACTGACCTCAGAGCTGTTGTAATTCTCGACAGGCAGCTATATTGGACAGATGTGCTCTCTAGCTCTGATGGGATGTGTGCAGGCATATACTGTATGGTCTGTACCTTATTTAACATGAATCTATATTCTATATTGAGCACTGGCTGCTCTTGATTCACTCTAGTCCGTTGAGAGTCCACTCCGGGGTCTATTTCAAATGTCCCACTTATTGATGGAAGGAGGTGAGCTAGTCTTGCCTCAAGATAATGACAGACCTGTCATTTGAACAAAATGGCATGCAATGAACCCTGCAACTTTGTGAATTGAAAATGATCAATGAGATGCAAAACATGACAATATTAATCCAACATTTCGAAACCAGATCTGTCTTATTACTGGACAAACAAAGGATTTATAATCTTTGAAGTATATTTTGAAGGAATGGTCACAAGCACGTCACACACCTGAGCAGTAAAAGATTCAGTCTTGTGTTTTTCTGAGCGCTCGACTGATGTCACCAGCGCAGCCGTTTTTTACTGACATACATTTAGAAGGCTGTCAAATATCTGTCACTTCAGACAGAAGAGACAAAATGTGTTGATTGATTCCTGAAATAGTCCTGAGAGTAGATCCAATAACAGGCACGACTTGCATATTCAGCATCATGACTCCATCAGAATCATTCTATTCATCTTTAAACAGGAAATTAAACTACTTTCATTTCTACAGTAGAGATGATGACTCACCAACCTTATAAGATTGACACATTTTCAGATTTTACATTTAAGACTAGATTTAGAAATTTTCTGAAGAAATTATGAAGAGCCCTTGCCCATGCATGCAAAACTTGTTGCCACATGCTAAGGTGTTGTGGGTGGTTGCCAGGAAATTGCAATGTGGTTGTTAAGGTTTTGAGAGTGTTTTTGGGCACCTTGTAATGTAATTGCTACTAGGGTGTTATGAATGTTTGCTAGGGTTGCTATGCAGTTGCTAGAGTGTTTTGAATGGTTGCTAGAGTTGCTATGCGGTTGTTAGGGTGTTCTGAATGGTTGCTAGGGTTATGTGGTTACTAGGGTCACAATGCAGTTGTTAGGGTGTATTGAGTGGTTGCTAGAGTTGTTAGGATGATCTGGGTGGATGTTAGGGTTACTCTGCAGTTGCTAGGGTATTCTGAGTAGTTGCTAGGGTTGCTATGTGGTTCCTTGGATGTTCTGAGTGGTTACAATGGAGTTGCTAGGGTGTTTTGAATAGTTGCTAGGATGTTTCTGGGTGGATGCCTGGGTTGCTATGCAATTGCTAGGGTCTTCTGGGTGGTTGCTAGGGGTTGCTATGCAGTGGCTAGGATATCCTGAGTGGTTTCTACTGTTAAGATGCTGTTCCTATGGTGTTTTGATTGGTTGCTAGGGTGTTTTGAGTGGCTGCCAGGGCAACTATGTGGTTGCTATGGTTTTCTGAGGGGTTGCCATGTGCTTGCTAAGGTATTTTAATTGTTGCTAGGGTGTTCTGGGTGGTTGTTAGAGTTACTGCAATACTGCAATCATCTTGCAATAAAATAATCTCATTAAAGGTGCCACTCTTTTTTTTAATAGATTTTAAAGGGACGTGTCATCAGTTTTTGAAGATCATCTTTACTGTACCCGCCAACTAGTACACAATACATTTTAAAATATAATTATAATATCATTTTTATCATGTTAATCATCACGAATACTGTTATAGACCCTGATAATGGATTTATATTAATAGAGTCTAACAAGCCGAATTAAAAAACAGCATTTTCAAGGCATCAGCCCTGCTCACATCCACACATTTAACTAGGTCAGTGTTTTGTCTTGCTAAAACCAGTCAAGTGATTCACTCTTATAGCTACAGACATGAGAAACAGTCTTAGAAAAGAAAGGAATGGACATCATAATGGACAATATCTGGCTTTTTAAACATCCTAGCATTTGATTAGAAGTAAATGAGCTCTTGTGTCTGTAATGATTTAAAACCAGTAGATCCAACACAATCTTTAGAACTTGGTTGTGTTTAGAATGGAAGAGAACTGCATACTGAACAGTATATACTACACACTGCCTATTGTATAGTACATACTGCATGCTGCAAAAATAGTATGAATAGTTTGATGGAATGCTATTCTAAACACATCTGACATCTTTATACAAAGTTTCTCTATCCATGAAACTTAGTGTGAAAGTGGCCATTTTCTCACATTTGTGACTGTGACTGACCGACAAGATCAAGACACGAGATGAACGATACAGTATACTGCTGGATACATGTTAGTTTGATTCGTTTATCTCTCCATCAGTCACAATATTTCCTCTGACTGTGTGCATCAGGGTTTGAATTGTAATACTGGCCACCAGATGGACGGCACTGCAGACATAAATGTACCTCAAGACGTGAAAGTCATTTAAGAAACTGCAGTGACTGTGAACATTGCCATTTTCACATGCAATACATATCTCACACACTATATTTTCAGTATATTTCCCACATATTTTAATAATAATAAATCATTATATTATATTTTAGATATATCTACAGTATATTTTTTACACATTTTTATTATTTTGAATAAAAGTGTTATTGTTATATCTCTTTTTTTTTCAAGAATTGAGAGACATTTCAGGGTTTTCATTTATTAAATATATATATCTATACAGGTCCTTCTCAAAAAATGAGCACATTGTGATAAAGTTCATTATTTTCCATAATGTAATGATAAAAATTAAACTTTCATATATTTTAGATTCATTGCACACCAACTGAAATATTTCAGGTATTTTATTGTTTTAATACTGATGATTTTGGCATACAGCTCATGAAAACCCCCAAAAATTAGCATATCATGAAAAGGTTCTCTAAACGAGCTATTAACCTAATCCTCTGAATCAACAAATCAACTCTATCACCTGCAAAAGATTCCTGAGGCTTTTAAAAACTCCCAGCCTGTTTCATTACTCAAAACCGCAAAAAAAAGCAAAAATGTAAGACTGCCGACCTGACTGCTGTCCAGAAGGCCATCATTGACACCCTCAAGCAAGAGGGTAAGACACAGAAAGAAATTTCTGAACAAATAGGCTGTTCCCAGAGTGCTGTATCAATGCACCTCAGTGGGAAGTCTGTGGGAAGGAAAAAGTGTGGCAAAAAACGCTGCACAACGAGAAGAGGTGACCGGACCCTGAGGAAGATTGTGGAAAAGGACCGATTCCAGACCTTGGGGGACCTGCGGAAGCAGTGGACTGAGTCTGGAGTAGAAACATCCAGAGCCACCGTGCACAGGCGTGTGCAGGAAATGGGCTACAGGTGCCGCATTCCCCAGGTCAAGCCACTTTTGAACCAGAAACAGCGCCAGAAGTGCCTGACCTGGGCTACAGAGAAACAGCACTGGACTGTTGCTCAGTGGTCCAAAGTACTTTTTCCGGATGAAAGCAAATTTTGCATGTCATTCGGAAATCAAGGTGCCAGAGTCTGGAGGAATACTGGGGAGAAGGAAATGCCAAAATGCCTGAAGTCCAGTGTCAAGTACCCACAGTCAGTGATGGTCTGGGGTGCCATGTCAGCTGCTGGTGTTGGTCCACTGTGTTTTATCAAGGGCAGGGTCAATGCAGCTAGCTATCAGGAGATTTTGGAGCACTTCATGCTTCCACCTGCTGAAAAGCTTTATGGAGATGAAGATTTCATTTTTCAGCACGGCCTGGCACCTGCTCACAGTGCCAAAACCACTGGTAAATGGTTTGCTGACCATGGTATTACTGTGCTCAATTGGCCTGCCAACTCTCCTGACCTGAACCCCATAGAGAATCTGTGGGATATTGTGAAGAGAAAGTTGAGAGACGCAAGACCCAACACTCTGGATGAGCTTAAGGCCGCTCTCGAAGCATCCTGGGCCTCCAGAACACCTCAGCACTGCCACAGGCTGATTGCCTCAATGCCACGCCGCATTGAAGCAGTCATTTCTGCAAAAGGATTCCCGACCAAGTATTGAGTGCATAACTGAACATAATTATTTGAAGGTTGACTTTTTTTGTATTAAAAACACTTATTTTATTGGTCGGATGAAATATGCTAATTTTTTGAGATAGGAATTTTGGGTTTTCATGAGCTGTATGCCCAAATCATCAGAATTAAAACAAGAGACCTGAAATATTTCAGTTGGTGTGCAATTAATCTAAAATATATGAAAGTTTAATTTTTATCATTTCATTATGGAAAACAATGAACTTTATCACAATATGCTAATTTTTTTTAGAAGGACCTGTATATACACTCACCTAAAGGATTATTAGGAACACCTGTTCAATTTCTCATTAATGCAATTATCTAATCAACCAATCACATGGCAGTTGCTTCTATGCATTTAGGGGTGTGGTCCTGGTCAAGACAATCTCCTGCACTCCGAACTGAATGTCAGAATGGGAAAGAAAGGTGATTGAATTTTGAGCGTGGCATGGTTGTTGGAGCCAGACAGGCCGGTCTGAGTTCTGGATCCATCATGCCTTGTTACCACTGTGCAGCCATGTGGTGGTGGTGTAATGGTGTGGGGGATGTTTTCTTGGCACACTTTAGGTCCCTTAGTGCCAATTGGGCATCGTTTAAATTCCACGGCCTACCTGAACATTGTTTCTGACCATGTGCACCCCTTTATGGCCACCATCTATCCTCTGATGGCTACTACCAGCAAGATAATGCACCATGCCACAAAGCTCGAATCATTTCAATTTGGTTTCTTGAACATGACAATGAGTTCACTGTACTAAAATGGCCCCCACAGTCACCAGATCTCCACCCAATAGAACATCTTTGGGATGTGGTGGAACGGGAGCTTCATGCCCTGGATGTGCATCCCACAAATCTCCATCAACTGCAAGATGCTATCCTATCAATATGGGCCAACATTTCAAAAGAATGCTTTCAGCACCTTGTTGAATCAATGCCACGTAGAATTGAGGCAGTTCTTAAGGCGAAAGGGGGTCAAACACAGTATTATTATAGTGTTCTGAATAATCCTTTGAGTGTATATATATATATACACACAAAATTTGCATTTTAAACCAAATCATGATTTTCTATAAGCAATTAAATCTCCTCTGATATTTGGTTTGATCCAATATGCAGTAATCTGCTTTGATCTACAGTAAACTGATCCTTAAGTGATACTATTTGAATGCAGAGAAATTAGACAAATAAAACACAAACAACAACACTAGTGCTATGGTTTCTGTTGTTGTTTTGTTTTGCCATCACAATGCCATGTTTTTTGGGACAAACCATATGTAAAGGATCCTCTGAAGGCAAGTTGTGAGAACCCAAGTGCAGTATTATTCAAAACAAAACATACAGCAAGATCAAAACAAAAAGCATGACGTGGCATGAAACAAAACCATGGACAGACTTACATCACAGAGGTTACAGGAATCACTACTTGACAAAGACACATGGCAAACATGAGGGCTTAAATACACAAGACTAATGACAAGACAAGGGACACCTGTGAACAATGAACAGAGATTATCCAATGACAAGACACATGGCAGGATCACATGACAAACAGGGAATCACATGACAGACATGGAACAAGACATGAACAAACCAAAACGTGAAACCATAGCACTGCAATATTTTTGGAAACCATCATAGCACCATCATAATCATGAAGTGTACATCATGTACTGTACATGGTACTGCCACTGTATGAGGAAAATAAGAAAGCAAGAGCGATTTCTATCTCTATAAGTCTGGACAATGCAAAGTATGTGAGTGGGAGGATGTTTATGTGTGCTCTTATATGAGAGTAACTCTCTCTCTCTCTCTGTGTGTGTGTGTGTGTGTGTGTGTGTGTGTGTGTGTGTGTGTGTGTGTGTGTGTGTGTGTGAGAGAGAGAATTAGTGTCTGTGTGTCAGGCTGTGTGGGTGTCTGTGTGTGGGATGCTCTCTCCAGCACAGCTAATGTGAAGTGTTCGGAGAGCTCAAGAGAAGCGCATAGAGCTTTTAATAAACATAGGTAGCCATGCAAATGTCCACTCCCCCATAAACGCCACATTTAAGGCTCTTTTATGCTATTTCAATGGCACCACCTCAACGCCAATTATGTCATTAAGCATCTTGTTGGATCTAAAAACGTCCTCCTGGTGTCCTGCGCAGGATGTGCAAAATTCCCCTTCCAACTCAATTTTCTGCTTTCATCTTTATCTCTGCGTATCTGCAAAAGATGCAGAAAACGACAAAGGCATGGGGATGTTTCAGCAAATTAATAAGACTGTTTAATCAGACTTTTTTTGATGAAGGGCTGAGGAGGAATTTGCTCCTGATGCAGCTGGTATCTGTCACAGTTAGAGAGGAGTAACACCCTCACTTACTCCGTCACATTCCCTCGTTCTCTCTCGCTCACTCGCTGGAATTCGAGACTTATTACGAGCAGTCTGCCTCCAAAGCTAGTTCCTGCGCATACATTATTTTAGCATGCTTATATTCTGCTGTTAAATGCCTTGAATGGACATAAAGATAAAGAGGTAGTTCACCCCAAAATGAAAATTCTGTTATCATTTATTCACCCTCATGTTGTTCCAAACCAAATTTATTTCCTCTGCTAAACACAAAAGAAGATATTTTGAAGAATATGGGCAACCAAACTGGCCCAAGGCCCCATTGACTTCCATAGTATGGAGGGAAAAAATACCATGGAAGTCAATGGGGTTCATCAACTGTTTTGTCACTAACATTCTTCAAAATTTCTTTTGTGTTCAGCAGAAGAAAGAAATTCATACAGGTTTGGAAAAACTTGAGGGTGAGTAAATTATGATTTTTTTTTTCAGTTTTGGATTAACTATCCTTTTTAAATGTTGCCATGACTTAAATTGTTTGATCATTATTATAATGACCTATTTAGAAGATGGGTATTTCTTTAATAGTATCTTCTTAAGAAGAGCTATATGAACATTATTACACTTTTGTATTATTTAATTTGATTTGATCTAATGTTTTCCAGGATAAATGTACTACTTAATGTTATGGAAAGCAAAGCGTGTTTCGTAGACAATTGATAATCACATAAACACTCATTAGACAACACTCCCAATAGTGGTGATATTTACCATTTTTTTCATTAAAAAATTCACGTGTGTAACGGCCCCTGGTAAAAAAGCCCCTGTGGTGAGCTCAGACTGAGCTACCGTTGCCACAGTGACATCTGTAAACCAAACATTTGGACCATGTGTGGTGAAGCCCAACTGGCAGCCGCACGAAAATCTTAAACCATGCCCATGACATTTCCATGCCCTTCGTAGAGTGCGCCTTATGTGCTGTAGACATTGCTCTCTACAATCCAATGCGAAAGACGGGTTCCCACTGGCCGAGTTGGAAAAGATGACAAAAAGCTTGTCAGATGAGTGCACAGCCTGCATCTGCTCAATGTACCTGCGTGCAACTCGCATAGGGCACAAAGCAAAATCAGTGACAGACCCTCTCCACCGTACCCTTTCCAGTGGGAAAGCGTACAGTTGAGTCCTGGGGCTATACATGAGACAGGGAATCCACCCCAAGTGGGGCACTCCTGTCCATAATCAAGAAAACAGTGCGCAAAAAGATCCACATCGGCCCTGCCGAAAACAGATCCAAGATCTGTGGCACTATTGAAGGGTGCAAACGCCAATCCAGGGGGGGACCACAGGTGTGCCCCATATCAAGACTGTCTGTGCCAATTGTAGCAGGGGAAGAGATCGAGTTCCCCCGTGCCTGCTTATATACAACACCACTGTCATATTTATCGTTCTGACTGACACGTTTGCCCTGCTGGGCCAAGTGTTTGAGCACCACGACAACTACTTACAGGAGAACTACGAACAATCCTATGTTTTGATGACACAGCAGAGACAACACCGCTTCTGCACATCTTGCAGATTTGCGTGGTGCTAGGGACTTGTAGGCAATCCCGTTGACGGAGACCTACGAAATTTTCTGTGACCGGGTGGACTGTATGCATCGGGCAAATCCACCGTTATACGCCAATCCTGAGGATGCAGAGGGCATAACAGGTGACATACTGTAAGCCAGGGGTTCCCAACCATGTTCCTGGAGCCCCCCCAGCACTGCACATTTTGCATGTCTCCTTTCTCTGACACACTCATCTCTACTAATGAGCTGATGACCTGAATCAGGTGTGTTTGATTAAGGTGACATGCAAAGTGACATCTTCCCTGCTTGAAAAATATAGGCACAGCATTTCTTGTCTGCATCCAGCGAGACAAACTCATTTATTACACTCTTATGTGCTGAGTAATGGCACTCATGTGAGAAAGCCTGTGAATTTCCAGAAACCTGTGGTAGTCTAAATCTAATTCCTGTGAGAAAAGCAGATGCAGTCATGTGGTCCATTAAGAGGACACAAAGGTTCTCAGAGCACTGGTGAACACCCATGAACATCTTGCTTGCATGACAAATAAATGAACTCAACACTCGCTAGAATCCTCATTCTAAACAACTTTTTGAACTATAAAAAAAGTGAGTGCTAGGCACATTATCGATTGAATCTGTGTTCTGAGTGAATTCTCTGAATTGTGTGTTTTTGTAAGGATTTCCAGGAACCTGGTATGAATCACCTTCTCATGCTCTATGAAGAACCAAAGTACAAAAGTATAGCCTGCAGAGGCTTGGACGCAAAAAAAGCGCCATGCAGTTGTCATGGTGATAACACAAGAGTTGAGTATAGGTGGGAAAAGAACTACAAGGCTGTAATTTGTCTAGGCTTCCCACAGCCCGTTATTCCACCTGAGAGATCACGTTTATGATGTTATACATGCACTTAAATATAATTGGTGATAATAACTTTTATGTTAATAAGGCTAATCCTGTAAGAATGAAAATCCAGTCAACAGAGATTTCAAGAGATTTATTTCACTCTAGAGCTTTAAATGTAGACATTATACCACACATTTTTTTTCAAGCGAATATGTGACATAGCATAAAGTATTTCTTCATATATACTTTGAAACAACTGACAACGTCTCAACAAAATGGCTCACAAACACGTATATAATGATACAATACAATCCCTAATATACAACACCTCCCACATAGACAAATACTATCTGAGAATACAAACTCTGTTTGCAGCAGGTGCAGATGGATAAGGCTGTGGATCAATATACACACTAACGGATTTAAATAAAGCACATGGTGATGTAGGGAATCATGGGAGATTTATATAATGTCAATGAGTCATACACTGAATCACTGAGATATGCAGAGAGTGGAATAGGAATGAAGGGGGGATGAAATGGAAGGATGGCAGTAGATAAGAAGGGCCAGGGTGTTAGGAGATGGAGTGGGTGAGGGAAGAGGTTGGCAGCTCTCTTTTTAGAGATACAGTTTGAAATATCTACTCTCTGCAAACATTTAATAGACATTTAGCCTGATTATAAAAACCCTAGACATGCAAGCATCAGAATGCAAGTTCAGATCCCATGAATTAAAATGATAAAATCCCATAAAATAGTATTTATCTTAGCATGCCAGTCCATTAGCAGTGTCAATAAATATAAAGGATGGTAAAATAAGCATACTACATAATATATTTCATAGTGTACTGGTCTAAACACCCCACATAATTCAAAACCATAAGCTTTAAGTCCATTTTTTTCAGCTTTGAGGTGAACTCCTAAACATTAATGTTGAAATAAAACAGAAGAAGCGACATCTTTTTTCTGTATTGTGACATATATTATCCAAGTGTAACGGAATATCGAAAAAGAAAAAGAAAGTTGGACGGGGACTTGGTCCATTGGTTGTTGTTTGGATGGAGGCAGATCTGAATGCGTGTGCAATCAATTGTCAGAAAGGGGCTGAGTTTAAACAGGCTAAATAATTGAAAAAGTCTGGCATTCATCACCAGAAAGAAATCTGTCGCTTCAACGGAAGGTCACAATGACATTTTGATTACAATTTGCGAGGTCAATTTAAAAACAAAAATTAAACACACATGTATGAATTGTTAACAATAAGATGAATACCATGCATTTAAAAATAGGTTGAATTTAGGCAGTTGTGTCTGATGAGAAATCCAAAGCAAAAGTATTGATGACTCATCCTGCACTACACAGATATTTGTCCAATCAAATGCTTTCTAGAGTGAGAATGTCCCTCCCACAAATACCACCTGTACCACCTTGTGACATAACTAAAGCATACCTGTTTATTTAAACAAAAAAAGTGAAAGAAAGAAAAAGAACAAGCCTTGTGGTATGTCCTGCTTAAATTTAAAGAGAGAATAAAACTGTTCTCTCAACTTAATGGTGTCTTTCAAAATGTTAGCGAGTTTAGTCAGGAATATAGCTGAAATTTGATGCAAACAGTTCTGAAAATATCTTGATGTTGTACATTTTCATTTGACAACTCCAATCCACCAGAACCAGACACAACTATATTACATACTGATTATAAGACTCTAGACTTCTAAAAGTATAATCAGCCATATGTCTGTGTGTGACAGAGTTCTCATCTCTCATCTTGTGCAGTCAACAACACAAATAGACTCACTTAATTCACTCAAAAAAACAAGGTGCAGCTTCAAACATACATTTACTCTCTGTGCAAGCTCAACGTATCTGTAATTTAATGCTGTAGACAGGTGTAACTAACTGACAGATCTTTCTGCTGGTTGCGACTTTTCGATGGTGGACAATAGTGCTGGAATCAGAGGGATTCTGATGTGAAGATCTACATCCTCTTCAGTCCAAAGACCACCAATGCTGCTGCTATACATTGTTGCCACCTCCTCTCAAGGTTTGAAACATGCAGAACAGGTCATTTCTTTACCAGAGTTGAGCTGAGGAGAGATGGTATCTGGAACTACTGATTTCAGGATATCGTTCTCACTGGCAATGATGTGTTTCACTAGGAAGTTGGCAGCTTCGTTAATGTTGAGGTTTTCCTTACATTTGGAGAGAGAGAAAGAACATACATGAAACTTTTTTTTATTGACTAAAAGGTTTCAAAATGTTCAGTTTGATCATTCGGGAAGGACACTGTGTTTGATTTCATCTCTCATTGAACGACCTGGGAACAGTAATGAATTATTAAAACCCATGAAAATGCTCATAGCTGGAGATTAATTTAAGGCTGACTGGACTCTTCATTCAGAATGAATGGATAGAGGTGCTAAAATAAATTAAATAATTAAATACATATATGCCTTTGAAATATCTCAATGGGATTTAATGAGATCGTCTCAGTGTACCAAAAGTCTATTCTCCCGTTTCCCTCGGCAACTGCTCTGCATGTGAGTGGCATCTGTAATTAGCGTGCAAATATTAATAAACTTCGAACAGAAGCTTTAATCAAGCACTAAAGGTTCTGACAATACAAGTTCTATCAAAAGATATTTGTTAGCATGTTGTCAGCAGGCGAAAAAAGCTATTTTATTGTAGCCTACATAAAGGGGGTCCCTGCTAATCATGAACGTGCAACGTTCAATCAACCAATCAGATTTGAGGGACAAGTTCACAGTTTGTCAAGTTTAGTATTACAACTAGGTTTAGGTATACATCAGTGTTATTTACCTATCATTTCCCTTATGGTACTTATGGGTAGGGTTAGGACTAAATATTCAGGCAGGCATCACATGGCAAAATTACTTTGTTGGTAATCCTCCACACACTTTCACAATTGGATTAAATTTATTGTTGGTGACAAATACACCTGCAAACATGCTTTTGCGTGATGCACTATTCACACAAAAAGGACAAATATGATTTCTAAGACTAAGGTTGAATCAGTGAAATAAAAAATTAACCAATGACTTTCCAAACTAGTACTGTGGCGAGCGGTACCCTGATAAAGTGGTGGTAACAGATGGTAGAACCATGGTATTTGATATTTAATGTTGCAGAGATGATTACTATATTCATAAACCAGAGTATTTACATGGTACTCCAAATAATACCATGCAAAACACCGTATTACCCTGATACCATGTCTGCAACCGTCTATTTTTTTTAAATGCCATACATGAATACACTTATTAATATAGTACAGTGGCATATATAAAATTACAGTATGGTGTGGTATTAGCATCTAAAACCCTCTCTATACCATAGTTCTGTATATTCTTAGTAACTGTGAACACAAACATTCTCTGTCATTACTGTTGCTCCATCTAAAATCACAGCAAATGTTATATCTTACCTTAGCAGACGTCTCAAACCAGCCCACAAATCCATTCTCCTTGCAGTACTGATCCATCTTCAGGCCATTGTTAGTCAGAAAGTCTCTATTTTGGTCGCACTTATTGGCCAGGAGCACTGTGGCGACACTCTGGCCATTTGAAAGTATTAATTTTGAGTCCAGATCCTCCTTCCATTTGGAGACTGCCTCAAACGTGGTGGGTCTGGTAACATCAAAAACAATGAATACCCCCATGGCCTCCCGGTAATAAACCCGCGTCATGTTCCCGAACCTCTCCTGACCTTCCAGTGCAGATGGAGAGGGAGGAAAAAAGGTACAAAACAATTGGGAAAAGCACAACACCACAAGCCAAATGCAGCACAGAGATATATATATATATATATATATATATATATATATATATATATATATTCCTGTTTAAAAGTTTTGGGTTGGTAAAATTTTTTTTGTTTTTTGAAAGAAGTCTCACCAAGCAAGGCTGCATTTATTTGATCAAGAATACAGCAGAAACAGTAATTCTGTGAAATAATTATTTACAATTCAAAATAACTGTTTTATATTTGAATATATTTCTACTTGTAATTTATTCCTGATGTAAACCTGAATTTTCAGTTCATTACTATAGGCTTTGGTGTCACATAATCTTTCAGAAATCATTCTAATTTGATGCTCAAGAATTTTTTTTTTTCATTATTAGCAATGTTAATACACATTTTTTGGAGACATTGATACAGCTTTTCAGGATTCCTTGATGAATAGAAAATTCAAAAGAACAGCATTTATATTTTTTATTATTTGTTTCTCCTCTTGTTTTTGTCTCTCTTTTTTATCTCTTTCTTCATTTGTATTTTATCTGATCCCTTTGAAGGTGTACAGTTTGGTACACTGTGTTTTTTGAAGTGCTTTATTTAAGAATTTGATTTGATTTATTTGAAATACATGTTTTGTAATAGTATAAATTTCTTTACTGTCACCTTTGATCGCTTTAATGCATCCTAGCTGAATAAATCTATTTATTTCTACAAAAAAAGAAACTTACTGACCCCGAATGTTTGAACTCTACACAAGTGTATATCATATAAATAAATTGCATAGTCAGACACAGTAAGATATTTTAGCAGCTCATGCCTGCAGACATTCTCAAATTCTAAGAAAAGGCCTGTGCCAAGATAAATTTGGCATGATTACATTCATTATAATTAATCTACTGGACAAAAACACATGAGTCTATACAATTCATTGTGTAATTTCCAGCAATGTGCATCGTTCTGAGTAGTATCCACAGCAAACTTTCTTGTTCTTCTTATTCAGTTGAATCTGCTCATTACTGCTGATTTTTGCAGCTAATGGCACATTCCATCTGTGTGCCTTTCTCTTGTCTGACTCTGAATGCAGCCACTCTTCTGGGCTGCCAACATTACACAACATTCCCTAGGACAGCTGTTTCCCTCAGTTAGTTCTGTTATTTATTCCAAATTAGAATCAGGAGGTGCATGTTGATCTCCATGAGTCTGACAGCAGTCTGCTTCACACTATGGATCACAAAACATGAGATGCTGTATTGGTTTTGATAATCCATATGGGCTTTTGAGATAATTACACAGGTGTTGTACAACATCAACAATTAATAATGAATAATGGATTGTAATGTAAATCATCAATCAAGTTGTGTTTATGAAATCATTTCCACTTGAAAACTTCAGATGTGCTGCTGTTACTGTTATCGTTTGACTTAAATTTGATGAAATTGTTATGGTCACGTAACTTGACAAAGTGGCAATGTGCGTGCGTTCAGAGAAAACTATAAGTCACTAACAAGGAAAATGACCTCAGCATGTTTCACTTCATGAAATTCTATCAGATGGCATGAGGAGCAGTAAGGAGTTTATGAAGCCCATCATGCGGAGTTTATGACACTATGTATGACCGTTTCTCATCTCATCTCTCAACAGTAGCTTATGTGCTGGAAGTACACTATCCCGTGGTTTGCTTACAGAGATTTCTCCACAATGTCATCCGCGTGCTTTATCTCTCTCACATGACATGAGACCTTTCCACGCGGAAAACGAGTTCTTAAAGCTGCGCGTGCCTGACACGTGAGAAGGACGATAAATATAAGAGCAGAGACTACTGGATTTAGCTACATAGTTTGCTGCAGAATAAGATTAACTAACATTTAATTTAACGTCGTTAAACCTTAATGGACTAATCTGATATTGAAATTGAGCTGCACTAAAGTTTTACGGACCATTGTTCCACGGCTAACCACACAAAACAGCCAAAATAACGAATCATTTATTTACGATACAACTATTGGCCTACATTTTGGTGGCTTTATTTACAAGTTCCTTGTAGGCAACTGTCAACAAAACATCAAATTATGTAAAAAACATCAAAAAAACATCTTGTGTACAAAAACTGTTAAATTATTTTCCATTAAAATTACTAATATTTTTACAGTGTAGGCTACAATATTTTTTAGGCTATAAGAGGCATGTGTATGTAGTCTTTTATTTATTTACAGACAGTTAACCTCAGTTAACCTAAAGACCTAAGGCTAACCTCTTAAAGTTTCATAGTAACAGTAGCCTAACTATTTGGGCGGAATATGGTTAGTAGATTTAAGGACGTTATGTTACATTAATAGCGTGTTAACGGAATAAACTCTGATGGAGTTTAGTAGGGTACTTACACTACACTAATACACTTTCTTCATTTTCACTCTATTTTTCAGGATATGCTTAATAAATGCTGGCAAGGATGTGTCTCCTGCTTTGACACACTGCTGTAATCTATACTTTCTCTTACCTGCGATGTCCCACAACTGCAGCCGGACTGTCTCTGAGTCCCAGTTGAGAACTTTAAGCGCAAAATCCACCCCGATAGTCGCTCTGTAGTTTGCGGAGTACGTCTGGTGCACATACCGTTTGATGAGGCTGGTCTTCCCTACTCCCAAATCCCCGATGACAAGAATTTTGTACAAATGCTCTTTCTGATTGCTATGCATCGCTGAGGACATGTGTCCAGAGTTTATCACACTAGTCATCATTCTGTCATTGAACTTAAACTGGCACCGCCCAGGGCGTGGAGAAACTTATGACCAGCTGTCAAAATATGTTTGCTCATGTGGGCAAGATTACCTGTTATTCTGCGATTACTCATGAGGGAATCTATCTTTATCTATCTATCTATCTATCTATCTATCTATCTATCTATCTATCTATCTATCTATCTATCTATCTATCTATCTATCTATCTATCTATCTATCTATCTATCTATCTATCTATCTATCTGTCTGTCTGTCTGTCTGTCTGTCTGTCTGTCTGTCTGTCTGTCTGTCTGTCTGTCTGTCTGTCTGTCTGTCGTTCTGTCTACTATGTATGTACTGTTCACATAAAGGGAGAAAGAAGTACATAAAGGAAGAGACGAAAGAGGGGGTGGAACTGCATTCCACACTTAATCATGGAAACTGTGAAAATAACACAACCACGCAAACTCCAGCCTTGGAGCACAGCATCTCCAAATACCTCAATTCTCAATTTAAATGATTAAAATAAAAAGAGAGAAACATTTGTATTTGAGCCCCTTTTAATAACACTCAGGTAAAACCAATATTTTTTACACGCTTCGAAGAGAAATAAAAAATATACTAATCCACAACATAAATAAAACCTCCAAGTAAGAGAAATATTGCAAGCTACATTCGTCCCACTGTCAACAAAGCTTAATCCACTATGACCATCATATAGAATAAGCACAAATATTTAGTAGAAAAATACATCACACACACAGTCGAAATCTACATTCTATGAACATCTTGTCAGAAAAGGCAAAGAGCGAAAAATGCAAAAGACTTTTAGAAAATGTACAAAAGTTCTCAAAAGAACATTAAGCACTTATTTTAGCTAATGGCACTGTTCTGCATGCAAACATGACCATATTACATTACACATATTCAAGAAGAATATTGCACATTGATTAAAAGAATATACATGTCTGTTGGTACAATGTGCGTTTCTTCAAATTCTGAGCATTTTAGCCTAAAGTAGTTCATAAAGTTCATACAAAAAAAATCTTATCTTTAATCAAGACTTTAATGTGGTTTATAGGTTTTATCAACAAAAACTGTAATGCCCTGGGTAAGAATCATGTCCACAGTGTAATGACACTTTGTTTTTGGCTCATCTACTATATTTATGTATTTGGAACAAAAGCCTGAGTGGATTAAAAAAAAAAGGAAATGTTTAGCAAATCATATACTTATATTTGTTGTAATAGGCCCTACATTCATATATATTGCTTTATGTATAAATCACTTGTTAACTTATATTACTATTCAACATGTGGTGTTAGTAAGTCTCTTATGCTCACCAAGGCTGCATTTATCTGATCAAACATACAGTAATATTGTGAAATATTATTTCAATTTAAAATAACTATTTCAAATTAAAATTTGAATATATTTTAAAATGTAATTTATTCCTGTGATGCAAAGGTGAATTTTCAGCAGCCATTACGTCAGTCTTCAGTGTCACATGATCCTTCAGAAATCGTTTATTATTATTAATGTTGAAAACAGTTGTGCTGCTTAATATTTTTGAAACAATGATACAATTTTTTCAGGATAGAAAGTTCAAAATAACAGCATTTATTTGAAACAGAATTTTGTTATAACACTCTTTACTGTCACTTTAGATCAATTGAATGCATCCTTGCTGGATAAAAATATTAATTTCGTTAAATGAAAACCTTACAGACCCCAAACCTTTGAATGATAGTGTAAAAAGTTGAGTTTTCTTGTATCAACTATCAGTTTGCATAATTTCCTAAAATTTCAAATTCCATGTTTCAAATTAAAATGATGAATCACTAAATACTTCAAGTAATAGTCTGGGACATGTTTATATCAATTAATAAATGTCAGATTTCTGCGGTATCTAAATAAACTTGCCCTTACATTCCTTCTATTTGATTTATTAAGAAAAATATAATAATAGATATTATTTTAGTTATATAAAGTGGCACAACATGCAACCTCTAAACTAGGGTAATAAAGAAAATGACCAATATTTAAACAAACTGCTTTGCGCTCAAAAGCTCAATTTGGTCCTACATTCAAACATTTGCACTTCCCTTGTATGTGAAGAACCGTGCAAGACATTCAGAAATCTTGCTGACAGGCAACAGGAGAGATAAAAATGACATCACCTGGAGCAGGAGTTTTGTTATTTTACACACCTGTGTGGATTGACGTCGTTGGAATGTTATTAAATCTTCCGGTCTACAGACTGACCAAAATCAGTAACTTCTCGCCAAGAAGGGCCATAAACTTTGTCAGAGCACGAGAGCATATCAAGTACATCCTTAATTATCTGAAAAGCAGTTTGGTGAAGTGCCTTTCCCTATGCAGATCGGGATTTTGAGGACGGGCTGGATTCCAAGCACCATAAAACATCCTCAGCGAGTGCTTCTAAATTAAGAGTTTACACTCCTTGACATTTACAACTGGGTTTTGCAATCTAAGCAGATGCACGCCATCAGAAATTGCCTCTCGGTCTCCTTCCTGCGCTCCAAATAATCTCTCAGAGTGAAGAGGAGCTCTGGCTGTAGTGCCGAAGCATCAGCTGGTCGTATATTGGGGAGCAGGGCTCACACAACGGCAGCTCCGAGGCTGGCGATGTGGGAGACTCGCTGATGGAGTCCACGGAGGAGTCTCTGAATGGTGAAGGTGGTGTCAAGGCGCCCAGATCCTCAAAATCAGTGGTCCTGACCGCACACGAGGAGTCGTAGGTGCTGTCAAAAAGGCTAGCAGGTGAAGCCCTGCTACTCCCACCAGCTATGATGCCCCCAGTGATGCCGACCGCGGAACGAGGGTTGGTGTTTGCTACGGCCACCACATCTGCGTAGGTGGTGACGGTGGTGGGGTGCGGCCTTTCTTGCGGGTGGAGACGGAAAGAGGGGGAGCAGGGTCTAGGGACCGGGGCGGTGGTGTTCACGGCTGTTCCCGGCGGTGACCCGGGCAGCATCATGCTGTTGAGCTCACTGATGTTCGCCGTGAATCGACTGACCACACAGCTGATCTGATCCATGATGGAGGTCTGGGGTGGGCCGCCATGGTGCAAGCGCTCCGTCAGGTATGAGGGTATAGTCACCACTGTCGCACGCTCTTCATCGCGCTCTTCCAGTTCGCCCCTCTGCAGCGGAGGTCGCTGACACACGGTCGGCAGCGGCGAAGGGGTCCGGGGGTGGTAGGTTACGGGGTAGCGCTGGTTTTTCTGAGACCCGTCGTATGTCAGCTTCACCTGGTCTGGCGGCCGATCACAGCCCTTTGAGAAGGGCTTAATAATGGCCGTCTGGTTGGCCTCTTCCTTTTTCTTAATGTGGATTGAGATCCGCTTCCACAGGTTTGGCCTGTAACTTCTCTCGTTCTGTGCCCAGGTCACTGTTTTGCCATTGGAACTGTGGAAAGAAAACAGCAATGTGTATTTGATTGATTAAGTATACATAAATACGCATATTTATATTGTATATTTAATATTTAGTAAAGTACAGTACAGTAAACTAAATGTTATAAAGTGTATATATCAGTATATATAGTGTATATCAGTTGAGCAACTAACGGCCTTCCCAAAATGGAGAAATTGAGACTGAATTTATAGACTTTTGGTATGGATTTATTTAGGGCACAGAATAACCAAAAAATGAAGAGGGACTTTCATGGCTGCTACGCCCTTGCTAGTTTGAAACAGTAAGGGCTCTATCACACATTTGGTGCAATGCAGCGCCAGGCACGACGCAAGTGTTTTTTGCTAGTTTCAGCCCGACGCAGTTATCATTTTAATGTCCTGCGCTAGGTTGTTTAAATAGCAAATACATTTGCAACTATTTGTGCTCGTGAGGCAACTGAAATAGACTGCGCCATTGACTTAAGACCAGGTTTTTGTTTGTTATTCAAAGAGCGCATTAGTAATGTGCACCTATAGGCGGGTGCACAACGTGTGTGCGCTCTGCTTATTACACACACACAGGGATGCGCAGCAGCACAAAAACTAGCCAAATATTACAAATAAAAGAATTACAATGTAAAAGATTAAAATTGTGTACATAAAGATATGGTGGAATCCAGCTTGTCCTGTAGATGGTCTGCTTGCGCTTTAACCTTGCGCACGAGCAGATCCGTTTGCTCTCTGGAGACGTTCAGTCTTTCCGCTTGAAAATTCCGCCATGTGAATAGCGAATTCGCCATGGTACGAGCGCAGCTGGCTTTTAAAGGGAATGTAAAATTACACTCTGCTTGGTTTTTTGCAAGTTATGCCCAAAACACACCCATTACTCATTAAGTGCACTTGCACCATGCGCTTTAGACCATGCGCTTAGATCGTTAAAATAGGGCCATAAAGCTAAAGACAAGAGAGAACTGACCCTACCATTAGCCATTCATATCCATCCATTCCAAGCGCAATTACCATCCTCATCCAGTCCTGTACTTCAGACAGGAAATCTCTAACTTCAGTTCTCCTAATGCACCTGGGGACCCATCGACCCAAATGCATGAAACTACTGAGTCGCTCCAGGAATGAATCACAGGCAGACAGGGTAATTGGTTGGGGCTCTTTTTCTCTTTCGAGGGGAATATTGGCAGTCTTTTAATGTGCTCTAAAATATGCTCAGTTGGAGAGTTGATTCATTTTCAGTCTAAACTCATTTTAATCCTCAAAAGCAAACCTTTGGCAGGCATTACTGAGAGATAAACAATTTAATGTGAGCTTTATTTATTTAGTTAGTTTGTCAGAAGCGGCTTCTGCATTTGAGAGTAGTGACTGCACTTCATCTTATTATAAAGAGGAAAAAAAGGATTTTCAAAACTGACATAAAAATAATTGACACGTTATGCCTCATTATCCTTACATTTATTCAGTGTAAATCCAATTAAACCAAAGAAGCATAAATTAAAAAAATTCAAGTCTGCAATTATGACCAAGCATTTTTTTGAAACCTATCATGCAGCATTAACAACTAAAACTATTCAAAACAATTTTGGCAAATGAAAAAATTAAATAAAAAAAAATCTCAAGCTAAACAAAAGCATTCAAATTTGTAACAAAAACTAAGGAAAAAACTTAAATAAATATAAATCACACCTAAATGGTAAATGACAAATGCATATAACAAAACAACTAAAAAAAATAATTAAAACAAACTGAATATGTATATAAAAATCCAAATATTAATAAAAGCTATAATAGTATATAAAAAATACTAAAATAACACTGCTCTCATACTGACCTTACTGTGTCTGTGCCAGAGCCTCGCCGTCTGAACAGGTTAGCCAAGCTGCTAGACCGGCTAGCGGCCGAGGCAGCTTTCCCGTCACCCACGTGCATCCTCACAACTGTCGACGTAGTGAAAGCGCTGCGTACGTTCCTCTCAGGTTTGGCCAACATGATGTAGACTTTGGGGACAAACATGCAGCAAAGCGCAGTAGTGGCGCTGAGGCTAACGGAGAAACACATGGTGATTATCTTGTAGTTTGAACCAAAATAAATTGGTACGAAAGCCAGCCAGATAATGCAGGTGGTGTACATGGTAAACGCGATGTATTTGGCCTCGTTGAAATTGGCAGGGACGTTGCGGGTCTTAAAGGCGTAGAAGGTGCAGCTGAGGATGAGCAGCCCGTTGTAACCCAAAGGCGCCACCACTCCGAGTGTGGTGGTGTTGCAGATTAGGTGCACCTCGCGTATGGACGGATAGTCGTAGATCACTTGTGGAGGTTCCATGATGAAGAGCGCCACGATGATGCCCAGCTGAATCAGTATCAGTATGAAGGCGATGACCAGTTGGGCACAGGCGCTCATAAAACGAGGCTTCTTGGTGCAGATCTTCTTCTTGCTGCCAGCAAGGATGCGAGCGATGCGGTTGGTCTTGGTGACCAGGGCTGAGTAGCTCATGGCAGGCGAGAGCCCGATGCCTAACCTCTGCAAGTAACAGTAGGCCACATGCGGCTTGGCGATGAGGCAGAATGTACACAGATACCCCAAACAGATGCCAGCCAGGATGATGAAGCAAAGCTCCCTGCTGGAGGACTTCACCACCGGCGTATCGTGGAACCTGATGAAGACTAAAGTGACGAAGATGGTGGCGAGCAGGCCAAGGCAGGCGAAGACCACAGCGGCAATAGGCTCAGGATCTCCCCACAGAAGAAACTGCACCGGGATTGGCTCACAGCCTGAGGGACAAGAATTTCAAAAGAAGTTAATGTAATGAGGCACTACATATTCTACATATGAGGTCTATATATTTATTTATTTAATGGGGACAATATGTTTTACTATCCTCCTGTATCTTTTTCCTGATAGTATTGTAGAAGCTAAATAAACAGCTTAAGCAAAAAAAAAACAAACAAGAAAAAACAACTACACAAAAAGCAAGTCGGTATAATGCCATTGTCTATGATTATTCAGAATCACTGATGTGTGATATTTAAACTTGTAAGGAGAACATCCATCGTTATGCAGATAACACAGTAAAACTGGCAGCTGAATTACCGTACAACTTTATAAAACTGTGCAAAAACAAACAAAACCATCCGTTCAACCAAGCGTCATTACAGGCTGACATCAACAAGCGCTGATATATTTAGCATGTGCGATTTGCATCAAAAGACAGAGAATGAGGATGAAACTGAGTCTTAATTTGGATAGCCTTTAATGAGGTTGATCAAATGAGACTGTTTTGGTCTGTTTTTACAGGTCAGATACACTGTCAGTCCCAAATTAGTGACATCAAGAGCTACTTGCTACTAAGTTATGGCCATGATTATCAAAGGCTTTTGTGAAAGTCCTTTTAGGGCAAGTCATCGAAATCGGCAGCCATATTTATAATGCCCCAGGGCAGCTATTCATGCTCCAAAATCTCAGTAAATGTATGTCGAAATTACACTTTAATTACGTTTCAAATCAAGAACAAAATATGACACCAATTTCATCGTAAATTGTGCTCCTTAAACTCAAAAACAGTATTTTTCAGGAGAGCCAATATCAGAATTTCTGAATATTTTTCTGGAGAGCCTCTACCCCCGATCCAAACAGCAGCCAAACCCAGAGCCCAGCTCACCACCAACACTAACCACAGAAACGACAATGCCAGAGCACCCCCCCCCCCCCCCCCCAGACGGAGAGCTTCCTCTCACCGCAAACCCTGAGTCTGACGACAGTGTCAGTCTCAGAGGACTGGCTGAATGGAGCGGAGAAACGGTATCATCGCTCAGTAAGAACACCATATAACACTACTGATCCCGTCAAACTTACCTCTGTCATCATCACTGCAAAGCTCAGCCAGTCCTCCAGCCCCTGCTAGATGCCTGCAGCCCTTTGACTTCCCTGGTTATGCCTTGCAGCGACGTGAAGCCTCAGGTCATGCTACCACCTGCCTGGCCTGAGCGAGGGGATCTTTTGGCTCTGCCTCCAGCCTCTGATTCCCTCGCTCCACCTCGTCCCTTCGACCTGTCGGCTACGCTTGGCTCCTCCCTCCCTCGGCTCCACCAGAGACCCTCATACCTCCGGCTCCACCTGCCTGCGCCTCAGAATTATGAGCCATCCGCGGCGCTACGACTCTCCACCCCGTCGGCTCCAGCGGGCTCTGCCCTCTCTCCTGGATCCACCTTGGTCCTCGAGCACACCGGCTTCGCCTAAGTCCTCGGGCACTCGGGCTTCACCTCGAGCACTCATTGCCTCACCCTTGCCTTTGTCTCACTCAAGCCCATCAGCTCTCCGTCTGCGCCCTGAGATCCCCTTACGTCGGCTCTGTCTCCGTCGGTCGTCCCACAGATGTCGTCGGCCATGTCAACACCTTGGCTCCTCCCTCCATCGACTCCGCTGTGTGCTATCGTCATGGCTGAGCTCTGGGTCATCACCACCCGGCTAATCCATCCATCATCTCCTCCTTGACTTCTTCCTCCATCACCTCATTGGTCTGTCCTGCCTGCTTTTACCAGCCCTTCACCATCTCTTCTCATCAGCCCTTTGTCGGCTCCTTGTCCACCCCCCCCCCCACCCCCACCTTTCCTCCCTGACCACATCTGTTACACCACATCTGTTACATGTTCTCCTTTCTCAGTTTCCAAATACAAATCTAGGTTAATAAATATATATTTATAAATATACTATTGTTTATTGTTAATGGTTTTTTTAGTTTTTTATGAATGTTCATTTATACTTGAAATGTTAAAAATGTCTTAGCATATGTAAAAACAAAGAATAAAAAGTGTATTTATTAATTATTTAAGTATTGTTCGTTTTTAGTTGATGATACCACATGCACTGATTAATGTTAACATTATATTATAAAGTTTTACCATTTACTCTTGACTATGAGAATTTTAGCGTCTACACATTAGTTAGATCATCGTGAAAAATACAGTTTTTAAGAGGGATTTTTTACTTAAAAATGTGATTTGTTGTTTAAAAGGGGTGGTTGATTTTGATTTCACTTTTCTAACTTTAGTTAGTGTGTAATGTTGCTGTTTGAGCATAAACAACATCTGCAAAGTTATGAAGCTCAAAGTTCAAAGCAAAGGGAGATATTTTCTTTTAAAGAAATTGCTTTTTAAGGACTACAATAAACGGCTAGTAGGGACTACACAAGCTTCCTCCCGGGTTAGTGACATCACTAACCTTCAAATTTACATAAACCCCGCCCCCCAGGAATGCGATTTAAAGATTATGATGACAGAATATGTTAATCAATGACTAGAAGATAACTACACATAAGCTACATAAATTCATCGACTAACCAATCAGATGTAGTCACTTCTTCTGGAATCTCTCAATCATTGTCCGACTCCGGTTTAAACATAAAAGGCTAGAAGTTTATGAAATTGTCAGTGCATGTCTGTGTGAGGTAATCAAAGCTGCTCAGGACACAAGCTGTTGTAGCTCCGCCCTCTGTGCCGGGAGCAGCAGCTCATTTGTATTTAAAGAGACTTGTGGGGTATTTTGAGCTAAAACTTCACATACACACTCTGGGGACATTAAAGACTTATTTTACATCTTGTGAAAAGGGCATTAAACCACCCCTTTAATTTTAAGTGAGACTGTAGCCGCCACATTGAACATTTGGATTTCTCCTATTTATATATTTACATGTGCACCATCTTTGCTACAGAGTCTTTGTACAGTGCATACACTATATTGAAGATCCTTGTAAAATTAATATATAGTATAAAATCAACTGCTACTAAATGTTGAAAATTGGCACTCTGGCTCTCGCATGAATAGCAGAGAGGTTTCGGCTCTCAGTAATGTACTACATGCTGAGAGGCTGCTGCTTCAGGGCTTACGCTTGACAGCAATTCTGGAACATTCTGACGGGCACCCCCGCCAAGTCCAAATCTCTGTTTTTGGCATGAAGTTGCCATGGTTCAGATTCTCAAATAACGCTCTAAGAGATAAATGGGTCTCCGATGTTATTCCGTGACCCAGATACTTATATCACTGTTGTACAAGATGATAAGCTTATGTGGCTGGTCTGAAAGTTTAAGAATCATGGGTAAAATACGGTTGTGACTTCTAGATTAACTACAAGAAGAACATTTTGCTCTGAAAGAGGATGTAGAATCACCTGTGAGGTCATCTGTAGGCCAGGATCCAAGCTCACACGCACGGCAGGTGTATTCATCAAACACAAACTCGTTTTCTTTACATGGAGTGCAGGTCCAGCAGCAGCTCACCTCACCCTTACGGATAACCTGAGGTGGTCAGAACAGACCGGTCAGGTTATAGATTTTTGTGAAGAAAATGCTTGCTCTCAAAGCCGCAACCACAATGCTATATTGTTGTGGGTGGTTGCAGCGCACTTCTGTGTGGTTAATAAGGGGTTCTAAGTGGTTTTTAGTGCATTGATATGTGGTTCCCAAGGTGTTTTGAGTGGTTAAAGTTCCACCCCCAAGTTTAGATGATAGTCTCCTCCCTAAAGATGGCTCAGACTCTTGCATAAGTCTGTATCTGGATTTTTTTTTTGCGATTTGCAATCAAATATGTAAGTCACACTCAAATTTGAAATTCTGCAGAAAACACCTCTCCTATTAAGCCACGTGATTAGAGATATCAGGTTTTTGAGAAAAAAGGCCATGTTTAGGCATCTTTACACAGCTGACTTAAGGCTGCTTTGTGCCTGCACAAAATTATGTGTAAAGACACATTGCAGCATAAAAGCCAGACTAAATGATGCCTGCTCTGATCCACCTAAGCCCCTTGTATAACAATATGCAGTTAGAATTGCTGTGTAAATTACATTTATGCCACCTCTGAGCAACATTAAGCAGTCTGTGTAAAGTCTGTGTATTTCAAATAAAATAAAAACACATACACACTCACATAACACATTTTTCTTTACAAAATATTTCTTCACTGCATTTTTCACCTTTATCTGAGCTTTTTCACAGGGATCACTGCACACTGATCTGATGATGGCACTGCTGTTGGCCCAAATCTCCTCGTCATCCATCTTCAGCCCACTGTTGTCCCAGCTGCCCACGTGGATGTAGCTATAGTCCTCCTCACTCATCTGTTTAAAGTTCATGATCTCATACCTAGAAAAACACATGTAAAAGCAATGTCATGGGCGTGAAATGCTTAACCTAGAGTCATTCTTAAAATCATCAACATGGTTTGCCCATATGGCCATTCAGTCTGAAGGAAGATACTGTTGACAATGACTTCACAATGATATCAACGAGAGATTGTTTTCATTCTCTTTGAAAGGAGTTTAGAAGCACATTCTGACTTGTGAATGGAGCAGAATATGAAAGAGTCCTACCTCCCCGGAGAGTCTCCGTTCTCATCAAACAGCACTACTTCTCCCGAGACACCACTGAAGTTTGTCCTCATGAGGAATTCTAAGAGTTTACCTCCATCAATCGGCCGCATGGCTTCACAGAGGCCTGCATAGCCGGGACACAGAGACTTCTGCATGGCGTGCAGGCCGTAAGCCATAGAGTAGATGGCATTAATCACAAAGCCCATCTTCGTGTCCTGAGCATACTGGTGTCGGAGCAACTCTTTCTCTGTGAAATGGTGTAGTGAAAACAAACAATGAAACAAACAATATATTGAATTCTAAAGTCATGTGGGTCATGACTTTTTTTATTAATATCGATTCAGTGATTTCAGCTGCCATAGTAATGTCTTTATCATCATTTGGGGGCTTTTCTCAGCATATACTGATATTTTGTAATTCATTTGATAACATTTTTGTTGAAAGATTCATTATTAGATGGATAGATGAATAAATGGATGAATGGATGAATAGATCAAGTAATGAAAGGACATGGATGTATGGAGGAATGGATGATAAATAGATAAATGAATAGATAAATTGATGAAATAAAAGACTGATGGACAGATAAATGGATTAATGGACAGATAGACTATGGATGGATGAATTAATGGATGGATAATGAATAGTTGAATGAACAGATGGAATGAAAGACTGCTACATGAATGGATGATTGATGATGGATCATTAAATGAATAGATGAATGGACAACTGGATGGATGATGAATAGCTGAATGAATTGATGGAATAAAATACTAATGTATAGATGGGTGGATGGATGAATGTATAGATAAATGGATGGATAAATGAATGATGAATAGTTGAATGAATAGATGAGTGGATGATTGGACGACTGGATGGATGGATAATGAATAGTTGAATAAACAGATGGATGGATGAATGAATAGATGAATGACAACTGGATGGATGACAAATAGCTGAGTTCAGTGATGGAATAAAATACTAATGTATAGATGGGTGGATGGATGGATGAAAACATAGATGAATGAATAAATTAATAATGGATAGTTGAACGAATAAATAGAATGAAAGATGGGCGGGTGCATGGATGGATAGATGGATGGCTAATAATGATATTAAATTGTATTTGTAGTGCGCCTTTTTAAAACTCAGAGCGCTACAACATGTACATAACAAAATAACAAATCAAACAAAAAATTAATAATTACAGTAATAAATTACACAGTAATAAATAATAAATTAAAAGCTTGACTAAAAAGATATCTTAAGAAGCAGATTTCCTAATAGATGCAGGTAATGAGTTCTATAACTTGGATGGATGGATGACTGGATGGATAGATGGATGGATAGTGAATAGTTGAATGAATAGATGAAATGCAAGATGGATGGATGGATGGATGGATGACTGGATGGATGAATGGATGGATGAATGAAAGAATTGAATAAATATATGCAATGGAAGATGGGTGGCTGGATGGATGGATAGATTGAATAACTGATGGATGGCGTATGGATGAATGGATGGATGGATGGATGGATGGATGAAATAATTATAAAAAAGGCAGACAGGTGGATGGATAGTATATATATATATAGAGAGAGAGATGGATAGATAAACAGATCAATTAATGGAAAAACAAACGGATGTATAAAGTATATGGTTGGATGGATGGACAGATGTATAGATGGATGGAAGGATTGACAGACAGATGGAGGGATGGATGCATACATGCATGGATGGATGAACTGATGAAAAGACAAGAGTTAAAATGTCCTAAAATCATGTAAGCTGTGGGTCTGTCTTGGTCAGAGATCATCTTCCACTCACTGGTGCAGGTCTTGTTGTATTTGAGACTCTCTTGAGGATGACCCTTCAGCCGGCACTGGAAGCGGTGCTGCCAGAACTCGATGAACCAGGGGTCCCGGAGGTTGGTGTCCGGCTGCAGGTTCAGGTAGTAATCATCGAACCATGTGACGTAAGCAGACTGAAGCTTGATAGTGATTCCCCCAGCTGCCTCCCTCTGGAAGCCATCAGTGACATCATAGCGGTCAGCCCAGCCGTCGCTGCAAAGTGTGCAAGAGACAAGTGAGTAATGAATGTTTTTTTATAGAACAAACTCCCTTGAGACACAGACAGGGAGCCTCCCGGTCCAAACTGACCCACATAACAGCCAAAGCCCAGTAGTTATTATGACCAGGTTACACTGTGAATTAGGTCTTGAGGACACAGCCGGCCAGTATTTCATACTGACAGTACTGTCACAGACTCTGGCTGGGAATAATAAACCCCTCCATGAGATGGATATGCTCCAAGGCGTCCCTATTAAGCAATAAAGGGATCTTTAGATGAAAAGAGATTAATCAGATTTTTTCATTCTCTTTCATACAAACACACACAAAAAATGTAACTTTTCAGCATCCTCTCCATCTATGTGTTCTCTAACACTTCCTAAACTCACAGCGCTAAATGTTACACAACTCAGCAGTGTGTGGGAGGTATCATTTTTGTTCTCATGGTAGGTAAGGAGAGGCTTTCATAACTTGTCCTTGGAGGCAAAAGCGATGGGAGGGAAAGCATAGAGGAGCATGTAAGCAGGAGCTTGAATCATCTCATGGAAAAGAGCTGAACAGCTCAGTAAACCCACACACTGACCCCAGCGGGTCAGCCTCCCTCTGCCCACTGGTGCTGCAGGAAAACTTACAAAGACAACAAAAATGCCAAAGCAAAGGCGCCACAGTCTATACAAAGATGTCTGACAGCATTTACAGCAAATTAAAGCATCGTGTGCATACTGCAAAATGATGTCGGGGCGATTTACTGAATATTTTATTTTATTTTGTTGCCAAAGTAATATTAATCAACAAATAGGTCATTTCTCTCTTGCTCTTTGTGTTATAACTTGCGTAGGTGACATTAAAGCTATTTTAACAGTATCTTTTGAATGGCCAGTTTAAATGAATCGGTTTAAATGAACACTGATTCAATTGATTTGCACTGATTTGTTTGTGCCAGTACTCGAAGATGCACATGGAAATACTCAAATTACGGTCTGATAAAAGTTCCTCAGGTTGAATAATAAAAAAATGGAAGAAAAACTCAAAACAAAATCAGTTAATATAAAGCTTGAATATCTTCTGGAAAATAAAGTCTGAAAAATATTGAGAAACTTTTTTTTTCACAGATGTGCTCTATAGTGGACTAGTCCTTATATGACTAAGGTTAGACTTCATAAAAAGTCTGTATAAATAACATTTATTAAGTTTACATATGCAAAAAGATTATTGATTAATTTTAAATCGCATTTGAAATTATTATTATTATTTTTTTTTTTATTATTCGACCAGATACAGAACTTTTATAGCATAAAAAAATCACCAAAATTAATATATAATGAATAAAAATAATAATATTTATAAAAAGATATTGACTTTATACGTCAATGTTTCAGGAACAACATGTCTGTGGGCGTTTCACGTTTTGGAATCTACACGAATCACAGTTTTAATCCGTTAACAATTAGCCCACAGAGGAATGATACACACACACCTATGTGGGATGCTGCTGTATTAATAAGGACAGAAAATAATAACACATTTACACCAACAAATGCTGCAAATAAGCTGCAAAGTGATTAAATTAGGTTACATTTGTATCCATCCCTGGGGTGGAGTCCGATCAGCCCTCATCAGATATGGATCAGCTCTTGATCACACTTCACTGATAAACAATTCGACAGATAATACAACAGAATACAATGCAGTGTCCTCTCCCTCACTAGAGACAGATGGCTGGGCACAGTCTGCAAACTGCTCGTTAGTAAATAATTGAAAGCCATTCAGTTGTGAAACGGCAGAGCTCGGACATCACTGCTTTCGTGGCTGTCAATAGGCTGCTGAGAACAGATGTTTTCAGACAGCCTTTCGTAACAATTGTTTTGCAAATCGGGACAATCTTTGAAGGATGAACAAAAAAAGTTTTTGGTCACCATATTAAAAAAAGTTTGGTGCTGTTGTCAACAGCATTTGGTTGTTTTCCATACCTTGGCTTTTGGTGAATTGACGGCACTGAATAGGGTTAATGAATGAAAGCCAATGAAGCAATCAAGCATATGCAGGGCATTACGTGAATGAATTAAATCAGAAGCAGCCAAGATACCAAAGAAAGTACGTGGAGATGTCTTGCGACACTTTATCACTTTTGCAGCCACATAGAGATCAAGCAACTGGAACAGAGACACAGTGGCCATATTCTCATTGAACCAAAGAAAAAAAAACTCGACGCTCGGCTACCTTCCCTGGAGCTAGTGTCTGACACCTCATCAAACAAACACACACACATAAACCTGGTCATCCACTCATGCACACACAAAAACACCTCACCCACGCATACACATGGACACACACGCAGTCACTGGCACCCCCATAAACATGACATCTTCTCTCAGCCCATCCAGGCTGTCTGGAATGCCCTGAGGCCCAGAATAAAGACCATGACACCATTTTCTGAAATAGATGCTCTTTAAATATTCTGAAATATAGGCCCTTACCACAGAACAAATCCTGTTAAACCAAAACAAATATTTTCCAGGTGTATGAAGGTTGATATTATCTGATTACAAAGTTATTAAAGGAGCTGATTTGAAAAACTATGGGTATTGCAAATTATTGGATATTAAATCCAGATTAAATAAACATTTCACAAAAATGTTTCTTTAGAGAAGAAGAGAAAAAAAATCAAAGCACACTTAAAAATCTTTTTTTCAAACATTGGTGATTTTTAGAGAGTTTGACTTGCAATTGTTACCTTTAAAGAGCTGAAAGAAATAAAAACTGAAATAAAATAGATGAAAAACAAAATTAGAAATGTTGCCTGGGGAACAAACTGAAATACATAAGTTTAAGTTCAAATACTAAAATGACTAAAACTTAAAAATAAAAAAAATAAATTTAAAGCTAAATAGAAACATTCAAAAGCAAACAAAACACGATGAATGTGAATGCTCTGAAAAATGAGAGCTAATTCTAATTATTAATAAATATGAATAAATACTACAATAGCATATAAATAATACTAAAATAACACTGGTAATTCATGTACTTTGGTGATTCAGTGTAATTAGAAATATCAGCTGCTCCCTTTTGAGGTCACCACAGTGGACCATCCACATATTTTTTTGGCATATGTTTAACAGTATTTAATAAAACCAATTCATTTTGCTGTTACCATTTTTAGGTTGCCAGTTGAAGGTATGATATATCAGCAATTATATATATTTCCCCCCATCATTTACATTTAGCAGAAGTTGTTCTTATCCAGTCCATTTAATATAAGCTCATCCTTAGAGGTGCACTAAAAGTGTGCACTAAACAGAACTGCAAAAATGATGTTTTCTCAAACATTGTCTTCCATTGTTTGGATGAACAGGTAGTCCCACCCCAAAATACACCATTGGTGGAGCCAGATATTGTTGATACTCAACTGAACTTACCTATAGTCATCTTTGCATTTAAACTGGGATAGGAGAAGGAATTTTAACTTTGAAAAAAAAATGATACTTCAGCTTTAAGAGTCAGCGAATGTCTCAATACCAAACCGAAGAGCTCATGAACAGAAGCAGGAATTGGAGGGATTATTCTTAGTTTAATATCTCAAAGACATAATACATTATTTCAGTCCTTAATATCCATAAGCGATTTATTAATGGAGCAGCGAGAACAGAATTGGGGGAGAAGCTAAAAATAGATAATTTAGATGTCACACTCCAGGAGATTAAAAATGGGAGGAATCATTTCTTACTTCATTTGACACTATGAATAGCACGTGCACATTTTTCAAGATGTCGATGCTAAGTCAAACTCTTAAAATACTCTTTTCACAGGATCTGTCATATACAATTATCTTTTTACAAGTCATTGAATGGTAAATTAGCCATCTTATAACTGAAGCGTCTCTGATGCGTTTGTGAGGCAAAGTTGAAATGTAAGAGTGTTTAAGAGACAGTCTGTACTTGTTGAAACAGATATAGTGTTACAGAATTAGTTCGGTGTCGCTGCACCCCTCAAGTCTTGATCAATCATAATCAGTTATTATCATTACACGAAATCAAGTGCCTATCACTAAAACAATCATAAATCACATACCTTGCTTCAGATGATTGTTCACTATAATGGTGATGATGATGATGATGGTGATGGCAACATTTGTGGTGATAACAGACAGAAAGATGAGCCTTGCTTCCATGTTTTGATCCATCTTGATTTTGTCTCTCACACACACACATACAAGCAAAGAGATGCAGACGATGATCAACAGGCGTGGGTGGACATTCAAAAGGTAAACACAGTCTCTTTGAGACACCAACAGAACTGTATGATGGTGTGGCCCTTTCCAAAACAACAATTTTAGTTTTGCACGTATACCCTTCAGTTCAACAGTTTGTCTGTTTTATTTTTAAAATAAATTCATATTTGTATTCAGAAAGTATGCATTAATTGATAAAAAAAAATGACAAAAAAGTCATTTATAATGTTACCAAAGATCTCAATTTCAAATAAATGCTGTTCATCAAATTCTATTAATCAAAGAAATCTTAAAAACAGTTATCATGTTTCCACAACAAGATTAAGCAGCACAACTGTTTACAACATTGATCATATAAATAAATGTTTCTTGAGGATCAAATCAGCATATTAGAATGATTTCTGAGGGATCACGTGACACTGAAGACTGGAGTAATGATGCTGAAAATTCAGCTTTGTCATCACATAAATACATTACATTTTAAAACATTTAAATAGAAAACAGTTACTTTGAATTGTAATATTATTTCACAATATTATTGTTTTTACTGTATTTTTAATCAAATAAATGCAGCATTTGTGAGTATAAGAAAATGTACAGACCTCAAAATGGTAGAATATTTGATATATCAAAAGCCCAAATGTAAATTAGATGGATTCTATTTTGAAAACTTGCCCCATTTGATAACATGCCGCAACATGCAGTAACAGTGGAAATGTTTAATAAGATTGGGTAGTCATGACAACTCAAATGTAATATGCGTCTAAATAGAATGTAACATCCAAACACAAATCCACTCAAAAACAAATCTACTCTGAGACAATCTCTAGAGTAAAACATGTGGCAACTAGCCCTGGTCTCTCCTACAATCTTTCTCAAGTGAGTAAGCTTTTCTAATACACCACCTACACTTTGAGAAAATAATAGATTTGTTTTCCAAAACTGCCCAGAGTGCTTGCCGCAGGCACAATTTCAGGAGTGTTTCTGGCTGTTTCTTTGATAGGAAAGCGTCCGTCAAGAATATAAATCCATGTGTATGGAGTAAACGTGTTTGGTTACTCACCTGCCAACTAACAAGAACTCTCCAACTAGGCGGCGGCGTCTCATGGCCATCAGGATGCCACGCACGGTCATGCCCTCGCAGAAGCACGCCACCACACGAGCTTTGGGCAGGTGGCTTCTGAGCTTATCGAGAAGACGGTCAAAACTCTGTTCTCCAGCATTGCTGTAGATCTTGTCAGAGTGGGCGATACAGATGCCCTCCTTTGCTGCCATGTCTTTGAAGGCCTCCATTCCACTCTCACCATAGTTCCCTGGAGATTGAGAAATAATTAAATGATTTTTAAAGGAACACTCCAGTAAGCTTGAAACACGTTCTGTATATTTATATTGTTCTGTATTAGATCATATTACAGTAGTGGTCAAAAGGGATGTCCAGAGGGGATATGTGTTTTAATGACCTACGTGTTCAATTAAACTATCAAAATGTGAGGGAAATTGGATCATTTTAAAACATTTTAAAAATGAGCGAAGAACAAAACTAAACTTGGTTAAGGTATGTAACTGACTAAAATATTTGGCAAACTACAGCTGTCACATGGAGATGAGAAGGGAAGATGAAGGAAGTGAGTGAACAGATAGCTTGCCACTTAAAGATACTTTATTTAACACAACAAAACAAGAAAGAGTTATCCAAACGAGAAAATCCAGGTCACAACACAACAGCTTACACACATAGGGTAAGAGAACACTGAAAAAGGAACAGAACAAACTGTAACAAGAGATAACAAGCAACTCAACAAGAACAAGGTGTGTACCAATCTGTAACCATGACAACTAATGAGTGATAGGAACACCGGAAACAAAAAGGCAGCATATGAAAACAAGGAAGGTAAACTAATAATTAACTGGAACAAACACAGTGATAAAACAAAACCACGGCTAGAAATGAAACAGAAGACAATGAAACTAAACATGACAATAATGTGACAAATTGACTACAACATAATCAGTTATTATTTTTTTTGTTGGATCTCTCTTTTTTTGCATGTGTTAATAATTTATTTGTATGACACCTCGACCCAAAATTATGTCAGCAAAATTTGTTTCATTGCATGTTTTATTGAGTTATCACAAATAAAACAACTGACTCCAAGCACAATCTACCCCAAATGCTTGCAAAATCAGTAATGAAATTTTAATAATATTTGAAAAAAGGGTGAAGATGTCAATTTACTTGGCCGGACATCACTTTTTGCCATTATATTATATTATATTATATTATATTATATTATATTATATTATATTATATTATATTATATTATATTATATTATATTATATTATATTGCATTGTTTTATATTATATCAATAAAATAATACATATATAAAATGCATTTATTTATGTTGTGTTTATATTATATAAGAAAAATATATTCTATTATATATAATATTAACCCTTGTACCTCCTTAGGGACATTTTTTGGCCTTTTCAGTTTTGTTTTTTTGATCACTTTGCCTGTGTTAATGCTAACAGCATAAAATTTGCACAGGTGTGTATTTTTTTTGTCATTTTACTATTTCATCGCTATTTCCTTAAAAAAATATTTTATGGACTGGGTACACAAAATACTCCCTCTCAGCGCCTTTTGGACAAAAATGGCCCCATCGAAACCCATTAAAACTGCATTTTTTTCCCCCAGGGCCATTTAACTATATGCAATCTTTGTTAAGAGGCTTTCATTCTGTTGGCAAGGCTTCAAAATTGCAATTTTTACTATTTTTTATCAGATGGTGCCATTTTTTCAGGTTTGGTCTATAAAGCAAATCCTCGCTTTATTCTTGTTTTCTGCTTCGCCATATTATAGAGCCAATTGGATAAATTATGCAATGATATTTGTGTGGGTGTGTTGGTATGTGTGTTATAATATATATATAGGTGTGCATGTGTGTGTTTGTAATATTGAGAGAGGAAAAACTCAACTGCAAATCTAAAATCCAATCACTGTGTGTACCAGTGGAGATTTGCTGCATGGCATCCAATGGGGAAAGTCTGTTACTGTCTGTGCCGAAAGCAATTTTTTTTTAGATATCAACTTCAAATTTGGAACACAACTTATTTATATTAATGGCTTTGATTTTCTAGCCGTTTTTTTAGTTCAACTTGTTTTATAAAATATATATTTTATATAAAATAACGTTCATGAATAGTTTTCATAATCTTAAACCTATATAACTTTTTTTGGGATTGACTTTCCTCTTTTCTTTTTTCTTTTTTTTTACTTCAGCAATAATCTGGCAAGGGTCTTCTTTAAAATGATACCAAACTTAAGTCCCAAGCTTCACATTTTATGACAGTTTTTGACGAGGACATTTTTGTCCTCTATGAAGCTATGTGTAACTTTTTTTAAATGAGGCACAAGGGTTAAATTAGCATTTTGATTAAACTAGCTTGTTTTGCTATAAAATAGCTTGAAATTGTACAGCTATAATGTAACTCTGTGACAGCAATAGATGTCACAAACATGTTGATTGGTGCACAAAACAATCCACACTAAAATGTGATGCTCAACCTGTCAGAATCATGCTGACATGACTTTGTTCAAATCTTCAGGGGGAAATGAGTCATAGGCTCACAGTTAAGAACAGCACAAGGTTTGACTGACTTTCTCACATTAAATTTCTATCCTACTTCTTCCTTATTACCAGAAAATGATGAGCGAGCCAGTGGAGGAAAGTGTGAGATTGTTTCTCAATAGAATATTGAGGACTATTTTGAGAGATCATGGAAATGTAGATTTCTCATGAAATTACCCCTTCCAGCAGTTTGCTTCTCAGAGAACAAAAAAGTAATGTAATGTCAGATTTACTGCAAAGACTCCAAAAGAATCATCTATATATTCTATAAAAGTACTCATGTTCTGTGCTTTGCTTCCTGTATATATTTAGTAGGAAACATAAATAGAAACTTTTTCGTGCTTAGAAACACTAATGAAAAACAGGCCATGGTGCCCCTCTTTCACAAAGCGTCAGGGGTAAACTCCCCCAATTTACATAAAAATCAGGTCACCTACTTTTGTGTGAGGAATGTTCCAGGATTTCACGCATTTTATGAGATGCGAATTTGATACAATTGTAGAGATGGCTTGATAAAAAGCAAACATACAGCTTAATTTACCCCCCCCCCCCCCCCCACTACACAAAAAAAGAGACTTTCACAGTTTCTTCCAAATCAATGTACAAAAAAATCTTAATTATACCCAAGAGCATTAGCACTGGTAATGAAGAATACCAGTGATTGAGCATTATTCATATATATCAGTACATCAGTACATCAGCTGTGAGCGTAGTGGTTAACCGTCTGGACTTGTAACCTAAAGGTTGCAGGTTCAAACTTTGAAGGGGTGTTATGTGAACTGTGAAATCACTGAGATGCCCTATCACCACTGCGTCCCGAAGGAAAGCATTTAACCCCAGTTTGCTATCAGCATTCCAGCAAGGGCGCTGTGTTTGTCAAGGGGAAAACTGTCCATTGCTGTTCATCCTCACATGAGAGTTTCGAGGAACTGAACCAACTGTACAGAAACTTTACTGATATGCAGTATATTATAGTGTTCCTATTAATAATGCCTCAAATCAATGCTGTTCTTTTCAAATTTCTGATCATCAATGAATCATGGTTTCCACAGAAATATTAAGCAGCCTGACTGTTTTCAACATTGATAATAAAAAGAAATGTTTCTTGAGCATCAAATCAGCATATTAGAATGATTTCTGAAATTATTTAGAATTATGTGACACTGAAGACTAAAGTAATGATGCTGAAAATTCAGCTTTGCCATCACAGGAATAAATAAACATTTTTTTACAAATACAAATATGTTAATATAGAAATAAGTTATTTCAAATAATAATAATAATATTAGTTGTGATAATATTTCACAATATTATTGTTTGACTGTACTTGATAAATGCAGAGAATAAAGAATCTTAGTAACCCCAAACTTTTGAAAAGTATAGTGTCTTGTCTGTATGATTAGCTATTATTGTAACACTTTAACTAGCTTACAAATATTGTAATCTTTTAACTATCAAATGCCAATTAATACCCAATTCCGCCAGGGAATGAAACAAATAAAACACCAAAAACAACAACAACAACGCAAGCATCAGTATGTATAAGTAATGGATTTGATGGATTCTGCAATGTTTTGTGGTTTGCCTCACTCTAAAACATTCTAAAATGTTTGCTAAAATTACAGAAATCAGTATGATAATATCGACATTTGAAAAAATAAAAACAAAAACAAGAGAACGGTCTCTCTCAATCCCTCACTGAGCAATGACAGGTTATTTTACACCAGACTTTCTGTTCACTTTAATGCCATTGTGTAAATGATCAAGGTATAAGTGTGTCACCCATGTACAGAAACTTCATGACTATCAAATGCATCTCATCCTTCTGATGACTTCGATTTGAGAAATGCACTTCCAAATGCGCATGGTTCCATCTCTAATCTCTCTCCCCAGGGAAGGACTTCTTCAAATCTTTCACTCAATTACTCTGTGCCAGTTCAGTGAATTAATTCTCTTGCTGCACTCAAACTTCACTAGAACCTTCTGTCTCAGATGAAAATGGATAATTAAAAAAAAATCAGAGTTACATAATATTTTCCAGGCATTTCATAGATAAAGAGCAGAAATCAAGTGGTCTCAAAATCCAATAGGTTGGTTACAAGAAGCAATAACAAATGTGGCTAAAATGACCTCTGCACACAGTAACAGATATTTTGATGACCTCAACTGTCTCTTCCCCTCCTACAGAGAGACAGACACTGCAGACAAGTCTTTAAACAGTGTGTTCACTCAAACAGGAAAATTCATTAAACGCCCACAGACAGTGAAAACAGAGCTAAAGATGTAAATTATCATCATGGTCGCCTTTCAGTTAATGATTTCTGTGTGTTCCATGATCTGTCATGAGGCCAAAAAAGGCCGAAACAAAAGCACAGCAGCAACACAATACGTGAGCGTGGCTATTAACCATTCATTCTGTGTACGCGGTGTGCAAACATCAAAGACACGCTTGAACATGATGAAACAATAGATAGACAAATCTGCAGGAAGGGATGATTCTGCTTGGCACATCATTTTGCACATCAATATACCTCCAGTATATTGGCAAAATCAAATAATTGCCTCAAAAGCATTTGATCTGTGCTCTGTGCTCAAAATCAAATAATGCATACAGATCATACACACAGTGAGTCAATATTATAAACACTAGATCATTCATTATACAATACATCAATAAATAGAGAACACAGAATCCAAAGCATTCAGTTACAGAAAAAAATATTTTACGTAAAAAAGTATAGTTATCACAACTTACAGTAGAAAGGTGAACAAATTGTATACTGTATGCACTGCAAGTATAGGCTAGTATTACACTGAATATTGTATAGTAGGCCTATTGAATGTCTGTATATTCAGCACTTGCACCCAACTGCAAAAGCCAAAAAGGTTAAAGGGGTGGTTGATTATGATTTACCTTTTTTTAACTTTAGTTATTATGATATGTTGCTGTTTTTGCATAAACAACATCTGCAAAAACACGATGCTCAAAGTTCAAAGCAAAGGGAGATATTATCTTTTAAAAAATCTCTTTTTAAGGACTACAACAAACGGCTGGTAGGGACCACAATGAACTTCTTTACGGGTAAGTGACATCACTAACCCTAAAATCTACATAAACCCCACCCCTGATTATCATGACAGATTATGCTAATCAATGACTAGAAGATAGTTAACTCCACATCATAAATTCCATTCAGACCATTCAGAAATGTCTTGTTGCATTCTACATGTTGTCACTTCTTCTTGAGTCTCTCCATTTTTGTCTGACTCCGGTTTGAACATAAAAGGCAAAAAAAATAATAATAATAATAATTCAATGTGTGTGTGTGAGGTAATGGAAGATGCTAACACGCTTTTGTAGCTCCACCCTCTGTGACAGGAGCAGCAGCTAATTTGCATTTAAAGGGACACGCACACAAAACTGAGCGTTTTTGCTCACCCTAAAACAGTGACAATTTTAACACACAAAAATATCTGTGGGGTATTTTGAGCTAAAACTTCACATACAAACTCTGGGGACATTAGCGACTTATTTTACATCTTGTAAAAAGGGCATTATAGGACCCCTTTATTAAAAAAAGATCACAAAAACATGTTACAGTACACTCAAAAGACAATGAAAGATTCAGTCTTCATGTTGGGTCCAAGCATCACAAGCCAAACAAAGGGGAAAACCCTCTGGAGTGCCAGATCCAGCCTTGACAACATTCTACACACATACTTTTGCTCATCCCCCTCTTATATCGTTTCCATCCATTGTTTGTATAAACATTCAGTGCAACATTTGAGTCAATTTAGGCACTCTGAACTGACTTGTATTATGTACAGTTGGTTTAGTCACATCATTAGAAATAAGTGTGAACAATTTTGAGTCGTTGTGTGTAAACGATGACAACTGTGTTGTAGGTGCACCGTGCAAAATGTTAATGTTTTACAGAAAGAGATTTATTCAACAAATTGGATTAGGCTATCTAGAACTTGGTTCAGATAATGGGGTTTAGTGTTTTAGCAATTCAGAGAAAACTGTAACGTACTTTTGAGGCATTTCAATGGTTATTTTCATCTAAAACAAGGCAAAACACATATTTTCCATTGGTGCTCATTGATTGACAAGCTGGTTAAAAACCAGTCAAATCAAATTTGACTACAAACATTTGGTCTATTTTATCAATAGAGCCAAGTATTATATAATAAAAAGGAGCTATAGAATATGCAAGCAAATGAATCAACATCATGGAGCTTTTCACAGCTCCCTGTTCTGTATGTGGGTGAAAACTGTGGTGGGCTCCACATTTAACTACCTGCTGGCAATTAACACCTGTCTGTGAGGTCATCAATCTTCCAGCCAATCTGCTTGAGTTTGTAATTTACAGTAAAAAACATAAAAAATAAAATAAAATAAAAAGGATTAAAATCTATATAGTAGTGCTTGGCAATGATTAACTGCATCCTAAATAAAAGTTTACTGTATATTTATACATACTTTTTATTATATAAAATATAAATATTTTATATAATAATAACACATTTGTCTTATATATATATATGCCTACATGCATATGTGTGTATTTATATATACAAAATAATTATACACAGTACACACAGATAGGCCTATATTATGTAAACGCAAACTTTTATTTTGGATACGATTAATAGCGATTAATTGTTGCCATCACTACTATATAGTTATATTAAAATAAATAAATCAAATTACAAGAACACCCAACAAAATTACTAAAACTTGAACTAAAATTAAAATGAAAACAAAACTAAATATTAATAAAAACTACAATAGCATCAAGGTATAGAGTCCGCATCTGAGACATACACACTTTATAAGGACTGTGATGTGTCATTTTCCTCTATGAATAATAAAGAGATTTATTAGGCCTAGATTAAGGTGAACCACAACAGATAGAGTGATATATTTTCACCTAAAAAAATCCCTCTGGAAATCTCCCACTTTGAGAATGTGGAAGAGTTAGCACTTTAAATAATAGTGTTACGTGCTGGTGGAGATCTGCATTTCTCACTCAGTTTCAGGGCAGATTCAGTTCTTCTAAGAGGCGTTGTAATCTCACGACAACTGTGAAGAAAAATGCTTCCCTAAGGAGAGAGATCACGTACCTTCAGTGTGAATGGCAGATACGTAGGTCCAGTTGTACCGTTTGACTATGTCCACCATCGCTCTGGCTTGCTGGGCGTCGGAGGGCACCACCCTCATGAAGTACTTGTACAAAGACTTATCGCTGAGATCCATACTGGTAGCCGAATACGCAATCTGAGGAATGTTGAACAGCTGAAGGAGATTCTGAACCTGGATGGCCACAGAACTGGACCCAGGCCCGATCAGCCCCACAATGGGCTTCTTCCCTTTCACGGGAGTCCCTCCATCTTCAGTTAAACACTTGGTCATGCCCTCCTCCTCCTCGGCCGAGACCAGGGTGTCACGGATAAACTCGATGCTCTGCTCCAGAGCCACGGCCGAATGCCAGCAGGAGTCTCTGATCTCGCAGCCCAGCGTGATGTTGGGTAGGATGTGTGGGTCCGCATTGATGCGGTCCAGGGTGTGCATCATGGCCTCCACCCGCTGGATGCCGTACTGCTCGCGTACGGCACCGCACTTGCGCTCATGAACCTTGTCGGCTGGCGGCTGATGATGGACGGAGAAGAGCGCCCCGATGATGATGTCGCCGGGGATGTGGGCCAAGACGCGTCGCTCGCTGGCCTGGGCCTTCGCTAAATTATCCGGCCGTGTAGGACCCAATCTGTCTCCGATCAGCACAAACAACAGTAAATGTAAAATCCCCATTTCCTCGCCCCTCTCAGATCAGAGTGTACAATACAAGTAGGTTCCTCAGGGCATCTGAAAGAGTCACAAGAAGCAGAAATCTTCAGAGCAATATCCCTAGAGATCATCAACCTCCCACTGAATCACAGAGGTGCATATTTGTGAGAGTCGTGATAAGGATGAGCTGTCGCCAGGGCAACGTCTTATTCTAAAGAGTGAGGATTTTTCTGCCTTCCTCTAAATATCTCGAGATCACGAGGAAAACAAAGTTGAAACGCACATGAAGAAGTTCGTGTAGTGTGCTTATTCCAGTCAGATCTCGGTAATGGGATGCATCATTGACACCTGTTAGAAACAATAAGCATGCAAATCTTAAAAGATGTATTGATTCAGATTCATGTATTCATAACCTCAGAGATTTTCCAAAACACTGAGACCCAGAAGATAATGATCTTATGCAGATTTGCAGCCACTAAATATTTATACTGCCTCTTTACCCTTAACCTCTTTTTCATAACTCTAAATGAATTATTAATTTCATTAAAAAGGAGTTACACAGCTTAGAGGGATAAATACAGAATTCCCCAGAATGATTGTTGGTTACTTATAAGCCAGCCATATCATTATATATGTATTTATATTACAGGATCTGAGGGCAATATCTCATACTTTTACAGATCACATGGAGAAATCATATCAAATGACATGTCACGTCAAGAAAACACGGGAAAGGGATTTATATATTTTTTGTTTGCAACAGACTGATAGAACCCCACTGTATGAACACAGAACCCCATCTTTACTTAATAAGATTGATCCTTCATACTCAATTCTGTGTTCAAAACACAGAGTTGGTATTGGTACATAGATGCACTACTATTTATGTTCTTCCATTGCTACTGTATGTTTTGCGCTCTAACTTCAAAGGAACTACGATGAATTTTTAAACAGCCAGGACTGGACAGTATATCTTAGGTTTTCCAAAACGACAGAAAACCCTGAATTCCTTTAACACATAATTGTTGGACAGACGTACAAAGTGCATTCAGTTAAATTCAATCCGTGACAAACCACCAACAGTAACTCAATAGTTCAGAGAAATCCATACTGTAGACAGTTTGCTAATGGTTGAACGGATTCTTTTCTTTTCTTTGTTGTAGCTGTTGTACATTATTTTGTTCATGTAACAGTTCATTTAAAAAAGACGTAAAACATTAGCAAGATATTACTTAATTAATTGATTGATTAATTAAGGAGCCAGACTCAAAAGTTACACGATCCAAGAAGCATTCGCTGTTGTCTGAGCTGTCCGTGGTGCTGAAAAACAGTCTGGAGCATCAACCATAATCCAGTGACTCTCAATCTATGTTTGACAATGAAAATAAAACTGTGGCTGAATACCACTTCATATGTTGCCAATGCCATAACACATATCGTTAATTAAGAACTTACATGAAGAACTCACTAAGGAAGCACATGACCGTTTAAATCATCAGAAACATGACCATGAACTTAAGCGTGAGGCATTAGACATATATTGAAAAGTGTTAAATACCAACGCTAATGATTATAAAAACACCAGTGATCATGAAACTTACCGTTTGGGCGTTGTTTTGGTCCAAATGCTCGTGTTCTTCTCACAATCGGAGTGCCTCTGGTTGTTTGAGCGCGTGCGATGCGCGTTCACTTCAGCAACAACTCTCGCGCGCGTCACGTGACATATATTTTTCTAAATATTTACATCTTGTTCTAACAGTCCATGAAGATGAAAACCATACAGAAGTTACATACTCACAGTCATCTGTTTGTATAAGAAAAGTCTAAAAATATTTTTTACATTTTATTATTTTGTATACCCATAAACTTCTCTGTTTTAAAAACGAAAGAGGTATTTATTGTCCATTGCAGTATTCGCGGTGTGTTTTAAGGTTTACCTTTTTATCAACATCTCAACCGATTGGTGGGGGTAGACTATTTTTTTTTTTTTTTAATTTAAAGTCATAATAAAAAAGTTTTAAAGCTTCAAGAATCTGGTCATTCCATGACTAGAAAACGTTTTTTATTAGATGTTTTTCTCTTAAATATTTCTTGCAGTGACTATAAGGACTGATGCAGAATTTTGACAACTTCCCCTAGTCATACGGGCACAGCGCCATCATCTGGTAACTCAAAAAAATTATTTCATTTATCATATGTCAGTGCTGTTTATTTACAACCCCACAAACCCATCAGTAGTCACTAATCAACACCAGACCAGAAATAACTCACAACTTACAGGGTGTCATTTAGTTTTATCATTAATATTCAATTTCACACTTTTGCAATGTGCTTTCTCAGTTGCTGGCCCTAAGTTGTGGAATGGTTTACTTAAGTCTATTAGATCCTCTAGCTCTGTACAAGTTTAAAAACTGTCTCAAGACATATTTGTTTGATGAGGCCTTTGCTACTTTGTAAGCACCATTAGGTTTGGATTAGATGCATTTGTGGTGTTCGTTTATTATTGATTTTTTTTACATTTATTTCTCTAATATGAGTTGTTTATTTTATTTTTTTTATTTTATTTTGTCCTTATATAAAATGTACTGCACTCTGGCGCTTTAAAAATAAATTTAGATGTGATTTGATTCACTTTTAAACTAAACAATCAATACTATATAAAAAACAGACTAACCAAGTAGCTCTTTTTAATGAGGAAGTTTTGACAGTTCTGTGGTTGTGTCCAGTCCATCTGACATTGTTTTGCTGTACAGAAGAGAGATGTTTGAGTTAGACAAGTAAGAAATGTAAAAATTTACCTCTTTATCTCTACAAGTGTAACCTTTTTTTTTTTTTTTTTACATATTCATTTGAACCCTTGGTTGGGAATTACTATTCCATTCATAACTAGTCTATAATGCTATACAGGCCTACAGTTAGCAATAAAACATTTAATTGTAAAATATGTAATGCTTTCAAATAAGTTTTTCTGGAGCAAATCCAAGTGACACTATGACGGTGAGGTGTCAGATTTTTTATTATTAATAAAATGTAATGTATTTAAAGGATTATTAAATATATATAGATGTATTTTTTAGGTAAAATGTATATTACTAATTGTCATATTTGATGCACTTCTATATAAATGATTTACACACACACACACACACACACACACATATATATATATATATACAGTAAACACACACAAATATATATATACTGCATATATATGGCTGCAAGGGATTTTTAAGAAAGGACATTAATTCAAAAAGACAGCAGCACAAGCATATACAGCTTTTCTGTGTCTTATTATATCACCATTGGTCTCTAGATGACAATAACATACTTTTTTATTTCACAGGCAGACATTTCAAACACTTCAAAATCATATTTTTCTTAGGTTGTGGCATTAGTTGGTTATTGATTGACTTTTATAATTATTATACTGTGATCTAAAATGTAAAAAAAAATATCTAATACACCAAAAAAAGGGTGAGTCCTCTTATCTGAGGTGTCTCAAGGCTATAAATTAATATCACCTGATTCTAATTGTGCTTGTCTATTTAATGCTCTTTGCAGCTGGTTACATTTTTATTGCACTGAGAGATCTGTTTTGTACACAAACTCCTGCTGTCAGTTCTGTTTTAGCAGTTATTGTAACGTTTGATCTTAAAACCTCCTGTAGAAGTTTGTTAGAGTGATTTGCCCATGGCTAGTACATTGAGTGTCAAAATGCCTACAGAAAATCTGTCTGATAAACGCATGTCCAAGTTCAAAAATAAGGGCAAGGAGCCAACGGTGAGCTGTACATCCATTCTGGCAATTTTTTCCACTTTCAACTGTTCGCTCCTTAATCTCTTGATAGATTCACACACCCTATCTCTTCTTGCAGAAAATGCGTGACCGAAGAATCGCAGAATGTGTTGAGCTTCGAAAAGCTCAAAGGGTTGAAAGTATTCTGAAGAGGAGAAATATTTCATCCTTGGGAGATGAGGAACCTCTGTCACCAGAGTTTAACACTGACAACGAACAGGTGTTTACTACTTTTCTTTACCTTCAGTTAAAACACACATTTTTACAATACTACTGCATCTCACTATTTTCATCTTGTTAAGGTCATATCTGCAACGATTCAAGAGATTGTTGCAAGTGTGAACGCTGACTGCACAGAGATGCAGAGACAAGGTTGTCAAGCAGCTAGGTACAGTAACCAATCTTAACATGACTAACAATCATCTGACGTGTTCCAGAGCTTTACCAACCTTCAAATTGATCCCTACAGGAAGCTGCTTTCTCGGGAGAGGAACCCTCCCCTTAAGGAGATTGTTGAAGCAGGACTTCTGACTCACTTTGTGGAGTTTCTAGGGAGGAACGATGACCCAACGCTGCAGTTTGAGGCTGCCTGGTCTCTTACTAATGTTGCATCTGGCACTTCTTGGCACACACAGCAAGTGGTAGAGCATGGAGCAGTACCAGCCTTCATTGCCCTGCTGGCTTCACCAATGCTGAACATCAGTGAACAGGCTGTCTGGGCTTTAGGCAACATTGCAGGTGAGGATAGGTTGAACACTTGCACTGTAATGTTTGGTGAACTTGGGTATTTTGTTGAGAAGTTCTAGTTGTACTACTCTGAAGTTTTGGAACCATTTGCCACAGTGTTCATTCTTCCATTTTAGGTGATGGTCCATCCTATCGAGACGCCTTGATCGACTGTGGCGTCATCCCTGCGTTGTTGGCACGGCTCACACCAGATACTCCTGTGAGTTTCTTCTGGACTCCCCACATCTCTGAAATGGCAAACGTAAACAAACATGCAGAATGTAAACGACATAAAATGTTTTGCAGGTGGGATACCTTCGCAACCTTACATGGACCGTGTCGAACCTTTGTAGGAACAAGAATCCCTTCCCTCGTTTCAGTGCTGTCCAACAAATGCTCCCCTCCATAATCCAACTGCTCCACCACGGTGACAAATCCGTCCTGTCTGATGCATGCTGGGCCATTTCATACCTCACCGATGGACCCAATGAACGAATTGATGTGGTCATCAAGACTGGAATTCTTCCACGGTTGGTTGAGCTGCTGGTGTTTGAGGAACTCTCTGTGGTGGTAAGTACTCCAGTTTTTTTTTTTTTTTTTACCTTTTTGGTCTTGATGTTGGGTCACTTAAGAGTTTCACCAATATTCTCTAGACACCAGCACTACGGTCGATTGGGAATATTGTCAGTGGTTCAGACCTGCAGACGCAAGCAGCCATTGATGCAGGCGTGTTAAGTGCCTTGCCCCAGCTGATGCGACACCCAAAGTCCAGTGTTCAGAAGGAGGCAGCTTGGGCAGTGTCCAACATTGCAGCTGGACCCTGCCAACAGATTCAACAGCTCATCACGTGTGGATTGTTGGCTCCTCTGGTGGATCTCCTAAGGAATGTATGTCATAACTGATGTCTGTCTTATGTTTTCTGCCCCCGCAGAGTTGCATATAAAGCATTCTGGCTTCAACATGATTGCATGCTTCTCCTAAAGCTGGGCATAAAATGAGACCAATTATACAAGTAGTCCCTCCTGAGGCACTTTTGAAATGTGGTTTCATTTCCAGTTGCGAAAAGTATACTGTAACATTAGTTGTCAAATCTTTGAGGTAATTATATGGAAAGTGCAGATTTGTACAAGCAAATGGTTACAATGAATGTCTTGTGCAAGAACTTCTGACTGTTTTTAATGTTTGTGGTTATATCATGAATTGACTGATAACCAAAACCTTTGCTGGGCCACAGTGGTGGTCTGATTTTTGTATTTGTTTGCAAATATTGATTCGTAAATGGATGTCTAATTTGGAGAATAAATGGGTTACTTGCGAACCAAAATACAGTGCTTTTTTGGTGTTGGTTTGGCCGGTATTTGACACTCTATAACTTTGTTTTGCAGGGTGACTTCAAAACCCAGCGAGAGGCAGTATGGGCAGTGACTAACTACACAAGTGGTGGGACCGTAGATCAAGTTGTTCATCTGGTCAAGTGTGGTGCTTTAGAGGCCATCTTGAACATGCTTCAAGTTAAAGACACCAAGACGGTTCTGGTCATCCTAGATGCCATAAATAACATTTTCTTGGTGAGTTCACTGTGTGGATTCAAGAAATCTGCAAAACCCTCCTGCAACTCCCAGTGCTTGGAATTGTGAGATGCTAAAATCAACTGTGCACCTTCTGCAGGCTGCTGAGAAACTTGGTGAGGTGGATAAGCTTTGTTTGCTGGTGGAGGAGGTGGGAGGGCTGGATCGAATTGAATTTCTTCAAAACCATGAGAACAATACTGTTTATAGAGCGGCTCAAGCTCTTATTGAGAAGTATTTCAGTGAGGTGGGTGTCGATGAAAGTTTCTTGTCAAATGTTTTCGTAATCCTTTTGTTTGCAAATGCACTTTAATCTTGGACAACTAAGACACTTTTCCATAAACTATTCACTATCTAATATATATATATATAAAAACCCTCTGTCTTCCCACGACTCTCTCCTTGACTCACTCAGGATGGTGAAGATCAGTGCCAGACAACAGAAGCCACAGACACAAACTTTGTCTTTGGAGCATCTGAGGTCCAAAAAAGATTTGACTTTTGATAAATATATATTTTTAAAGCTTCAATTGAATAAAGGATGATTTTTGCAGCATATTCTGGCCTATTTTTCTTGATTTTGGGGGCTGGGGGAAGGCAAGGCAGTTGCCTTTGTACAGAATAAGTTCTAATGAAAGATTGTGCTTGTAAGGTAGCAGTTTTAGATTTGTTTTTGTAAATGCCACCAGAGCCACTTAATTTGCTGAGTCGTGACAAATGGCATACAGTAAGTCTGATATGATGTTGGCAATCTGTTAACCACTGTAACGTTGATTTTGTGCCATTACGGTGTTAACTAAGACCAGTAATTAAAGATTTGATAATATTAGCCTGTTGAGTTAACTCTGGCTCATTTAGTTATTTTACTGTTAACTAATGAGCACTGTCCCTGTAAAATAAAAGAATTTGAAAGTATGAAAGAAATGAAAGTATACAAATGTCTCGGATCACCTAAATTCATAAAATAGATATTAACATGCTTGATACTTGATATATTAGACAGTGATTCAAATCAAACTTGATACTTGAGCAGCTTGTGGAAATATTATTTACTCCCCCTCCCAAACCAATTCATCCCTGCACTATTGGATCAGTTATCTTTAAATTGACCGTTTTAAAGCATTTATAATTTTGAATATCAAGTAATCTTTTAGAAGAGAAATGTGCTTTCAGCTTGACACACTAGCAAGTGTGAACTCTTACTCCGAATAAACCAATATTAATGAAGGCATCTTTAATGATGATTTGCCTCAGTGTGAAATGCTCCACTTACTAGGATTGGACACATTTTGGTCTGAATCAATATAACCTATTCAGAGTAACTGTTGGTTCTTTGTGTGAGAGCTTTCTTAAAATAAATAACTCTCTAAACATGCTTTGTACAATAAATCTATAATGTGACCTTGGACAAAGATTTGAGAATTTACATAACATTCATGCTTCATTTTATGCATCAAACCATAGAATCAGATAAAATGATTCCCACTCAGAGCTAAGAATATTGGTCCTCTTAATTTAATCATCACACTCATCCTCGCTGTCAACATCTTTTTCTTTCTCTTTATCCTTTGGAGGAGGTGGAAGATCCAGCCGGGCCCATGACATTGGCTCTGCCTTCTTCAACAAAACCTCAATTTTGGTAGCCATCATGTTCACCAAACTTTTACTTGCATCGATCACCTTAGGGAAAAGCAAATAGACAATCTTAAAATTATTAAAGTCATGTTTTGTTTGTACTGTGGTGCTGACGTTTTACATTAAATCAATAAACCTTAAAGTCATGGTTTACAATAATTTGTGAACACTACTGCCACAAAATGTATTCACTTGAAAAATAGTTTGATAAAAAATACTTTAAAACTGAATACTCACCCCCCACAAACTGATCTGCTGTTCAAATTCTTTCTCTCCTTCAAATATAATGTGGATTTTGAGCTGCAAGAACAAAACAATAGCCTTATTTGGAAAATTTTAAACTACCAATATACAGAATTTTGCAAATAATTTTGCCTTGATGTCTTACCACAGTACTGTTCCCCTCCACAGAGCTCAGCTCTGGTATTGAATTTTTGGCATAAATGGAAATGATGACCTGACTTCCTGTTTGGTGCCAATCAAACCTGCATGGTACAACCTTTTTTCCCTGAACACACATACAAAAAAAAAAATGTCATCCTTCACTTCAAACAAGATTCACATGTAAACCTATTCAATAATTTGGGCTTAAAACAATTATGTTAATTTGTAAGTTGCATTTGGGCCTGCTAGAGCTGCACAGTGTTGTTACACTGTTTTATTGGAGTATATAAAAATACAGTATCATTGCCATCTACAAAATGCAGGGGGGAAATATCCAATGCAAGTAATATAATTCTTTGACATTTAAATCTCATGGTAGGCACTTACTGTATCTTTCATATTCCACTGATGCTTTCCTCGGGTGCAGCCCTCCAGAGACAGAAACGTGTTGAAGTCTGAGGTTTTCCTCTTACAGCAGCTCCAATATTTCATTCTTTTATGAGGAAAGATAAAAAAAGACTTAGGGGCAGTTTACATAGCATGGTTTTCAACCAAAATAGGAAAACTTTTTATGCCTTTTGGCTGTTCATTTACATGACAACTGAATTTTGGGGGCCTGAAAAAGTGTAAGTTTTTGAAACGGTTACCTTTATCGTCTCCTTGTAAACGACAAAAACATGAATTTGTGAAAACGGTGACGTCATGCACATTTCATGTTCAGTCTATAGGCGTGTTGTGTTTCTTTACAAAGTGACCATCAAATACTGGCCTGGCAACATAATACAGCGGTTTTAGTCGTTCTTGTGGATCCGTGTGAATGGGGATCGTTTTGGCAACATTGTCGCCTGTACGCAGAAAACGCTAAGGAAAAACAAGTACATCGTTGTCGTGTAAACGTACCCTAAATTGCAGAATCCGCAGACATATCTGAGATTTCTCCATCTACACTTTTCTAGTAGTCATTTTCAGTTTTGATTTACCCTTCATGGAAGATAGGTACACCAGCATGATACAAACAGGTCTCCTCATCACTGGCTTGTCCGCTGAATGTCTTAAAAACAAAAGAATGAGAATCCACTGTTTATATGATGAACTAAAGAAACTTTATGTGCCATGGTTTCTAATCGGAGAAGCAGAGAGTGCGACAGTACCTTACTGCAGCCTCCATTCTTACAGGACGTCCCTATCTTAATTTCATCACTATCCTCCTCTATAATACAAGAAAGAAAAGAAAATGCATCAGATTAGAAGACAAATATAGACAGGTAGGGAAAAAGAGGGTCGGCCTTTTCTTACCTTTTATCTCCTGTGTATTTTCTTCAGTTATTTTGAGCTTTTCTAAAGCCTGTTTGAGCGAAGGGGAGATCTTCCGTTGTAGAATAGAGAAAGGCTCATCTGGACTACAAAGACAATTAAAAACGGATGTTTTCAGTCATTTTTCCTTTAAGAGGTTCTAACATCAATGTGGGTTTTGGCTGGGTGGACTATTAATGAGAAGAATTTGTACTCTATAGTAGATTTACTGCTGCATTACTTTATCTTCTGAATCTCTGAACTAACGAGCTGGAAAATACAAATGGGGAAGACCCTGTCCTTTCCAAGTGTGTTTTTACCTTGGTCGCTGAATAGACTCCAGAGGTTTTGGTACTTGGGTGATGCATTCATTAAATTTTTGCTTTACGTCATTCACGTTCTTTTCCGCAGAGGACTTTACCTCTGGTTTAACAGGCTCAGAGGGCTTCTCCTGATTATGAGGGCCTTTCGTGCAACCCTAAGAGATTCATAAATACAGACAAACATTTCAAGACTTAGCCATTTCAATATAATTAGATAATTTATATGAGCAAGCAAATACACAACTCTTTCTATGAAAATGATCAATAAGTCTTATCACAGACAAGTTGTAGCACTCACAGCAATACTGAGGAAATCTGAAAAGTCCGTTGTTCGTCTCTTGCAGCAAGACCAACCCTGGGAAGCAATGCAAGACACAATTGAATAGATTTAATTCTGAGTAACAGTGACATATTTTCCATAAATAGCCTAAGTAAACTGATCTTTTTGAATGTCCATACCTTTAATGCATCATGAAACACTGGCACTCCGGGGTGGTATGTGCATGAATCTATGGATAAGAAAAGATTGATTCTGAAATGTGACGTCACAGGAATATAGCCACATGTCTATATATTATGTTCACAGAATGTGCAGCTTATAGTTAGTTTGCTACTCCACCAACTGCTCAACTACAGGAGTTTTCGTTAAAACGTTTATATAACGTTAACTGGCTTGTATTCTAGCCATCCATAAAACAAATATTAATTTACGAAGTCTGTACTATTGATTGAACATCATTCAAACGTTAATGACCAGCTTCATTGTAGATGGTTCACTACAAACATGCTAAATAACGTACAAATAAAATTAGTAGTTGACCCTTTTTAGAGGCGGTCATGTTTTGTTAAGAATATATGTATATGAATAAATGTTGTTAAACACAAGTGGTTTTCTTTCCAAATTTACCCTGCTATCAGTCATAGCAATACAGCTATCGTTTGTTATCTAAAGTCTTACCATCCGAATTCTTGTCGGGGTCAAAACGTTGTCCACATCCTTTATTATAACACAGTACAGACATAATGTTTGACAAAAATTAAAAAGTATGTTGTACAACGTGGTGAAAAGGGAATGGTCCGAAAGAAGTCTTTACTAGCTAGCTACTGCTGCTTCCCGTCGTGTAGTCCCTTCCGGAATCTTTCGTGAATTTCCGTAAATTGTCGTTCAGAGCTTCGGCTCCAATCGTGTATTTTCGGAATGTTTCGGAACTGGAATAACGGGATCACAGAGTGGGAGATGAGATGCACCGCCTAACGGAGTTTAAATTAAAAACACAGACAAGGCTGTGCATGAAAACGAACCTTGTTCAGTACTATTTCACATAAATGAAATATGAATGAATGGATAATGGATATTTCCATTATACATGAAATTACGGTTTTTGTTTATTTTGTTGCATACCATAAACGTTTTTATATTAAAATAACAATAAATACGTTTTAGCGATATTTTAAAGAACATAAATTGTTTTGTGCGCTCTATGTAGCGTAAACACATTATTCAAATTGTTTAATGTTTGTATTAAATAAGGTTTAGATCTTAATGTTGCTATGGGACAGCAGCAACAACACCAACTCCGGTTTCGTTTGCGCATTCACGGCATAACGTGCACTCGTGAGCGCGCATTAGGAGGTGCGCGCTCCACTGATTACAGTCTACTGTGAGTGGCAGTGAGTCCTGTATGGCAAAGAAGTGAAGGATGTAGTTTCACAGGTCGGGCTCCTGGATGTTTGTAGCGCAGAGATTTCTTTCTCCCTAAGCCAGAGGTAAGAGCTCATTCACATATCTTTGATGCACTAAATATTGGAGAAGACTCGCTCTCGGTAACAAACCTATTTTACGACTCCACAGCGTTGAAAGTTTCCTTTGATTACAACCGTATTTTAATGGAGAGTCGTGCGTGCATCTGAGAGGATAGGTTTTGTTTGACATGATCAAAGTTCTTTACTTTAATGCAATATACAAATGTAATGCCAAACATGCAGTTGTGTAATTTAGCCACATTTTCTCTTGTTGCAGATTTCTTTCAAGACTATTTTAATATTATTTACTGTGAGTGTGTTTCACATTTGTTTTGGGTGATTAATCGTCATGTGTGATCTTCGTTGCTACTAGCCTATTATCAATCTTGCAGTGATTACCATTTAACTCCAATGAGAACAGGGTCAGGTATTTATTGTCATAATTTTTTTGACAATTTAATCCAAACCAAGGGCGCCTGAATAAATAACTGCCATCAGATTTATTTGAGCAATAGGGTTATGTCTTGACGAGATAAATGCCCTATATTTAAATGGTTTACTGCATATTTCTCTTATTTGCAGGGTAACTGGATGATGGCATGGCTATAAACAGCTGCCTAGGGGGCAGTATGAGGATCTGCCTCACCAGTTTCTTCTTATTGCTCCTCTACCTGCTTCCTTGTTTGGGGCAACTGCAGCAGCGAGGGTCCTCCTCCTTTCAGTTTACTGCATCCATCTACAATGGCACCATTTATGAGAACTCTGCAGCTCGGTCATACATTAGGACTGAGGTTAAAATGGGGATAGCTCTATCTAAGTTGGGCCCTTTGGACATCGAATATTTAATTGAATCGGGAGACGATGAGGGGCTGTTTCAGGCTGAGGAATTTGTGCTGGGGGACTTTTGCTTTCTCCGCATACGGACTAACGGTGGGAGTGCTGCCATCCTAAACCGTGAAGTGCAGGATAATTATACATTAACAGTTAGGGCAACCTGCAAAGGTGTGCTGGAGGCTTCTGTGATAGTTAATGTGAAAATTATGGATATGAACGACCTCCGACCTCTGTTCTCTCCCACTTCTTATGCCATTGATATTCCAGAAAGTACTCCGTTGGGAGCAAGTGTGGCTCAGGTGACTGCCACTGACGCAGACATCGGCTCCAATGGCGAGTTTTACTATTTCTTCAAAGACGATGTGGAGGAGTTTGCTGTCCACCCAACCAGTGGGGTGGTATCACTCACAGCCAAGCCTAATGCAGATAGCAAGCGCAGATTTGCCCTTGAAGTTTTAGCAGTAGATCGTGGAATGAAGGTTTATGGGAACAGTGGTATTAGCAGTACAGCCAAACTAGTGATCAGTGTTGTGCGTATAAATGAGTTTGCACCAACACTGAAAGCAATTGCACTTTACCCTGTAATATCAGACAAAGAGGCAGTATACGCCATTGTTACTGTTGAGGATTTGGACGAGGGACCCAATGGAGAAATTGAGTGGGTTGCCATTATTGCAGGTGACCCGCAAGAGCAGTTTGTCCTTGACAGAGCTCCTCTTGGAAATGAGTACAAACTGAAGATGTCTGAAACGGTCAACTGGGATAAATTTCCTTACGGTTGCAATCTCACTTTTCAAGCCAAAGACAGAGGCACACCACCAAGGTTTTCCAACACTCAGACTGTTCAGCTCTTGGTGAAAAAACCACAGTCTGCAAAGGTGAGTTTTGAAAAGAAGATTTACAAAACCTCAATAATTGAGATTGCACCACCAGGGACCATTATAGAGACTGTGAGGATATCTCCAAGACCGCCGGTCATCAGTTACGCCCTAAGCCTGACCTCAGATTCAATTTATTTGATCATTAATCCACTCACTGGTGTCATCTCAACAGTGCAAGAGTTTACCACATTAAGCCAGGATCTCCTTGATTTGAAAGTGATGGAGACAGTGAGTGGCATGACGGCAAAGGTGCAAATTACGGTTGAGGATGCTAACAACAACTCCCCAATGTTTACCAGCACATCTTACGATGTTTCTGTCAATGAGAGCATCCCCATTGGCACTGTCATTCTCACTGTATCAGCGGTGGATGATGATAAAGGTGACAATGGTTGCATAACATACAGCATAGCCAGCCTTCAGCCCCTCCCGTTCATCATCAACCACAATACAGGAGAGCTGACAACATCCAAAGAACTGGATTTTGAATCATCCTTGGAAACATATGTGTTCGCCGTCCGAGCCTCAGACTGGGGCTCACCTTATAGACGAGAGAGTGAAGTCAATGTCACGGTACAAGTGTTGAACATTAATGACAACCAACCCCTTTTTGAGCGCGTGTCATGTAAAGGTACGATAGGGCGTGATTTTCCTGTGGGCCAGATGATCATCACCATGTCTGCCATTGATATTGATGAGCTTGGGCTGGTTAAATATGAGATTATGTCTGGAAATGAACAAGATGTCTTCAGTCTTAACCCAGACTCTGGGATGTTGTCATTAAGACGACCCCTCACTGCAGAAATTGTAAAGAACGAACAGTTCAACTTGATAATAGCTGCGTCAGATTCCGAGCTGCTTTCCGAACCTACCTTTGTAAATATATCATTGGTCAGAGGCAGAATAAAGAGTTTTAATTGTCGAGACACAAAAGTTGCACAAAAGTTAGCTGAGAAACTTTTGAAAAAAGCCTCCGCCATTAGCAAATCCAAAGTGGATGAAGGCTACACAGATCTGTTTTCTGTCAACAGAAAGACGCCTCAGTTTGAATCCTTTCCATCAGATATTGTAGTTCGTGAGGACATGCCTGTGGGAGCCAGTGTACTTCAAGTGAACACGAACGATGGTGACATAGGCTTCAATGGTCGTGTCCTGCATGCCATATCAGATGGGAACGTCGACAGCTGCTTCAATATTGACATGGAAAGTGGCCTAATTTACATTTATCAGCCGTTGGACCGTGAGCGATTAGACCGGTACCTCCTTAACATAACTGTATATGACTTGGGCCTTCCACAGAAATCCAGCTGGAGATTGCTGAGAGTTAACATTGATGATGTGAATGATAACAGCCCAAAATTCTCCCTCAAGAGCTATACTGCTGTTGTTCCAGAGAACGCAGCCTTCGGCACAGAAGTGATCCAGGTCACAGCCTCAGATGATGATCTCGGTCTGAACAGTGAAATCTCATACACCTTGTTAACAAACACCCCTATGTTTGCCATTAACAGTGAGACCGGCTCTGTTTATGTGTCTAGTCAGTTGGACAGGGAATCCATCTCGGATTTCACCCTCAAAATTCAGGCTAGAGATAAGGCAGAAAGAGGGAATCAGATGTTTTCAGAGACAACCTTGAGAGTGTACCTCGAGGACATAAATGACTGTCCCCCTATGTTTATTCCCAGGAGTTACAGTTGCCGTGTGTTGGAGGACATTCCATTAGGTGCAGTTATAGCTTGGCTGCAAACGCAAGACCCAGACATTGGATCTGGTGGATGGGTGAGATACTCCTTGTCCAATGACTTCAATGGGACATTTAAGATCCATGCTGAAAGTGGCGCCATTAAGGTGGCCAAGGACCTGGACTATGAGAAGCAACAATTCTACAATATCTCAGTGGTTGCAGAGGATTTGGGTTTTCCAGTGAAACTTCGCTCTGAGTCTTATCTTGAAGTGGAAGTCATTGATGTCAATGAGAACCTCAATGAGCCATACTTCTCAGAATTTGCAGTGAGGGGAACTGTGAAGGAAAACTCTCGTCATGGAACAAGTGTCCTCCAGGTGACTGCTCAAGATGTTGACAAGGGCAGAGATGGAGTGATCAGATATTCTATCAAAGATAGAAGGGGCCTTGGAAGGTTCTCCATTGATGATGAAACAGGTATCTATAATTTGATTCTTTATGTGCTTTTTGTTGTGTTGTCTACTATGTTTTATCTCTTTTGATGACTGACCAGTCCTGAGTCGATGCTTGCATAATAAAACAAAACCTGTGAAAATGGTTGTGAATTTATGCCCTTACATTTTACTGCAGTGTGCTGACTGAATGGTATTAAAAGGTCACTGTGACATTATTTGTCTTGGCAATGAATTTGTGCTCTGAGTCTACAATTGCCTCTGAAATTTGCTGCCACTGGAGAAGACCACTGACCTAGAAAGGTAGGACTTAACCTCTGTGTGGTTTGAATCAGAGTTCTGTGATTTCTAACACAGTCTGTGTTTCAAATTCTGTTATGTGAGATTGATATTTGCAATATTGAAGAAGAAAAGCTGCTCAGTTACTTGCACAACTTGTTGTGTGGTGCCTGCTTCACTATTAATTACAACTAATGACTATTGATTAGAGAACTACAACGGGCAGTGGTTTGTAACTGTGGTCCTCCATTCACATGTCAGCTAATTAGGCTGAGCCTGTTAATCAGGCCCCTGTTTAAAGTAAGCGAGTGGTGCACAATTGTGCCAGAACCTCAAATGAGCATGGATTTTCCACAGAGAATTGAATGCCCTACCAGCAGCAAAATACAAGTTGTAGGGGAAGCGGATACATAACAAGAGTTGTCTTTTATCTTCAAAGTAAAACCTCTGGGACAAGTAAGGACAGTGGCATTGGCTCAGCACACCCGCCACATATCCGCCTACCAACATTCGTTTAGCTGCCATGTGGCATGGTGTGTTATGAGTCCTTGACATTGTCACTAGATTTTTGAGATGATTGAAAGTGGGCAGTTCATGTAATACACTTCCAAACTAGCAGAAATCAAAGCCACTTGATCTTGGTCGCCAGACGAGATGTCAGGTTGAAGTTCATAGTTTGTATGTAGAGTGATTCCGATTTAGGAAGTCTCTTTGCGCAGATGCAAGAGTGAACTAAAAAGGCTGGTGGGATTTATGAAGACCTTATCGGCAGAGCGCTCTGCTGCTTTGAGCAGGCATTGGTATTCCTGCCCACACTTTGGGAAATAAATCAGAGTGCACTCTCACTCAGACGCCTGTCGAGAAACAAGTTCAGCTCTAATTTGCCTCTGAGATTTGGCCTCTTTTTCTCTAGAGTCAGGTTAAGTCCTTTATGTCAAAATCTCTTAGACACCTGCGCAAAGGGCCGCTTGTGCTGCACATCCCCAAACACTGCACAAAACTGAAGTATTCTGTTTAGCTTTTTGAAAGATAACATATTTTTGGAGCATATGGGAGTCAAGGATCTTTACCACAAGCCCGCTTCCTCTGACAGACTTCTTGAACTTTGATTGTAATTCAGGGGATATATCAAGGGTTTTCCTTTTAATGCCTGCATGGCATACAAAGGAAACTTCTCTCTCACCGTAACAAATATGCAGATTTGAAGTAGAACGAGAGGGACAGAGGAAAGATTTATGTTGAAAGAGAAAAATGCTTTTTCAGCATGTTTAGTTGCGATACTTGTGAACTCCTGATAATTGCAAGACATCTTGCATGAAAAGAACTGCACTTGATCTTGTTTGTACATATTAATGATGACTTGATGGCTAAGTTCTGCCTGATTATGTTCTAAATTCTGACAAGTTATGAATATTTTATTGTTTACATCCTAAAATATGAACTATAATTTTTTTCTCAGGGAATTTGAAATTAAAATGGTGACACCAAATGGTATGAATAATATGAAATTACATCATGGCTACCATCTTATTTGCAGCAAAACATCTGCTATTAAAATAAATAGCATGTGCGTCAACGTGTTTTGCATTTGAAATGATTATTTCTGTAATATGCGTGTACTTGCTATAGAGGATAATTAGGACCTCTTTGTGATATTCCTAACCACAAAACACATAATCATCCTTTTAAGTCTGTTAGTTGAAAGAAACGGCAGCGATTTTCTTCTAGCTCCATATGCAACCCTTGATATTTATAATACACACCTGTTGGTTGACTTTCATGAAAAATGCTAAATGCTTAAAGCAATGGCTTGTAAAGCAAAAGAAGCAGATGGATTTAGTGCTGTCAATGACATATGTGGTTTGAGATTCACAATCAGCTGAAAGTCAATTGCATCGTGTCAAATCTTTTGCATTGCTCTAGTTGCTTTTGCGACAGCAAATTAGCATCTCATGTTCACATGCTTTACAAAATCAGGCACTTAGTGTAAATCTGTGTCTCTTTAATTTGAGCTGGGACAGGCGTTGTGTGTTGTAGAATTTCTGATCCTCAGCATCAGAACCTGTGGGAATCCATCAAAACATCCTCCACAGCAAAGCTGGAGTCTTTGAATCAAAACTGTGGAAAATATGTCTGAGTTTGTAGAGTCCTGTTTCAGACAGCACTGAAACTTTGTGTCTTTTTTATGCCATCTGTCATAATTCTGACTTGACTGATGTTGTTTAACAGTGTATGAATGTATAGAAGCAGAGCGCTGAGCGCAAGCATTATTTGCTTGTGACATCAATTTTACAGCAGTTTGGCTGAAAGGTTTTTGAATAAAATGAGAGTGTGGAATGTGATATGATGTCAATGAACTTTCCACACTGTCACTGAGGTTAAATAGTTATTTCATGTCAAGGGTTTTGTGGATACTAAAAAGCTAATTTCATATACATTTTTTAACATCTTCACCCATTTCAAAGGTTGTTTACTCCTAGAAAACTCTAGCTATGTGTTAGGACTATATGTTTCCTATATTCCCTGAGTTGCAAGATGTGGATGTAATAAGAGTGCATTTGACTGAATTTCAGGCTGAATTGCACCCCAATTTACTCCTATTGCAATATAACAAATCTAGCATGCTTAAAAGAAGAAACGCTCATTAGTAAACCTTCTCTCCATCTATCAAATTAACTTTAGCTGTAAATATCTAGATGAATTGGTACGTTTTTCATTCTTCTGTCTGGGGATCAAACTGGGGATTAAATAGCTCAGGATGCTTATTTAAGTGTTGACTTTTGCTTATGAGAACTGGTCATAAACAATCTTTCTGCTTGGTAACTTTGTGCAATACAGGGCTTGTCTTAAAGTCTTTATATACAGTAACATTATGTATCTCCTAAAAAGTTTTAATAATTTATTTCTGATGGTTTTGATTAGTCAAAGGAGGACTGAAGGGTGACTAAAAGTTTAATTTCAATTATTATTTTTACATTTAAATTATTAGAATATCTGGGCCTTGACATAATATTAGGTAGAATTTGGAGTAGCATACTAACATACCCCTCTTTCTATTTCTGGTATATGCTATGCTTTACTAAATTCAGGATGGGCTTAATTTACTATGACTGTCAAATCTGCAGAAATCATGATACACGTTTTTAATTATTTTGTAAAATCAACTTAGATTCGCTGATGGGTTTCAGACAACATACTATTTTAAGTTTCTATTGATTAAAATCTCTTTCTTTGTATTAACTAAATTAACTAACTTGTTTTGAGAATGGCACACATTCAGTACTCCGAGCATGCTCTTAGAAAAGGTGAGGTTGTACGGAAAGCCCTTGGTTTGGGCATGTTTTATGCAAATGACCAGATGTGGGCATGCACTCCTTTATTATTATCCGCACCATTAATTAGACAGCATCATTAGAACGCAGATAAGAACAAGTACATGCACTTGTTGTGATGCCATCTGAAATTTTGCATGAGATCTTTTTTTTTTTTCTCGCACACACAAATATGCAAATTGTATGAAATTATTAGTGAATGAGTCCAAAGTAGGTAGTCCTACTTTTTAAGATAATGTTATTTTTCTCTGTTGACTGAGAAGTTTTATAAAGGGAACTGGCTTTGTTTTCTTTAAAGGTGTGTATTGTGAATATAGCATATTTCCATTAGGCAAACTGACCTGTCACACTCTGTTAGCTCACTGACAAACCATTCAGTCAGCTTCAGATGTCCCTGCATCCTTTGTGTCTTTGTCCCCTTGGGTGTCCTACTTTTAAATGCTTTTAAGGTTTTAGTAATAGGGACCTGCTTGCTGTGTGAGTTCTGCTATTTTTCCAGCTCCCAGTGGCTGTGAGGGTCGGAAATTCGGAATCCCCTCGGTTGAATCACTTCGCGCATGAGTGGTTTTGTTCTGTGCCATGGTTGACCAATCGACTCATCGCATTGCATTGCACAGCCATGAAATGGGTCATTCTGTCAGTGATGCCCCTTCCTTTCAGTGATCGTATTTACATGTGCCCGTGATGCAATGTCGAAGTGCTCCTAATCATAGAATGGCAGAGCCAGCACTTTGGTCAGGAGTGATTAGATGTGCTATGCTGAAGACCTGAAGGTCATACAGTCTCTGAGTGGAGCCGTTGTACCCTGCGGTGGGATTCCCAGCCATTCTAAAGTTAGTGGTATGTCCAAGATGTCAGTTTGGATTGGACACCACCAGCCAAAAATCTGTCTGCTCAGCAAGCATGTCCTCTACAAAGTGTATAGCTACATTACACCTAAAGTGTAAACAGACTGTTTGACACAAAGTTATATAGAGAAGACCAGTAAATTACTTCAGTACATTTTTTTTATACCTGCATAGCTTAAAATCTAGGCTATTGAACATTTTTGTAATTGCCCTGGAAAAAGAAACTCCCATTTATCCCCCCCCCCACCCCCCATCCCTTTTTTTCTATGAAGAAACAAACAAAACCCTAAAAATCTTATTTTACATTATATAAAAGGGGCTGTGAATTGATTAAAAATTGTAATGTATTAAATTACAGTTAAATTAGGGAAATTTGTTAATTACATATATCAATATTTGCTGAGAAATTCTGAGGATAATTTAAAGATGAAAGGCTGAGGCATTTTAATATAGACCGTTAATAATTAAACATCTGATTTATTTAGCACATTTTTTTTAATGAATCACTAAATTGACACATTAAATTGAAAGCCCTTATATATAAGATTATATTGCATAAATGTATGTAATTTACACTTTTAATCTACAGGAAATTAAAGGAACACCATTCCCACAATATGGAGAAAGACTGTAAATCATAGTTACTTTCATACCTTTCTGACAACTAGCCCCAGTGATCCTAATACCAATGATTTCTGTGTAGTTCAATGCCAAATTGAATAATTTATTGCAGATACTTTTTAAATGCGTCTAATATTTTCACAATTTAGTTGTAGGCAATGGACTGCTGTAGTAAGAGAATGAAGCTCTTGCCAAATAATAATAAAAAAAGTTCTCTGAATTGCTTTAGGTTGGTTTCAGGTATCGTTGACAGTTGAGTAAATTTCCCCAGAGAAAATCTGAAGAGAAATTACACTTTTAAGCAGCACACACCACACCAGATCTGGTATTGAAACACTCTGCTGAACTGACTTTGGTTTCTGGGAGTGTGTCTCTAAAAACATTAATCTTTCAGTCTGACTCTAATCTCTTCAAAATGTTGGGCACATTACAGTTTAATAAAGTTTGACACCAAAGTTTGACTCATGGTAGGGTTGGATGCTTTTGATGTGTAGCTGAATCACAAAACAAGAAATGCATAGCTTGAGAAATAAGTGACTGTTCCCAGCTCACTCAGGCTAGAGTACTGATAGCAGTTGATGTGCCATAAAAATAATTTGTCATAAAAGCTTGCAAACTGTGTGAAGTAGTCCTTGTTGAATTCATCAAAAAGGTGATTGATATTAAATGTTTTTCCACTGTTCTTACAGGAATGATTTATACCACTGGCACCCTAGATTGCGAGACTCAGGATTCCTACTGGCTAACGGTATATGCGACAGACCGAGGTGTGGTGCCGCTCTCTGCCTCTATTGAGGTGTTTATCCAGGTGGAGGATGTGAATGATAATGCACCTTTAACCTCTGAATCCATCTACCACCCGTACGTCATGGAGAACTCTGCCAAAGATGTGTCTGTTGTTCGTATCCAAGCCCGGGACCCTGACGTTTCCGCTTCAGATAGCCGTCTCATGTATCGTATTACTGCCGGAAATCCTCAGAACTTCTTTTCCATAGATTCCAACACAGGTAAGGTAGATTCCATGGATTCCAACACAGTTTTTTTCCCTATGAAGAAATTTTTTTTTCCATAAATTCTTATATTTTTCATTGTATAACTGCAAATTGACTTAATTTTAATTTAATTAATTATTGCTAAATTAAGTACATTAATCACAGTTAATTGCATATATCAATGTTTGCAGAGAATCATAAGTATTATATTTTATTATATTATATACATTAACTATTTATTGTTTTTTTTAAGTAATCACTAAATGATCACATTTAGTAATGAATAAGTGATCTATACGATTACACTGCATAAACATATGCAAATTACAGTGGATGTAATTTACATTTTTATTATAGAAATAAAAGTAATATTTGTAAGATTATACTGCATAAATGTGGCATTTACATAAACATAAAAAATCTTGTATATATGTGTGTATATATATATATATATATATATATATATATACAGAAAAAACTGTAATATTATGGTTTCCTGTTTTAATATACTTTAAAATATAATTTATTTCTGTGATGCAAAGCTGAATTTCAGAACAATCAGCATAATTACTCCAGTTTTTAGTGTAACATGATCCTTCAGAAATCATTCTGATATGCTGATTTGACTTGATTATTATCAATGTTGGAAACAGTTGTGCTGCTTCATATTTTTTTGAAACCTGTCATACTTTTTAGGATTCTTTAATGAATAAAAAGTTTAAAAGGACAGCATTTATTTAAAATAGAAATCTTTTCTAACAATATTTTTCATCAATTTATATATGTATATATGTATGTGTGTGTGTGTCTATATGATTTACATTTTATGTAATTGGCATTTTTAATCTACAGAAAATACTCCATGAAAAAAAATCAGTTGTTTCCTTCTGAAAAAGCAAGAAAAGAAACTTTGATCATATTTTCCTTTGAAATTGAATTACAGTGTCTCCCAGTCCAAACCTCCTATTGCTTTCACAGATCCTTTCACAAGTACTACTAAACAAACTGAGCAGCACAGGCTGTAATCTGCTTCAGTGTCAGGACATTCTAGTGTGAAGCGTTAACACACATGCAGAGTTCTTATCCCGTGGCGTGCTGGGTGCATTCTGCATTGCCGATTACACCCTGGTTCTGCTTTCCTTGTCATTTAAGAAGTGAGTCATGGGAGCTTATGTATGCAGCAGTAGTCAGTGAATTAATTAAACAAGGTTTGGTGCCAGCAGGAAAGCTTTTCATTCTACTATCGGCAAATCCCTCCAAGGCAGCATGTGGCAGCACATATTTACACTGGAATACGAGGTTTAAGATCAATAAATATAACTCAATATATAATGAGATGTGTGTGAGTGTGTGCATGCACTGATATGTGGAGAGGAGAGAAGTAATGCTGTATTTCTCCATGACAAACACTCTTTATGAAAGCCTTTGGACCAGTATGAGTGTTCAAGGATGAAATATATGAAAAACAAAAAAAACTGAAAGGGAATGAAATTGTTTGAATCAACCCAAAGGGATCAAACCTTGAGCGTTGTATAGTTTGCTCCTGGACTGCAGTCACAGATTCTACTTTAGCTTCAGCCACTGCTGGGAAAAGCCGTTGTAATTGCTCTCCACTTATCTAGCTCTCTTTTTGTGATTGCCTGTTGAACTCCGCCTAAGTGTTCAGATAAATTGCATCGTGAGCTCTTTTATAAAAACAAATGTGCTGTGACTAAGCCAGCAACCAATTACTGCACCCTGAAAATAGACACTACATGTTTGATTATTAGTTTAGAGTGCTCTCTCTAATAGAGTCATATCTTTTACTATTTATTTTAGTTACAAATGCCCTGCCAAGAATATCTTTACAGTATATTTAAATGGATGACTTAAGAGTAAAAATAATTTACACTTTCCTCACAACCACTGGTTCCTCAATGTCTCTGTGAGTTCATATCTTCTGTAATTTCTCTAATTGAGTCTCTCTGGATGGCACACATTAGGGAATACTGTGGATTCCAGCAGTGCGATTCAACCTGCGCCATCAGGAGTTCTTTGTTGCCATGGCTATTTCACTGAGCTTCATTGGCTCAGAAATCACGTGCAATTTTTTTTTTTTTTTTGGTAAATAATGGGAACTTGTGGTAAAATGGTGGCAGTGTTCTTTAAATGCATTTGCACATAGGTTAATTACAGTATATTTTAAAAAACCGTCTCTCAGAGAATCTTCTTTATCATTTTGTTCTGTGGAACACAAAAGAAGACATTCTCAGTAAATGGAGACTGAAGATCTCGAGCTTCAAAAAGGATGAAAAAGCACATTAAAAAAAAGTATTATAGAAGTTATCCATATACTGATGTGTGCTATATTCCAAGCTCTGGATGTGAAACAGACTGAAATTTAAGTTGATTTACATTCTTCAGAATTTCTCACTTTTTTGATCCACAGAAGAAGGAAAGTCACACTGGCTTTGTACTATGAGGGTGGGTAAATAATCCCCCCCCCCCCCCCATTTCTTTAAGCCCTCTATTCTGCAGCTTGTCAATATGTCCACACAGCAGGAATTGTTGTCAAACCCATAGACCCGCTTAAAGTTATTTACCTTCAGACTCCATCATCCAGATGTCTTGTGCCTTAAGGAAGCATCCATATTCAGGAATGTCTTCCTGTTCTCAATCTCTGCTGCTCTGTCTGCAATGAAGTGTTTTTAAAGCCGAGTTACAGCCGCCGGGGTTTGGAAAATAATGCATTCACGAGATGCCATCTGTGGGTTTACGTTAGACGCTTGTCTCTTGAGCTGCTTTTTCCCCCCCGAAATAAACAAACAATGTTGTGTGAATTTATGCACCCTTTCTGACATGTTATTAATCATTGTCGAGTGGAGCGGCTCCCCTCGCTGATCGTTGCAGCCCTTACATTGCAGAATTGTCATGAAAGTCATTGTTTATTCAGTTTTGTCATTTTTTTTTTTTTTCAGGACTCATCACTACCACATCAAGGAAACTGGATAGAGAGCAACAAGAACAGCACTTCCTAGAGGTACTGTATACATTACCCATCTGACTGTACCTTAAAGAAGTAATTCATTCAAAAATAAAAAATAAAAAAACGAATAATGCTGCGTTCTATTCAAATTTTAAATATGGGATATTCCAACTTGATATTGGCATTTTAATGTATCTTAAAATGTAATTTATTACATTTTAAGCAATGATACTGTAAAGCTGAATTTTCAACATCACTACTCCAGTCTTTAGTGTCACATGATCCTTCAGAAATCATTCTAATGTGCAGATTTGCTGCTCAAGAAACATTTCTTATTATTACCAATGATGAAAACAGTTGTGTTGCTTAATATTTTGTTTAATAAAATAGAAAGTAAAAAAATAAATCAGTGTTTATTTTAAATAAAATCTTTTGTAACATTGTTTTTACTGTCACAGATACATTTAAAGCATCCTTGCTGAATAAAAGTATTAATTTCTTTAAAAAAAAACAAAAAAAAAAACGTACTGACCCCAGACTATTGAACTGTAGTGTATAAGGAAACAAAATGGCAATGCTACTGCTTTACAGGTATTTGATTGTCAAAATCATCAATCAAATTGTAGAGCATAGCATAGCTTTTTTTTAAGAATAGTAGTTGATTTGCTGGTCTAATAGAGATGATGATTTACTGTGTTTTAGACACCTGGCTCTAAGCGTTTGATAAACAGGATTTATTGACTGGTATTATATGAACGTTTACTCTGACGCATTTTTGTTCATTAAAAGGAAATGTTTATCCTTAACTGTGTACCATCTTCCTGCGTGTTGCTTTGTTTGTATGCTTTCATACACACACTTCTGAAAAATCAGAGACTTCCAAGTTGGAGGTCTGACTTCAAATGCTTTTTTGAAAGTACAGAACTAACAGAAGTAAGTTACAAATGTAACCCCCCTTTAAGCTCTTATATCAAATGACTTCTATCAAATACTTCTATATCAAATTTTCTATTTCAAGACACATGATGTTAAACCTGGTGCCATATTTGAAATTGAGCATGAGTGTGAATAAGTTTGTGAGCTCCAATTGAGGGAAAGGTCTTAGTGGGAATTCACTGAAATAGTGATAGTTATAGCAATCTAGCGCACATCATACTACTTTTATTATATTTTGCAGTGTTTTTTGTGTGTGAGCTGCCATGAACTATCGTTGTATAGAAAAGAGCATGTCCATTCATTAAAATTTCTCCTTTTTATCATACTGAACAAATAAGAACATACAGGTTTAGAATTACATGACTGCAAGCCAACTAAAAACAACCTTACTTTTAAGAACAAAACATGCAACTTGTCATTAAATCTCAAGGGCAGTTTTATCAGTTCATGAAATGTTGACATCATGTAATTTCAGTACTGAAACTATGATAGAACTACAAAGAAAGATAAAATGATTACTTTTCAATAGCTTCAAGTATTTTATTGATAACCACATAGGATACACACTGACTTATTTATTGATCTATTTTAGGAACACATTTGTCTGTTGAACAAAATTGAGAGATGCTACACGTGACCTATTGAATTCTTTGGAATATAAGGAGAAGCAGTTGTAGTATCGAGTGAGGAATGGCTTTACACATCCAGGATGTAAAGGCAATGATGTTTGTGATTTTTAATTTCTAATGTCTTATAATAAGGTGCAGTAGAGCAAACAACTGGCCTACACCTGCATTATGAGTGACAGAAAGGATAAAGCCAGTGTATACTGACTAAGGACTCTTATTTAACACCAAAACACGTGCAGATGTGCAAAATTTCATTCAGTCTGGTGAGCAGCCCTTAAATTACTGAACTGTCAATGACAGCAGTACAGTAGCGCTGATCAATGGGATGGGTGCGGCTCCCCGTGATCCCTGCTCTACATGGACAGAGTGGAATGAGGGCCATTGATTTCTATGTTCACTAAATGATGATTCACTCTGCAGAAGGCTTCTAGTTTTAAAGTTCATATCTCACATCTAGCGCCTCAAGGTGCCTGCTTTGAGAGAGCAGCCCAGGCATCAGCGTCTCCAGTGTGTCCGCGCTGACTCCGGACGGTCCCCATTAAAGATTTAGTCCACAGAGGCTTTCATGATCTGCTGCTTGTGAGTTTGCAGTGGTGTAATTTGCCCCTGGCCTCTTTTTGGAACCAGTCTCTGATCAAGTTCTGGGAGCTCCATGTAGAAGAGTGAGATCAATTGCGTTCTTTTCTGAATAATGCGCCTGAGTTGATCTTTTTATCTATTTTATTTCAAAATAGATTTTGAGTAGAGTTTTGTTTATTTTATGTATAGCCTTTTTATGTCTCTTGACAACAGAGAAATGTAGAGTTGCTATGGGGTTGCTAAGATGTTTGAGTGGTTTTTGGCACATTGCTGTGTGGTTGCTAGGGTGTTTTAATGTCTGTACGGCAAAAATCTGATCGCTTAATTTGAGGTTTCATTTTTGTGCATGTTTTCTTCTTTATAGTCCAAATGATATGAGATGAGTTACAGAAATAAAATATACTCTAAAATGTGCAATGTTAATGGAAAATATTTGGTTGTGCAAAGTTGAAAAGGTACATTTCAGATGCTATAAAGAATAACCTGGGGAAAATGAACACACACACACACACACACACACACACACACACACACACACACACACACACACACACACACACACACACATATATATATATATATATTTATATATATTATATACCACTGTTAAAAAGTTTGGGGTCAGTCAGATTCTTGTAATGTTTTTGAAAGAAAATTTGATTTGATAAACTTAATTAATCCCCAAAGGAAGTTTACACGAGGGGAAATTGACTAAACTTTACACTAAGGCTGCATTTATTTGATGAAAAATAACAGTAATATTGTGAAATATTATCACATTTTAAGGTAACTGTTTTCTACTTTAAAATATTTTAAAATGTAATTTATTCCTGATTCCAAATACATTTTTAGCATAATTTCTCCAGTCTTCAGTGTCATAATCATGATCCTATTTGGATTGATTCATATTGACACATGATCCTTCAGAAATCATTCTAATATACTAATTTGATGCTCAAGAAACATTTCATGAATGCATGAAGAAACAATGAGTGAATGTACCCATCAAAAACTGTACATGCAGCTACCTTGACCTGTTAAAATTGGCACTGAAGTTAAAACTAACTTTATCTGCACAAACTGCATTTTCATCATAATTTTGTTTATATGTGTTTATCTAGGTTACAGTTATGGATGGAGGAGGGATCTTCAGGCAGTCCACTGTCTGGGTGATAGTGCATGTTCAGGATGAGAATGACAATACGCCTGAATTCAAAGAGTCAGTGTACCGCATCATCCTTCTGGAGCGAGACCGCAACAAACGTGGTGACCCTGTCTACAGAGTCTACGCCCATGATCGAGATGAAGGGTCCAATGCAGATCTCACATACAGCATTGTGGATGGAAATGAAGATGGCAAGTTTGTTATCGATGCTAAGACAGCCATGGTGTCTTCCAGGAAGATGGTCACGGCTGGTGGCTATGATATTCTCACGGTAAAGTACCAGTCAAATGGGTATTTCAGGTCACATTGACGTTTTTTAAATGCAGCTTTAGCAGCATAAAGTTTTCAGCCTTTTCTACTTCCTATTTTCTATGCCCTCCTCAGATAAAAGCCATTGACAATGGGACCCCTCAGAAGTGGTCGACCACCCGTTTGCATGTTGAATGGATCCGGAAGCCCGTGCCGTCACCACTGGCCTTGCGATTTACCGCAGCCGTTTACAACTTCACAGTGGGGGAAAATGCCAAAGTGTATGAGGCAGTAGGAGAGGTCTCAGTTTGGCAGACAGCAACTCCTTTATGGTTTGACATCATTGGTGAGCATCAATAATGCAGCAGTTCCAGTCATTAATGAAGTCGGGTTGCAAACTTTAATGTCCGTAATATGACTGATGTTAATGTCTGCTTAGGATGAATCACTTGTGTTGTAGCATTCCTCAGTTGCTCTGGATAAAACCGTGCTGATGAATAAATGTAAATGTAATTTAAAGGAGTAGACCTCTATGGTAAACAATGCTGACAATGATTTATCATTTGCACCTATATTTTCTGCTCATGAGTTGGACAACAGAAGATGCATGTAAAGTTAGTGAACTAAAATATGCAAAGAGGGTAATTTTGATTAAACCCTCTCAGTATTTGGGATTTTGCTGAGCATTGCAGATGTAGTACCATGTTGTGGGCATTGCTTGTGTTATTTAGTTGGAAAACACCCAAATGAATAAGCGTTTAAAAGTAAAAAAAAAAAAATGTGTTTAGCCTAATATAAGCTCTTGACATCCATGTCAATTTTCTGTTTTGTTTTCCTTTCCAATCATCTGGATCTGTCTCTGAGAAGGTGGAAGGACGTCAAGGGAGATGTTTTATATCCCACAGAGCTCCTGTGGTAGAAACTGTTCATCTGACAGCGGTAGGCTAACTGTCAGTATTTTGTAGTTATTTTCCTGAGTGTGACGGTTTGGCTAGTTTATCTGATACTTTTAGATACACGCTTTAAAAACTCCATTTGCCGCAGGACAAACGTGAAGCTCTCAATCCTGTAAACACTTTGAGTGCTGAGATTCCTTCAAGACTTTGGTCTTCTGATCTCATTTAAGTGCAGTGGAAATTGAGTGGAATTGGAACAGATACATGCATGGAATACTAAAGATGCTCAGAAAGTTTGCCCTTATCCGTCAGAATGGACCTGAATTAATGATTTGAGAATCTGCCGGTAAGAGGCTTGTACCTGACACAGATGTTTGTGGGAGTCGAAGATAAGAGACCCGAGGCTGATGGGAAAGATCCCAACATAAAGCGGTTGATGTTTCGAATGCTGTGAAACTTTGATGAATCGCTGTGAAACATAAAAAATATATTTCTCACAGAAGAGCAAAACCGCATGACAGTTTGATTGGTAGAGTGTTCACCTTGATCCTTTTCTGCTAAACCTTTACCTCTTCATTGGATAAATAAATGCATGCAATGCATTTTCTATCACTCTTCATTTTTCAGGGCATGCTAACTGTGATTTCTTGGTGTAATAGGAAACAATGATGGTCCATTTGATATTCAGAGAGGGATGGGGACCATAGTAATAGCCAGACCTCTAGATGCAGAGACACAATCACTATACAACATGACTGTACAGGTGACAGATGGGACCAACACAGCCACTACACAGGTATATTTTTAGTTGTATAAACATCCTGGAAACTTTTTCTAACCAAATCAAGACTGCTAACTTCGCAAGAAACTAACAAAAATAGTATTATGGTTGAAATATCCAAGAGAGAAACATCTCTAAGATGTTAAGCAGTGTGCCAACTTATCTAATTTTATCAACGTAAGTTTGCTGTGTGAAAGAGATATCTATAAAATCGTGTAGATTACATATAGGGATCTGTTTAAATGAGATGAATTTCTATGTGAAAAGCTAAAAATGACTCGATGTCCCTTGTATCTACAGGTTTACATAAAGGTTTTGGACAGCAATGACAACACTCCCATTTTCTCTGAGCGTACATATGAAGTCTTGGTGTCTGAGGATACACCAGCCGACACTGAGGTCTTGCGTGTCCGGGCCAGGGACAAGGATGAACGGGCAAAGTTGAGCTACTCCATCCATGGTAGCGTTGATCCGGCAAGCATGCGGATGTTTAGGATCAATCCTGGTACTGGTGTCATGTACACAGCAGATCGACTGGACTATGAGGTCCGCACTCAACACATTCTTACTATTATGGTAAGAAACAAGATTTCTATTATACAACTGTACTGAGGTTGCAATATATTGGTAGATTAGTTAAGTGATTGCAAATCTGAAACAGACCATTTCACATATGACATACAATGGGGTCCAAAGGTCTCCAGTATAGATAAGTATAGATATAAATAAAGTATAAATACCTCACTATTTGCATTTTTTAAATTTAATAAGAAAAAATCCTAAGAATTATAAATATTTTGTTTAATATAAAACTTAAATCATATTACCATTAATTGATATATACAGTCGTGCTCAGAATTAATGGTACCCCTGGTAAATATGATGAAAAATGGCTGTAAAAAATAATTCTGCATCGTTTATCCTTTTGATATTTCATTCAAAAAATTGGCAAAAATCGAATCTTTCATTGAAGTAAAATAATTGACAGTGGAGGGGAAATCAAATTATGAAATAAATGTTTTTCTCCAAAACAAGTTGGCCACAATTATTGGTACCCCTAGAATTGTTTACGAGTAAAATATCTCTTAAGTATATTCCCATTCATATTTACCTTTTTTTTTGCACACCAGGGTGACTAGGAACATGAAATTGTCCAGCCATGACTTCTTGTTTTACAAGAGTTTAAATATGGGGAAACACAAAGGCCAAATTCCCTTAATCATCCATTACAATGAGTAAAACCAAAGAATATAGTTCTGATGTTCATCAAAAGATTGTTGAGCATCACAAAATAGAAAGTGGCTGTAAGAAAATAGCTAAAGCATTGAAAATCCCCATTTTGACCATCAGGGCAATAATTAAGCACTTCCAATCAACTAAAGATGTTACAAATCTGCCAGGAAGTGGACGTGTGTCTATATTGTCTTAATGCATGGTGACGATAAAAGTTAGAGTGGCCAAAGACTCTCCAAAGATCACAGATGGAGAATTGCAGAGATTAGTTGAGTCTTGGGTTCAGAAAGCCTATTAAAAAAAATTGAACAACCCCTACATCACCACATGTTGTTTGGGAGGTTTTCAAGAAAAATCCTCCTTGCTCATCCAAAAACAAACCCCAGCAAATTCAGTTGTCAGACATGACTGGACCTTCAAACAGCACAGGGTTCTGTGGTCAGATGAAACTAAAAAATAGCTTTTTGGCAGCAAACATGCAAGATGGGTTTGGTGCACACAAGGATAAAAAGTACCCCATGTGTACAATTTAATATACCATCTTTAATGTTGTGGTCATATTTTTCTTCTGGAGGTCCTGGACTTCTTGTTCAGATACATGCATGGCATCGTGGATTCTATCAAATACCAACAGATAAAAAATCTAAACCTGACAGCCTCTGCTAGAAATCTTATAATGGGCCGTGGTTGGATCTTCCATCAGAACAACGATCCAAAACAAACATCAAAATCTACACAAAAATGTGTTAAGTAGCACAAAATGAAGCTTCTGCCATGACCGTCCCAGACCTGATGAGTGGAGTGAAGTGAAGAGAAGAAGCACCAACATGGATCTGGGAATCTGAAGGATCTGGAGAGATTCTGTAAGAATGGTCTCTGATCTCTTGTCAGGTGTTCTCCGAACTCATCAGGCATCATAGGATAAAACTCAGAGCTGTTGTCTTGGCAAAAGGAGATTGCAAAAAGTATTTAATAAAAGGGTACCAATAATTGTGGCCAACGTGTTTTGGAGATAAACATTTATTTCATAATGTGATTTCCCCCCCACTTTCTATTCTTTTACTTCAATGAAAGTTTAGATGTTTGCCAATATTTTGAATGAAAGATCAAAAGGATAAATGATGCAGATTTATTTTTTCCAGCCATTTTTTATCATATTTACCAGGGGTACCATTAATTCTGAGCACGACTGTAAATAGCTAAAAAACATTAACATGACTTTCTTGGACAACATTTCTCCCTTTGCTGAAGTGGTGGAATGGACTCCACAAGTGTGTGTAAAACCTGATGTATGTTATACAGCATGATTCAGAACATATTTAAATGTCCATAACATTTTTTAGTGTTCAAAATTAGAATTGTTCTATTTGTTTCCTGGTTTTAGTAAAAAAAAACAAAAAAATCAATGTGGACTCTTGAACCCCACTGTATCTGACTTTTACAGTATTTGATAGTATTTTAGGTTATCAGAAATATTTCTCAGCATACCAGATTTTATATTTTGACAGTTTGCATTTTTAACTGTGCCTTTCTGTCTTTTTTATTCATTTGTTTCTCATTTTGCTTGTTTCTTCACATATCTTTTCCATGCAAAAACTATTCGGTTTTCTCCTCAGCTCTGTCGCCCTGTTTCCTCCTTTTTTCTTCTTTTGTTTTTTTTTAGGTGAAAGATCAAGAATTTCCCTATTACAGAGACCTGGCACGGATTATTGTGACATTGGAGGATGCCAATGACCAGCCACCCTTTTTTACTCGCACTATGTATGACAGTACGGTGTTTGAGTCGGCCCCACCAGGAACGTCAGCTTTGCAGGTGATCGCACTAGACAGAGACTCAGGGAGAAACGGGGAGATAGTTTACTCAATTGATGCAGGTAAACACCATGTTCTCTGCTCTTGAATTTATTACGCTCCCTAATAACATTTCCATTGTTCAGCTGTTTTGAGTAAAACGAATTGTCTATGCCGCTGAGTGTGATGCATTAGCTCATTCTTTTAAATTGTCATGCATCTTAAGATTTATCTTTGATATATCCTTTACCTGAAATGCCACTTTTCATGATGAACTGACAGGCATTTGTCATTTTATTTTCTTTCTCAGGCAACACTGGTGGCTTATTTGGAATAGATCCACTATCTGGCATAATTTCAGTAGCCAGAGAGCTGGACCTTACAACTGTGGGTTTTTATACCCTTACTGTGAGAGCCACAGATGGAGGTACACCGGCATTAAGTAGCACCACTGCTGCTAGGATCGCCATCTCTCTGTCTGATTTCTCCAGTCCAAAGTTTGCCCAACAAGAATACCAGGCTGAGATTACAGAGAATGTTGGTGTCGGGACTTTTGTCATAATGGTCTGTGCAATTAGTCGATCCATACTGATTTATGACATTAAACAAGGGAATGATGAAAGGAGGTTTAAAATAAATCGTTACACAGGTGTCATCACAACACAAAGGGATTTTGACTTTGAGATGACCTCCTCATATATGTTGTCCATTCAGGCTGTCAACATGGCTGGGATTGCCTCCACTGTCACTGTCTGCATCCAGGTTGTTGATGAAAATGATAATCCTCCAGTTTTCCAGGAGCTCACATATAAAGGGACCATAAGTGAGGCAGCCCCTATCAATAGTGTGGTGATGAGTGAGGCTGGAAAGCCCTTGGTAATTGAAGCCACAGATGCTGACAAGAATCAAAATGCCCTCCTGATCTTCCAGATTGTGGAGGACACAGCTAAATTATTCTTTACTGTAGACTCGGGAACAGGCTCAGTCAGAACTATAGCCCAGCTGGACTATGAAACATTCAGTGCTTTTTATTTTTCTGTTAATGTGCGGGACAGTGGCAGGTCTCAGCTAACAGCTGAGAAGCCAGCCAAGGTCCTAATCAGGGTTGCGAACGTCAATGACTCTCCCCCTCAGTTCTCACAAGAAGCTTATGACACTGTGTTGCTTCTTCCAACATATGCTGGGATTGAGGTTCTGAGAGTAGAAGCCTTTGATCCAGACATGACCACTGATCTGATTTATTCTTTGGCTGATAGCAACTTGGAGCACTTCGAAATAGATCCATCATCGGGTGTCCTCACGGTCAAAAACAATAAACTCTCCAAAGACCGTTATCGTTTCAATGTCAAAGTGTCAGATGGGCGGTACTTTTGCACAGCACTTGTGACGGTGTTGGTCAGGGAGGCTATGGACAATGGTCTCCTTTTCAGTCAAACCTCTTACTCCTCCACTGTACTGGAGAATAGTGTGAACATTACCACAGTGAGCATTATAAATGCTGTAGGAAACCGCTTAAATGAACCACTAAAGTACACTCTTTTGAATTCAGGGACACGCTTTACAATTCGTCCCACATCAGGGGTTATTCAAACCACAGGAGTCCTTTTCGATCGAGAACAACAGGAACTGTATGAACTGGTAGTAGAAGTGAGTAGAGAATACGACCAGCTGCGAGTTGCTAGAGTACCCGTCAGAGTAGAAGTTGAGGATGTTAATGACAATGCCCCTGAGTTTCTAGGCCTTCCATATTATGCTGCTGTGCAGGTTGAGGCAGAACCTGGCTCACCCATTTTCCAGGTGTCTGCGACAGATTTGGACAAAGGGATAAATGGAGCTGTGTATTATGAGCTTAAGGAGGACCATCCACAATTTGAAATGAACAAGCTCACTGGGGAACTTACTCTTAAAAGGGCCTTTGATGCAGACTTGTCCAATGTTGAATATCCACTTGTCATCCTTGCACGTGATGCAGGCTACCCCTCCTTGTTCACTTTTGTTGAGCTTCCAGTTACTGTTGTGAACAAGGCCATGCCTGTGTTTGACAAGTCTTTTTATGGCATATCAGTAAGAGAGGACATTGCAGTGTCCACTCCCATTTTATGCATAAATGCCACCAGTCCAGAGGGCCAAAACACTATATATACTATCGTGGAAGGGGATTCCTCCTTTCAATTTGACATTGGCTTTGACAGTGGTGTGATTAATGTCATATATCCTTTAGACTATGAGACCACACCCTACTACAGGCTAACCGTCAGGTCTATGGACACTCTCACTGGAGCCAGATCCGAAGTAGATGTGGACATAGTTGTGGTGGATGTAAATGACAATGCCCCTGCATTTTGCAATGCCTCATACACCACCACTTTGTCAGAAAACTCAATGATCGGTTCTAGCGTGATACAGCTCTTGGCAACAGACAAAGACTCTGACAAAAACAATATGATTAACTATCAGATCCTCTCTGATGGATTTAACAGCACAGACTTCTTCCTCATTGACAGTACACGTGGACTTGTGTTAACAGGCCGTCTTTTGGACTACGAACTCACACCAAGCTTCAGCTTTATCGTTAGGGCAACAGACAATGGTTCCCCATCCCAGAGCAGTGAAGTTACTGTCACCGTCTTGGTGAGAGATGTTAATGACAACCCACCGTCCTTCAGCCAACCACTTTACGAAGCTTTTGTTAGCGAACTGGCTCCCAGAGGGCACATTGTGACTTATGTCCAGGCTTCTGATGCAGACAGCTCAGATGCTGAGAGTTTGAGGTACAGCATACTCTCTGGAGATGAGAAAATGAGCTTCATAATAGACTCCCAGACAGGTGTCATTTCCTTGTCCAGCCAGCGCAGACAGGGGATGCGGACAGTGTACAACCTCAATGTGTCTGTATCGGATGGGGTGTTCACCAACACTGCACAGGTGAACATTCGAGTCATGGGGGCTAATCTTTACAGCCCTGTCTTTAGTCAACGGTTCTACTTGGCGGAGGTCCGCGAGAATGCCCCTGCGGGTACCAGAGTCATCCAGGTGCGTGCCGCAGATGAGGACTCAGGGATTTTTGGTCAGATCATGTTTTCTTTTATCAATGATCTTGGAAAGACTCAGTTTTACATTGGAGATGATGGCCTAATAACGACAGCTCAGAAACTGGACAGAGAGAACCCAGTGAATCGGGACATTGTGCTAACTGTAATGGCACTTGATGGCGGAGGAAGGGCATCCTTCTGCACCGTTAGGGTAATTCTTGCTGACGAGAATGATAATGCTCCACGTTTTAGGGCTATGGAGTATAGAGTTAGCATAAAGGCTAACATGCCAATGGGATCGCTGGTGACTCAGATCCAGGCTCAGGACCCAGATGCCGGTGACAATGGCAGAGTTAGCTACTCGCTGTACAGTGAGGCAAGGCTTCCTCTAGTTGATGTGCTGGAGATTGAGCCTGACAGTGGCTGGATGGTCACAAAGGGAACCATGGGGCATCTCAGAGGAACGGTCCTCTCCTTTTTTGTCAAAGCTACTGATGGCGGGGTCCCAGCCAAGCATTCCCTTGTGTCTGCATTTATTCATGTCTTACCACCTGATGCAAATGTGCCCTCCTTCACCCAGCCCCAGTACTCTTACACAGTCCCAGAGGACACACCTGTTGGAACAGCCTTGGGGTCAGTGTACTTAAGTCCTGGTCAGACTGCCTCGTTTTCTGTGGTAAATGGAGAGACAGGGGAGAGTAACCAGGGTGGGACATTTTTGGTTGAGAGAGAAACTGGACTTATAAGGCTTGTTAGCCCCCTTGACTATGAACTCATAAACATTTACCGTTTCAAAGTTGCTGCCACCATGAGGCAGGCGCTGGTTGAATCTATGTCTGTAGTAGATGTAGAAGTGAAGGTGCTAGATGTGAATGACAACAAACCATTATTCGGAACCAGTTCTTATGTGGCCATGGTTATGGAGGGCATGCCTAGGGGTACACGGGTTATCCAGGTACGAGCACTTGACCCTGATTGGGGCTCTAACGGACAGGTTAATTACAGCCTTGGCCTGACCCTAAACCAAGAGCAGGACAAATCAAGTGGATCTAAATCTCTCTCCGGTGCTATGTTTGTTATTGACAGCAAGACTGGTTGGATAACTACTCTCGGTGACCTGGACCATGAGATATGCCCATCTTACACCTTCAACGTGGTGGCATCTGATCTAGGTGAAGGTGTCTCACTATCCTCAACAGCTGTGGTGACTGTTGCAATAGCAGACGTCAATGACAACCCCCCTACCTTCGAGAGGGAGTACTACAGAGGTGCCGTGCGAGAGAGTGACCCACTGGGGGAGGTGATTTCAGTGCTGAGCACTCGTGATGGAGACAGCTCTGATCAGAATCGGCTTGTCAGCTTCCATATCACAGGTGCGTATTAAAGTAAGCCACTGGAGGATGATTTATGGCTCCCTGAGGCTCTCCGGGAAAGATAATCACATTGAAAGGGTTTAATTTAATGAACTAAGTGTGCAAAAGCTATATGAGTAAAGAGCCATCTGCTTTATGTGTCACATTACTTTGTTTAAAGACGATCTGGGGATGTGAACAGATTGTTAGAATTAAGCTCAGTTTATTGTTTCCAATAACTTGGGATACTCTACATACCCTCTCCAAAAGTGTCCCTAAGTGTTTCGGTTCACTTAGCATGCTCTTAGAGTTATTTTGATGGGTGTAAGCACAAATTTTAATTTGATGTGTTCAGTATAGTTTATGAAATATTATGTTTTGTTTTATTTCAAATAAAGAACAGTAATACCTTACAGCATATAAACATTGTTATGTGTTTATGGAAATTAAATACATGATAGTTTGGTTTCTGTGCAGGCCATCACAGAGTTTTACAAATCTTCCTTGCTCATTTATCTAAATTCTGTGGCCATTCTTTTTGACTCAGGAGGAAACCCCAAGGGGGTGTTTGGGCTGGCTCCTGTTCAGGGGGAGTGGAAGGTCTTCGTGAAACGGCCTTTGGACAGAGAGGAGCAGGATCAATACCTGCTCAATATTACAGCCAGTGACGGCCTGTTTGTTACCCGCATAGGCGTAGAGGTCACTGTCATGGATGCCAATGACAACAGCCCCATCTGCAATCAGGTCTGAGCAATTGATTTAGACTGGCATTTGTCATCTCATACCAAGTTAACAACTACCATGTTTAATGCCTGCATACTGATGCAAATTAAGTATTTTTACACAAATGTATTTTGTATTAGGAATTCAATACACAGTTTTAAAAGTTTTTCATCATTATTTTTTAGGCTCAATATGATGCCTCGTTTCCAGAAGATGTGGATATTAATACTGTTATTCTGACAATTGGAGCAACTGACTTGGACACTGGTGTCAATGCAGAAGTTCAGTACTCTCTGTTTGGCATTGGAGTTGAAGATTTTTACATGAATGCAAATACTGGTATTTCTGAACAAACTTATTTCACATTTGCTTTTACACTTTTGACACTTTTAATTTTTCTGTGTCTTAAGGCTTGAATACACAACATGATTTTTGCCCTGATTTGCACTGGAAGAGTCAACACTAGTTGCATAAAGGCAGAGCATGTCTGCAGATTTTCTGCAGTCGGTGTTGACAGGTTTCACAAAAAGTATTTTTTTTTTGCCTCAGACTATGATTCCTTCCAGTCTGATGATATCAAACATGTTTGACATTTGTCATTCGTCTCTTAGCAACAATGTGCATGTTTATGCATGGTTTTGTGTTCAAAGTGATTTGAGAAGTCTGGTAGTGTGTGATCCTGTGTCATTTAGTGAATACTGCCTGTTTGTTTTCAGTAAACATTTTTTAATTCGGCAAGTGTATGATGCTTATTGTTTTAAAAAACTGTTCAGATTTAAAAAGTTGTGAACTGCATTCCAGTCTTTAGATTATTTTAAGTAATTGGTTACAATACAATTCATACACTTTTGCTTGCTATCCCAGATTGACTGGGAAGTTTAAAAGCATCTTTAAATAGACAACATTGATTTAATAATTACTTCATTGACGTCATTAGGCTTGATTGAGTGAAACATTTACGAGACACAAAAATATTTAGCACCCTCATCCATCTTTTACAGTATCTTTTATTCATCTCACTGAAGTTTTTACTTATTGCAACTCTGGCCCATGGTTCTGAAACCCATCCTGTGAGGCTTTGCACTTTTCTTATGTCTCTCTGTTTTGTGCTAGGTGAACTGAAGACGGCCTCTCTGTTGGACCGGGAGAGAACGTCGGGTTATAAGTTGGTAGCACAGGCTACAGACGGAGGAGGGCTGTTCTGTCGCTCTGAAATTTCTCTGACCATTCTGGACGTTAATGATAATGCACCATCATTTGCCTTCACACGGTTCATGGCGAGTGTATATGAGAGCGCGGCGCCCAAGGCCTTGATAACACGCCTTCAGGCTAATGATCCAGATGAAGGTTTGTATTTCACACGTGTAACATTTAGGTTCAACTTTATATGAATATATTAGTGGTCTTGTGACTGATCACCATCTCTTTTTTCCAAACCATTTCAACCCCTTTTGCCTTCACAATTTTATTTTAAATTGTCATGTGGTTTGATTTTGAAAACTAAAAGCATAAGCTCATAAAACTCTCATAATAATAAACAAATAACAAAATAGTGTTTAAATGTTTTAGATGAGGTACAGCATATCACATTGCAAGCCCTTATATTTAGCGAATTATCCTTTTTTGGATCATAAAACATTTATCTCTAGAGGGAAACATTATCACTTCATGTTTGATTGGGTTTTTTTATGCCTTCTCCCAGGTCTGAACAGGAAGATTGTGTACACACTTGTTGACTCTGCTGATGGTATGTTCTCCATTGACCCATCCTCTGGTGTGGTGATCCTGGAAAAGTCTCTGGACAGAGAGGGGCAAGACTTGTATTCGATCAGGATCAAGGCTACTGACCGAGCAGGGGCCAATGACTCGCTTTCCACCCAGGTGGACCTCACCATCGTGGTTATGGACGTGAATGACAATCCACCTGTGTTTCAAAAGCAAGATTATGCGGCCACAGTGCCTGAAGATGTTACTGTAGGAACAGAAGTGCTGCGCGTCTTTGCCACGAGTGGTGATATTGGAGTGAATGCAGAAATCTACTTTAGATTCTTGTCTGGAAATGAGCTGGGAAAATTTTCCATTGATGATTCAACAGGCAAGGCGGGGAGACGGACCTTTTCTGCACATAAAACAATTATTTCTGGTTTGAAATTGTTTTGCAGTTTTTAGCTCGATGTCTTTCAAGAGCTTACTTGTAACTAACACAGACAAAGGCTTATTGTCAGGTCATTTATATTTCCTTTCTTCACTAATCATTGAGAGAAATGTAAGTCTATTGACTCTAGACAGGACATTATGATTTGACAAATTGTGTCTGTTAAAACAGCACAATATAAGTGCATCGATTGGGAAAATTAGTTATGAATGCTCCACAAAATTCTTATAATCGTGCTTAACATGCAGAAAACATGGGAACAGTTACTGTGAGCGCTCTTTGTCTCTTAAAAAGATGTAGGCAGTCAGTGGAAACTCTGAAATATAACAACATTTTTATAGTTATATCACTTCCCTTCCAGACAGTTTTGACAAAAGAATAATGTGCTTTAGTTTAGACCTGTACTGTACTGTTAAGAGAATTAAAGGTGCAAGGAAGTACAGTGCTTTTTTTTGGCTATTGTGTGTGAGCTAAACGTTCTGGCTTTTCTTGCAACCAAAGGAACCTTTGTATTGAAAGTTATGTAAATGTGGCGTCTATTATATGCATATAAATTAATTGTCTTTGCTCTGACTCATATCTCGTATGATTTCAGGCATTATTTCTGTGGTGGACGATCTTGACTATGAGCTCTGCAAGGACTTTTTCCTAAATGTCGAGGCCTTTGATGGCGGATCGCCTCCCTTGAGGGCCAGGACCATAGTGAACATAGAGCTACTGGACGTCAATGACAACTCACCTTCTTTCAGTGAGGACATTTACAATGTTCTGATCAGCGAGGACGTAGCCATCGGAGAGACCGTCACGAGGGTAAAGTTCTCTCATTAGCCGAGCCACTTCATTGGCATTTAATTAGCCACAGACATAATTTCAATTTCACAGCTAGCATCTAATTAAGCTTATTGCTCGCATAAATCCCCTTAATGAATTACGCTAGTTATTCATTTGTACTGTGTACTTGAGCTGTAATATAATTTATCGTAAGAGGGTGTAATTTGCTTCATGATCCGTATGAATTCACGGATTTTTGGCCTCTTTGGAATATGCTAGAATATATGGGTTGTTATCTGTTTGTTATATGCAGCTGTTCGCAGAGGACCTGGACAGTCAAATCAATGGGCGAATAACTTATTCCATTCTGAAAGGGGACCGTGACAACCAGTTTTGGATCGACCCTGTCACTGGGCTTCTGAAAGTTAACAAGGCACTGGACAGAGAGACGGTTAGTCCTTGGAATGAGCCCGGGTACTTTGGCTAATGAATCTTGACGTCTCTTCGAGACACTCTCCTGAGACATTGCATGATTTCAGCCAATTATGTTTAAATCAGCCTTAAAGTCTTTAATTAGGCAAATGTAGGATTGAAATTGAGGCTTTTGTGTGACTGTGGGTGAGCGGACAGTCCTGTTCTTCTAAAAAAGACATTTAATAAGAGTTGAGTCATTCTAAACTGTTTTTGCCTGACATTTATCCTCCTGTCTCACTTGTAATAGGTCTCAAGCTACTCATTGTCTGTGCAAGCGTTTGACAGCGGGTCACCTGCCAAGTCAACCACTGTGAATGTCAATATCGAGATTGCTGATGTGAACGACAACCCGCCGATCTTCTCTCCCGCTAATGCTTCAGCTGTGATTCAGGTGTGAGCCACAGTCTTAACTCTTGTATTTGTAGCAATAGACATTGTCACATACCTACAATAGATGCGACGTGACTCTTGCTAAGGCAAGTGCTACTATTACTGTTGCTTAGGGATTTCCGCAAACGACTGGATGATTTAAAAGCATTGTAAATATAATGTGAATATTCGATAATGTCGTTTTTTATCATTAAGAATGTGTAATTAGATTTGTTTAGTGCTATGGCAGAAATGTTTTAAACTTCAGCAGCAAAAAAAAAACGTTTTTAGAATTTGTAGGTTTACAAAATCATTTGTAAATCAGTCTGTTTCAATGAACTGATTCAGAATTTTCCCTGTGTGACATTTTAAATGTATTTAAATGTTTTAGTAAAATACACTCTAACGTTCAAAAGTTTAGGGTCTGTTTGATATTTTAATGCTTTTTTAAGAAGTGTCTTATTTTCACCAAGGCTGGATTTATTTGATCAGTAATACAGTAAGAACTGTAATATTGTGAAATGTTATTACAATTTAAAATAACAATTTTCTATTTTAATATATTTAAAAATGTCATTTAATCATGTGATGGAATTTTCAGAAGCCATTACTGCAGTCTTCAGTGTCACATCCTTCAGAAATTATTCTAATATGATGATTGGTTATCAATGTTAAAAAAAATTCTGATGCTTAATTTTTTGTGGAAACATTATAAGATGTGCAGGATTCTTTGATGAATAGAAAGGTACAAAGAACACAGTTTGTCTTCACTGACACTTTTGATCAATTTAATGTGGCCTTGCTGAATAAAAGTATTAATTTCTTTAAAAAAAACGTACTGAAGCTTTTGATTTTTAGTGCATGTTGGTCAATGGTGCAGTTTGTGACTATTATATTTTGTCTAATATTGTTCTGTAATATTGCTTCATATATATGGAAAATATAAAATTCCTCTTTGCTTTTTTTGTTTATAAGATTTTTTTTTTTGCTGTATTTTATATAATGCTCTTAACATTTAGCATTTACTTGGTTGAAATGAAGGGTCCTCTAACAAAAAAAAATCAGCCTTTCAAGCCATTTCAGAGCAAATACATAAATATTGGGATATATTGTTAGAAGGCAGAAAAAACTAAGATAAAGTATTACATTTTGGCACAAAACTCATCTTCCCATGGAAATGATTTGTACGGCTTGTTGAGGAGAGTTGTGCTATGTCTTATGATCTACCTCCACGATGATAAAGTGTCTAAGAAATCCCCTAGACTTACTAAAGGAGCTATTTGAGCCATATAGATAGAATTTTATGTAACTTTAGGGTCGGCGTTCTTGACTAGGAGGTAAACAACCTAGCAATTACCTAAGACACACTTGCAAACTCATACCAGTCACCCACAGCACACTAGCATTGAAGACTTTTGTATGATCAAGCACCACTCACATTCTCTTAAGGATTTTTTTTAATTGAGACCTTATTTCTATTAATCCTTATTTCTATTAATCCCCCCCCCCCCTCCACAGTTGAACAAGCCTGCAGGAACTACCATCCTCACACTGTCAGTTTCTGATAAGGACTCCTCTAGAAATGGCGCACCTTTTGAGTTTCGCATCGTGTCTGGAAATGAGGGCAATGCCTTCAGTTTGGACCAGAATGGAGAATTACGTACAAGTCGAGGGTTTGGTCCAAATGCAACGCGGGAGCATACGCTTCAGATACAGGTTAGTACAACTCCAGAAAACAGCTCGAAAAAGTAAAATGTCTGTTAAAGTCAACATGATAGTTGTGATAGCCTTTTATTCCCTATTGTGATGTATAACCGAGTGAAAGCTCCTCGAGCAAGAAATTGTTTTCAATGGGACTTGAGTTTGTTCTTGAATTGATGGGATGGTTGTGGTTTGCTACTGCTGTGATGTCATGCGAGTGACAGGTTGTCCCGCCCTCACGCCAGTAAACATCATCGGAGAAGAGATGTCGCTGCACGAGGGAGGTGAAGTTATTTTGATTAAAGATTATGAGGGCACAGATTAATCATTTGTAATAAGTAGTAAGTACTTTAATATTCCATTAAAAGTTTTGTACATTTTTGTCAAAGGTTTGTTAATTTCATGGTGACTTTAAAAGTAGTTAGTTTAGAATGACTGAAATCACATGAGGGTGTTTCTTTGACTATGAGCACTTTTGACAAATGTAAACACTTTTCTGGAATGACTTAACATAACTCATTTGATATATTCTAAATAATGAATTATAAATAATTTAACAAAAAAAGACCACTTTTTAGATTATTTGACCAAATTATAATTTTTGAGAATAAAATGAAAAAAAAATGAATAAAATGTTCCTCCATGTTAGATCACATAAAGCCAAATGCCGTTTTATTGTTGTGAATAAAGTCAACTCTGATTTGTCAGCGACATGCTTCAGCCGTGAAAATATAGATTTATAGATTTTTAAGCCCCGCTAGTTCTTGTGAACAAACTTGGCTCGCCTGCCATGTATCTTCTATAGAAAATGAACTGAGCTCACGGTTGCTGCGTATACCATGTAGTATAGAAGACTGGGGACTGTAGACTAAAGTGACGTTTCAGGGCTGCCCACACATTCAAAACAGATATTAAAGCATAAACTCATTTTTTACCCATGAACCAAAAATACGAAAAACGCATTACGAAAATACGAAAATACGCAATACGAAAAAAATTTTACGTTTCTTAAACAAAACAAAAATCAAACCGTTTCTCATTTCTCTTTATTTCTTTTTAAGTAGAAAATCAAATTAACAGAAGGTTCACAGACCCACAAGTGATATTTACCTTGATTTTTACCTTCTTTTTTTTCACATATCACAGGTCTTGTATTTCATATCATGTATGCTCTTCACCGACACTGTTAATAGTTAATAGAAGTGGTTTATATTTATTTAACTCTTGTTTAGATTGTTGTAGTTTTAAATGTAATTCATATTTTTTTGATTGATTTGAATATTTTAAGACAACAGTCAGGGTTTAAGACATGGATTTAAAACAACAAATTCTGGATGGATGTAAAACTAGACAATCTTAATGTAACCTTCATGTATCATAAAGAAACATAAAAGTGCCTGTAGTTAAAGGAACACTCATGTAGCTGCAGTGACATTTCGGGATTGAATACATTTCTTTAGTTTGCAGCTTTAAAATTGTACAATGCGTTTTTGTCCTTGTCAACAAGGTGCGCGACTCTGGGAAGCCTCGTCTGTCCTCCACATCCTTTGTGTTTGTGCGTGTCATCGGAGACAGCCTCTTCAAACCTGTGGCCTTCCCACTGGAAATCAACATTGTCATGGCAGCAGATGTGTTTCCTGGCGGGATTATAGGGAAGATCTATGCCACAGACCGAGACGAGAATGATGTTCTTTCTTTCAGTCAGAGACCACAAACAAAGAGTCTTTTCAAAATCAACAGACAGGACGGGAAGATTGTGGCACTGAATGGCCTGGAGCCTGGAAGGTAAATTAAATGCTTAATTCGAAACAACATTAAGTCAAGTGTGTTTTTCTTCAATAATGGGTACTTGTTGTTGACTTTGATTAAAAAAAAGGTTTTATTTAAAGTTTAAATTGTCCTGGTACCTCAAACATGACTAGCTCATGCAAATCGTACAGCTTTATTGCTATCATTTATGAAGACAGCTAATTAATAATTCATATTTTTCAGGCTTGTTGCATTATTGCACCAATTTACAGCTTGATTGTAAATCAAGAAAATTGTTTAGTATAACACTTGACCAATAAGGTTTAATTTGTTAACATTAGTTATCATGATAAAGAACAATACTTGTACAGCATTCACTAATAATAGTTTGTAAATCTCAAAATTTACCATAACATTTTTAAGGTCAAAAGTCTTATCTGTTAACATGTTAGTTGTCTGTTAACTGTTAGTTAATGCACTGTAAACTAACATGGACATGAACATTTATATTAACCAGCATTAAATGCTAATAAATGCTGTTAAAATATATTGCTAATAGTTAGTTCATGTTAATTAAAGACCTTATTGTAAAGTGTTACCAATCTATTCTTTCTATTGAGGGAAAAAACTATTTGTATTTACTTTAATAAAACTATTTTTGATTACAGTTTCATAATTTTTTTTAAGTAATAATATATTTTCTAGGACAAGCATAAAACATCTAAATCTAGACATTGAACAAATGTTGCATTGTAAATAGTTTCTTAGACTATTTGTGAACTTGTATATAAACAAATTAAATTTAGTTTTAATAAAAATAAACCAATTAAAAGTGCTGGTAATTAAAGAAACGCCTATTAAAATAAATGGCTTGAATCTCTTTCTTCAGTTCAATAAATTGGTTAATTAGCATATTCAGATATAAACTGAAATCATAATATTATTGGATAATCAATATATATTTCTAAATATGTTTTTGTGCTTGTGAAACTGTAAGTTTGCTTCATAATAATCAGTAACCAGTGTTATTTTAGGTTTTATTTTAGTTTTTTATAGTTGTGTTATTTTGAAGTTGCTTTTATTTTATATTTTTAGTTTACATGTTACTTTTAGTTTAATTCTTAGTGATTTCATTGTGCTTTTGTCATTGAAAAAAAAATTGCTATTTAGGTTTAATTTTTTTTCTTTTTTTTTTCTTTTTAGTTAGTTTTAGTTTTGATATATTTCCAGTTAATAATTTTAGTGCCTAAACTTACATTTATTTCAGTTTATTGCCAATGCAGCATTTCTAATTTTCATTTAGTTTAAGTTTTCAACTAATATTTATATTCTATTTTATTTCAGCTTTATTTCAACTAACAGAAATGTTTTTAATAGTGTCGGAGCCAATAGCCTCATGGGCAGCGCTTCGATGTGTAGCGCAATTGTGCTTCATGCGACCCTATTTCAAGTCCCATCCCGAGGTCTTTTCCAGACCACACCCTCTCTTTCTTCACTTCCTGTCCTCTCTCAAAACTGTTCTGTATCTGTATCCGAACAAAGCCAAAAAGGCCAAAAATAGATCTTTAAAAAGAGAAAGATGTTTTTTATTAGTTTGTTTTAGTTTACGATAATGACCTTGCCTGTATCTGTAACACCGTGTGTTTTCTCCCAGGTACTCCCTAAACGCGACAGTCAGTGATGGGCGGTTTTCTGTAACAGTGGCTGTTAGTGTCCAGGTGGAGCAAGCCACAGATGAGATGGTGCAGAATGCAGTGACTCTGCGTTTCCAAGACTTGACCCCTGAGGATTTTGTGGGTGTTTACATGGAAGACCTGAAGAAGGTGCTCCGTAGCTCACTGGTTGGTGATGGGACGGGAGTTATCGATGGGCCAGACCCCCTCCACATTTTGGGAGTGCAGCCACTGAGTCAATCCAGTCAGCTGGAAGTGCTTCTTGCCATGGAGACTCCGGATGGGGGTTTTGTGGGGCCAGGGGAACTGGCTCTCCAGCTGGAAGAGGCCAAGGGTTTACTAAAGGGAGCGCTGCGGGTGGTCAACATCCAGGATCAGAGCTGCTCAGGGGAGCTTGAGTGCGAAGACAGAGTCTGTGAGCTCACCCTCAGTCTCGATCCCATCGGCCTGGTCACCTACACCACCTCCAGAGTGAGCTTTGTGTCTCCACGCTTCAGCAACAAAGAGATGTGCACATGCCCGGGTTAGAGCTCTGCTGCAGTCTCCAATGATAAAACGGGCTAAACTAATTCAAATATTTATTCTAGGATGCATTTCATAGTATGCATTATTTATCCGGGTTGATTAAATTCAAACAGTGGCTTGAGTCACAGAATATCCATTTGCTTGCTTTCTTACGTTTGTGCCCATTGCAGGAGGAATGTGTCCATCTTCGCTAGAGCTTTGTGATGGCCAGACGTGTCCGTCAGACATGCAGTGTGTGCGCAGCAGCCCCACAGCGCCCTCTCTCTGTCAGTGTCTGCCTGACACGCTCGACAAATGCGCAGGTTAGACTCAAATATGTTTTCAGGCTGTTCATTTTTAAACTAAAATTTGGCTAAAGCAGCATTTCATATTTCAAAAAGGGGGTTAGCAACACTTTTAACATGTGGAATGTAACCCTGAGTTGTGAGCTGGTAAATATTTTTTGTCAAGTTTTTGTCACGTTTAGTTGCAGCATATAGGCTAAAGGAAGTAGTTAAAATATTTAATAGTGACGGCAAATGCATTAACAGCATTGGATTTAAAAAAAAAATGTTTTAAAGCTATGTATAAGAAATATTTCTCACTGACTTTTATTGTACATATATCTATTTGAAACTGTATTAATTTGGTTCATAACTTAGTTTTACCTAATAAATATTTTCTTAAATAATCAGGTGCATTTTATTTAAATATTAGATTTTAGTACTGCCCATACCAAATTTTAAATCATACCAAAAAGAAATGAAACTGCTTTCCTTTGTTACTGCATAATGTATTTGTATTCATTTGAAAGAGTATAGAGATTGATGTGTGCATACTATCATTATTTATATATATATATATATATATATATATATATATATATATACATGCAAAGTGACCCATTGGCTCTAACTGAAACATTCTTTAACTCGACGTTTTTAATACAAGGAGAAGACCTACCAAAATGTTTATTCTTTCAAAACTCTTTGTCATTGAAGCATGTTTTATTATATTGTGCTGGTTTTAACCCTGTGAGAAACATTTTTTATTCGCTTAACTTGTTTGAAGACATTTTTAACAAAGTTAAACCAAAATAAGTTTTTAGCAAAAATAAATTGTAAAGACCTGATATAGTTTTACCATACATTTTTCTCTCTATGAAAATAGTCACAGAAGCTGGCATGGCGTTAAAAACAAATAAACAAAAACTCTGGGGAAAGTGTTTAGCATGATATAATACAAGTGATAGGCTTCCATATACATTTTTATTTTGAGCCCCTTAATCAGTTCCAAGTTAGAAACTTTGTCATTACAACCACAAAAAAATCATTTCTGAATTTATTTTCCTTTAGCTTGATATAGCAGGCAAAACCTATATCAACATTAATTTCCTTTCAAATAACCTCTAATCTCTCTCTTGTGGAATATCCCATGTGTCAAACATATATTTACATTTTTAGTGTAAATTGTTGAGGTCAAAGACGTCTATATCTTTTGTGAAAATATTTATAAATATATATATTTTTTGTGTTGCTTTTACTTGGACTGATTGATTTCTATGCCTGTGCTGGTAGGCCAGACATCTTTGAGTTTTGCAGGGAACAGTTACATCAAATACAGAGTGACGGACAGTGAGAAATGCGGAGACATGAAGCTGGGCTTGAGGATCAGAACCCTGCAGAGCCAAGGAGTCATCATGTACACACGCGCTGACCCCTGCACACTTCTCAAGGTAAGATGTGAATACACACACAAACACACACTATATTTATCAATGCATTTCTTGTTGCTTAATCACATTTTCACCCCACATTTTACTGTAATGCAAAAACTCACTTTGCGTATCATAATGTAGCAATGTGGAACATACTTGGCAAAGGGAGCAATGAAAGACTCCTAATCATCTTCATAGGTGCAAAAACTTCATTTGGAATTGCCCGATTGTGTTTGCTCTAGTTGAGTGGTTGTGTGTCTGTGTTTGTTCAGATAGAGAAGGGGCGTCTGTGGTTTCAGATGGACTGTGACAACAGACTGGACATCTTGGGCATCTCCGGTCGTCCGATCAATGACGGGTCCTGGCACACCGTGACCCTGGAACTCACCAGTAACTACACTCTCCTTTCTCTGGACGATAGCTATGTGGAGCGCCGGCGTTCTGCACGGGCCCCTGTCCTCATCTGGCCCCTGGCTGGAGACGGAACGCTATTCTTCGGGGCTCAGGTGTTGAACAGACCAGTGGGCAGAGGTGGGCAGAGGCCACCACGGGCACAAGAAGGCTTCCAAGGGTGCCTCGGGTCCATCATGCTCAACGGGAATGAACTCCCTTTACAAAATAAGAGGAGCCGATACGCAGAGGTTGCCGGGCTGAGTGATGTGAAGCTGGGATGTGTTATATTTCCTGATCCGTGCTTTGGAGGGCCTTGCCAGAATGGAGCTTCTTGTGCAAAGCTGCCCTCTGGTGGTGAGAAATATAAAGTGCATATAACACTCAGAGTTGTTCAGATTAGCTTTGACTTCTTGGTTCTCATTGCGTTTGTCCTCAGATTTCTCCTGCAGCTGCCTGCCACAGTTCACGGGGTCTCGGTGTGAGGTGGAGGTGTCGTCCTGCGTGCCCTCACCTTGTCAGAACGGGGGTGATTGTAAGGCTGTGGGGAACACCTTCCTCTGTGGCTGCCTCAAAGGCTTCACAGGACTCGTGTAAGACATTTTATTTAACCATGTTCTATTTGTGATTTGTAACCATTTACCAATAATCTTGTGTACATTTCAGACCTTTTCAAATTGTCACACCATAGACAGTTAATACCAAATATGAGACTTAAAAGGGAAATTATAAAGTCATCAGTCCTCATATTTAAATGTTTTAAATATATTAATATAATAATACATATTATTTTAAGTAACCCAATAGATCATGTCAACCATTTTGCACTATATAATACATTGAACTATATATTTTTTAAGAGGTTATATATTGAGTGTCCAATACAATAAAACCACCTGTTGAGTGAGAAGTCTTTTAAATCTTTCTAAAATACTGAAATCTTCGTTTAATTTTAGGTTTAATCTTAAAAACATGATAGGTAAACATATATATATATATATATATATATATATATATATATATATATATATAACATCTTAATATGTTATTAATGTCTACCAATCATGTTTTAATCACCAAATAGTTTTCATGAGACCAATAAAATATGTATTAATAGATTTAAAACATATCTAAATATATATATATATATATAATTGATCAAATCTGAAAGTCTGTGGACTTTATTTTCCATGATTGGTAAACTTTAAAAGCTGTTTTATTTATTTTTAAAGTCTTTTGTCTTTTGAAAATCAAAAACATAATTACAATTTTGCTAATAATATTAGATTTTGGTTTGTTAAATTGCTTTTAGTTAGAATTCTTTGGACGTGATATTTATGTTTATCTCATTTAACAAAAGCGAAACAAAAGTGAAATTGTGTTTCTTCTGAAATGATGTTTGGCAAGACTGTTTTGCATTTGAGCAGAATCGTGTTGTAGAGAGTAGGTAACCAGCAGCTCATTTAATTACACTCTTCTGAAAGCCATTATCCTTAGTGTTCACCAGCTGTTTTCCATCCGAGACCTCGATTGTTTGAACTACTGGTTCAATAAATGCGTGACCCTGTAAAATGGGTATGTTGTTTACTTGTGTTAATTAGACCTTTATCACTAATTACTCAAATCATTTAATAAATAAAGAACAGAGTTTAGAGCAATCCACAATCATAGAAATCCCATTAAGGGTTCTCTCGTTTCTTTGTGCTATGATAATTATTATTATTTTTTCAATATGAGATGAATTGGAGTTATTTCTCCACTAGATGATGCTGTTGTTTATTTAAGCAAACCTAAAACCTACACCTGAACAAAACGGACTGAGAAAAATTGGATACTGTGACCTGTGTGTTTTTCCTTAAAAATTTAATTTTATATTGTGGAGAGAAAGTAATAAACCTAATTGCTTTATATAACTGCTATATAACTACTTCCTCTACATTTCCAGCTGTGTCATTGTTACGCAATACAAACAACCCTCTCATTATGTTCTCTTATGCTCACTTGAGAAATTAGTTTTCTAATTTAACTTAACTTTCTCACTCTTCGAGTACATGTAAAGAGGTCTCTGAACAACAGATCATCACATATTCGCTGTTTGCAGCACAGTTGGGAATTCGAGTTCTGCTAAATGTGAAAATGTATAAATCTTTAAAGACAGCAAAAAACGTATCGTTTCAAAGCAGCTTTACAGAAAATGCATGTGTCTATTACAATTTAGAGTGATCTGTAATCAGAGGTGACTGTCAAAACTAATGTCCATATGTCAGAAATGTACAGTTCTAAGACAATACAAATCATGCAGTTAGCTGACATCAGTTGTTAATTTTAGGTAGAAACAATGAGCACATCAAAGTAATTATTACAAGTTGTGAACAATGGTTACAATACAATAGAAATTGAGCATTGGTGCATGCAGATTCAGAGATTGCGTCATCTGATGAATAGCCTTCCTGATGATGTTTGGGGGTCAGAGTTTAGGAGCCAAATGTGAACACGCTCTCCCTCCTTTAGTGGACTTAGATATCCTAGGTAGCTTGTTTATTGAGGACGCAGGACAACCAATTAGTAATGCATTACTAGACAGTAATCTAGTCTAGAGGTCATGAATGCATGAACAGAAGAACAGAAGAAGATAGCATGTTCTGTAGCTTAGCGATGTTTCTGAGGTGGAAGAAGGCTGTTTTAATATATGTTTAATAATATATTAATTACATGTTTTGTAATATATCGAAAGACAAGTTGCTGTCTGATATAACACCCAGGTCTTAAACTGTAGAGGATGAAGTAACAGTACATCCTTCCAAATGCAAATTGTATTCTAAGAGATTCTTTGTAAAGATTTTTGGTCCAATAAGTAATGCCTCTGTCTTATCTGAATTTAGAGTATGTTATGATCTATTGCCGAACGCAGCACTAAGATCAAGTAAAACTAGTATTGAGATACAGCATTGGTTAGATGCTAGAAGTAAATCATTTGTAATTTTAATGAGCGCAGTTGCTGTGCTATGATGCTTTTTTCAATAAGGATGTATTAAAGTGATCCAAAAGTTAAAGAAATTTATATTACAAAAAAAATCTGTTTAAAATAAATGCTGTTCTTTTGAATAATCAAAAAATCCTGAGAAAAAATGTATCCCGATTTACAGAAAATTATTATAATTCAGGTTTCTTGAGAACCAAATATTAGGGATACGGATCATGTGACAATGAAGACGCGTAATGATGCTAAAAATTAAAAAAATCACTCTGAAAACTCTCACTGCATAAGTAAATCATGAGATCGTTTTCATTTTTGGATGGAGCATCCCTTTAATATATTGTATGCAATATATACTGCACAGTATACCGTAAATAGGCTGTTGGGAATTAAATACTAGCTTACTAACACAAACAAATCCTTCTGTCCACAGATGCGGCGAGGATGTGAACGAATGTGAGAGGGAGGAGTGTGAGAACAGAGGGGCTTGTGTGAACACATTTGGAGCTTTCTACTGTAACTGCACCGTGGGCTTCGAGGGTCAGTTCTGCGGGCAGCCGTCTCTGGACGGCCCAGACACTCAGGCTGAGGCGCTGTCATACGTCGGACCGGGAGAGATCATCGGCATCGGCGTGTTGCTTTTCGTGGTGCTAGTTCTGCTGACCCTCCTTGCCGCTTTCCGTAAAAAAGTTCTCCGGAAGGACTGGAGCCGAGGGGAGGCGGTGGGCATCTCCACAGAGACCAACTACATGCTGCAGAAGACGGGCATGGGATCCGAGGGCATTGAGTTCAAAGCCGTCCGGGTCAGTGGCGAGTGTCGTGCCAGCCTCTACCGAAACGACAGCGCAGGAGGGCCGCCCCAGGTCATGGTGCGCCCCACGGCCTACACGCTTCCCTGCTGCCAGGGAATCCCTCGAGGGGAAATGGAGAAGGCAGAAGGAGGGCTGGACACCCTCTCCTGTCCTCCCCAGATGAGCACCTTCCAGGCGGATCCGCCGCACATCCTCAGGATGCCACGGAGAGGTGTGGCCGTCTGCAGCGTGGCGCCCAATCTTCCCTCATCCATGTCCCCAAACCCATCTGAACGCAGTCCTATCCGCAAACCACCGTGGGAAGAGGACGACGAGGACGAAGATGAAGACAACATTATTGAGCATCGAGTCCAAGCTCTGGAGTGGGAAGACAGGGGTTATCAGGCAAACGGAGGGGAAGCGTACAGAACCGAGGGTAACAGTGTGGCGCACGCACACTCCACTCGTCTCAGATCAAACGGAGGTTGACAGAACTGCAGCCAGAGCGATTTCAGCGTGACTCCATAACTCCCCGTGGCCAATTAAATGCCAGCCTTTGTGTGGATGAGATTATACATATGCACCCTGGTCTCCATTCGCAAAATCCGTCGTACAATAATGTGTGATGGAGTGCAATTACTTTAGAGATAACATGTGGCTTTCACACAAAAGGAGATAGCGAAGCATTTAGTCTATCCGCATGATTCAAACAGAAACATCCACATGATAAATGCTATGCATAATGCTTTAATTACAATAAGATACAGTAGTGGCCAAAACTGATGGGGAGGGGATATTTGTTTTTAATGACCCAACTATTTCAATGAAATTATCAGAATATGGGGAAAATATTTCATGTTTTGCAACTATTTTAAATATGAAAGAACAAAACACTAAACTTGTTAAGGTGTTTATCTGGCAAAATTATTTGGCAAAGAAAGGCAAACTGCAGCTACAGGTTTTATTTTACTATGCGAAAAAAGCATAGAAAACAAAAAAGCTCACAGGAAGAAGCATTGAATGACTACAACATAATCAGTTATCAATATTTTCTTGGTTGTCCTGTGTTTGTTCATTTTTGTCCTTTTTTTTTTTTTTTGTCGGTGTGCCTGTGCCTGGCCAAGGATTATGTCCACAGTTTGGCAAATAATAAAATTGACCAAGCACAACTACGCAATATGCTTACAAAATCTTTGACAATTTTTTTATAATATGTGAATAAAGGGTTAATATGTTAATTTTTCAAGGCCTTACATAACTTTTGCCCACTTCTGTATAAAAAAAATAACTGTTTTTTAACCAAATCTCCTTTCTATGATTTCGTATTTAGTGAATTTTCAAATTGGCTCCATCTTGAAAATTGACCAGGGACTCATAAATTGTTTCAAAACAAACCAGTTTATAGTAATCAGAACCATCTGCCATTCTGTAGCAGCCAACAGGAGCCGTGCTGTAGAAATAGTCCAACAGGAGCCTTTTTTCCCTCATAAAATATTTAACAGTCTGGACATGTATGTAGGCAGCTAGTACATGTGTGAGGGCAATTATTACACTTCTGCTTGTGTAACCATTACATGCGTCCACAGATTTTCTCTGGGCATTGTGTCCTAAATCAAATTACCTTGGTCTTATTAGTGCTTTCTTCAAGCAGAAACTAATTTGTCACAAACTGTTTGCTAGCTTTAGCAGTGTGTCGTCTGGGATGAAAATATTATTCATTATTCAGGACGGATATTATTGCTCTTTCACTTTAGCAGATTTTAAAGATTTGCATGCCGTAGACTGAGAGCATTAAGCTTTCAATGCCATTTCATTAGTGCATATGTGCATGTCTGATTTTGGATATTAGATGTCTGTTTGGTGAATGCAAATGGGCCAGTAGTTTAGACTTGACCAGGCAATATTTTCACTGGCCCTACCACAAAAATATTTTAGCAGCATTTTTTTTTCTTTTCAAAGATCAAAGTGACAGTAAAGACATTTATGTTATGTGATGTTCAACTTTCTATTCATCAAATAATCCTGACAAAAAAAAACTTTAAATATAACTTAAAATAAAAATATTAAGCAGCTCAACTGTTTTCAACATTAATAATAATATGAAATATTTCTTGAGCACTAAATCAGCATATTAGAATGATTTCTGGAGGATCATGTGACACTGAAGACTGGAGTCATGTTGCTGAAAATTAAGCTTTGCCATCACAGGAATACATAACATTTTAAAATATATTACAACAAAAAAACTATTATTGTAATTATTAGTAATACTAATTCACAATATTACTTTAAAAAATCTTTTTGTATTTTTTTTTATATTTACATTTCTTTCCAAAAAAATAAAGATTTAAACAATTTTGTACAGCTATAATATTACTGTATGACAGCTATTAATTCATAAACACACTTTAGCTGGAAAATTATGACCAAGACATTGACAGCAACTCTCTCAAAGGCCTTTTGTTTATCCCTGTTGCATGTACTGTTACGTTATGACTATATTTGCATATATTGTGTGACTGTATAGCACAAATGCATGTATTTGCACGTGTATGGATCTGTATTAAGATCTGTTGTTGTACTCTTCTGCAGAAGCTGGAAATGCAGCAGAGGTCGTCGCCCGCTTCTCTGACAGCAGCACCAGCGAGGCACATTCCCTCAGGTCTTTCCAGTCCGATTCCTGCGATGACAATGGTGAGATACAAAGGCCCAAAGTTCTTAACATGCCCTCCAAACAACTTCCAAAAAAAAAAACTTCCACTGCTCAAAGAACTTTTGAAGTTTAGCTCGCCACTCTGGAAAAGTTCAGCAAATGTGTTAAAGGTGGACGGTTCCTTTAGGGTATTTTTTCTTATTAGGCTTTAACCATTCAGTTAGTACTGTAACCATCAAATTAGGCCCTAGAATATACTTTACGTTTCACAGTCCAACTCCCTCATGATCCTACAAAAATCCTTAGGGCAAGACTGAAGCTTCTGAATAAACCACAGAGCAATTTAGATAACATAATGAATGAACCCTTTGCGTTGATGTTTTCTCACTGTTTGTTACATAAGCTTTGTCTTTGTAATGTAATGTTGTCTTTGTAATGATTTGAGACAGACAAAGAAGCAGGCTGGGAAGCGGATCCACGTGCAGGTTTAGATTTATTGAAGTGCGAACACAAAGTAACAAAGTGAAAACAAATGAAACCACGGAACAGGAGGAAACACTAAACCAGAGAAAGTCTATTCAACGACTGACAGAGAACAAGTGAAACAAAGGGCTATATATACACAGGCAGACAAGCTTAACAAGATGACAAGGGGGCGTGGCTAATAAGAAACACCTGGGGAGACTAATCAACATTAAACCTACAAAGAACTTCAAGACAGGAAATAACATTTTATAACATAAAAACATGACGTGAAGAGACACTGGCGTAGGAAACCCATGACAGGAAGGTACAGAAAGCACAGGACTGCTGGCCATCAGAACTGGGCATGCTGGTGACTGGTGGTCCAACATTAAAGTCCTGGATCACACAAGACAGGGGAACACAGGTTGGAATCATAACAGTATTAGTCAGCTTTGATATGCTCAGTTCGGCCAAAAGGGAAGTTATGTAACCCATGTGATTTTATTTTTTCAGTGGAACAACAAAGAAGTTTAGCAGAATGTACAAGCTGCTCTCTTCAATGCAATGAAAGTCAAACTCCAATAGGAGAAAAACACACCACAAAAGACTCATAAAGCTACAGTCACACTAGACTTAGAGCACACAACATTTCTACGGAAGCTGCAACTTTTTTAAAAACAAAAATTCAACATATAACAAAAAAATAAATATAAAAAAAACGTAAAAACATAAAATCTACTCCGCTTTACTGCAAAAAGTTTTTATTCTTTTAATTAAGGCATGCTGTGACTTAGAGTTTACCAAACTCAAACTTTGGAACCCAGCGAAATCCGAAACTTCTTTGCATAAGTTTGCATTTCCGGTGTCCCGCATTCGCATGCATTTGAATCCAAGTGGAACGAAAAGTGTAGTTTGACTGATTAGTCAGTAAATCTCAAGCAATATATTACAAGTCTTCTAAAGCTGTACGATAGCTTTTAGTGAGGGACAGACTGATAGTTAAGTCAACTTTGGGTCACATCTATGTACCTAAATGACCTGATTAAAAACACACAAATGCAACATTACCACATTAACCTATACATACACTCTCACCCAACCCTCCGTAATATTATAACCTAATATTAGGCAAAGGTAACAGATTATTCCATTCGTCTAATTAAGATGACTTGCATTGTCTGATCTTTCCAAAAGGAAATCATGCGGATTAGTGATAACCCTACCCTGCTTTAACAAAGTGACAGCCTGAATAGGTCAGAGCAGTAATTACTATCCATCTGCCTTTGATATGCTCTCCAAACGCGATAGCTATTATGACTCAGTAGTGTATTATCAGTTCTGCTGTACAAAATAGATGTCAGACTGACACATCAGAGGTCCACTTGCTTTTGTTTAGCCGATTTCATGAAGCTGGAGGATTACAAACAAGACAAAGTGATTTATATAAATGCTAAGGTTTTCATTGAATGTTTGATGTTGGTTTGACGTGCTTGATCATTTATTCAATTGTTGCCTGACATTTTACACTTTTTTTTTTTATGTCCTAGCTTCCATAGTGACAGTGATACGACTGGTAAATAATGCAGTGGACACCATTGAAAATGAAGGTATGACTCAATTTTCATGTATGAAACCGCCCATAACTTAAACCCTTATGGTCCCGATATACTTCATGCAAAATCGAAAAACGAACTGATTTCTATCAAAATCGGGCCAAAACTAAGTTTGAAACTTTTCCGGAAAAATTCTCCCTGGCTGGTAAACACCTTTGTACCATCATGTACAGGCTCAAAATGAACAAAACTTGTTTCTCGGATCTTCGGCCTGACGAATTCTGTTATTATTCTTTATTTTTGAAAAACCTACTTTTGTGAACTAGTAGGTTTTTCACCCGATTGGAACCAAACCAGTGAAGAAAGATTATCTGGAGTCTGATTGTCAAAAATGGTAAAAAAAAAAAAAAAAAAAAAAATAATAATAGTAGTTTGTGACAGGACGAAATTTTCGAAGTGGGCTTTTATTAAAACTTGTTTTTTCCCCAAAGGATTTAAAAAATTATTATTTATTTTTCTGTTTAAATATTATTTAATTCATTGTTGATATACAATTTTAAACTAATTATTTATATATCAAATAAAAAATTTGATTAAGAATTATTGTTTGGTCTGTTTAAGTGTGATTTCATTTTTAGTAAAAAATATTTAGTAATAATTTAAAATATAAGATCATGTATAATGAATATAGTAACATCATCATTACAAAATAAATCCAACAAGTGATCAAGGACCTTGATTTTCTTGTTTATTAAATGGCTACCAGGCACATAAAACATTTTCACCTCAAATCAATATTTCATGCCCATTTATTTATTTATTTATTTATTATATGAGAAGAATGAGGGCACAGAGCTATAGGAGACATCCAGCGCTGCTAGGAAATCGGTTGCCTGGATACAGCGGTCAATCACACAGTTTAGCATCATTATAGAAAAAAAACTGACCACAGAATGCTGCAAATGAGAGAAAGTATTGAGCTGTAGAGTCACTTAGTAATATTTTATGTTATCCTGTTTAAATATTATAGGGATCAGAAACCATGCTGAATGAAAAGGTAAAGGTAAAATCCCAGAGCGAACTGTCCAAGCATACGGGAGTTCAGTCCACACCGGAGAAAGTGGGATTAAATCCGTTAATTAAACTGGACAACTCTATACTTGTATAAAACCAGGGGTTAGACTCGCTCTCTTATCACTCACAAAATCCAGTTGCATTGAAAACCTGAACTATTGAACTACCCTTCAGTTACTGAAGAACAGTATCCCTATCCTCTGTGGCAGTGACCTGGTTTTGAAGCTCACCAGAACCAGTCACTAATTAAACCTGCCCTAGACCAAAGCTGTTTCCAATCAGTGCAAAAACAGGCTGTCTGCTTGAAAGTCTCACACACTATGGTAATTCATGCTGTCTGAGGAGTTCGCAGCTCCACCTTTCTTCTCAGAGGTCTGGATGAAAGAGGACTGTTTTTGTTGGTTATGCTAAACAGCACAGTGAGATTTACCCAAGTAGGGCATGCTCCTGGTTTAACGACTTTTGTGGGACTTGAACCAGCATTCTTTTACTTTGAAAGTGTAAACTTGTTGTTGTTACCTTGAGAAAATTTTTCTATTGTTAAATTACATTGGTGTAACCTAATGTAATCAGATTGATTTTTATTATTAGTATATGATTAATTATATTAATTCATATAAATTCCATGTATATTTATATATTTTGTACAATTTAATTTATATTTTACAAATGTTATTTTTTTTTAATATTGTTGTAATATTAAAGTCCCATTGTAGTCAATAATTGTATCCCTTAAAACTCATCTTTGAACACCAAAATTACATATTTAAATCTTTTGTCCTTGAAAAAAAATCTGCATGCCTTAAAAGTATACACTGTTCTATGAATATACAAATTAGCCCCGCCTCCACTCACTCACACCAGCTCAGAGATCCACTCTGTGACGATCATATGTTAACGTGATTGGTTACAAGGTTGTTTGTGACATCAGAAACACCAGCGATTTCAAACCGCATTTTTGAGACCGTCTTTGGTTCTCTGCAGTTTTAAAGAGAAAATTCTCAGCAATGGTGTTGACTTATGCTTTAAGACAAACCGTGTGAAAAGTCATATTAAAAACATTACATAGACAAATAAACAACATTTAACTTGATTTTCACCACAGGGGGACTTAATATATTTACTTTATTTACTAATATATTTTTTAATGTTAATTAAACATCAATTAGCTGTTACTGTTTTTGACTTGAATTAAAACTTGTAATTGAAAGAAGTACTCCTAAGCTTAACTCTTATATGTACAAATTAAGAAGGAAATGATTGAGTAATGATACAGTATTTACTAGTTATAAGGGGTGTAACGGTACACAGAAGTCACGATTCAGTTCTTGGGGTCACGGTTCAATATGAGTTGGGTACAACAGAAAAAAGCAACAAATCCCCAATTCTAGGTTTCTTTTCATTTATTTTGAACAGACAGTAACTTGCAAATTAGTTGGTACAGTACAGCGTTCTTTAGTTTATTAAGGCCAAAGCCAGGACACACATATTTCATCACTGAACTGTAGTGAGACTTCCACAACACAAATCGCCACAATGCCAAATGATTTTGTCTCATAACAGCAGAAACAACTTAAATTGACAGTTCGGAACAGATACATGTACCGTTACACCCCTAGTTATCTATTGCTAACATCTGATTGGTTTATACAGATGTTGTTCCAGGCCAGCTAGAATGTTGATTTGGTCACATTAAAGTAGGTAACGTGTGTTTTCCTCTTCTCCTAACAGTTGCAGGTCTGGGTGATGTGCAGCCCCACAGTACCACCTGTGAGTCCACTTTATGTTTGCTTTTATTGTTTCATTTTACTGTACTAATATCTGTCCCTTTGTTTCACATGGTCAGGCATATTTAGAAACATTCACATGCACCTCATATTAAAACATTCCATCCTCAAATATTTCATCAAGCATAAACAAGTCGATTGTTCTGACTGTTTTTTTATTTTATTTTATTTGCCTTTTTGTTGTTTATTTGTTTTCATCTCATAACTCATCAAAACACATTTATGTCTTTTCACAGCAAGCCCACACCTCCACTATGAGGATGAGATATGCCTGGAATTCGTCAAAGAGTATTTTATGAATTGTAAGAGCTCACATCTGCGGTTACTGTAATAAACAAGATTAGCTCTTATCTAAAATGCATCTTGTGTATATAAATATAATCAAGGTCCCATGACATGAACTCCATGAACTTATGTTATGACATGAGCATTTTTCCATCAAAAAATTTAGGAAATCAAAGGGGAAAACTAATCACAGAATTTTCTGATTATTTTTTATACATACTGTGTGTGTGTGTGTGTATATGTATGTGTATATATACTGTATACAGGTCCTTCTCAAAAAATTAGCATATTGTGATAAAGTTCATTATTTTCCTTAATGTAATGATAAAAATGTAACTTTCATATACTTTAGATTCATTGCACACCAACTGAAATATTTCAGGTGTTTTATTGTTTTAATACTGATGATTTTGGCATACACCTCATGAAAACCCAAAATTCCTGTCTCAAAAAATTAGCATATTTCATCTGACCAATAAAAGAAGTGTTTTTAATACAAAAAAAAAAAAGTCAACCTTCTAATTATGTTCAGTTATGCACTCAATACTTGGTCGGGAATCCTTTTGCAGAAATGACTGCTTCAATGCGGCGTGGCATGGAGGCAATCAGCCTGTGGCACTGCTGAGGTGTTATGGAGGCCCAGGATGCTTCGATAGTGGCCTTAAGCTCATCCAGAGTGTTGGGTCTTGCGTCTCTCAACTTTCTCTTCACAATATCCCACAGATTCTCTATGGGGTTCAGGTCAGGAGAGTTGGCAGGCCAATTGAGCACAGTAATACCATGGTCAGTAAACCATTTACCAGTGGTTTTGGCACTGTGAGCAGGTGCCAGGTCGTGCTGAAAAATGAAATCTTCATCTCCATAAAGCTTTTCAGCAGGTGGAAGCATGAAGTGCTCCAAAATCTCCTGATAGCTAGCTGCATTGACCCTGCCCTTGATAAAACACAGTGGACCAACACCAGCAGCTGACATGGCACCCCAGACCATCACTGACTGTGGGTACTTGACACTGGCCTTCAGGCATTTTGGCATTTCCTTCTCCCCAGTCTTCCTCCAGACTCTGGCACCTTGATTTCCGAATGACATGCAACCACTGAGCAACAGTCCAGTGCTGCTTCTCTGTAGCCCAGGTCAGGCGCTTCTGCCGCTGTTTCTGGTTAAAAAGTGGCTTGACCTGGGGAATGCGGCACCTGTAGCCCATTTCCTGCACACGCCTGTGCACGGTGGCTCTGGATGTTTCTACTCCAGACTCAGTCCACTGCTTCCGCAGGTCCCCCAAGGTGTGGAATCGGTCCTTCTCCACACTCTTCCTCAGGGTCCGGTCACCTCTTCTCGTTGTGCAGCGTTTTTTGCCACACTTTTTCCTTCCAACAGACTTCCCACTGAGGTGCCTTGATACAGCACTCTGGGAACAGCCTATTTGTTCAGAAATGTCTTTCTGTGTCTTACCCTCTTGCTTGAGGGTGTCAATGATGGCCTTCTGGACAGCAGTCAGGTCGGCAGTCTTACCCATGATTGCGGTTTTGAGTAATGAAACAGGCTGGGAGTTTTCAAAAGCCTCAGGAATCTTTTGCAGGTGTTTAGAGTTAATTAGTTGATTCAGATGATAAGGTTAATAGCTCGTTTAGAGAACCTTTTCATGATATGCTAATTTTTTGAGACAGGAATATTGGGTCTTCATGAGCTGTATGACAAAATCATCAGTATTAAAACAATAAAAGACCTGAAATATTTCAGTTGGTGTGCAATGAATCTAAAATATATGAAAGTTTAATTTTTATCATTACATTATGGAAAATAATGAACTTTATCACAATATGCAAATTTTTTGAGAAGGACCTGTATATAGCCTTTATTCTATCATATACTGTTATATAATAATTACAATTTTAAGTAACTGTTTTCAATTTTAAAATGTTTTAAAATGTTATTTATTCCTGTGGTGGCAAAGCTACATTTTACTCCAGTCTAACCCCAAACTTTTGAACAGTAGTGTAGATTATTATTATTTTTAATAGTATCTGTAGTAATAATAATAATTATTGTTGTTTTTTGCTATTATTTATAATTAATATTATTATTCATATTGTAAGACTTGTGTAAACAATCCAAAATATGCAACATTCATAAAGTTATGTCTAATGAAATTTGCATAAGTCCTCTGCACTTTTTGATACTCTGCATGTGTTTTCCAGCCTACCAATGGCAAGCGACAGAGTGGCTCGACACGTGTCTCCCAGGCTTGGAATCACCGCCTAGAGACCAGACCCCTACACCACCACCCCCACCCCTTCCCGCTCCCCCACCTCCCCTGACCCTGGCACGGTTATATGGGACCCCTACCCGCCTGGGCGGTAGCGTTCGGTTGGACGGCAGCACCCTATCGCTGCAAACTGGCTACCCGTTACGACGATACCAGGGCCAGAGAGATTTCCGCTCGTCTCTAACCCTGGATGACAACAGCTCGCCTGTTTATGAAGAATACCGCGGCCCGGATCACTACGACATCGCCTCTACTGTTCACCCGCTGGCTTTTAGCGAGGGCCGATCCACACCTGACCACCATCACTCCAGCCAATACCTGCTCTCTTTCCCTCCTCTACTAGCCTGGGAGGAACGTCCGCATGTCTGGGAGGACACACACCCCTTCGGAAGCCAGCAGGAGGTCGACAGACCGGGCAGAATTTCACTCCGGGCTCAACGTTTGCGTAGTCAGAGCCCAAAGACATCTTTGTCCAACATGAGAGAGTATTACTGACCATTGACAAACAAGTCCTTAATTATTCTGGATGCTTGTGTTCATGCAACTGAGGACTCTTCCTGAAGATGTGTGCTTTTCTCTTCGGAATCGGAACATTTGGACTCTCGCAGCCTCAATCATACTGTACACTAGTGACCATTCTTCATGTACCTTATGGTTACATTGGTTAGTTCACCAAAAAATTAGAATTCCGTCATCATTTACTCGCCCTCACTTTCTTCTGAGGAACATGACAAAGAAAAATGTGTCCATACATTGTATTTGGATCTTCTTTTGGATCTTTGTTTCACATAAATGAAGAGCTGTTTATGTATTCATGTGCTCTCTTTATGTCTTGACAGTAATGCATATATACAACTACATATTAATCACTCATCACACATCTGGCGTTTCATGGTGTTTTGTTGTTTATGCTGCTGTTTTTGTGATTTTTATTTAGTTTAGGATCACAAAACTGTCATGCTGGTATGGTTAACATCTGTGTTTATTGATTAATGCGTATAGTATGTTAAAGACTTATGAAGCATACAAACTTTATGAACAAGAAAAGGTTGTATTTATAAAGCGACTTTCTCATCAAGGTGGCTTTAATTTACTTATTTTTTTATTGTTTCGTCTACCTGGCTACAAATGGGAATGTATGTTTTTTTTTCACCTGATACCTCGTTGTATCTCTCTCTCCCAGTAGCAACTGCCAATATAATATATGCAGTATAAAAATCAGACTGGGAATCTAGGCACAAGATTTTTCAGAGCAGAGTTTTCTTGGTCCATGACAAAAAATTATTGTTTGGTTTGTCCTTGAAAATGTCTTTATTTTTAATACCTCATTTTAGTGATTACAAATAGACTTATGGACTTATTATTATTAGTATAATTATTGTTGTTTTATAGCTTTGTAGTGTCCAGGGTCATTTCACAAAGCATGATGTTTATAATGTTTTATTTTAACTATTCTATTTATTTTATTTGTTTTATATTAAGTTTGTTTCTGTAAACAAGATACTTAAACCAGAGAATATTTTATTACACCAATAAAACAGATTATTGTAAATGTTTTCAGGATGGCCCTGTGGGTCAGAGGGTTCTGATGGTCTGTATTGTTCATACATGTTGATGTTGTCTATTTAATGTGAAGAACTCATGTTGTATGTATGAATAAAATCCTATACATTGTCCAGTGTAAAATAAAATAAAAGAACAACTACCATATGCATCATCTATAGATTGATTTATCAAAGATTGCTCGAAATGTCGCAATATTAAATTAATTTCAGCACAAATGCATCATAGAATCTTTTCATAGAAATACAAATAAATCGTGTTTATGTAATTTCCTCTAAGAGAGAAGCATCTGTTCCCTGAAAAACGTTGAACTCCCATTTCCTTTATGCAAATCTATGTGATTTACAAATGATGACAATATTTACTCCTACTAAAATCTTCCTGATTGACATTTCAGTTTAGACTGAAGTTATCATCATATGCACACATAATGAACTCAAACAAACCTTCGCACAAGCCAATCTTTCCTGTGCTCGACAGAAAGCCACAGCAGTACAGTTGCAGACAACAGCTTTATACAAAATTTGCCTTTTTTGTAGTCACATCAACAAGTGCACAAAAGGACATTGTTGAAGGACATTGTTGAAAAAACATAAATTGAGTGCAAACAATTTAAAACACTGTAGAATTTCAAAGTGCATTATTTCTCAACTATACAGAAGACAAGACAATCCAATTGCATGATCCAAAGCTTGTTTATGGGCAAGGTTCCAGGAATCCAGCTTATATGATCGAAACATAATGACACTTTTATCTCCTTTTCTCTGTTGTAGGCATGACCATTTTGTTCTTTCAGATTTGAAAGTGTGTGCTTCAAATGTGAAGTAAAAATGACAGAGTATTGTACTTGGATGGAATCGCCAAGATGCGCATAGAAAATGTGCATTAAAAAACGCATGCACTTAATTTAAGCAGATCGTTTTTTTTTTACAAATAAGAAGACATGCACATAAACTCTAATGAAAACACATTTACAGAATAAATTCCTCAATGTGCAACAAAAGAAAAGTCATGTGACTGCTATGACGGATCATGTGATCAGAAAAATATTTGGATGGACGACGAGGTCCAAATATTCTCAAACATTATTTTGAAAAAGAAGTGACTACCTTGACAATTCTTGATGGAAAACATCAAAGAAACATGCAGATTTTCCAAATAGTACAACGATAACCTAAGATAACATAACGGCATTTATTGTCTCCTCTTTATAAAAATCATTTAAAAAAAAAAAGCTATTGACAGTGCTTTGATTTTACAGCGGCTCACATTTTTTCTAAAAGTTTTCCAAATTCATGCAAAATTGTCACCTCATAACATAATTACGATTTCTCATGAGATCAGGTTGGATACTTCTGTTTGTAAAAAAGAGTAAAATGAAAAAAGCACCACATAACATATAACCACATAGCACAATAACGTCCCAAAATTGCTTTATTAAAATGTGAAGTTCATTTGCACCTCTTTACAATATCACCATTTTCCATTGTCTCTTGTGTGAGTGAAGCAATTTCACTGATTTTCAAAAGGATGCCAATGACATTCCACCACAGAAGACTGATGGGTAATTAAGCCCAAACAAAACACAAGTAGATCTGCAAGGTCAAACCGCCAAAATCTCACAGTCGACTTCCACTGAATCAAACGTGTTAGGCTGAATGCAAGGAGGATCATTTAAGTAGAAATGAAACTAGTCGTTATCCCTCTGAATTAGGCTAATACTGGTGTTTATATCTAAAATTATACTGAACCATGGGGAATCCACACTCCGTGAGCACCATTTCCTTTGACTTTTAAAACAAGTTAGAGCCAGCCGCTCAACTGACAGAAAGACGGCTGGTTATATAAGGGGTGGGGGTGTGGGGGTGGGGGGGGGGGGGGTGATGCTGGATTATCGTTCCCCTGTTTCTGCTCGGAGACATGAGAGACTTAGGGGTGATTATACCCACACAGTCTACTGAATAATATCCAGATTAGACACACTAACCAGGAACCAGGCCTCATCTCCACACAAAACATCTGCCTTTGCCTCCTGACAGACACACACACTCGCGCTCTGGCACTGTGGATGTTAAACACACCACTTTGGAACAGATGCCAGTATACGTCACAAGCTTATAACACCACGCGCCAGAAAAAAAGACATACAGACAACAGAGCCATGTTTACAGAGCTCACAGTTGTGCCAAATTCCCTCTTTTTGTCTTTTGCGGATGCATGTAGAGATTTCTCTGACAGTTTAAGTAGGGAAATTGTCAGTCTGTGGATAATTGGGAAAAGTGTCCTCTACCCTACATTCCAGACATCAACGACAAAACTTAAGACACTAAAAACCCCCCTGTAGTCAATAATTTCATCTCTTAAAAACTTATCTTTGATCACCAAAATGACATATTGACTTTTTTTTCTGTGAAAAAAAATCTTTATGCCTTAAAAATAGCATGAATGTACTAGCTCTACACCCTTGCTTCATTTAGTATAGCCTACGCGTATATGCAAATTAGTCCCGTCTCCCCTCAATCACTTGAGCTCAGACTAATCCACTTGGTCAGCTTTACTGTAGTAAACGCTGCACAATGGCAAGAGGAAATACTGGTTTAATTAAGCCATATGTTTGAACCAAAAACTGATTCAGGAGAAGTGGAAGAGTGATACAACTCCGAACACATAACGGTAATTGATATGATTAGCCTTTTGCTTGACTAGTTATCAAACAGCTAATAATGTGTGGCTAATGTTACACAAACATGTTCCCGTTCACCATCTCAGAGTCAGGCAGCTGCCTTCTAAAAATCAGCATCCTTAGAAACGCTAAAGGCATATAGTTCATCATAACATCGTAATATACATCATATACATAATTAAAACTATATTGCTAAATGTACACAATTTTATATATATTTTATATTATATCAACAGAAAAATATAGCCTATGGGATAACCTGCTACTCTCGAGACTCCCCTGCTTCGCATCAGTTAATGATATGCTAAAGCCCGCCCCCCTCGTGACGTGATTGGTTACAAGGTAGTTTGTGACGTAAGAAACACTGACGATTCCAAACTGCGTCTTTGGTTCAATGCAGTTTTATGGAAAAAATACTCAGCAATGATGTTGACTTGTGAATTTGCACATGGTTTGTCTTAATGCATATTAAAAACACCACAAAGACATATAAAAAACATTAACATTTTTAAGAGAGGCTGAGAGTAGAAACGAAAGACTTGGGAGTGAACTAAAACGTTTCTCATTGTACTTTATCTTTGGCTGCATTACAATGATTTCCTAATTCTGAGTATGAATAAGCTTATTGTGTATGGGGAAGGCATTGACTATTGAAAATATAACATTTAACTCTGCTCAAATTAACGAAATTACTTGAATATGGATTTATTCATGTTGTTGGACAAGATTTAAAAATAAAAATCCCTAAAATGAACCGATCAAACTCGGACAATTGGTCTCATTCACTAAGCGTGCGTATGCACAAATTTGTGCGTGTTTATTGTGTTTGAAGTTTTGAGAGAGGCACACTTGTCTATTTTTGCTCATCCACAAAATAGCTTCAAACAAAGCCACACTAAAAAAAAACTAAAAAAAACTGTTGCATCTCCGAGCAACACACAGTGGTGTTCCTGAAAAAATCGATGTTTTGAACTCAATGATTTAATGACTCCCTCATATAGACAATCAGTTGTTTAGTTCCTGCAAGAATCAGTGTTTAAATGAATTGGCTGCATTAATGATTCAATGACTTGCTAAAAACAGCCAAATGTCGTACATACTGTAAAAAACCTAATATAATGCTGATAACGCATTGTTACATATATTTGTTTCAAAGTAGAATCAGATCACAGAGAAAAGAGTAAGTGCACCTTGCAAAAAATAAAGAGTTCACTGGATTAAGGCACGCTTGAGGCTAGTTTAGAGTTTATTGTTTTGTAGTTCTTTGTTTTGCACTGTCTGTTGAAACCAAACTTGTCTGATAGATTTTTAGCTTGGAGCCATGTTCCAGCTTGTAAATAACTTCAGCTATCCAAACCGATCCTCTTTGAATCAATGAAATACTGCTCTAAATGAGACTCCATTGAGTCTTTAAATCACCAAAGCAAAGTAATAACCCAATCCAAGCCATCATATTTGCATGAGACTACAGATTGTTTAATGCTTATTTTATTACTAACGAACAGCCAGCGGTGTTGCACACAAGTTGGCAAAATGTGTCTAAGAAAGCACAGTGCTGTTGTATTTACACATTGTTTGTTCAGGTAAAATTTGATTTGTCAGAACACCAGTTTTGACAAAAAAGTCTGGAAATTGTGGATCAAATCTGAATAGCAACTCATTTAGTTTCACAAAGCAGTTTTTCACGACTGAGTTTGGGTTCCAGATTCATACTGCAAAACATAACTACAATGATTCAGATTTCAGATTTAACTGCTAAATCTGATACTCTAATAAGCATAAAATACAGTGATGCACATACATTTAATGAATGAGTTTATGTCTTTATTAATTCACTTATGGGTATTCAAAATCAAAGCTTAATCAATCATAAAATGTATCTTGCTTTGTTCACCTTTTTTCTAACTAAGCTTGTCGTGGTGCATCGTGGGATTGCTTTCTCAGTTAGAATACTGTAATACATTTCAAAACAGCCTTAGCATGTGGAAACGTCTTCAAATGATGTGGTATGTGGTTCATAGGGTTTGGAACAGACTTTTTGATTTTATTTTGATTAGTGTAAATGGGATCACAGCCCATGTTCTCTGTTCTTGAGTTTAAGTCTTCTACAGAGAGCAGTCTCTCTCATTAAACTGATCTCCTGCAGTGCTGGATATCCATGTGCCAGTGTGATTTAGCTTGAGTTGAATCATCCCTATTATCCAGTGCATTTCCTCAGTATCTGGGAGTTGCGCTTATAAACAATTGATGATTATACTGGGAAAAATGTAGAGCAGCCGAGCCTTGGGGTTTATGGGATAAAATTCTTAATTAATACATTACAATGTGGACAAAAAGACTCCAACAGATGCTTGTGGTGAGATTAAGAGGCATGGCACTGTTGTAGAACACAGGAAAAATAATCGCTTCAAATGTTATGCCTGCTATATTTCATATGTAAGAGCTGCCTTATGTTCTCCATTTTAACAGCTTCTCAAGACTGAAATATAGAGCAGAGTACAGCCATATCTTCTCCATACAGTTTTCCCACATTTTCTTTGAATATACCACTTGCCAAACTGTCTCCATTCAGATGCTTTATGCTATTTTGTAGTGGGAATGAAGGAAAATATCCTGTGGGACAGACCCACAGTGGCGGTAGCAAAGTTGATGGGAAGAGTGTACCAGATATTCAATGTGTTCCAATGGCATTATTTTGTTTTTTGGCCAGCTTCAACCCGATCTCATCAGAAAATGTAACTATTGTACGAGTTGGCTATTTCGTATGAATTTGTACGATTTAATTTGTTGGGAAATGTAAGATTTTAAGAAAACAGAGGTCCACCCTGAACCTCACCCCCAAACACTTATTAAAGTGACCATAGGCGGGTAGAATCACATAACCTTTGCAGGAGGAGTCAGAATTGAGCTGGTGGGAGGATTAAAATGTAAAGATTTTATGATTCATGATATGACTTTATGGTACTGTTCATCGTTAGCAGTCATGTCAAGTATTTGTCATCTGCTCCTCAGTTGACTTCTTCACTTAATGGTAAAAATCTGTCTTCACTGGCCAGTGAAATCTGAATAAAAAAAGCCTCTGGTGTTTGGATTTAAAAAATCATATTATATTGCTATAAATCATTACTCAACTGAACATGCCTGGAGCAATCAGTGCATTTGTGTGTGAGTTTTAAAAATGTCATTATATATTTAAAAAGAAACATTGATTAGTTGTACTTTTTTTCCTTGCTTAACATTTTACATTAAATCTCTTTCTTAAATAATTTTAATCAATAAGCAACTTTTTTTTTCTATCTCCCAGTAGCAATTATTTTGTCATTTTAACCACCTAATGATGACACTGAGAGACAATGCACCCGGTGCTGCTGTTGCTACCCGTATGTATGGACTACAGGTAACATTTCTGCTTACCTAATCATAACTGTTACTTATTTTCAGTGCTATTCATTTTAAACTGTGCTGTTAAAGGTAACATTTTAGCAGACACTATTCTTCAACACTGTTCAACAACTGTTCAATTGTTCATGACATTTTTTATTCAGTTCACACTAAATGCGTCTCTATAGTACGCATTGTGTTTATCGTGCAATTTATATGTGAAAATGAATTGTAACGTGCATATGATACGCATAGGTAGATTTAGTCGATCGTATTATACGTTTGGTTAGGATTAGTGGTGTGGGGTGCGTGTGTATTACATGCAAGTGCATATCATATACACGTAAAAACTCATTTTCGCGTATAAATTGCACGATAAACACAATGCGTGCTAGAGACGCATTTTCATGAGGTCAGGCTGGATTAACTAAATTTATTTATTATATAGCATGCAGAATTCTTTAAAAAAAGGTGTGGTTTATTGTGCACTTTTTCATATAGGCCTACCCTATGAATAAATGCATTTGAACCATTTACTTTACACTTTCACGCAATATCAATATACCCATTTAGGGGTCTTTGAAATAACATTAATTCAAAAAGGAAGCTTGTTTCCACCACTCTCACAATTCTAACTTTTTTTATTTATAGGCTAGCTTCTGAAAAAAAAAATCTGAATTGCGGAAAAAAAAGACAGATTTGTGAGAAAAAAGTCGCAATAAACTTTTTTGTTTTGTTATTCATTGGCGGAAACAAGCTTCTATAGTAGTAGGCTATGTGTATGACCTCCTAGTTGTCTTTTTCTTTTTTGACGTCCTTTGGGAGATTAAAAACCTAATTCGCACTCTGACCTACGCTGTAAAAAGTGAACATGTGCATTTGTTGCTCTAAGGATGTATTTCTCAAAAGCATCGTGAGGTAGAGACCATTGGTGGCAAAGGCTCTATGATCTACTTAGGCTTACGCTGCTACAGCCCGGGGCAGTGGATCTAGTTATCAGCATGCTTTGTAAGGAACTGCATTAGGAGAGTAATTTTAGGTATTAAGTGTTATATTATGTGTTTCAGTAAAGGGAAAGATGTTGGTAGTTTATGTTTAATGTTCATTTATGTTTAGAGTTGTTTCTGTTACTAATATTTGTGGTTACCATTGTGCTGAAGAGTGGTCACTCAAAGCTTTATGTTAATATCAAGACTGACAGCTAACTTTACTTAGAAGTTCATTATAAACTGTATGTGTAACGATGAACAGCACTGTTAATTTAACTAAACAAATTAATTTGGACGATAAGCCAAATTAAGCGGTATGTAATCATGTCTTATTAAATTAAATAGGGTAATTAATTATTTTTTGAATATTCAACATGGAAAAGGACTTTCATCGTATTAAACAAAAAAGATTATATTAAACTAATTATCTTTTATATTAGAATAACTAGAATAACTAGATTATATCAAAAGTATTTTTACAGGAGAAATCAGGTTATATCTACTGACAGTTATGCGTAAAACCTTGTTTTTCAGGTTGGTTGAGTTAAGTTATAATCAGTAATCTTAAATCATCTATTTAATTTCAACAAAACCAATTTTTCAGGTTGAACTCAGCTATAATCAGTAATCTCAAATTATATCTTTAACTTCAACAAACCCAGTCATTGTAGATATTACCATGTTAAGTAAAACTTCTAATGAACTGACAAAAAAAATCAGTGTAGTACCATGTGTAAGACCTCAGGTGTCTTTTTTGGCATCCTTTTGGTGGTTAAAAACTCGAACTCTGACCTAGGTTGCCTATATTTTTATGCATGTCCATTTAAGGTGCTTTTTATAGTTGTAAACAATGTAAAAAAAAGTATTGAAATTGTTACCTCAATGACCCAATTTCGTCCTTAAAATTACTTGTTGTTGTAACTTAATGTAAACAGTTTGATTCCGTCATGTTTTTGACGAATAAACCCAAAATACATGTCATCACAAGAAGTACATTTTGGACACATAACCACCACAGCCAGCCTTGTTGCCTGAGACCATAAGTCCTTATATATTTTGGAGGCGAGCGGTTCTGGAGCACATGAGTTGTTATGACAACTCCCGCGCAAATAAGAGATGCGCTGCGCGTGGTTTGCCTCAGTTCTGAGCGCGAGCCAATCATCTAGCCAGCTTCTCCTCTGATCACGAGCTGGATTTACAATTCCGAGCAGCAGCTTTAAAAAATAACTCGGAGCGAACGAAACTGTCGCCATGGGGCAACACGGCGCCAAGACTGTCGTATTCCTTAGTAGTTTTAAGGTGAGGAGGAAGCAAGGTGAACATTCGCGCTACACAAAAAACTGAACTACAATACAGAAATGAGATTGAGGTGGTGAGAAGATGTTGAAACGGACTCTATCTCGTATTTCTGGAGAGAGGAATGAGGGACGCGCGGATCAACCACAGGCGACACAGATTCATGGCGCAACTCTTCCCAACTTCTGTTGAAAGGCAGCTGGAATGACTCGCGTTTTACAAGTATGGGAAATACTTCCAATACAAAGAAAAGATTTAATATATTCAAATATAGGCTATATCCTTTTACTTTAATAGGCTCGGAGCGTTCTGAAGTTTTTCTATTTACTTCCTCAGGTTTCGTGAATAACTTTACTAACCAAACCTCGGAGAACAAGTTGTTCCGGGATGCCAGAAAATATCGCCGTTCTGACGAACAGCACAGAATTGGGGCACGTCGGTCGCGCGTTGGGTTCGAGCGCGCGTCCCGCCTGGGCAATAGCGGTGCTGGCCAGCGTGCTGATCTTCACCACTGCGGTGGATGTTTTGGGTAACCTGTTAGTCATCATTTCGGTGTTCAGGAATCGGAAACTGAGAAATGCTGGTGAGCTTTCATTTATCTTTATGGGATAAAAAACTCGTGCGTGCGCTCTTCATTGATAAAGCGATTCACAGGCGCCAGTGAATGGTGGTGCAGTGAATGAATAATGTACTAAATGACTTGTTTCCCCTTTACTTGACTCGAATCTTCTTTGACATGCTGCCTTAAGTGTAAATTATACATGGTGAAAAAAACGTGCTTCTATTCTCTGAGATGCTCGCCTGTGTTTTAGGGGTTTGAGTTAGTTAAATGTAAACCATTTACACATAACTATTTACCTCACTCCTGAATTATGGAGTAATTTACTAACATCAGAGTGTATATATAGTGTTAGTGAATAATTACATTATAGTGGTAAAAAGAAAAAAAATGTCTTGAAATGGGCCAACCCTCTTATGTAACCGTACCAAAACAGCAAAAGTCTATTAAAAAGTCAGCTTCTTTTGGAAGTAGACAGCTAAAAGTTTGTTTTAATTAAAAGGCAACATTTTAGCACTGAATGTGCTCATGCATAAAAAAAACTGAGGCTTCCAGCAACCATATCCATATTTTTGTCACTCACAAGTTCTTTCCAGTTTTGGGGAGAAACACCTTGTTTCAGCATTTTTAGGTCTGAGCTTAAGGTAGTGTTAAGATCACCTCACCTTGACCATGGCATGAAAAATTTACAGCAGCTTATCACTCTCAGCAGTTTGGGCTTCAAAGACTTATGTAGTTAAGGCATAATTGGATGTGTACATAAGTGAAAAATCTGGCACCCTTCTGAGTCTTGTTAGACCTTTTATTTCATTGTAAATGGATGTGTTTGATGTTTTTAAATTGATGCTAAATCTAATTACCCACTAGAATGAACACATGAACAAATTGTGTTTTCACACATAATCCTGTCTAAAAAATCTTTTAGGGGAACAGTTGAACAATTGAACGAGTCAAACTGCTCCTGGACTTGTGATGTATGACACTGAGGGATTCAGAGGAGAGACAGATTTATGCTCTTTCAGTGCCTTTGACAATGTATGCATGTGAGTGTTTGTGGGGACGTTCCACACTCCACTGATGCAACTGAGTGGGACTGCATTCAGAACCCCTTGACAGTTTGAGCATCTGCAGGGACAAACACTCCTGGGCCGAGACAAAAATGACGAAATATTTAGAGGTCTTTAAATGGTCTTAACCATTTTAATTACAAATCACTGGTCAGGAAATTAGCAAGAATTACACAAATACTGTAGATAAAGTAACTTAGCACACAATAGCCTTCCACAATTCACAGACAGCTTTTTACAGGAAGAAGAGCCAGTGTTGTTCCACTCAATGTTAATGGCTTACAACAGTTCACGAGTAACTGGAAAATGTCTCCCAGGTCATTTGAGTTTAATGTGAGACCAAATTTTACTAGGGTCCAAATCTGGACACTGACCAGGCCAAAACATGAGCCTGAGAGACTTATTCTCAAGCCACTTCTTGGTTGTCTTTGCAATTTGGGTAAGAGCATTGTCTTGTTAAAAAATATCATCTGATCATTCCTCAGATAACAACTTATAATTTGTGGGAAGCAAGCCATTCTGCAATATTCTCCTCTACTCCAAAGCAGTGAATGACTTCTCACAGTGAAGTAGCTGAAAAGGCTCCGCACACAATGACACTCTTCCTCCATGCTTCACTGTGGTAGAGATGCATTTATTATTATATATTTCTCAGCAGATTTTCGAAGACACTGCTCTGGAGCATCACCAACTCGTGTTTCTGCCCAAAATTTAATTCTGTCTTTAATGTTTTCCAAAGACAGCAATGCCTTTTTAAGTAATGTATTTGTTTAAATTTGGCTAATTTGCTGACCAATCATTTATGGTTAAGACAATTAAAAGCTTAGTGCTTAGCCTTTTTGTTTTTTTGCCCAGGAGTGTAAGTGTGGACAGAATTCACACAAGAGCTCGCTTCAAAGCTCATGTTTTTTTGCATTGAGCAAGAGCCAGACCTGTCTGCTTCAAAGGCGCACTAGCAGTCTTATATCACCGTCTGTCTGATAGACACTCCTGACTCTCTCTGCCTTCCCCCTTCAAGCACATGGAGGTGGCATCACCAGCTCATTAGATGAGTATGAATGCTGTCAGATGTTGCATGTGGTTTTCCCTCCAATAGCCGCGGCGATTGCTGCTTCTCGCCTCTCGCCTGAGTGGATCTTCTCTTAAGGAGGAGAATTTGTTTCTTCATCTTTCAGCCTTTTGTCATTACCGGGCCAATCCGGCATCTCACGCAAGTAATAACACTGTCACTAACACCCAAATAGGCATTAAAACACCACGAAATGCTGCACAGAGAAAATTGGATATTTAGTGGTGCGCGCTGTGTGAACTAACTACAAGGGCAAGGAGCTGAGAAACAATGGAAACTGAAAGCCTCATTCTCCACAAGTGTCTTCAGAATCCTGTGTGCAGATTCACCTTGTAATCACCCCATATGAAGCATGGAGATAAAAGATTCATGACTGGTAAAAAATCTTTTACGATAACGAAGCACATTCTAATGAGAGGACGGGTATGAAAGAGACTGTATAAAAAGCCTATTTCTCTCCATGTGTTTCGCTTCTCCGTTTACGGCATTTAGAACTGATGCCATGCTTTATTAATCAGACTTCCATGACGAGTTCACATTCAGGGTTACTCGTACAGCTGTCACTTGAAGGCACATGGCAGCAGGGCTTCTGGAGTATCTCTGTCCGTTGGCCCCTCTCCCTTGCACTGTCCCCTGTGAAGTTATGTAATCGTGTTTCAAAAAGGGAGTGAGTGCCAAGTGAAGTTAGATTCCTGGCAGGCCCCTGCTCTGCCACACGAGTATGGGTGTTACAGTAGTCAGCATGACCGTCAGCACTGAGGTGTGTGTGTGGTGAATATGGCATCGCAAGCCACAGGACACCATGAAAATGAGACAGACTGAGTGTTTCTGTGCTGTGATTGGGGAAGTGTAGTCTTATCATTTTAGCTTAAAGTCAGACAAAATAAGACTTTAGGCTTGACATGAAGCCAAGACTTTGGAGAAGATTAGAGATCGCTAAATGACTGTGACTGGTATGACGTTAACTGTAAGTGTTGATTAAGTCAGAGATCTGAGGTTCAGATTCATATTTGGACGTAAAGGGATATAAAACTGTTAACATTTACTCACCCTGACATCGTTTCAATTTGTTATGTTTTTGAAAATATCTCTTAAGTCTGAATTGGTTTGATTAAAATACAGTAAAATTATAATATTGTAAAATATTATTAGCATTTAAAATAAGTAATATATTTAAAAAATGTAATTTATTCCTGTGATGCAAAGCTGAATTTTCAGCATCATTACTCCAGTCTTCAGTGTCACATGATCCTTCAGAAATCATTCTAATATGCTGATTTGCTGCTCAAGAATAATTTATTTTTATTAGCATGGTTAAATAATGATAATATTATTTAATATTTAATAATATTTCTGTGTATCCCTGATACATTTCCACCCCAGAAAAAAACAGCATTTGTTTGAAATATATATTTTTTATAACCATGTAAAATGTTTACTGTCATTTGATCAATTTAATGCACCCTTGCTGAATAAAATAATTTCTTTACAAAATGTGTATATTTAATATTATTGCGATTGTGCACTGTGTGTCTGTATGTATGTGTTATGTATATACTGTGTATATATATATATATATATATATATATATATATATATATATATATATATATATATATATATATATATATATTATTTTTTATTTTATTTTATTTAATTTTTTTTTTTTAAATCAGAGGGATTTTTTCTTGTACATAAGGATGAATGATTTTCATTTTTGGGTGAACTATTCCTTTAAGGAATCTTTAGAGATATATTGTGTTTGGTTCTTGTTTGTGTTCGGAGGGAAGTTTGTGCATTCATGCTTATTTCTATGCATGATTAAACCTAAATCAGGTCAGTGTCCATCCGCAGAGTTGTCAAAGCCTCTCAGCATCTGTGGTGCTTCTCGTATAAGGTGTATATCTGCTCTCTCTCTTCCTCTCTCTCCCTCTCAGAGCCTTTCGAAGAAAGACTGGCATTCTTACAAATCCAAATCCCTTCTATACCTGTTTTGAACTCTTTGTGCATTTAGGACCCTTGGGCAATTCTGTTAGAAGGTGGGTTTGGACTGGAGAGCTGTGAATTGGAGGCATTGCAGACTGAAGACTGTCTGAACAGTGTTCAGAGAGGGAGAGAGCAGCCCTTCTGCTGTTCTTTAGTGCCTGGAGACCCTCCTCACAGGGCAGTAAAACTGTTTCCAGAAGCTACAAAGTTTAATGTGGCTAGGGTACTCAAGCAACACAGATTTTTTAGTTACTTTAAAGACATTCAATACCAAGGATTTTAAAGACAAGGCCTTTAGTACCGTAGCAGTTGATTTTCTGCGCTTTCTGGTTTGTGTTCCTGAGAGTGATAACCTCAGGTCTCTGGTAAGAAGTCAACCTCGCTGTTTTTAAAGTGTTTTCAAAATAGTTTATAATGTTATACAATACTCTTTGATCTATGAAAATAAACTTTTCAAGGTCAGGCATTTAAGCATAACTTATTTACATAGCAGTAATAAAATGAACAGGATGACTAAAAGCTAATAAAAGGTAGTACATTTTTATATTTTTTTGCCCATGGCTCTTTTGAAATGTTGATAATATCATACAGAATTTCATGGATTGGTTTAGAGATAAAAGAACAAATACAGCATAATGTTACATAATCCATTGCTATTGTTATTCAACTGCATATGCGACACTTCCTGAACAATGTCATTATAGTTAAAGGAATTTAATGAAATATTATCAAGATGGAAAGGGAATTATACCGGTAATATAAAAATATTATTAGTCAAAACACTATTCTAAAGAAAACATTATAATTTTTTTGCTTAAAACAATTCAATTAGAGAATGGAAACACTGCAAAAAAGGATTTTCTTAAGTATTTTTGTCTTGTTTTCCAGTATAAATATATAAACATTCTTAAATCAAGACACATTCAAGCAAAATGCAAAATGACTTAAGTCTTGTTTAATGATAGAATTATCAAAATTAAGTGTTTAACACGATTATTTTTTGAACACACGTTGGCAGATATTTCTTCTTTTAAGCATAAACTCACTTAATTCTGATAAATTTTCCAGTAAACAAGACTTAATATCTTAAGTAATTTTGCTTCTCAAGTAAATGTGTCTTGATTTAGGAATGTTTAGACATTTGTACTGGAAAACAAGACAAAAAGTTAAAGTAAAGTTTATTCGGTATATTTTGACTTATTATTTTGACTTTGACGGATCACTTTTTAGTAAGATTTAAAAAAAAAAAAAAAATATATATATATATATATATATATATATATATATATATATATATATATATATGTATATATATATATATTTTTAATCTTTATATATACATACTTGTATTCAGCAAGGAAGGACACATTAAATTGATCAAAAGTAAAAGTAAAGACATTTTCTAAATGTTTCAAACTCTTTTCAAACTCTTTTCAACATTGATTGATAATAAGAAATGTTATTTGAGCACCAAATCTTCATATGATTTCTGAAGGATCATGCGACGCTGAAAACTGGGAAAATGGCTTCCGAAAATTCAGCTTTGCCATCACAGGAATAAATTACATTTTTAAATATATTTAAATAGCAAACAGTTATTTTAAATTGTAATAATATTTCACATTATTACTTTTAAAACTATTTTAGATCTAATTAAAACATTTGATTAACAGACTTCTTTCGAAAACATTAAAACAATGTATGATAGGGACACAAAAGAATGACAAAAGAATTCAATATGAATGACCCAGTAAATGTTAAATAATTTTGTCTATTACATCCTGTGTGAAAGAGTGCTTGCATCTCCCTTACTGAATTTGGCCCAGGTAATATAGTGGCACCAGGAGAGCACGTGTCAAAGGTGAATCCACCAATGCAATAGAACTTTGCTCATGTCCTTTATTCCTTCTTTCACTTTTTTAAAAATATTTTATTTCCAGTCTTTCCCTCACTGATGTACCAGCAAATGTAATTGCCCAGGGAGAAATTTTAAATTTAACGGGTAGAAAAATAAATCTCTACCAAACGGTTTGTATTCAGTTCTTGTCTCGCTCTACTGCAGGTTCAAATAAGAGACAGAGTTTCAGCTTCTCTTTCATGTTTACTTGATAGGTTCACTGCAGTGACTGTTCGTCTCTGCCAGTCTGTTCTCAAGATGGCAGCCTCTTTTACACTTTTTGAAAGATGCTTGGATTTGAATGCATGAAACAAATATTTGTCCACCCTTTCTGTCTCCATCCAATTTAACAGACACAGCCCTGATACTCACTGGACCATGATGTTGTTGTCTCAGGATGTATCATTCAGCAGACACTTTAAACCAAAGGTCTTGCAGTTGGATTGTTGAAATGACAGTAATTTGGTGTCACTCGCGATTTTGCTCAAGAACACTATTTCCTCCCTATTTCAACCACAAATATTTTTGGTGGAAATGCACAAATAATAAAGCATGTTAAATTAAACAGAAATAAACTGCAGGGTTTCACAGCTTTGTAAACTTTACTTTGCTCTCTAGGCAAATGGTCTGTTTTACATGCTGCATGCTGACAGTACCTTGGCAGGAGATAAAACAGCAAAACCCTGGGACTTTCACAAACCAGAGACCCGGCAAAAAAAAGTGTTGCGTGTCAAGATTTTCGAGATCCATTTATGCACGCGTACATTGGGGCATGATGTGATCACTTTACTTCAATGAAATCCATCATTCTACCCCTTACAACCAGTGATAATAATGCAAAGCTCTTGACTTCATCATTTGATCATTGGGAGTTGTGGGCTGAGGCACACAATCTGAATTTCATGAGCCCCAAGTTTGATCTGATCAAAGATTGCATGCCTAAAGCATTTTAAAACCCTTTAAAGCTTTATTTTTACATCAGCATGAAATAAAAACCCACACTCTTCAGAAAAAAAAAAGAAAAATTAAGCAAACCCACCACACACACGTTTATCTTCACCACAGCCGGAGAAGATGAACCTCTGTGACGTTTATTCTGCTGTTTGCAGTTACATAACATAATCTGAGACATTTTATTTAAATTACTCCATGACTCATCTGATTCACTTTGAAGGAGTCAAAGGTCAACATGTTGACAGGCCTTCAATGAAGATATTGTTTTTTTATGTGGCTGTTCCAAGGGCTGAATGATGTAATAGTGTTTGGCTGGAAGGAGCAGATGTTCAGAGTGGGCTGTCTGAACACATGGTGGATTGTAGAGAAGGAGCCAGTGTGGTTTGATATAAGTGGGATATACTGTAGTCTTTTTCAATTTGTGTTGGCAGAATCTCGTGAGGCAACAGGAAAACTACAAATTCCAGAGCAGGAAGAGCAATATTTTTAATGTGACGAGAGCCCCTTTGTGTAGTACATAATTTGTATATATGTTATTTAATGGATATTATACTGATGGTTTAGATGGTTATCGCAAAGTAAACCCGAAAAAGGGTATGATCAGGTATCAGAAGTTTATTTTGGGGTACTGAAAATTATCCTGGTTATTTTACAACCAATTAACACGACCAATTAACACTACGACCATGTTTTCACTGTTATACGGTAGAGGGTGCTATTAAGCATCTTTAGAAATAGTAAAGAATCTCCAGATCCAAAAACAAGCAAAGCAGCAGCAGCAGAAACCAGCAATAGAAGCATTGCACACATTTGTAAACTAACCTGATCATCAGACATTAAACGGCATATAAATCAAAACTGCCTAATGTTACTGAATGAAATGTCGGCCCAGGAAGAGGGAACGACTGTGAAGCTTTAGGGGTGTTGATGGACTTGATCTACTCCATCATGTTTTGAATCTTGTTCTGAATCCGATCTAGACAAAAACGCAATTTTCTTACACTGTAAAAATGTAGTAACCTGCAATTGTTACGTTAAAGAGCAATTTTTACCTGATCTTACCCTTAAATGTTGTTTTGTTGGTGTAACTTATCTAAATGAACATATTTAGGTTGACTCAGTAATTTTAACATGATTTCTATTTGAAAAAAAAAACAATTAAGATGCTACCTCATGAAGCACATTTTTTAGGTTACCATTTTTTTAATGCAGCTTTTTGTTCAAAATGATGCTTTTTTATGAAACTTGCCCACGTTTGTTGCATTTTGTTTAAAAACAGAGACCCTGTTCTTTTTTTTTATATATTGTATGTTCGGATATACAGTATGTATACAATAAAATATTCTGGAGAGCATGAACATTTTGTGAAAATCATCAAAAATGCGGGCACTGGCAACGTTCAGTGGAGAAAGAGTTAATAAAATGAAATGACGAAATAAAAGTAGGTAGAATAATTATTGTATAATAGTTCATTTTAATAATTGGTCATGAAATAAGCAGGTTCATTTTCAGTAAGCTACTTGTATTCATGTCATAATAATAATATAATATCTGTCATTTCATGTAAGTTTATTTTATTAATTGCTAATGAGATCAGATGATGATGGTTGTATAAAGATAATGCTAGTAATAGCATCATAGAGCCCCCTCAGGACACTGGCATGCTTTGGTATAGTGAGGGGAGCTGTTTGAAGTGCAGTGGCCATGGCTCAAGGGCACAACAGTAGTGCTTGTCTTTGGTTCTACTATGCTTTCTGGGGACCAATTAAGATCAGATCAGCTTTTGGTGCTCTATTTGGGCCTCAGTCCAGTTTTTCATCATTCCTAGTTCACATAATGCCAAAGACTGGACCCCAGCCACAATTTGCAATATATAAAAATACAACACAAAACATGTCACCGACCGTCCTCATCTACATATCCCAGAATGATTTCCATATTTTACCTAGTGTGAAATGACCTTGTGAATATATCACTCCAAAGGAACAGAAAAGTTGTTCCTCTGTAATTTGCCTTGACCGAGTCCTTCATCCTGCTGCATGTTATAATAGATGGATAAAAAATTTAACTGCTGGACTGAGTATAATTTCCAAAGAGGTCAATATTGATAAGGACTTTAACCTTTCAGGATCAAGGTTTATACTTGACACATTTAATGCTACGCTCCTCACTGATGAAAACCTTTTGAAATGATAAAAGGTTGTGATCAGGTAATTTTGCTGATATGATACATTGAAAGCAGTGGGTAATGTATTGCGCATGCTTATTATGACATATGAGAGCTGTAAATAACCCAGGTTTGAATTTGGTCTGCATAATGCCTGATGTTGCTGTCTTTATTCCTTTATTTCCTCTAATGATGAACACACACACACACACACACACGGCTGCCATTTCTCTATAGCTGGCCAAGTGCGCTATTTGAGCGAAGTTAACGCAAGTTAATAATACAATTAAAATAAATATCTGATCATCCTCCATAACACGGTCGCTATATCTTATATTGTCTGTAAACTCTTTCATTACCAAGGCAACGACTGACGCATTTGTATTGCATTCCAAAGAGCTGTTATCAGCCTCACAGTGGAAAATGAAACCCTATTCGTAAAAGCTGGTTTGGATCGGCATTTTTTAATACGTTTCTAGCTTGATTTAACACATTGCTAACATGTTTTAGCATGTTGCTATGATGTTTCTAATATAAATTAGCACACTGCAAGCATGTTTTAGCTTTCTCAAGCCAACAAAATAATATAGTCGCTGTCATTATCATTGTGTCAACACCAATATTCAGAATTCATTCGCAGTAACATTTTCTCAGTTAATCTTTTTTTTACTTGGTGCTTAATCATGCAGTGGAGAGGTCGCATGTGGTATTAGCTTTTATCAATTATGAGTAACAGCGCAGATGCTGTGCTAATGAGCACATAAATGAGGCTGCATGTGAAGTTCCTCAAGGTCATCCTCCTCCATTAGTAATTGCACTTCTTGAACTCAAGTGGAATTGAGCTCAGAGTGAACCATAAGCCATTCTCAGCAAGAACAGGAGATGTTCAATTTCCTCTAATTACGCACGGATCACCTTTCACTCTCTGAAAGAAGTTTTATTTTGGGCAAAATCATTCATAGTAAAAAAAAAAACGAAGTAACTTCTGTTTGGCAAGCACCAAATTATTAAAATTGAATATGTTTTAAATAAGATACTGGAAAAAATTTATGTTAGTGAACAGTTTTTTCCTTAAGATTTTTAAATGCAAAATGTATCTCCAATAGTCCAATTATAGAATCCCTATATTTAAAAAAAAAAAAAAAAACTTTTATTCAGCAATGATACATTGAAATAAAAGCAAAGACTGTATTTCTTTTTGAACCCACCCAAAAAAAAAATCACATTTTCCTCAAAACAGGTATTTTAAATAAATATTACTGTTTTTGATCAAATAAATGGAGTCTGGGTGACTGTATATATGGCATGTCATATTAATGCATTTTTCAGTTTATATAAACTTACTCCTGGCTAGTTGTTTGTGTTGTTAACTTGAAATGAAAGCTATGTAACTGTGAATTGTCTTCCTTCGCACTGTGACATGGCTGGAGTTTGGTTTCAGCACCATGGACAGCGCAACGGAATACTTAAAGCTTCAAGCCTTAACTCAGGAAGCTGTCTGGAAAACAAATAAGATTTGCATGGATCAGTCAGAAAGGACTGCGTGGATTTCTGCTGATGATTTGGCTTATTTTTTTGTCTATGCTCTCTAGCTATATTTACTGACCTTTTGTTTTTTCCAAGGGGTTAATTTTATTATTACATTCATGATTAAAACCCTAAAAAATAATTACAGAGAATTAATCATACAATTGATTTCTTTTAAAGGAAATATTAAATAGCTTGTTATATGAGGGATGCACTACTGCCCTGTATTGGCTCTATTTCCCTTTTATTCAGTTGATTTGTGTGGTCATTCATTCCCAAGGGTTGAACTTGAACTGCCTGGACACAATGAAGGATTTCCTCAATGGTGATTGGTTAGAAATGGCAAGGTCAAGATTTAATATTGCTCATGGCATGGCTTCCCAAAATCTTTTTGCAAAGATTGTCCAGATCCGTAAGGAAAGGTAGAAAAGGCCACCAGTCTTGTGGGCATGTTGAAGCAGAAGTGTCTGTGTCTCTTACAGTTGTAGCTCTTCTTTTCTGCGCTTAAAGTCTTTGACAGGTGAGCAGGGCATGCATACAGTATATCATTTTATACTGTACTCTGAGGGTTTCAAAGCCCTGTTTGACCCTGCTCAAGTGCTTTTATAATGAGCCTTAGACATAAGAACCCTTCCCTTCTGTTACGTTGTATGTTCAAAACTGCTACTTTTCAGGACATGGTAAAAAAGACAATGTTGTCAAAGTTGAATATGACATTCATATGCCATTAAATTAGAGTTCCCAAAGTTCTGGAAAACCTTTGTTTTAAAAATCTTTTTCATTAAGATTTCCATTTTTCCCCCAGTTGTGCTCAGATGAAAAGAAAAAAGAAAAAAATCATCAGCTATAAGAAATGAAGAAAGTCAAGGAAAATCATGAACATGTATTTGTCAAAAGGTGTAGGAACCCTGGTGCATGATCTTGAATGTGCAAAGTGTATGGACACAACTCAATTTTGATTTCTTTGTACTCTTACTTTAAATAGACATTCGTGTCACGTGCACATATTCACATCAGACTAGATTGCTGTGTCTCGCTCTGTCACACACACACACACACACGCACACACACACACACACACGCGCACACACACACACACACACACACCATTAATCAAACACATTACTCTTATAGTCCTAGGTTCTCTTGTATATGTTGTACATATTTTTATATGTATATAAATGAAGAAATATGAATATACGGTAAACAGAATATTTTAATATGACCAAAAATATTTTTACATTTAATAAAAATTCTAAAATGCATTCATACACATGCCCTTTTGTAAGAGGATTAGCCTATATAGCGATTGTATGCATGTAGAAAGATTAACTGGCTCTAGAGATTCTAAAACGGTGTATGTTACTCACAGGTTGGTTTATATGTGAACACAAAAATGGCATTTATAGCAGCTGAGTCTCATTGTGTATTATTTCATGGTACATTCATCTAGAGCAGCAGTATGACCTTGAATGTGCTTCATCTCAAGCTGAATTATAGTGGCTGCATGGGGATAAAAGTCTAAAGAAACGAGAAGAAAGCACAGAGATGAAAGGTTGGGCTCAGGTAGGTCAGGGTAATTGTGTTTATCATTTATCCTGTGAACAAAGCTAGGAAATAGCTGAAAAGAGAAAAGTTAGTGTCATTTCAACATGGCAGGCTGAAACAGTTTTTTGGATCATTTTTAAAGGCCACAGCGATGAACAGAAGAGAATATTGGGTTATGATCTCTATAATGTCATGCTGAGAAGTGCCATGAATGATTTTTGACATTTTTGTTTTTGGTTTGTATACACTTTGCTATTGGTGGTTTCTGATGAAATTCATGTCAAATGCTTTGCAGTGCTTTCAACAAAAACAATCTGATTAATGGGGGTCCTTACGTTTATGTCCCTCACGTCTCTTGCAGAGTCTTAGGGCAGGGAGAGAGAGCGGCAGTGACTGAATGTTAAAATGGTTTGTAGGCAACGAGGGGGAAATGTGTGCCTGATTAAAGCTCTTCACCACCCTTGACTTTGATACAATTATTTATTATTCTTTTAAAGGTGAATCTCATGCAATTTGGCAAGAATATGTACAGATGACATTTTACTCCAAAAAAGGAACCCGACTACCTGTTCTGCTCACCTGTTGAGATCCCTGTTCTTCAGCCCAGCTTCACCATCATCAGTCACACACCTGCAAAAGACAAAAACAGTTATCCACAAGCTGGGTCATTCAACCAAACCTCTCAGTGTGAGCTTACCCGTGTCTCCTGCTTGTTCTCGGCTTCCTAAATAAACCATCAGTGTGACTGCATTACCTGTGTTGTCGTCTCCTTTCCGCTGACACTTTTATCACTTATGACGCAATATATCATGGCCATACAGGCTAATACACTACAGATGAATGCAGTAAAATTTGTGTCATCACAATAATAATGTCATTACAATCACCACACTGATTTGCACATTAGGCGTTAACTAATCACAATGTGCTAATTTGCATAGATTTGTCAAGACACTGCAGGTGAATAGGATAAACAAAATAACTAAAGCATATCACCACAGAACTTCTCCAGTTAATGATTTGCATTTTACCATGAAATGTTATGTTTCAATATGCAGATTAGCTTGTTTTGGTTAACTTAGAAGAACAAATTATTAGTGAAACTATGTCCCTCTCCTTGGTTCAGTCAGTTATTCTAAATATTTACTTGAAACTAGTGGCATAGAAAAATAGTTTCCTTTACTGTTGCCTGCTCTTGTGATAAACCTAGTGGATGTACTAAAGAAGACCATGGTCTCTGTGTGAACTGTTTTTTTTTTTTGTGTAGAAATCGGTTGAGTATAAAACAATTGTGTGAAAGTGAGGGAATTACAATAAATTGGGAAGGAAGTCAGAGTTGTGTCAATATATTTAAGGTTTTGTTAAAACATTTTTTAAATAATTATGAGAAGTTGAGCCCCTGCCCCCCAAAATGTCTGTGCACGTCCCTGTCCCAGCGTTATCTTTACTGTAAGACAAATCTTATTCTCAATACAGAATTTTATTTAAACTACTCATGTATGCTGTGTTTATGTGAGTAGATGTTATTAGTATTACATATTTATTTAAATTATATAAATGAATAATTGTATGTTACAAATAATTTTGTTTAAATAAATAACAAATTAAAAAAATATATCTGATGCATTATGGTAATGTGGTAAGGGAGGAAATGTTCTTTTTATTTGTCATGAAAATAATATCAGGCACAAAAATCTTATTTATCCTCAAACAGACTTGATTATTTTATGCAAAATACATCTATTAATCATGGGGTAAAATGTGACCTTGCATGTGTTTGTAAGATTCTTCTTTCCACTTTTATTATTCTACCTGGGAAATCAATTTCTGAAAATGACACCTCAATTTACAAGCATGCATCTGAAGCTAATGTGTCTGTGCGCAGGTGTTTGCCACCAGTAAGATGGAATAAAGGGCTATCTGGACTCTATGCTAATAAGATGACTCAGTCAGCTCTTTCTACATGCATACAGTAATCTGTAAATGATAACTGTTTAACATAAGAAAGTGAGTAAATGGATTGTTCGTTTTAAAGCAGCAGACCATGCATGAGATGAATGTGAGAGGGCAGAGGCTAGAAGAGAGTGCATTGTTTTAGAGAGTGATGTGTTCTCTGCTGTCACAGTGAAATCAAAGCCTTCACACTCCCTGGAGAGCCTGCTTTTAGAGTTGATGTGATTCAGCCTTTCTCTATCCTTTTCGCTCTGTAGCTTTGTCATTCTTGATTCTTGTTTCCTCTCTCATTTATTCTTTGGTTCTCAACTTGTAATTCACATGAGTTTACCCCTATATTCAATTTAAGTGCCACCACATTAGAGGGGCAAATGCAGGGCACGGTGCATCGAAAGTGACGTGTACTGCAAAATAGTCAACACAAATCTACTTACATAAACGCATGAAATGATTCTCATGTACAGCTGACGAAAATAAAATGTGTGCTGGTTGCCATGAAAACTAAAAAGCGTAGTGTCATTGTACTACCGTTGAAATGTTTGGGTTTTGTCTTTGAAAGTAGTTTCTTGCATGTATTTGAATAGAAATATGAAAACTATGTAAAATTGTGAAATATTATTACACTTCAAAATAGTTGTTTTCTATTTTAATGTTTTAAAATTGAACTTATTCCTGTCATGCAAAGCTGAATTTTCAGCATCTTCAGTGTCACGTGATCCTTCAGAAATCATTCTAATATGCTGATTTGATGCTTAATTAAACTGACTTTTTCTTCCAGGATTCTTTGACGAATAAGGTTAAAAAAACATCATTTATTTGAATTAGAAATCTTTATTAACATTATAAATGCCTTTACTTTCGATCAATTTAATTCACCCTTGTTGAATAATAATAAAACAATCTTACCGACCCCAAGTCTAAAAAATGAATCTTCAAGATAATAATCATATAGGTTTAGTCAGGTTTGTATGAGTATAGGTTTTTTTAATGTATTTGTTTAATTCATGTGAAAGCTAATTTTTTTTACCTGGTCACAGTTAAATTGTGAAAGTTAAAATCATGTTTTTTAAGTTCACATAAAATTTATCTGACAACAGTATCAAATTGTGCTGGTAAAAACAAGATAATTAACTCTTGCTCTCTTTCCCTCAGGCAACGTGTTTGTTGTCAGTCTGGCCTTCGCTGACCTGGTGGTGGCTTTCTATCCGTACCCGCTGGTGTTGTACGCCATCTTCCACGACGGCTGGTCTCTGGGGGACACCCAGTGTAAAGTCAGCGGCTTCCTAATGGGCCTGAGCGTGATCGGCTCCGTTTTCAACATCACCGCCATCGCCATCAACCGCTACTGCTACATCTGTCACAGTTTTGCCTACGGGCGTCTCTACAGCTACCGGAACACGCTGCTGTTAGTGGCCCTGATCTGGGCGCTCACTGTGCTGGCCATTCTTCCCAACTTCTTCGTGGGGTCGCTGAGTTACGACCCCCGCGTTTACTCCTGCACCTTCACGCAGACTGCCAGCAGCTCCTACACTGTGGTCGTGGTGGTGGTCCACTTCCTGGTGCCCATCGGCGTGGTGTCCTTCTGCTACCTGAGGATTTGGGTTCTGGTGATACAGGTGAGGCGGAAGGTGAAGAGCGAGGAACGCTCCAGGGTGAGGCCCAGCGACCTGCGCAACTTCGTCACCATGTTCGTGGTGTTCGTTTTGTTCGCGATCTGCTGGGCTCCGCTCAATCTCATTGGACTGGTGGTGGCCATTGACCCAGAGGTCATGGCTCCGCGTGTTCCAGAGTGGCTCTTTGTGGTCAGCTACTTTATGGCCTATTTCAACAGTTGCCTCAACGCCATCATTTACGGACTCCTCAATCGGAACTTCCGGAAGGAGTATTTGCGGATCATGACGTCGATGTGGATTCCTCGGAGGTTCGTGACTGAGACCTCCAGGGCCGCCACAGATGGGATAAGGAGCAAACCCTCGCCGGTCATCAATAACAACGAGTGACTTTTGTTTTCAGCCAATCACTGTTCAAAGAAAAACATCATGGATGCATGAAGCAAATTTATACACTTGGAACTGTGAACACTTGACTTTTTTAATGCTACAAAACCATTATACACAACTCAGGATGATTGTTTGTTTTATTTTTGATGATGTGATCCATTCCAGAACACTATTATTAAGAAATATTTAACGCACAATTTATATTGAAAATTATACCTTTTAAATCCATGTATATATGGACTATTTATTTAAGACATTTTGTACTATTTTGTCTGTTGTATATATGTTGTATAAATCAGTATGCTTCACATATTTATCAATTCAGAAATTCTGCCTTACACTTGAACTTCCACATACGAAATACGAAAAAAATGCTTCTATTCAAGGTGCCAAACGTTAATACATTGACGGCAAGTATCTGATATACCAAATCCTTTTGTCTTATAGAACCGAATGAAATTCTGAGAGCATCCTTATTTAAAAGTAACATCAACAGCTCTTAAATAAAAAATGAAAAGGTTCCAGCACAGCAAGATAAAGCACAAACTTCAAAAAAAGAACCTCATGTGGATTCAGCAAAGAGAAATTCCCCTTTTTAAAGTGAACGATGGCAGAGTGCGGTCAGTCAGTCTTCAGTTTCAATTTGTGTTCACCTCTTATCTTTCAAACATTAAATGTCATTCATGACTTTGGGGTTATTACTTTGCCAGGAAACGTGCATGATTCTGAAACCGTATATTTTCTTCAACAAATGATCTGGGAGCAAAACGATACTGGAATTTCAATTAAAAGAAGGGAATAAAGGGAAAGTATTAACAAGATCTGGTTTGAATGTATTATTGTTTTTCCTCTGTGCTTGTTTTTTACTTGATTTTACAATGTGCGTTTTAATCCTCCCGACATTACGAGACGTCCCATGCAGTGGGATTGTGCTGTGTAAGAACATGCTTTACCATTGACCTCAATAAAAGAAAGGAACCAAACTGATGAAAGCCAAGTCTATCTGTGATTGCACAATCTCTCTGGTGTGACTGGGCTGTGAAGGGATTATATGCAGAGATTGGGATGAGCTTGCTCCTTATGGCCACATCTGCACAGGGAATTATGGGGGATGTGTGGCTGGCATCCCAGCAGATGGAGGACTGAAGTGGTTGATAACATAAACACTTGGCCAAGTTGAGAGCGATCTTGTCATCAATTTGCTGAATGCATTATCCGGAGGGGTTTCAGGGAGAGAGTCGGTTTGAAAACCGTAGCAGAGATTCAATGGGAGTAGACAAGCCTCTGGAACAGAATTAGTGAAGAAAGTAAATGTCATTGACAATTTCAGGCTATTTTGCAAGCAACTAATAATTTAAAGTAGTTAACTCACAGTCAAGCTACTGAAAATTACATGTAAGTTAACTACACAGGTTCAGTGAGGTTCTATATATAAGGGCTCGATTTAAAAGAACCCTTTATGCCAAAAAGGTTCTATATAAGGAGAAATGATTGCATAATACTTTGATGTTTACTTTGGTCATTTCATTATTTTCTGGTGATAAAATGTTTACGAGCTATTTAATTATTACAATTGAATAAAAATAAAAATAATGAATTAAAATATAATTGATTTATGAATTAAAACTCAATATATAAAATGATGGGAACCCCTAAATGGTTTGATATATGAAGCGCCTGACAAAACCCTTTAAGGCAGTGGTTTTCGACCAGGGGCCCAGGGCCCACTAGGGGGCCTCAACAAACTTCCAAGGGGGGCTCAAAATGACTTAAAATAAGACAAATAGACCAATAAAGAAAAAAATTGTGAGTAAGGGGGACAATGTACATAGTAACATATACTAGTAGAAAAATAATTAGAAAGTTACTTCTCTTAAAGGGGGCAATATCTATTGTATACATAACTATCACATTATGTAACTGCAGAGCCATATTTTTAGGCACAAAAACAATTAGGGTTGTTAAATGAATAATCTATTCTATTAATCACTTTCTATTAAAATAGAAAAATCATATTTTAAATTGTAATACTATTTCACAATATAACTTAATTTTTAAATACAAATAAATGCCGCCTTGGTGAGCATAAGAGAGTTCTTTCAAAAACCTCTTACTGACCTCAAACTTTTGAACGGTAGCGTATATAGATAGATAAACATTATTTTACAGTTACTCATTCAAAAAATTAAAATTATTGGAAAGTGGTGAAAGAATGCAGATACAAAGAAAATAGAGAAAATGGTTCCTGTGTGTCAGAACTGGTTTTGAGATGTTTGAGAATAGAATTGGGGTTTGATTTTGCAGCCGTGGGTCAATCGGAGTGCTGAGAGACTGAGCTTGAGTTTCTTTCTTATCGCCTTACAGCGATCTTGCTTTACACGCCGACTTGAAAAACCTGCCAGAGATAACAAAACAAGCTAACACAACTATGCACACAAACATACACACTGAAAGCACTACATTTAAAATAAAAAAAAAAAACAATTATGCAGCAAAAAATACTCAATTTAGTAGTTTATGGTAATCAGGTGTGTTGATTCATAAACCGTGAAGCTTTGAGTTCTAATAGCAATAGTATAATGTGCTGCTTTTTGTGCACTTTCATCTTGCTCTTTGGTTTATCACACATAAAACATTTGGTGTATATATATATATTTATATATACACCAAGTGTTTTATGTTTGATAAACATAACATAAACATAAACAAATATATATATATATATATATATATATATATATATATATATATATATATATATATATATATATATTTATAACGTAACTGCATATATATACAGGTATATATATATCATAACAAAAGTAAATATTTTAACAAGTAATTTTTTTTTACTTCAAATTAAACTGCAAAGCACAGCGTGAAGTGAGAGAACTAAATGGTTCTCTCAGCAGATAAAACTGCCCTGTGGGAAAATGATCATACTACAAGCCCATCTAATATACCTTTGCTCTCGCTTTGATCTCTCAATCACACACTTACCCACATACAGGAAACATAATTTCAAAACATTTATGCAACACCCTTAAAGTCCCCAGAGACTGGTAAACATTTTGAACATGCACACAAATGCTTGCTTAAAGAAACACTTTGCAAATAAATCAATGCACATGCACGTGAAGACTGAGGGCATATATGCAAACTAATAAAATGCATGGGATTGTGGGAGAGCAATCACGGATTGGGTGAGTTATTGCCATCTGTCTGAGCTCTCAATCATATTGTATCTCTGAGAAAAGCCCTCGACCCTGGGATTTGCCCTCTGAATGATCTCTGTTTGCTGTAAATTATTAAAAAATTATAATAAAAAAGATGCTTTATGGAGGGGTTAAAAACACATAATTTTTTTATATGCTAAATGTTTACAATATTACTTTTATAACACACCTTAAAATTTACATTACTGCATTGTTTAAATGAAAGCTCTGTTGAATTAAAACACACACACA